>OU862925.1:28012577-29212577 GCA_917880885.1 Limnephilus marmoratus
TTTTATTTTTAAATTTATTATTATCAAGTTCTAAACTCAGTTCTGTCACTGATTGATTGAACCATATTATTCCAGTGTAAGTGTAGTAATGTTGTGCAAAACGGGTATACATTAATGGAGTGCATAAGCGACCCATTATGTTTTGTCTACTCCTTTCAACACGTAACATGGCGTGGCGCGATTTCTTTGTAATATCTTTGTGTATCTGAATGAATTTATTTTTAAGGTATATATTCTATTATACTTGTCATTGCTTTGTATTGTACATTTTTGTATCATAGTATTAGATCAAGCACTGTAGGAATAATTTGACTGAATACTAGATTATTTTTAAGTTAATTACTGTAGAGCGCACTTGAAGTAAAATACCACAAAACTGCGCTATACAAATGTTACCTATGTCTATAAAATTGAAACGTTGTTTCCCTTGTTCACGCCATAACTTCAGAACGACTTTACCTATTTCATTCATTTTTTTTAAGTTTTCTAATACTTTGTAGAAGGTTCTTACTGAAAGAAAAATTAAGAAAATTACGCAGAAAATTAAATAATTCCAGAATACTTAACGACTATTTTAACTTCGCACGTTTGACAGTTCGCGCGTTTGAGGAAATTGAATTTAGCAGGCAAGAATTGTCTATGGATTTTTTTAAATTACAGATATTTTAAATATGTATCTACCTATGTTAGGTACCAGATTTGATTAATTGTTCTTGTATTATACAAAAATGAATATTTATAATGTGTGAAATAAGAATATTTGAATAAAAAAATTGTAATAGCTGGCAAGCGAGTTGTTTGAAAATTGAACGTACTGGGACTGAATATATGGGACGCGGGAGGGTTGTTAGCGGGACGGGGGGAGCGGGAGAGGGAAGACGGTAGGAGGGGAAGGTGGAAGGGGAAAGCGGGAAGAGAACGGGGACGCACGGGAAAGGACATGCAGGGAGAAACAATTTATTTCTTTGAATATGGCATTGCAACGCATGCCGGTAACCAGCTAGTGTTATTATAATAATAATCATTATTATCTAACACCTGAGTCCTACACCACAAAACTTTACAAGTGGGGCGAAGACGAGATGTGTCTTCTGAGTAATATGATCGGTCAATTTTTGCACGTCTCTGTTTCACTCTGCTCAGCTTTTCTTCTATGAAAACGCACCCTTCGGTAAGGGCACTTACGACAAACTATTGCAACCAAAGGTTTTACCAAAACCAAATGTATTTTGTAATTTGTATTTTGTATTTGAAATAAAAAAATGGTTAAAATGCTGTATTTGTATTTAGTATTTCAAATACACGACTTGAAAGTATTTTGTATTTCGTATTTTAAATACATGCGAAAAAGTATTTGTAATTTGTATTTTAATTACAGCAAAGCTTGTATTTTGCCCAGCCCTGATTACATTAATATTAAGTTTATACCAATGTAATTTCAAAAAACGTTTAAATTATTCTTTGCATTTAGCATTTCTCTGCTACCTTTTTCTTTACTTTCTTTTCTTTATCTATTTTTCCGATACTTCTTCATAAATTCATCAAAATAAAAACTAAAATTTCATGGATTTTTTTTTACATGAGCTCCACACAGGAGGCCCTGAGGAAAACAATTTCCCTCAGGGCCTATGTCATCTTTGGGGATGCTGTGTGGAGGGTTTTTTTAAGGAAAGGAAGGAGAGGAGAGTTCTGGGAAGGAAAAGGGTTTAAGGGGTGGATAAGAATCTGGGGTTCAGTGTGTCTTGGTCATCCGCCTCCAAGACCTAGACAAACCTTACCCCATGAACCCGGGCACCCCTGCTAAATCACCAAACGTAGCGAACCACTTGGGGTGACCTATGGCAGAGGTGTTGGTTATCCAATAAAGGTTCCCGGGGCGGCGGTACCCTTTTCCGCCTCCCAAATGGTTGAAAAGAATACATGTTTATAATTTTTTTGTTTCTTTTTGAATTTTCTTTTTATTTCTCTTCTCTAAACATATTTTTACATTCATAAGCAACTTCTTGTGTATACCAATAAAATTTTAATATAGTAACCACCAACTGTAATTAATATCTAAGTAAAAGGCAATACCATAGAAAAAAACAATATTTCATATAATAAATGTGCTCATTCTGACTGTCCTAAAACGGGTAAAATCAATGTCAAATAGTTGGACATCCAAAGATCAATGTAATATGTAATGTTTTAAAAAAAAAAATATATATATATATTAAAAATTAAAAGGAAAGAAAAACATTCCCGGGTTACGAATAACCCAACAATGTTTGAAAATGTCCTACTACCATCACAGAAAGCCGAAAATGTTGCTTGTGTTGTGATAGAGGGCTTAGCCAGCCGAGGAATCGAACACGCGACCCTCGGGTGAGACCCAAGCACTATGCCCACTCAACCACTGACGGGTCTCAAATATCAAATATGTAAATATTATTTGATGTCTCAGATATTATAATAATAATAATACTTACGCGTGTCTCTGTGTTACATATTAAATATGCTACAAAAACACACCGAGAGACATAACGGTCCAGTACATTAGTATGACATTTTTAAATATTATATCCTACTAGTGATCCAGAAAACATCCACATTTTGTTCAATTCACACTAAGCTCGTCTGCATTATAATTGATTTGGTGATGTTTATGAGTAGTATGAGTGTTGTACCAGATAGAAGGTACACTTTTACATATAAATGCTTACTCTACCCAAATTGCGATTTTTCGGAGATGTCTGACTATTCAACCTGACGATCGGTATTCAGAATAAGCGTTCGTTGATCCTAATTCATGTGATGTTTTTACGATAAAAAATTAAGTGCCCGCAACCCGAATTTCTACCGATTTCTTACATATCTCCCTTAAACACGGTAAGTTTTAAAGCTCTTAAAAAAATATATGTTATTCTTGAAGATAATATCTAGACCTTGCCCGCGCCGAAACGCAAATGATTGTAAACACGTTTATTTCAGTTATTTTACAAGTTATATGTATGAAAAAATTCACAGTGTTTCTGTAAATGCTGTTTAAGACAATGCCCACAAGATTTTTTCTCTATTTTAAACGAGTCGTGTTTTATTAAACATTTTCGCAATTTTCGCAACGATTTTGTCGCTGTAAATGTTAGCGCTCTCCTCTAACATTCGTAATTTCGTATCTCTCCATCTTCTTCTTTTCGGGCCCGGTTGCGGAGCCTTAAGTATTTCCTTTCAGCAAACTTAGTGACAATTCCGCTTAATCGCGTTGGTAACTCCGAGGCTGCTACCCGAATTTCTATTTAAAAAATATATGTTATTTTTGAAGATAATATCTAGACGCGTTCCACGCCGAAATACAAATTACATACAATTCCCTCGATAGAAAAAAAATCACAAAGTATGCTCCGAAAATAATTATAAACACGTTTGTTTCAGTTATTTTACAAGTTATAGTTGTGAAAAAATTCACAATGTTTCTTTAAATTATACGAAAGACGTCTTCCACAATATTTTTGCTCTATTTTAAACGTGTCGTGTTTTATTAAACATTTTCGCAATTTTCGCATCGATTTTATTGCTTTAAATATTAGAGCGCTCCTCTAACATTCGTAATTACATATCTCTCCGCCTTCTTCTTTTTGAGCGCGGATGCGGCGCCTTTTAAGACACAATTTTACTTATCGATCGCTCTGCTCGATTGTATGAGTAATAAGTAGCTCAAGTTGGTACAACAAGTTCAGAGCAAATTTTTTTTTTATATTTATCATTCTACGACATTTATTGATTTTATTTTAAACTAGCAGACCTGGCCACACGTTGCTGTGGCTAACGAAACACAACGCCATTACCCAACCTTTATAAAATCCACATCACCCACTTGCCAGCTGCCCGCTGCCCGCTGCCTGAATTGAATATTTGAATTTCTCGGCTTTTCTCTACTATAATAAGCATGTATTATACATAATAAACCTTTCTCTTGAATCACTCCATCTATTGGTGAAAACCGCGTGGAAATCCGTTGCGTAGTTTAAAAGATTAAAAGATCTATGCGCACATACATTTTGCGCGACTTCATTTTATACTATGTAATGATACTTACACGGTTGGTTCTACGTGAGCAACGCCAAATTGCAATAAATTCACTCTTGTCAATGGCGGAGGAGTAATAGGACCTTTTTAGAATTTCCTGCAAAGGTTTACAATGGCGCTGTGGTACACAAGTTCCCGGAAGATCTTGGGGCGTGACACAAGGAACATTTCGGGCTGCAAAAAAACAAAGTACAATTTAGGACGGATATTAGGATTTAGGACATAACATTACATGAAAACCTTTAATTGTCAGACTAAATTTACTCCAAGTTCTGCAATAGTAATAGTGAAGATCTGACGTCCAAAAAAGTGTAGCTATAATTTTCGCCCTTTTTCATATAAGATTTGAATTTGGATTTTAAGCCCAAATACCCAGCCCAACAGAAAAATTATTTTTTAATCAAAGCAAATATCTAGTAGAGAGAAGCGTGCTTCTTTATTTATTTATAATTCAAATTATAAAATATGGGTTATTAAAGAAATCTTTTTTTTTATGATTTAAGAGGCAACTTTGGCAATTATTTGTGAGTTAATCATAATTACTTGAAAAATTATTTTACTCTAAAAATACAAAATATATATATATAATATAAAATATTAATGAAACTAAAACATTTTGATAGGCTTAAATTTAAATCACACAAAAACGACTTGCGTTTGAACACAAATATATCGCGTATAAATTTTAGTAAAAATGTATAAATGCGCTCCACGGATAATACGGAATATTCTGATCTGAAATATTCCTCTTTTAATTAATAGACAATCAAATACATGTGTCAAAAGTCGAAGTACCAAACTTATGAAAAAAAAAAAAAAAAGTACCTAATTCGAATTAATTCATATTCCCAGGACTGCTGTTAATGGCTTGAGGTTCAAGCACGTGTTTTTCTTTTAAATAAGATATACATCTTAGGTTTTGAATGGTTTGTACGGCAAGCAGGTTTGTTTTACACGAGTACTTATTCTAATACCTTTCTTTCCACGTTCTTTTGTAATAAATACAGGTTCAAACTTGATAATAATGAATTCACTTCACATCATGAATAGATTATTGTTTTATATTGCAATAATATTTTATGATTGGCAGCATTAATTATTTAATCTATGAAATGTCTATCTATGTAATCTGCAATTATATTCCAAGCAAATTCATGAAATGAACTTGAAACAACTGCTAATCACGATATTAATATCTTTAAAGAATGGTTTGACGAAAATTTATTAACATTAAACATTGTATTATATACCTTTTAGTATAAATAACAAAAAATCTCCTCCTATCGCCTTAAATATTAAAATTCATTAAAAAAATGCACCACTAAAATATTAAAATGCCAAATTAATGACTGTCTATTCATAGCAAATAAAAAAGAAATAAAATATTTGGGTGTAGTAATAGATAGTAACCTTAAGTGGAAGACTCAAATTACCAATACTATAAATAGATTAAGAAAACTTATATACATATTTATTAATTTAAAAAATATACTTTACTTAAAAATTCTTAAAAATATTTACTATGCTCTAGCCCATTCGATAATACAATACGGTATCGTTGCATGGGGAGGAGCTTACAAAACCTCAATTTTACCGTTGGAAATTACTCAAAGATTAATAATCAAAATTATTACTAAGAGACCATCAGATTATTCAACCTCTCAACTTTTTCAAGACTTTCAAGTCCCACCTCTAAAAAATACATATATAAAAAATACACTGTTTCAAATACACAAAGACTATTCTAAGAAGTCGCACCACGTCATAACCCGCGTTGAGAGCAATAGGCAAAACACAGTCGGTCGCTTGTGTACGCCATTAATGCATACCAGTTTTGCACAACACTACTACATGTACAATGGAGTGGTGTGGTTTAATCAACTAGCAATAGAGCTGAGATTAGAACTTGACTACAATAAATTCAAAAATAAATTAAACAATAATATCTTAAATAATTTAGCCGCTTAGAACCGCATTAACCTTTAATTAACAATACTTATTAAAAAACTTATTTTAAATTATTATTTTTTTTAATATTATTTTATTTTTTTACACATTTGATTTATGTAAGTACGTAAATATGATGTATGTGTTATAATTTTTAATTTTAATTTTTTTAATTTAAAAATATATATATTTTCTCTTCCCTTTACACACGAGTAGTTACACTCTCGTAAAGGTTATATATTATATACATAATATATGTTTATACTGTTTCTAATCAATGTAGCATGTTAGTATTTAATGATTTTTTAATCCGATTGTAACCTGAAAATGTAAATACTCATGATTATATTACATGTATATGTATATAAAAAGTAATAAAATAAAAATTTAAAAATGTAATATAAATATTTATCTATTTATTTATTATGAATTAACGCCGAGTAACGGCTTTTACATAGGAATTGCAATAATTTTAAAGAATATACATAGTTAAGAAAAAAAAAATTAATATGACAAAAAATTAAAAAGCACACATTGAAGTGACAGTATAAAGCAAATATAGTAAGCTATTATAAATACAAACACGAAGAAAAAGAAAACCTTATATACATGAATGTGTACAAGATATTATGAACTAAAAAATAACTACGAATAAATATGAATATGACTTGGTACAGTTCGCGTAAGTGAATTAATAAACAAAATTAAAATGTAAAATGCATATTTTTTCGTCTCCCCCGATATAAATACTCACTTTTCGTAATAATATAGCTAAATCTAACTGTTTGAATAAAAAATATTAACCGAGAAGAGGAGTAAAGCGCGGGTCACATTATGCTGGTTGCCAGCCGCGAGTTGAAGAAGCCGCTTCTGCCAGCCGTCGATCAGGTTGGTGTGACAACAAAATTCAATCAATCACGTGACCGCTGGCACCAGCCGGCAGCGCAGTCTGACCACTATTGCGTCTATCAGCAACGAGAAAGCACGTGTTTTTTTTTGTGAAGTTGTTTAGTTGTGACTATTTTATAATTTGTAATTTTTAATTGACATCACTGCAGGTAAAAAAACTGAAATTGAGTTGTGTGGTACTCTAAATAATAATGCCAGAGACCTAAAACTATCTCCGGTTGCAAGATATCTTAAGAGTAATTTCCAGCTTCGTTTTACACGGGATTCCCTGCCTGAATACTGTATCTTGTTTTTTAATTAAAGGTTCAACTAATTCTAACAATTCTTGAAATTGAGGGGCCGTCATTCTTAAAACATTTCTGTATGTTTCTGGATCCTCTTCTTTCAGTTCTTGGAGAAGTCTTGACGATACCCCTAATTCTTCCCTTCTTTGTATCCATGGCCTGACCCACCATCGTCTCTGTTTGCGGTGAAGCTGGTTAAGCATTTCTAAACTAAGTTCCCTGACACCCTCTCTCAACAACTGCTTAATTAGCTTTTTACATGAAACGACAGACGACATATAGTGAATGACTAACTGGAGAGTGCGAGACGCGAGTAGCAGCAACACTAGTGTGACCAGATTGCCCGCCGCTGCTAGCTGGTACTACTACCAGCCGCTGGTAAGCAGCAGCTGGCAACCAGCATAATGTGACCCGCGCTTAAGAGGTAATAGCACCGGTGAGAAATCTCGACGGTAGGTATTTTAAAAAAATCTCGCTATCGCACCGCGCTCAAAAAAGAACTAGCTATCGATGTGTTGGTGAGACCACGTGAGTGTTTGGCTTGTACACCCTCTCGCCCCCTCTACGTCTCATGCCTACCGTCTTTCGCCTCATACCGCCATATCCAATATTCTGTTTAGATAAAGCATGTTTCGACTTATTTCGTCGCTAATGAAGTTTTTGAATCGGCCTTGCGGTGTGACAGAAAAAGGGCCCATTATTTTTAAACGCACGAGGTCTGCTATTGTCGGTCATTTATAAATATCGTCGATAGGTATTGTAACAATGTCTTCTGTTCACGCTTATTACCGACAAATTACGAATTATTTTACTAGAACTCTATGTAGGTTAGTAGTTTTAAAGTTTTCACTGTATTTGCGTTTATAAATATGCAGTCAAACCAACTACATCGAATTATTATATACATACATATGATTATTCTCTATGATACATTAGTTATTATTGAAAATTAGTATTAACCTCTCAGGCCTCGGGCCTGTTTTTCGAAAAGTCAAAATATTTCCGCTTTCCAATAAATTCCAAATAACTTTAATATTTGTGAACGCATCCGAAAACTAAAAACTGTTTTTGAAAGATGATGAAATACGCTTTCAAATTTTATAATTCGAAATAAACATATAATTTTGTTTTTATTTTATTAATAACTAGCAGACCCGGCCACACGTTGCTGTGGCTAACGAAACACAACGCCATTTACCCAACCTTTATAAAATCCACACCATCCGCTCGCCAGCTGCCCGCTGCGCGCTGCCCTTTGCCTAAATTGAATATTTGAATTTCTTGGCTTTTCTCTACTATAATAAGCATTTATTATACACATAAACCTTCCTCTTAAATCACTCTATCTATTGGTGAAAACCGCATGAAAATCTGTTGCGTAGTTTAAAAGATTTATGCGCACATACATTTTGAGCGACTTCATTTTATACTATGTAATGATGATACCACAAAACTTAAATTTCTACTCATATAATTTGGCACTTACCTATCTTATTAAAAAAAAAACTCAAAAATGCATATGCAACAAAAATGTATTTTTGACCGATTATCTCTATCTCTACATATTATAAAGTCCCCCGCGCCGTCTGTCTGTCTATTCGCGATAAACTCGAAAACTACTGAACGGATTTTCCTGCGGTTTTCACCAATATACAGAGTATTTCGTGAGGACGGTTTAAGTATGCAATTTGTCAATGATTTGTGTAAATTGGTTGAAACATAACGATAATTGTTAGAAGTGTCGGAAATAAGTCCAGCCGCCTGGTAGCTTTCATCGAAAACGCTGCACAATCCTTTTGAGATATAACAAAACAATTAATGGTGGGATATTCCTCTTTTATAGATCTACAAAAAAGTCCGCGAAGGCATATATCTATCTTTTACGGATAGCTTACTATACACATTATATCTAAAATGCAATTGATAAGAATAATAAGATAAGAAGATACAATGCGTATAGTAAAAGATAGATATATGCCATCGCGGACTTTTTTGTAGATCTATAAAAGAGGAATATCCCACCAAGCGTTGTTTTGTTATATCCCAAAAGGATTAGGCAGCGTTTTCGATGAAAGCTACCAGGCGGCTGGAATTTTTCCGACACTTCTAACAATTATCGTTATGTTTCAACCAATTTACACAAATCCTTGACAAATTACATACGTAAACCTTCCTCACGAAACACTCTATCTATTGGTGAAAACCGCATGAAAATCCGTTCAGTAGTTTTCGAGTTTATCGCGAACAGACAGACAGACAGACAGACAGACAGAAAGACGGCGCGGGGGACTTTACTTTATAATATGTAGAGATAAAAAAGGTTTAAAAATAGCCCACCTTAAGTTTTTTTCTAATTAAAATTACGATAACGAAAAAGATAAAAGCACTTACATATTTTATTAGACAATTAAATCTAAATGGATTTATTGTGTTGTGTGTATCATACGTGTGAGTTGACATGTTTGTAAATAATAATGTTTAAAATGTTAGATATATCGCTTGCTGAGGTTTGATTTGTACTCCTGTATTTTTGAGTTTCTTTAAGCAGTAAATACAAAAAAGGATGTGTTAGTTCGTTCAAAATTCTATCAAAAATGTTGGTCTTTTACCTATAGATAGATTTACCTACACATTTTTTTTAAATATTTATTACAGTCAGTTTGAAATAAAGGAAACAAATATATAATTTTTTTAAACTTCAAAACTTTTTATTTTTATTTTCAACTTTATAAAACCTTAAATTGTAATATTTAATTACATGAAGACAATATTAGCGAAACTTCAACCCAAGGCTTCAGGCCCAACTTCATAGTACAAAAAAAAAGTGCAAAAATCACTTACTTCGCAATTTTTGCAATAAAATAAAAGCACTTAGAAAAAAAACCAACAACGCTAAAGGCTTTGTACCAGTTCACATAAGGAAAAAGGTTGAAGCAAACGTTTTACGTATGAGAAAAGCTATAGTTTGAGCAGTAAATTACAGAAAAGAGCAAGAAAACACGGCACAAAGTGATAAAGTAAAAAATCTGAAAATGGACAAAAAAAATGCCGCAAACCATGTTTTTGGTGATCATACAAAATGTTCGTCATACTATTGCAAGTCGGAGAAGTATACTAATGATCCAAATTTAGTAAGCGATCTTCAAGATTGTGGAACAGGACTGATATTCAACAATTATTGTCGTCTCTAATAGCAAATGCAGAAAGTCTTATTATTAACGTGTCAAATAACACTGTGGAGCAATTCAACAACGTTATAGCCAAATTTATAGGCGGAAAAAGAGCAAATTTTACAAAAATGGGATAACTTCAGCAGTTGAGCTTCTTGAGCAGTAACTTCGTGGAATAGTGAAATGACAACCCATTCACGAATACAAAAAAAATCCAAGGCCACAGTCCTGGCAACTACACGAAGCATTTTATTGAAAGAAAACGACGTTCGAAGGAGACAATACAGAGGTGTCGAAAAATAAAACTAAGGTATTACGAAAACACGACAGAAAAGAGAAAAAAAGTTACAGGGCCTGATGAAAATTATGGTCAATTGGAATTAGATCCAGATATGCCAGCTGAATTATTTGAAACGATAAAGAGGAATTTTTCAAAGAATTATCTCCATCGAATAAGGTTGAACTCGAAAGGAATACGGTGGGCCAAAGCAATAATAATTTGTGGACAATTGAAAGGCGTAAGCGGCTTACAGCTTCTAACTTTGGACAAAAATATGTAAGCTACGGCCAAAAACTTCAGTTGCGAGAGTATTAAACTCGCTACTGTACTCGCCATTTAAAGGAAATATGGCCACAAATTATGGGAAAGAAAATGAAAACCAAGCAATTGAGCAATTTACAAAAGAAACAAAATTAGAGGTATTCGCCTGTGGACTATTTATCGATGAAAACAAAAACTTTTTAGCGGCAAGTCCGGATGGCTTTTTTGGCAAGGATTCTATAATTGAAGTGAAATGCCCATATAGTATAGCAAATATGTCACCAGAAGAAGGATTTGAACAAAAAAAATTGATTACTGTAAAATTGAAGACAATGCTTCAACATTAAAACGGAATCACAATTACTTCTACCAAGTACAAGGCCAGTTAGGGAACGTACCCATACTACGTGACACTTTTAGGGGGGGGGGGGGTCTTCAAAAGGTCACGCTCCATACAAATGAGCGGCGGGTTCCTTAGGATTTTGGTCAACGGGGGGGGGGGGGGGGGGTTAAAAATTGCAAAAAGTTGGTCACGTAGTTTGGGTACGTTCCCTTACACATTACTCGTCGTAAATACTGTTATTTTGTCGTGTGGAGTCCTAAAGGTTTGCCGTATGAAAAAATTGAAAGGGACGATTCAATCTGGCAAAAAATTGAACCACTGTTAGAAAAACTTCTACCACCAATGCCTTTTACCAGAAACAATTGACGGTCGCATATCAAGAAATTTACCGGCGAGAGAAAGATCTAAATCATAAATTGTTTAAAATTCATTGTATAGTGGTAAAAAAATTTGTACAATAAAGTGTTTACAAACAAAAAATTTCAATTAATCACTGAAGGCAATGTAAGCGACTCTCAAGTAAAAATTTGAAACAGATTTTTTTTAAAAACATAAACCTCACATTGGAGGCACCGAGGAAAAATAATCGCTCAGGGACTTTGTTGGAGAAGTTGTTGGACATCATTGGAGAAGCTGTGTGGAGGGTATTTTTAGGATAAGGAAGGAAAGGAAGTTTTGGGTAGGGAAAAGGTAGGTAAAAGTATGAAATGATGGTGGAGAGTCCAGCTGTAGAGATCAAAAGATCTTCCTCTTCCAGTTTCTCCCAATCCGGCCCGCCACGCAGTAAGTGGACAAAATTATCCGCCACCAAAACCCATGCAGACCTCATCCGTGAACCCGGGAACCCAGGCTCTGTCACCAAACATAGAGGACCACTTGCGGTGACCAAGTGGCGGGGGTGTTGGTTATCCAATAAATGGTTCCCGGGGCGATGGTACCTAAAACGCCTCCCAAATTGAAAATTTATTATAGTACTTGACATAAAAAAATTTAATTTTGCACAATTTTAGTATGAAAGCTCGGTCAGTATTGGTATACCGCGATGAGTCACTAAACAGAAAAAAAACGAATAAAAAATATCGATTACTCGGGCAAGGACAACACTAGTCTACCGATAAAATTCTTTACATCACTACTTCGCATTATATGTATGTATTTGTCAAAACCCACGTTCCCCGGCCCCCCTCAGGAGAAATGAGCGAAAGGGACACCTGCACGTCGGGCCGAAAATACCTAAATAAAATCTTCGAAATCGATGTTTTGTATTCCCCATTTTTCTTCTCCAAAACTGGACGGATTTATAATTTTTTTTCACTAACTGTATTAAAAGAAAATATTCTATGTCGGTACGTTTTGCTTTTTTTCAAAATACATTGTTTAGTTTGTATACTGAACGTTTTTTGACGGCGTTTAAATTAGGCAATTTTATTCATTTTTGGAAGGTCGTAACTTCTATGAGAAGTAAATTATCAAAAAAAACAAAACGTACCGACACGCTAGTGGTCAATATCTATATTATGTAAAAAAAAATTTGCTCTAGGGTCAAAATCCAGAGAGATAAACGGGGAATACGTTTGTATAGAAAAGCGCAGCTAGTATTTCCTCTTAAGACATAATCGTAAATAATTCAATTTCGAATATCGACCCAAAAAACGCTTCTCTTAATAAGAACCAAGCCGAATAATTATTTTTTAATTGTTAAACTAACGTTTAAGACAAGATTTTCATACATAGCACAAAGTGTAACAATTATTATAAGCAATAATTATCAGCCTGCAACACTCATCCACATTGAAAAATCTTTTCTCGGAGTATTTTCAATGTGGATGAGTGTTTCAGGCTGATAATTATTGCTTATAATAATTGTTAATTATTTTTTTAATCAAAAGGTAGCTAATAATACGAATATGTGCTACTTTATTTACGAGTTTTTTGTGAGTTAATTGTAATTATGAATATAAAATATAAAAATCTTACCCAACCTTCTATTTAAATGTAAGGAAAAAAAATTAAAAATAAACATCACAACATGACTTTTTTTACATAAGCTCCACGCTAGCTCTGAGGAAAATAATTCCCTTCAAGGCCTTTGTCATCTTTGGGGATGCTGTGTGGAGGATCTTTTTAGGAAAGGAAGGACAGGAAGTTCTGGGTAAGAAAAGGGTAATAGGGGTGGGTAGGAATCTGGGGGTTAGTGTGTCCAGGAGTGATGGACGTATGAATCCATCCCTCCCACTGCGGTGCTAGGCGATATTCCCAGAGAGTTCGGCTGGAGAAGTCAAAGGAACTACCTCAACCATTCTCGCCCGATCCGGTCTGCCGTGCAGCCGGTGAGCAGACGCATCCGCCAACAATACCCGGACAAACCTGACCCCGTGAACCCGGACACCCCTGCTAAGTAACCAAACGTAGTGAACCACTTGTGGTGACCTATGGCAAAGGTGTTGGTTATCCGATAAAAGGTTCCCGGGGCAGCGGTACCTACCCATTCCCGCCTCCTAAATTGAATTTGATGTAATAATGTACTTACTGATTAACCCACAAAAAACTTGTCAAAGTCGTCTCTAAAATCATTAAAAATTGGATTCCTTAATGACCTATATTTTAAAATTTAAAATACAAATAAATAGAGTGGCTTATATTCGTACTAGATATTACCTACACTAGTGGACTTAAGTATGGACACTTTTCGAGATTTCTTGTATCTTGTCGTTTGCCTTATAAAAAAATAAGTTATTTTGTTACGGATCCTTCTAAGTTTTTTTCGTGTTCCTTGTGCTATAGTTGATTAATAAAAGTACCATACGATATGCCATATGGTGATTCAAAATTCTTATCACCCTTTATGAGAAATGGGAGCAAACGCCTTTAAAACAACCAATTTTTGAGAATAATGTTTTTGAGTTTTGGCAACCCTAAAATGTCTCGTCTTCTGTCTAAACCAACCACAAAGTGCACAGGATCGTCGTGTGCTCCAATCAGGACTCTTAAGTTGCAACACGATTATGTTTTACACCCGTATTAGTCAGTCATCCATTAAATAAAAGTGATATTGTTTTTTTTTATAAATATTATTAAAATGGCTCCTGAGGTGCCAAAACTATACAACTATACAAAACGATTGGTCGCCCAAAGAGAAGCAAAGCTGTTGCACTTTGTGAAGAAGGCTACACATATGAAGAAAATGCAAAAATATTGGGGGGAGAAGCTACCAAGTCTGGAGTAAGAAAGGTTTGCCAACGCTGCAAGGAGTCTAAAACTGCAAAAACAGTCAGAAAATCGTCCAAAATCCAAAGGTTACGCCACAAAATGAAAGGAGCATATGTTGCCTTACCCTACAGAACCATCGTCAAATATCCAAAGATATTAACAATGTCGTTAAAGCTGCTGGACTCGATATTACTGATATAACATTTAGAAAGAAATTAGGCAAGAATAATAAAAGTCTTACCAAAACATGAAACAGAGGCATAAGCGGCTGAAATGGGCTGTAACACATAAGGAATGGACCTCAGAAGACTGGGCAAAGGTGATATGGAGTGATGAGACCAAAATTTTCACTTTTGGGAGTGATGGAATCAGATTTGTTCGTTGCCATCAAGTTGAAGATGTGATATCTTAATGCACTACAGCGACAATGGAACTTCCTCTGAGTGTAATGGTGTGGGCTTGCATGATAAGGGATAGTTTTGGACATCTGGGAGTGGGTAGAAGGCACAATTAAGGCTAAAAGTCATCAAAATGTGATTCTGGAGTCAAAATGATTGCTCAGCACAATGATTTGTTCGAGGGGAACCGTGGTAAATGCAATTTCCAGCAGCATGGACCCCCATGCCACATAGCAAAACGAGCATGAAATGCTTACAGAATCACCATATTGTTGTTCTACCTTGGCCAGGGAACCATCTGGACTTGAATCCTATTGAAAATTTCTGGTCTAGAATGAAATACTGGTTTCAAGTCGCAAATCCAGCAATAAAAGAGAAATAATTGAAATAATTTTTTCAAACATGGTTCCATGTCATCAAACCTGAAAATTAGTGACGTTTTGTGGACTCCATGCCTACAGGACTTTAGTAAGTTATTATACTTAAAGAATTTCCCACGAAATACTAACGTTAAATGCTAATTTGAAATATTATGCAAAATCTTCGTAATTAATAAAAAAATTGTGTTTTTCCATGTCGTTGTTTTATTCAGCATTTTTGTTATTTTTCTAAGAAAAACATTTAAATCTATTCAAAATATAACAGTATAATATGTTGTTGAATCAATTAGCTAAAAAAATTATACTTAAACCCCAACGTGACTTAAAAAAGAGCGAATGAACATCAAATATAAGAAATTTATGAAAAGTGTCCATACTTAAGTCTTCATGAAAAAAGAAATTTTTCAGTTTGGATAAGTATTTTAGCCTCAACTCCAATCTTAAATTCTGTTTTAAAAAAAGGCTGCGCAACCGTTCCTCTTAACTCCATAAAAAAACGATAAACGCTTATAAAAAAATGATTAGTTGTTTTATTTATTTTAAAGTGGTGTTTGATTCATGTACGAAGATAACGCATTTGCATGCCAAGCCAATAACAAAAAACAGGTTCATAAAAACTCACCGCAAATAACTGAATTTACAACCAGAAGAAAAGGTAACAGCAATTTGGCAGCCATCGTGATGAAACTTAAACGTCGAATTAAAACATGAAATATTACAACGAACAAACTAACGATGGTGGAGGTCAAAAGAAGACTGACTCATTTCTGCAAATAAAGTACATATATCGCAACAACGCAACCACAGCACACACGTATGTCCTTACGGAGCAAAATAAGAATATGATTTGTTCCAATAGGTACTAATATTATTAAAACTATTACAAAAACAGGTCTGTGAGATGAATGAGAATGGCATATAATTACACTGTAAGTACGCTGTTTCCATGTCATATTATAACCTTGTGTCAGTGCCGGATTAACCGCAAGGCAGATAGGCAATTGCCCAAGGGCTCCACTCTTTATAGGGAATCTGAAAGATTGGTAAAAAAAATTAGCAAATTAGCAATTTACAATTTGGGAGGCGGGAATGGGTACCGCCGCCCCGGGAACCTTTATTGGATAACCAACACATCAGCCATATTTTCGTTATTTGTTTTTGGGGTGTTATGCCGTGTTGCGCTACCTCCTTCTTTAGCCAACGTTTCGGACAGCGTTGCAGTGTCCATCATCAGGGCAGATCCGGCAGATCTACACATCTAGAAGAAGGAGGTAGCGCAACACGGCATAACACCCCAAAAACAAATAACGAAAATACTTTTGGCCGTGAAAATCTTAAAACGTATCACATCAGCCATAGGTCACCCCAAGTGGTTCGCTACGTTTGGTGATTTAGCAAGGGTGCCCGGGTTCATGGGGCGAGGTTTGTCTAGGTCCTGGAGGCGGATGACTAGGACATACCGAACCCCAGATTCCTGCCCACCCCTTAAACCCTTTTCCTTCCCAGAACTCTCCTGGCCTTCCTTTCCTTAAAAAACCCTCCACACAGCGTCCCCAAAGATGACATAGGCCCTGAGGGAAATTATTTTCCTCAGGGCTTCCTGTGTGAAGCTCATGTAAAAAAAAAACTTTCTTAAAATATTTGTAAAAGTTTAAAAAATTTGTCAACAAGATATCAACTCAAAATCAATCATTATTCCCAAGTGGTAGCCAAACTATAGCATTTTCTTAATTTTCGTAAATGTTATTAAACAGTTCGTATAAATTTAATATACGTTGTAGCCGGATTTACCATTACCTACTCTAAATAAGAGCAGGAGTAGGGCCCCGTGCTGACTATGTACAATATTGAAAGTAAAGCTGTTTAATGGTCAAAGACGACATAGTAACAAATATGGAAAAACCCATGTAATTGGATAAAATCCTTGTAGACCACCCCTCTCCTCCTAGTAAACCGTAGAGTAAGAAACAATTGTTAACAGTCTGAAAATGGCCTTTAACAGGCTGATGCCGGTTACGGTCACAAATAAATTAAGTGGAAATAAGGTTTATATTTGGATACGATTTTAGATTTTCACGGCCAAAAATTATTTTGTTATTAGTTTTTGGGGTATTATGCCATCTGCCGTGATGATGGACACTGCAACGCTGTCCGAAACGTTGGCTAAAGAAGGAGGTAGCGCAACACAGCATAATACCCCAAAAACTAATAACAAAAGGTTTATATTTGTTTTAATTAAACTTTGTAACTAAATGTAAACTTTAGGGGTGCCATGTGGAGGTTTTTTTTTTAAGAAATGGAATCAGAGGAAGTTCTGGGGAAAGAAAATAGTATGAGGGGTGGATAAAAATCTTGGGATCAGTGTGTCCATGAGTGACGAACGTATTATGAATCTATCACTTCACTGCAGTGCATTTGGTGGGTAGAAACATCCGCCACCAAATCCCGGACAAACCCAACCGCATTATATGGCTGACAGAGTATTGCACTCACCGCTCTGTTCGACTGAAATAAATAAACTTATTATTTTATAAACCCGGGCACCCCTGCTAAGACACCAAACTTAGTGAACCACTTTGGATAACCCATGGCAGAGATATTGGTTATCCAATAAATGGTTCGTGGTACGGCGGTACCCATGCCCGCCTCCAAAATTATATATATTGTTTATGACATGAAACGGGATGGAATATATTGCTACCCCGTCAACGAACCTATCGGATTGCGTTCACAACTTGCGTTCCTTTTGAACTGGTTTATGGAGAACGTTTTAAAAATATTTGTGATCAGTTTGAAAACAATGCTTTAACCTATTTTGGTGCCGTAATTCTCTTTGGCCGTCCTTGTGTGCCCTGGACACATTTCGAATTTAAATGCTGTCTACGACGCTTTTTTCCTGTGTGATCAGTATTGAACGGTTTACAAATGCATCATAACCCCCAGACATCGCGCGTCGTGGGTTCAATTCCTCTACATTTCCTCTTAGTATGGTGGTTGTTAGATTTTTTAAATAAATTATTGTCTTTACTAAAATCAAAAACAAAAAAATGGAAATTATTTGGGAGAGGGCTTTCAAAAACTTTACTGCCCAAAACTTCATCCGGCACTGTTTGCGGTACAATAGTAAAATGGCTGCCTTTTTCTGATAAACTTCTTCGTCAAATCGTCTTCGGGAAATCATCAATGTACCCATCGAGTCACCTAATTATTTTTATTTAAGCCAAACTTTCGAGCAGTACATTGTTTTAAATGTGTAAATCCGAGCGATAGTGCGAGTACATGTGGTTAGTGAGTTACCTACTAGTATAATTGTGTCATACTTGGTTATCTATACTATCTACTTTAAAAACATTGTCTTTTTTCCTGTTTGCGGTAATGTAGTGATGTCACGATCTTTTTTAACATACTTACAAACCTTACATACTTTTTTAATCGCAGGCATAAATTATTTTCCTTTCGGAAGAGCAATTAATTACAGAGGAAGTCTGGCGTTATTTTCTTTGGGAAAATCATTGAACTTAGTAATTTTTTTATTCCTTCTGGCAGTAGGGCAAGTGCTGTCTGTCGTAAGCATAAAAATCCAATTCGTTTAATATTTTCTTCTAAAAATGTTTCAATACAAATTGTCAAGGAGTAGGTTCCATAAAACATTGAAAACGCTTTGCTCTCAACGGCCCTTTACATTAACGACCAAATTTTTGCATGGATTATTGCAAATTCTAAGATTCGATCGAAATCCATGCTATAAATTTTTAAAAATGTTACAATTTCGCTAGAGTTAAAAATGTTGATATCATTTTGCTGTCCGATGACATTTTATTTCAATTAAAAACATTTAAAATGTTTTTCCATCACACGTCGCAATTAGTAGCACGAAGTAGCGCGTTTATAGCCTAACGGGTCCCGCGATAAGCTTCTAGCAGCACGGTAATACACGAAACAGCGCGCGTATTTACCGGAACCAAGCGAGTATCGCCGCCCCGGGAGCCTTTAACGAATAACCAACACCTCTGCCATAGGTCCCACAAAGTAGTTCGCAACGCTTGGTGATTTGGCGGGGGTGCCCGGTGTTCATGGGATGAGGTTTATCTAAGTTTTGGTGGCGAATGCGACCACTCGATACGTTTGACTCCCTCGTCCCATTGCATTGCACTGCTGTGGAAGGAATGGATTCATATGTCCGCACTCTTGGACCCACTGACCCCAGATTCAGACCCCCAGAGCGTTCACACAGTGTCCCAAAGATGACATCCGCCCTGAGGATTTTTTTTTATGTCCTCCTGTGTGGAGCTATTGCCAACCAAGAGACAGTCATTTTTTTTTCCTATGATCCCGTTTTTCTCCTCCCCAGGAGCTAAACGGGTTATGGGAAGGAAGGGATTATCTTATAAACAATAAAAATGATATTTTAATACATATTTATCCTAAACACAATACTGACCACTGATACTGATACCACACTGACCACATTTCCTTCTTCTAGCATAGGTCACTCACTTGTTAACTTATTTTTGTACAAAAAATTACATTAAGTTTAAATATCTCATTTGATCGATGATAAATACAAATATTATACGAGTATATGTTTCTTGGTTGTAATTATTACCTCCCTAATTGAGAATAAGTCGTGTTTAGCATGGGATCATTATCATGAGTGGTTTACAATAAATAATTTCGGGAATACTACCATTAACGTGCACAAATAAACAGGTACCTTTGCTCTAATTATTCCCAAAAAAATTAGTCTTCTTTTTTTCTTCATTCTGGCGCTGTCCCAACTCATCATTGTCTGGGTAGGCTGTTGGGATCGGCTCTTCTCGTTCTCAGATTGTAGTTTCTTCGGTTCTGATTCTATTTTGGAGCATTGATTCATCCAGGAGTTCTTTGGTCTTTCTCTGGACGACTGTCGATGAAGCTCCATAAACATTGCCTGCTTCACTGTGTGGTCTGATGGTCTCCGTCTTACATGCCTATACCACCTCAACTGTCGTTCCTCCAGCTTACTGATTATCACGAATGCGTGAACTTTTAATATTATCTTTTAGTGACACTCCTGCCGACCATCTAAGCATTCGCATTTCTGCTCTTTCAAGTTGCCTAGAGTAGGAGTTGTGCATAGTCCAGCATTCGAAGCCATACATTATCGCGGGTTTAACTATAGTCTGGTTTATCTTTCCTTTAAGTTTTATAGGTATTTTGGGTCACAATATTCCTGTTACGAATCTGAATTTAATCCATCCCACCCCTAGCCTACGGATGACATCCGCTGCACATCCTCCGTCTCTGTGGATGAGTGAGCCCAGATACTTAAATGAGTCACAGTTGGCTAATGTTACTCCATCCAGTTGCATCGAGGTAGTTACAGCATTGGTGTCTTCAAATGGCAAATACAAATATTCAGTCTGTTTCCTGCTAATTTTTAGGCCATTATCCTCCAGGATCTTTCTCCACCTATCCAGGCTATTCTGTAAGTCACAACGATTATCTGCTATCAGTACTAAATCATCTGCAAAAAGCACAGTCTTCCCAAAAAAATTACTGAAATTTTAAAAATAAAATACGTCCTAGTAATAATATATATATACTCGTATTATACTGAATTTTTTTTCAAATGCATACAATATTTAACAACACGACTAAATTAGTTTGAAATAAAGTAATAGGAAGTGTATTTAATTTTTTTTTGCTTGGGAGTTTTTTAAAACATTTAATGGCTGAGTATGTGTAATAGGTGTTGGGCCGTTGTTGTATTGATTACATGGATTATTATTTATCCCATGATTCTCGATCTGGTGCTCAATGTCTCTATTATTAGCTTATCTTTGTGGATTTGAAGAAATACGTCTTCTGATAGATTCTGTTTAATCGTAAAACTTTAAATTCGTTGAATAATTCTCGAGTTCAATAATCTAATGATTTTTAAGGTTATCTTAATGACTCTTCTTTGAACTATTTCCAGTGGGTCTAAGTTGGTTTTGATATGCTCGTCCCCAGTCTATTATTCCATATTGCAGAATTGATTGGGTTAATGTATAGTAAACCTTCTGTAGCATAAGTTTTTGAAGAATATTTCTTAGTTTGAGGAAAATATTTACCTATTCCTTTAATAGTTAATGCAACACGTCTCATCCATAAATATTTAACTTGATTCTTTTTAGTCAGTATTGAGAACTTTGGTGGGTTGCAGTGGTTAGAATAATTTTTACTAGAGTCATGAATAATATTTTTTCAATTTATCGTTGTCATGTAAATTACATGAAGTATGTTTTGTCTGAGTTTAAGAATAGATAGTTATCATTCAAATTGTTTATTTCTACAATCGCCCTTCGATAGACTTCTTCCCAGGTTTATTTTATGATCAAAACTATGTCATCAGCGAAAGATATTAATTTTCGAATTTTCGAAATTGATTTCATTAACGTAAATAATAAACAATACTGGTTCTAGAGCTGTTCCTTGAGGGATTCCAAATTCTGAAAAGATGATTTCGCATACGTGAAAGCCTGTGGTGTCATCTTCATCATCACCCGCATGTAAATAACCTTAAAATATCTTTAAAACACATAACTAAGTTTAAAAGAATCGAACAAAATACTCGGTAGATATTATTTATAAATACCAATAATATTTGTTTATGACTTTACCTACCATGCAGGTAGGAGGGGGAGTCCAGTTTTGTCCTGGTATCCCGTTTTTTGACCTCTTCCTTCAAGGAATACTTTGAGGTCACGAAGCTAACATCTTCGGGAAATAGTTGTAATTAAATGAAAAAATCACTTTGTAATATACTAATTAAAACATAAAGCGTAGACAAATAAGTACCTATTTAAAAAGAAATCACAAATATTGGTGATTAATTAGTTAAAAGCAATAAAGGTATCACGAAAAGTATTAAAATTAAAAATTATTTTATAATAGATAAATATATTGCATTAATATATTTAATTTTAACGCACAATAAGCAAATAGTAATCAAGTTATCTACTAACAAAAAGAAATTATTGTAAATATAATATGACATAAAAATAAATTTAAGAGATGGCTATTTTTAAATCATGTATGGTTATTAATAAATATTTAATCTGTTATCAACATTTTTTCTAAATTATTTAATTGTAAATCCTTTGTGTCCATCCAGATTCAGAATAATTATTATCTTTCAAACCCCTCAGGTGCTCTTACGCCAGTTTAAAAAATTCTCTCTCCTATAAAAAAAAATTATAATCCTTGCAAATTAATTTACGGACCCGAGATTTGTTCAAAAATATCACTCATGTCCTTATTATTTAATATATGCGTTATATCCTTATTATTTGTATAAAAAAATAGCATAAAAAGCTGTTTGGATATTATTTGGGATGTTTTTAAAAGATTAAATTAACGTATTATTAATTAAGAAAACATTTTTTTCTCCAATTCTTTTCGTTGTCAACAATGTGTAGATAAACATAAGATCTAATAAACCCTGTCTTATAGATATGATGTATTTCTTTTGTACTATAACCGTTATTGCTGCCAATTTGTTTAATGACATTTATTTCCATATTTAAACTACCTGGTTCCCGGCATGTATTGCTATGCCATTTAATAAAAAAAAAAAATCTCCCTGAGTGTACTTTCCCATTCGTCACGTTCCCCTTCCGCCTCCCCTTCTTCTCCTGCGCCCTCTTCCCCTCTCGCGTTCCCACTCCGTCACCTCCACCTTCCCTCTCCCCACTCCACTCCCCCCCCCCTTCCCCCGTCCCGCGAACCCCCCTCCCCCCTCACACGTCCCAGGTTCCCCCCCCCTCCCTGGTTCCCCTCCTCCATCTCTCCCTCCCTCCCGCTTTCCATACATTCAGTTTTCAAACCTCGCGTGCCACCAATAGCAATTTTTTTACAAATTTCATAATGCCAGAGCTCACCGGAAGTTTTATAAAAACCTTGTGTAAAGTTTTAAGGTAAGGAACTGGTAAAAGAAAGACTCATCTTCAGGACAATTTTTAAGGGACTCTTGAGTTTATTGATTCTATTTCCAATTACATTTTCATAATCGGAAGATGCAAACTACCCGAGACAGACCAAGGAGTTAGTAGTTAATTAGGTGTGGTTTCAGCGAAGCGACGAGGAGAAAGAGGTATATCCCCTTAAAAAAACCGCCATTTATAGAACAATCTCCTTGGCTGGCCAGAGCTTTGTACCTTCCGGTGACATCTGTTGATAATTTATCTAACTAGCTATGAGAGTTCTCACCTAATGTTTTTACGTAGGATCTCGAGAGGTGTGAGTCCTGGCTAAATTCGATTTTTAAAGGTCTGAATTTCAGACACCTTGCCCTGACAATAACGAACACACTAAAAAAAACAATAATCCAATTTGGTGTAGTCGTTCGAAAGTTATGCGATTAGCAACACATTCAGCGATTCATTTTTATATTATAGATTATTTAAAGATAAGGGAACATTAAATAAACTACTAAGCATAGTACGAAATGCTGCTAATTTTTTAAAAAATGGATGGTTTGATGTTTTACATATAACAACATCTGTACATGTTTCTTGGCGAAAAACGTTTAATTCAAATTTATTATTGACAATAAAAGTTGGTACTCAAATCTAAAAAACTAATGTTCCTTTTTTATTTAATTTTTTGTGGAGTTTATTAATGAAATTTAAGAAAATTTTCTTCTACGTTTCTCTTCCATAAGTAAACACATTTTAATAAAAATGCGCGACTATTAAAAATATTATCTTCCAAATCATGTTTAAATACAGGGTGCGGCAGAGAGGACGGACGGTTTTAAAAAAAATCATAAAATGGAATGGAAAATCACATCAGGCATGTGGTGGCCGAAATCGTTGATGCAGTGCTGGAGGCGTTCTTGGAAGTTCGCGTAGACTCTCTCCAACATCGGCAACATCGCTCTCTCAATTTGGGCGACTTCCACGCGAATTGCGTCCTTCAATTCGTCCAGAGTTCGGGGCTTGTTCTCGTATACTCTTCTAGCCTTGAGGTGTCCCCATAATCGTCTAATCGTCGTCATCGCCCAAGTTGAGAGAGCGATATTGGAGAGAGTCTACGCGAACTTCCAAGAACGCCTCCAGCACTGCATCAACAATTTCGGCCACCACATGCCTGATGTGATTTTCCACACTTGACTGTCTCAAATGCTATTTCCTTGCGAACCTGATTCCATCAATAAATTTGTTTTTGAGTAAAAATTAACTATTTTATGATTTTTTTAAAACCGTCCGTCCTCTCGCTAATAAAGAGCTAGCACTGGAACCCATTGCTAAGCCACCCTTTTATTTATAAATAATATTAAAAAATTGAAAATAGTTTTTTTTAAGAACAACATGTTTAAAGAATCGAGTAATTCTTTATAATAGATTGAAATTCAATAAGAGGGACACTTGGAAACAAATTAACAACATCAAATAATAATATTAACAAAGGATATCCGAAAATTTTAAATCATCTATTAATTCAAGGAAATTCCTTAATGATACTAACTTATATCTAGGGGCGTTACAATTATTCAAAAAGTAATTTTAGATTATTTTACAGTAAGTGTTTTATAGGACTTTACGGCTCCAGTTGGTCAAGAATCCAGTCCATGTAGTGGGCAACATTGTTGAAGATGTCGTGGTCCTCTTTCTGGCCGCATAGTGCGAGACGAGTGGTAGAAACCCCATACTGCACCCACCTCTGGGCCACCGTGTCTCCGAACACCAGGATCTCTTTGTACACCAGCGGGTCTCCACTTCCCTTGAAGCAGGAGTTAGCGGTGCCACACAGTTGATGGAAGTCCTCTCCTGGAGAATTCACTCTGGAAAAATAATATCTGGTTTATGGACTCATTTGAGTGCTTCCCTCCACTTAAAACTTTAATAAAAGGTGAAAGATTTATTCGTTATTGAGGGGAAACCACTGATTTTTTTGATATTGTTTGAATTGCTACTCACACCTGGAGTATTGACAATTTATATGATGAGTTCATCGGCATTTAGCCAGTGGGATGCCATGAAAATTCCATTCGCGTAATGTAGTGTTGTGGGGATGAAGGATGTAAGGGGGGGGGGGGGGGTTTAAGGTGCTAAGGAGAATGTTATTCAAATATGGTCACCAAACACGTCTAAATTCCAAAGAAGAGGAAAGTAATAAGAGAACCTAATGGTTTTTTTAACGTACACAGATATAGGTATAATACTACATCATACAACTAAAAATTAAAAATTATTAAAAGAAATAATTATCAGCCTGAAACACTCATCTACATTGTAAAAATCTTCCGAGAAGAGATACAGGCCGCCAACGGGACATGAACCCGTGTCCTTCTGATTGCCGGTCTGGTGCTCTACCACTGAGCTATGTCGGCTTATCTAATACCCGCCAAATAATTCAATATATACTAGTGTTTCATTCAACAATTACTGCTTATTACATTTTTCCACCTGAAAACGACCAACTATATTTTTGTGAGAGAGGCATTGTTAATGCTAAATCTCTCGCTAGGTGGCGTCGAGACAAATTATCTCTACAAGTATTTTACCAAAAAATGTAGTTATAATTTGTCTTGACGCCACCTAGCGAGAGATTTAGCACCAACAATGCCTCTCTCACAAAAATAAAGTTGGTTCTTTTCAGGTGGAAAAATGTAATAAGCAGTAATTGTTATTGTTGTAAAGGACACGGGTTCAAGTCCCGTTGGCGGTATGTATCTTTTCTTGGAAGATTTTTTCAATGTAGATGAGTGTTTCAGGCTGATAATTATTGCTTATAATAATTGTTACCCTTTGTGCTATGCATAAAAATCTTGTCTTAAACGTTAGTTTATCAATTAAAAATATTAATTAAAAATTAAAACATAAAAGCGTTTATGAGACGATGCGATGTTTGAATTTGAATAAACGATACACGACTATTAAATCTATCTATCAACCCCAGTTAGTGATAAAACCAAATAACAGAACTTTAAAGTACGTCGTATAAAAATCGTTTTTTCAAACCCGCTACCTTTGGATACGGAGGAGGAATGAATGATCTTTCTGATCAACCGTAGAGATCGTCTGCAATAATATTTGATTTTTTGTATTTATTTATTTTATTAGTAAAAACCATAGATATCAGAAATCAATAGACCAGAAGATTCAGACGAGGGGGTAAAACCAAACTATGGGGGGCGAAGAGAGGAAGATGACTGTGATTCGTTAAAAAATCAATCTGACAGTATATAGGCATCTCGCATTACAATATCACCATTTAGTTCTTAAAAGCAAAATCTGCTTTGAATGAATAGACCTTTTTACATGGGAGCGCGAATTTCTTGCCACGTTAATAACATATTTGCTAAGGCCAAATGCTCGGCCCAAAAAGATTCGACCCAATACACATAGCAATATTTTGTTGCCGTGTTTAGTTAAAACACTTTTACAAATGTTTCATAATTTACTTACCCCTGTAACCAGCGACGAGCACACTGGAGAACCGCCCACATTCGCTATGTGCACACTGATGTGTAGGTATATTGTATAGCACAAGCTACCGTTTTGGCGAGTTATTTCGTTAAATGTGTGGATGTTAGCTTCGCGCTGGTCACGGCAAGAATGATGACGTCACACATTTTAGATTCAAGCGAGGCTCTATCCCCTCCCCATGGAGCGAGCCGGTTCCAAGGAGGAGCTCCAACCGGCTCCATGGGGAGGGGGAAATAATACGTTTTTATCACTTAGGGCAGGTCCAGATATATTCATATGTCCGTGGTAAAAACAGTATAAAAACCAATGCTTTGCAAAAGCGGTAAAGAAATTTTTTAAAAAACATTTTTAGCATAATAATTACACCAAGTGATATTCCAATCTTAAAATCGTTGTAGGACGTGTGGAAAATATCCACATTTCCTGCGAGGTAGTTAATTAACCTAGTAAGTCTTCCCAGGGGCATCACCATTGATAAGTTAGTTCTGCACCTGGGAAGGATCAAAAGCCTGTGTTGGCGGCCTCGCGTGAAATTATCCGGGACATAGAATCCTTTTCTAGCCAGAATATCTGGTATTGATATAAAACTATTTAGAAGCTTATAAGCCATCAGCAATAATACGACAACTCTTCTTGAACAAAGGCTGCAGATACCCAACATTCCCGAGATGAATGCTGTTGGAAACAGCCATGAGTAAAAACCTTACTCTCTCATACAGAGGAATAGTAAAAATTTCTTTTGTATTTTCTCGAACATTAGTATGTTGACGATGTCCTCTGGTCCCCATCCTGAGATCCACTCTCGAGAATGCTACGCATTAAGCTAAAGTGAAGTAGCCTTATAACTGTAAGGTTGGTCAATTTCTTTGAATTGTGTATGAAAAATTGTAAACAAATATTGTTTACAAAAATTAAAAACACATTATCTTTTCACTCTTGTTTTACTGCGCAAATACTTTTATGAAAACTTTGCTAATAACTTAATAACAAACTTACCCATTATTAATTATGCGGCTACAAATTTCCATTGAAGTAAGGTTTTCTTCGAATTTGAGAAGGTCTTCCCTCAATATTGACTCATTCGATGGATGTCGTACAGTCTTTCCTAATTTCCCGAAACTCCATCCGAATCGAGTGAATTGTTTTCCTTCTAAGACTTTCTTTTGCAGCTCTCCTTTATAGGGTAAGCATACTGGCATTATATCTGAAATTGTAAACTCGTTTATATGAGTGATATATGGTTGAAAATTGAGCCACTTGATTTGGGAAAAATATCTTTATTAAGTTAAGTATCAATTATTTTATTTCTACTTTGAATCCATTTGTCAGATTCTTATAAATAAAGTGTTATGCAGTTCATTGTAGTGATTCAGCGTTACAGGGAAATTCATACAAAATTCTTGGGAATTTCATGTAAATACTGCTTATCAACTTTATGGCATGGTTAGGTATGATTTTTTCTACATTTTCCTCATTCTAAAAATGTCAATAAACGAACTTTATTATGAATCGTTTTACTATTTTATTTTGCAGTTCTTTTGATTGATGAAAGAATTTCACCTATATTTCGAGTTGATATTTTTCGAAGATCAATTAGGTAATTTAAAAATTCCACGGCGCATTCCTCTAGTCTCCAATCAATAGCTAAAGCTTCCTAATGCCTCGATGACATACGGCAAGTTACAAGCTACTATCTAAAAGCGGGTAAATCGGCGAGTGAGATTGTCATGATGACACACAAAACTGTCCACTCGCTCAGAAGCGTAGGAAACTGAGGCCGCTGCTAGCGCCAGTAACAAGAATAACGACGACCGCGTGAACTAATTCTTCAATGTTTGACAGTCGAAATCAGCTGTTTATCGGAAGCCATGTTGGAAACATAAATAAACCAATCACGAGCAAGCGGAGTTGCAAGCAGTTGATGACCTTTCAACTTTTTTTCGTAGATTGTCAACAATCTGCTAGTTGCTGCTAGTTAGCAAGTGACACGATGACACTGGGCGAGTTTACTAACAGATAGTGAATTTCCCAGATAGTAGCTTGTAAACTAGCCCTGTGTCATCGACGCTTAACCGCGCTTTTTTAAATAAGCCTATTTGAATTTCACTTTTGTTTTCAAGATTGAATGGATAAATGTATGAATGACATGGGATTTTGGAAGTGGAAATTAACCTACATGCCGACAACCGATCGAGCTAAAACTCGGCAGACAGGCTCGATGTCGATGACAATGCATTCTGTCATTTTTTTATAGCAATCACGCACATAAATACATAAGATTATGTGGCAAACTCGAACATTTTTTTCTTAAATTCTAAGAAACGAAAGAACCTGATATACAGTTCAGTTCAGTTTCAGTGCCGGCAACGCGGGCGTTTATTCATTTTTCATTTATTTACATGGTTTTATTTTACCCACCTCACTAGACAAAGTCTGTTCCGAGGTAGGTAAATAACATTTTATATTTATTAAAAAGGATATGAATCAAAGTAGATATACCATATATAAAAAGATAAAAAATTTGTATAAAAAGATAAAAAAATAATGTGATAGTATAAATGATAAAATATAATAATAATAAAAAAGAAGTATAAAAAGATAAAAAAATAATGTGAAATTATATGCCTATATGCACTTTGCCTATTCCTATGCCTACTATGCTTATATGATAAAAAAAATACATATGAAAGATAAAAATAAAAAAATACTATGAAAATATATACCTATATGTACAAACATGTGCATTTCCTTTTCCATATATCTATACAAACACACGTATGTACATACACACATGTATACACACATACACATATACATGCATACACACATGCATGCATACATAGATATATACACATACACACAAACATGCATACGTACCTACATAATGTTTTTATATTATATATCTACGTATAAATTATATACGAAATAAACGTCATCAGTTTTAAAAATCGAAATTTGGCAAGGTTGATTCTGATCATTGGGAAGGAAGATTCAAACCTCAAACCAAAAAAAAAGTTGTAAAAGGCTTTTAAGATCATCGGAAGATTTGAAGAGTCGGAATAATAGAAGAGCATGTATGAGACGATGTATGAATGTGAACTAGGCAAGGAGTGTGTGGCAAGATCTAGTTGTTTGGCGTTCCGTCCTCTCTGCCTACCCCTGAGGGGAAACAGCGTGATGGTTAGTTAGTTATGTAATTATCGGGTTGATTGTTTTCTACCATTATTTTACAAATAGACCACCATAAGATCCTTGCAGTACTCTAAAAAAATTTAAAATTATCTACACACCTTCGGTCATGTCAATTGCTTTCTTCAATCTGATTAATCCAATATCGTTCTTCACGTCCGGTGAACCATCTCTTTTGATGCCTGTGTATCCAGGATGAGGAATGACCTTCTCAATTCCAATATCTTGTACTGATGGGGTAAATAAAGACTCAATGGGATAGTCTCGCCCAGTTGAGATATCATGTTCTCCTATTCTGACTCCATTCAGATTTCTCCCGTTGAGCTCGGTAATGCAGTGGGCGGAAGTCAAGATATATCGATCGTTGATTATGCTACCAGTGCAAGTGAACGCACTAACTGAATCTTAAAAGCAAAAAGTAATTTTATATTTTCCAGAAGCAATACATTTAAGAGCCCTAAAGAAACATTCATTTGAAATGCGTGTAGGATGGTAGGTATCACCAACAATTAAGAACCTACCTCTTTCGGTCGCGATGAGTGCTACCCAAGGAAAATCCAGGGCATACGTTTTATTTCCCCGATAGATCCTATCTTGGAACACTTCTCCGCAATCCTTGGTTACAAGAGGCAGATTCCTGTGAGGGCCATCTTCGCTTGGGGCAGGTGATGCAGCACCTACATTTTAAAAAATTTCAATGTTTTTTTATGAAACAATATTTTATAAATATATACTCGTATTTCTTGAATTTTTTTTAGAACAACTCTCTTTTTATAACTTTTGAAGGTTTTTCCGTCGATGCAATGTATCATTAAAGAAGAAGATACCACTAATAATCTAAACGAAAATATGAAGGTAGATAAATGACCTGATAAGCGTGCAGAGCATGGGTATAGCATCCAGCGAGGTCACATCTGTTTTGCCATTACAAATTATAATATAAAGGTATAACTAGTAATTAATTCGTGATAGAATTACAGCTAATTGATGTAATGAATGAATAATTTATAATTTAATGAATGAATAATTTATAATGTAATAAAATAATGTAATGAATGAATAATTAATAATGTAGTGAATAATTAATAATGTAAAAAAATTAACTAACAATGTAATGCGTGTAATTTTTATTCTTTTTTTTTTACATTTAAACACCCAAACATGGTGAAGTTTAAAAAAAAAAGGGTAAAGTTTTAAAAAATCTAGTTATTCTGTAAACAGTAGACCTAGCATCTAAAAAGGTACGTTTTTAACTTCCTCTTATTTAAGAGCCATTAACCAGCGGCCGAGAATTCAAATTTCGTCAAACGATGATCTTGCTATCGTACCCTTGCAACTGCACAGGATGGTTCCGATTATAAAAATTAATTATTCTCCATACCAGCATTTTAACATAATAACTCAATATCGATTTTATTTGATTCAAAATTTGCTATGATAAATATCTACATCCAAAAATGCTCAAACTTTTGATGATAAAACTAGTAAAATTGTGTAATTTTTGTAATTATTTTTTGATCATAAGTAATTATAATTTTTCAATAATATCTAAGCAAAATAAAAAAATAAATATTTTTTTAATATATTAGTTTGTAAGATCGTAAATAAATAAACAAACTGAAGTATTTTCGTCACAAAACAAGGGCGCGGATCTTTTTTTATGATTTTATTTGAATTTAAGTTAAATTCTGAAAAGTTGCTTTCCCAAATAATTTATTGATTTATTTTACTGCATGATTATATGATTTGAAATGAATGTTGTATAATACAAAATTTTCTTTCAAAATTTAACAAATCTGCCAATGACCTACGGTAAAACCTTATTGAATTAAAAATAAACATATTTTCTCAATATTTAAAACATGGCTGCATTAGAACAGTCTTTTTTTAGAAAATAATCAATAGTATAAAATTTGATTTAAAAATGACATATTTCCGTTTTGTCTGGTTATTCCCTCTTAATAAATCAAAACAACAATTTTAAACAATTTACAGCTTACTACAAAAAAAAATCACTTCCAAAGAGTTAAATTGTGTTTTAGTTCCCCATTGTTCAAGTCCGTGCAATTACGTATTAGATTTTTTACTAATAAAAAAATACCTAAGAAATATTGTATTCAGTCCAAATGGCACATGTGCAGTTGTGATAATCGCGCGTCGGCTTCGAGCAAGGTATTGATTGGGTCATAGATGTTTATGTTCCTAATCTCTTCGTGAATCATATTTTTGTTTCATAAAAAGGACAATTTATTATTATATTTGCATAGTTCAATATGTTTATAACTTTTTTGGGTTATAAATTGAACTTTCGTGCTATCAGAAAGTGGGGATATACAGTTATATCATGATTCAATTTTAAGATCTATTTATTGAAAATGATGATTTTTTATGACATAAATAAATACCAGTATTGGTAAACGTATCAAAGAAATGAACGTTTGATACGCAAGCTAACCGTTCGAAAGGTCAGTTTATTGTTAGGTTATTTTTTGAAAATTAAATTAAAAATAACATTTTTTCATATTTTTTCTGAGTTTTAATTTGTGTTAAGCTTTGGTTTTTGTGGTAAAATTTTTTTCGTGGCGAAGCTTAAAATATGGCAATTTTTAAACGCCAAGTATATTTCGAATAAAAAAACTAAAAGTTAATTTTATATGGTTTCTAAAATGGTATTTTGTTTTATGACATCTTCAAAAATAAAAATAAAACACAGACATTTAAAATACCTCGGAAAAACTCCGAAATTCTATATGATTTTTTTTAATATTAACACTGTATACAACAGATAAACAACCTTCTTTGGCAAGTAAGCAATGTATATATCTTTCCATGAACTATTTTTTGTCAGTTTCTAATTAGTAATAAAATATTCAAGTAATGTAATATTTTGATATTTTTTTGGGATTGGTGTCCATGGCTATTACGAATAATTTTAAGAAAAAAAATTTAGATTCGCCTTAATCACTATAAAAGGAAACTTTTTGCATCACGGCTGGCGGAAAATAATGCATTTTAATTTTCAATGTCGTTAAATAAAATTTCACTTCGCGAATCGACACTACGACAGCCCGCCCGCTGCCGCCCGCCATTTGTCACATACACAAACCCGCTACACAAACCCTGCGTAGCCAAACAAACCATTCAAAAACGTAGGCTGTTTTTTAAAGTAAAGATAACATACACAAGCCCGCTACACAAACCCTGCGTAGCCAAACAAACCATTCAAAAACGTATTTTAACAGCGACAAAATGGCGGGCGGGCTGTCATAGTTTCGGTTCGCGAAGTGAAATTTGATTTAACGACATTGAAAATCAAAATGCATTATTTTCCGCCAGCTGTGATGCAATAAGTTTCCTTTTATAGTGATTAAGGCGAATCTAAAGTTTTTTTCTAAAAATTATTCGTAATAGCCATGGACACCAATCCTAAAAATTTACCAATATTTTGCTAGAGTAGTGTATTTAACATTTTTTATATTTCAATGACGATTCTTTTTTCAAACTTTCTTCCGGCCGGTAGGTACCATAATTCCGATCATTCCGATTTTGACAGCTCGTGGTAGGAATAACGATCATGCGAACTCTGATAGGATAAAAGTGTAGTATCCAACAGGGTCACCATTTTGAACTATAAATTCCAAATGTTCGAGATAAAACAGGACTTCGCTACGCTAGATCAAGTAGATATTACAATCAATTAAAATTTGCGATTTTTACACAACAAAATAACTTTCAAAAAGATTTCATCAAAGACAGTCATAAACATTCTAGAAACTAGATGCTTAAAATATTATATTTACACTCCGATGGGAAAAAACATCACGCGTGGAAATAATCAACCGACGGGAAAATCACAAACAATTTGACGTGACACTTAAAAATTTTACTTAAAAATGACTCAAATGTTTTCGGGTGCGATTATCCAGTTTCAACCGCACACACTCATTACAAAAACTACCTGCTGTAAAAGAAACAAGAAAAATCAGAAGGTCATTCGTTGGTAAACAAATCAAAAATGAGTCAGCAAAGTTATTATTATCTTGAAGTTCCCCGTTTGAACTATTAACTCAGTCCTATATAACATTGTTTCAAATACTGGTAAATTTTTGAGTTCGCTGGCAATGGTTAATACGCACTTTTTTTGAGAAAATCTTTTGATTCACCTTAATTACATTAAAAGACAACTATTTGCATTGGGGGAAGTGGAAAATATTTCATTCTAAATTTCGATTACGTAAAATTAAAATTAGCTTTCATTCTTTGAAACGAGACCGTCCATTTTCAAACATTATTTTCAAATGTCATTTTGTTATGTTGGTATTCTTGTTACTGTACGAAAAGATGCTAGAGCAAAGCGTAGCAGACTTCATGGGAATTCTAGGTTTGTGTAACATGGTTTGTGATACAAAAGAAAGTGCCCCTTTATAACGCCTACTCGCGTCAAGGCAAGAAAAACATCCCAGTTTTCAAGCAGTTTAGCGGCTACGCTAGGTTTGTGTAACATGGTTTGTGATTCAAAAGAAAGTGCCCCGTACCTTCAAAATCTTCTAGCCATTCGTTATACATTCAAGTGTATCAGGAATACCAACATACCAAAGTGACAGCGAATGAGCTAATAACTAATGGCGTACAATCTCACAAGACGAAAGCTAATTTTAATTTTACGTAATCGAAATTTAGAATGAAATATTTTCCACTTCCCCCAATGCAAGTTGCCTTTTATTGTAATTAAGGTGAATCAAAAGGTTTTTCAAAAAAAAGTGCATATTAACCGTTGCCAGCTATCTCCAAAAATTAATCAAATACTTACAGCAGCAAATTGCACCGACTAACAGAATCAAAAAGCACCTCCGTTCCATGATAAACCAAATACATTCAGCAACCACAATTCAATTAGGAAGACTACTGCATTATTATTTTTGGTCGGTCTTCGCGCCAGAGACCAGAGAAAAACTGGTTTCAGTAGAAACGGCCTGAAGTCCTCGGAGTTGTGAATAATTAATTTTGGTGTATTTGATGAATAATTGCTTGAGTTAATGAATACAACATCCATACTACCGCAACTAACCACAACCAATCAATTAATTATTTAAGCTCTGTTCTTTCCGGAAATCCCGCAATTACCCCCACCCCTTTGCTCACCTCCCACTCAAACACTTACCAATAGGATGCATTATTTAGGCAACAAGTTTGGTGGTATTGTAGATGTATTCGCTGATTCCCTTTACATTCTAAAATGCAATTTAAACCAACACTTTGTGGAATCCTACAAATTATTGTAACATGGGTATAATATATTTAACGATTTGATTTGTCTTTTTTCGTTATTTGTTTTTGGGGTGTTTAGCCTTCTTAAAGAAGGAGATAGCGCAACACGGCATAACACCCCAAAAACAAATAACGAAAATGCTTTTGGCCGTGAAAATCTTAAAACTGATTTGATTTGTTATTGAAATGTTTATATTATATTTTGTTCTATGTTATTGTTAAATATTACATTGTTTAAAATATTTCACGGTTTTCCACAAGATTATACAAGTGTTTTTTTTTCTTTAAAAACTACTTGTATATTCTTAAAAGTTTTTTCACTTTTATAACTTTTGGTATAAATTCTATGTATGTGTAATCCTCGATATCTTAAATATTATTTTCTAATCTATGTAAAAGCCCCTACGGGCGTATAACAACAATAAATAAATAAATAAACACCTAACATTCTGTATCATAGTTTAGTTATAGGTAATATTCTCCTGACGAAGGAAGGGTGCTTCTGAAATCGGTAGAGTGTTTTAACATAAAAGTGGTCTTTACAAATTTATGTGTTTTTTTATTGTAAATTAATTATTTATTTATGATCTTAGAATGACCGATTAATTTAAAGCGGATAAGAAAATAGGCTACTATTTATGTTCTTTTTGTTTAAAAGTGAAAGTGAAAATTTTCTTTTTTGTTTAAGAATTTTGATTAGACATGTGGACTTTTAGTTTCAAATTCATATTTTTTTTATTTCATAAATTTTTTATTAGTTAAGGATATTTGTTTTTTTGCTACCACACTGGGCTCATGCCCGTGTTATGGTAGTCGTATATTTAATATTTATTTAAATTAATACAAATACTATTTTATTAAAACAGATGATTAAATATACCTACTAAATAAAAATTATGAAATATTTAAAAGTAAGTGAAAAATAAAGAGAAAAAAGATCATATTTTAAATAAAAGTAGAAATAAAAATGAAAATTCTAATTTTGAAATACAAAAATTAATAATAATGATTAAATGTTAAGAACTCAAGTGTTCTGTACAAATATATTTATTTATTTTATTTATTTATTTATTTATTATCGATACAAAAGAAAGTACAAATTATAATTTTAAAATCTTTGCCTGTCCAACTAGGAAAGTTTCCCGTTCCAGGACAGACAAATTGACATGTTTAGTTCATATTAATATTATTCCTGAAATGTAGATACATAATTACATAACAAATACAAAAAAAAATCATTTTTCTCTGAAACTAAGCTGTGTAATAAAGAAAAACATATAAGTAAATAAATTAAAATTAAAAACTAAACAAAATTTAATGAAAAAATTAAGAGAAAAAAAATAACAACATTTTAAAGAAAAATAGAAATAAAAATTAAAATGGAAATTAAAATTTTGAAATGCAAAAATTAATAATTAAAATGTAGTGTTAAGAACTCAGGAATTCTTTAAAGTACGCTCGTAATCCTTTCGAAAATCCAATGTTGTACACGTGTTATAAAAAGAGAATTATAATTACTTGACTTTATGTCAGTACTCAAAATATTGGGAGTCAAATGCTTTCAAAAGTAATTGTTTTATGTTAAAGTTAATAAGGATTGTAGTTTTTGTTTGCTTTTACGAAGCTCTTCATCTTTTGATAAAAATTTTGTAGAGATAACAACGATACTATTTCCTTGTGATTCCTGTGGTTAGGGAACATACATATTTCATTGGTTTGTAACAAAATAATTCCAACTTACATCACGTTTTGAAATTTATTTAGAAATTACGTAATTTTTTTATTGTTCTTAGAGTACGTATAAATATTAAACAAGTACTATGCGGTATTTCAATTTATACAATGTATCACTTTTCTGTACTACCACCCAAACCATTTGATATCTTCTAAAAGCCGTATCATTTTTTTACATTAGTTTTTTTTTTTTTTCTGTTAATACCGCACAAGAATCTCAACTGCTCCCGTCTGGAGCCAGTGAGACTATGGCATCCCCAATTGGGGTATGTTGTGAGGCTGAAGGTAGTGGGGAGGGGAAGGAGGTGGGGAAGAGGAAGGTTGGGAAGTACCTGACTATTCAGATCTGGTCACTAAACACGACTAAAGCCATTTTCAAGCAACGTTTCAATTCTGAATGGTGGTCTTACACCAGGGCGATACTGATAGTATCTTCCACTCTGGAACATGCCGCAAATATACTAATTATTATTTTAAATTAATTAATTGTGAAATAACACATATTAATCAAATAAAATTTATTTGCGCATGTCGGGTTCGAACCCGCGACCTCCGGATTGTGAATCAAGAGTTCTACCCACTGGACTACGGAGGAAAAAACCCTCGCCTTTAGGAATACTGTGTGAAGGGTCTTTTTAGGGAAGTTCTGGGAAGGAAAAGTTTCGAGAAGTGGTAAGAAACTATGTCCAGGAGTGATGGACTTATGAATTCATCACTGCGATGCAAGGCGATGTTCAGAGAGTCCGGTTGGACAGATCAAAAGGTCTCCCTCAATCAATTTCTTCCGATCCGCCGCTAAGATCTAGAAAAACCACACTCCATGAAACCAGGCACCCCTGCTAAGTCACCAAACGTAGCGCACCACTTGACCAGTAGCAGGGGTGCTGGTTATTCAATAAATGTTTCCGGGGAGGCGGTACCTATACCCACCTCTCAATTTGAAAATTGAGTAATATAATATTCCAATCCTACTTTGTTAAGGACTATGTTGACTTGTTAAGACCTGGTCAGCGATGTAAAAAAAAAATTGAAAACCACAACCATCAATCCTGAGAAAGATGACGAACGGGTTATTTTCATAAAGTTGTTCAGTCAAACATGTACTACTCTAGCCTATGTGTCTATTTATCGTGTTATTTGATTCATTCTTGAAAGCGATGATTATCTTTTTTTAAATACTGTAGAGGTCATCTCAATGTAAAAGAGGTAAAACATAATACAATGGTTTGACCACGTGTAAAATTCTCTACCATGACTTTACTAGCAGATATACTTGCCATGTGTTTTTTCCTTATGTTGTTATAACTGGAAGGTAGGTTCCTAGTGTAATTGTATGTGTTTGCTCAATCGCTAGCATCCCTTTGCGTGCATATTTTCTAAGGCATTATTGACTGTGTGCACTGATGCGATCATCAGACATTGTTTATTAATCATCCTTGCTTGTTTGTCACAATAATCTTTAAGTTTACTTAAAAATAATGAAACGCATCACGTGAAATAAAGAATATATTTATTTGCAACAAATAGTGTAAGAGATAATAAATGTGTGGATTAAAATTAATAACTTGCAACCCTATAAATTAATGAGTATTTTAATTTAGTCATCAACAAAAACAATGTAAGCAAGAAATACAATTACAATAAAAATCGACATTAGTCAATGATAATAAAAATGCACATCTAGAAAAAGAGATCCCTAATAATTAACATTTTTATTATTTACTTTGATCTAAACGCTGTCAAACATTTTGGTAAGTACAATTAATAGCCAACAGTTAACGAATATGGAACGCGAGTAGGGGTTATAAAATTCAAAAGGCATCATTTCTAGAAATCACTTAAATGCTAGTCGTTTCACACAATTTGAACAATTGATCAAATTTAAAAGTTAATTTCGAAGTTCTGTGAAAGTTCTAATCAAGTTTTGTTATCATTTCAGTAATGTGAAACAACTAGTCATCATTACATATATATATTATATTATTACAAAGTATAAAATGAAGTCGCTCAAAATGGATGTGCGCGTTAATCTTTTAAACTACGCAACGGATTTTCATACAGTTTTCACCGATAAATAGAGTGATTGAAGAGGAATGTTTATATGTGTAATACATGTAAATTATATTAGAGAAAAGCCGAAAAAATAAAAAATAATTTTTTTTTTTGTGTGATTTAAAACGGCTGGCGGGCCGTACTAGAGTCACTTTTGAAATTCGTTCTACGGAATAAATTGGAAAATAGATGTCCTAGAGTAAGTAGGTATTTGATTTGAATTATTTTATTTGATGAAATCACTCAAAATGTATGTGCGCATAGATCTTTTAAACTACGCAACGGATATTCATGCGGTTTTCACAAATGGATAGAGTGATTCGAGAGGAAGGTTTATATATAAAAAAACATGCTTATTATAGTAGAAAAAAGTCGATAAATTCAAATATTCAATTAAGGCAGCGGGCAGCTGGCAAGCGGGTGGTGTGGATTTAATAAAGGCTGGGTAATGGCGTTGTGTTTCGTTAGCCACAGCAACGTGTGGCCGGGTCTGCTAGTTAATAATAATATAATAACAGAGAAGAGAACCTTAACCTTTTTTCCTAATTCTTTGCAAGATGTTTATTACAAAGTAACTACTTTCCATTGGTCACCATGAAACAGGCAGCCGCCTAGTATAGTGATGTAATGTATCATATATATATATATATATATATGAAAATGTTCTATTGTTATATCATGTAGAGTCTTCAAATAAGAGTAGAAAATATAAAAAATGGAACTAAAAAATTTGTAGGCTGGCAACACCAATTTACCTGTCAAATATTATTTTAAAGTGCAATGACACTGAAAATACAGAACACCGTAGACACATAAAAAATACTTTTTTTTCTTAAAAAAAATTTTAATCGAAGATGCACTGCTGGTAAGTTACCTATTTAATGACATAAATTTGATTAAATTGTGTTTTACAAAGTGATTGGCTTTCATTTACTGTATCATAAATTTGAATTTAACAGTAGGTAGAAAGGAAGAATCATTAATGGTGAGTTTAGTTACACTACTTGTAGATCTGAATTATTCTCAATGAGTTAAATATATTCAGATCTAAAATTAGAGACATGATCTGAATCCTGGACAAAGCTAGTAAGTAATTAATTAAATATCAGCAATTTCTAAAGTGTACTCTTTATATTTTATTATAATATCGTTTTCTTCATTATGTTAACACATAATTGCAAAGATATAATAATAATATACCTATATGCCATTCTAATTTTGAGATCAGTGTAATGAAAAAATATTTTTTTAACTTTTATGCCTTTTTAATTTTTAATAAAAATGTAGGTTACACAGCTTTGGATTACCACCATAATTATATTTTTAGTATTGCCATTTGAACAACAGTGGCGCCCTCCTATGTTTTCTACTCAAAACTGTATTTTATAAATAAATAAAAAAAAACCTCTACGGAACTTAAAATTAACTTAGAAATTTGATGAATTGTTGAAATGTCAAAGATAAAGAACAAGTTAAGTAAAAATTATATTCTTATGTACAGGTTCTGTTATTATTACATCACGGGCCAGCAAATTGCAGAACTTGAATAGGACTTTCACGAAACTTGAATATTAACTTTGAATTTGGTCGAATTCTGTGAACGACCCGACCTTATTTATCAGATTCATTCCATTTTTTTGATACAATAACAATTTTTCTAGTATTTTCCTCGAATCGTGTTAAGCTCTTCGTTCGGGGGATTGATACTTATTTACCCTCGTATCAACACAAGAAGTGCATCGACTAGTGACATGAAGTGTATTCACAGCTGACTAGTTGTTTTATTATGTTTATTGTTCGTCTTCTTCAATATCATAACCATTCTCGATGCTCTCTGGAACACCGTCTGAAGATTTAGATTCTTTCTCATCATCACTGTTTTTATCAAATAAATCATCAATTTCATCTCTTATAGTCTCAGCAGTTTCGTTTATGGAAACCTTCCTGGATCGGTTTGGCGAGGCAGTATTTGGCGTGAGTTCTCTGTTGACCAAGGCACTTCTTGGCTTAGCCGATCTCTTGCTATCTTCTTGAAAATAGTTGGTTTCCCTAGAAGATCCGCTTCTTCGTGGGCCGTAGGTTCGTTCAAACATCAGAGGCTGTCTGTGGACCCGTCCGTACATCAGTTCCATCTCATGCAAGAACTGTTCTTGTAGGAGTCGCTCTTCATCCTTTCTGGTCTGGAGTCTCATTGCCAAATCTCCAGAGTGACTAAAACAAAAGCAAAAAAACATATTTTTATCACCAGTTTATTCTGTTTCTCAAATACAGTAAACCCTCATGATAAACCGAAACCTCAAATTATGAAATCTAAATCCACTATGATATTTATAATCAAAATGGATTCGATGCATTACCACCCAGAAATCAAAACTGTTAATTTTAGGTTATATAATATACTAAATCACTTTAAATGTACTGGTTCTAGTACTGGTACTGGTATTGGACAGGTCAGTGGTTGAGTGGGCATAGCGCTTGGGTCCCACCCGAGCGTCGCGTGTTCGATTCCTCGACTGGTTAAGTCCTCCATCACAACACAAGCAACGTTTTCGGCTTTCTGTGGTGGTAGTAGGAGATTTTCAAACATTGTTAGGGTTATTCGTAACCCAGGAATGTTTGTCTTTCTTTTTAAAGAAAAAAAATATATAAATAATTTAGGTTCAGTTTTTGGCTGTCGCGTAGGTAAGGTAGAAAAAACTTGTCAAAGGTTTCCCTGAAATTACCTCGATAGAAAAAAAATCGCGAAGTATGGTTCGTAAATTATGAAAAATACATTATGTTCAATTATTTAACATGTTACGGGTATGAAAAAATTCACGGTGTCTTTAAATGCAATATAAGCATTTGTCGAGAGATATTTGCTGTATTTGGGTTGTCTTTTAATAAATACTTCCACATTTTTTATTAATTATTATCGTAATATTAAATGAAGACAATATTAGCGAAACTCAATCGAAAATCTGGAGAGAGAAAAATTAGAAAAAGATATTGGCACCTCTGGGACTCGAACCCAGGACCTTCTGCTTACATGTCTTATCAGAGTCCCAGAGATGCCAATATCTTTTTTCTAATTTTTCTGTTTCCAGATTTTCGATTGAGTTTCGCTTATATTGTCTTCATTTAATTAAGTATTACAATTTGAGGTTTTATTCCTAAAAGTTTAAAAAATATATATTAATCTCGTTTTTAATATTAGCGCGCTTCCTATAATATTTTTATTTACGTATCTGCCTTTCAAATCATCTTTTTCTACTTTTAGAACGCTTACTAAGGAGTTAAAGCCGAAGTTAAACCCCTCCAAGCTTAAAGTAGACAGATCAAACGGTTTTAAGGCTATGCCTACTAAAAAAAATAAATAATTTCTATCCATTACATTTTAAGCAAGCAGGAGTACGCGAGCGATGTTTGGGCACCGTACCATCAGTGTACATTGATATGTTAGAGCAAATCCAGAAGAAATTCTTCAGGTATGTTCTGTCTTTCAAAATTTGGAACAATTTCATCGATAGCCTATTTCTCTTCGGATGCTATAATTTATATGTACCAGACCACTACAGCCGAAGTCGACATCATGACTTATTTAAAGTACCGAACGGCAGAACAGACGTCTTGGCAAAGCATAGCATGACGAGGGGAGTGCTAAATGAAATTGCAAACCATTTGGATGTAAGTGACTGTTCTTTATATGCCTTAAAAATATGATTGAAGAGTCACTTGCCTAAATGCTGACAGCGTAACTAAATAAATTGTACTGTAATTGGAATTATTCTGTTGTACAATAATAATAAAAAATAAAATAAATAGTCTAGAAGATTTTTTTTGGGAGGGGGGGCTTGGAACAATTATTGCATTCTCGAATATTGAGCCAAGACTCTTCTGGGGGTTCCTGTAGGTCCAAGCGCTAATTTTCCGGAAAACTATGAGTCGCCCGATTCACCAATGCAATGGTGAAGAACAGCGACAATGACTATTCGCTAAATATGGAAGCGATCTTCCGAACAGGCCATCCAATGATATGCTTAGTGTAACTCTAAGTGACCAGCTCAGCTCATAGAAGCTAGGGTTAAGTTAGCCTCTCAGAAACTGGGCGTACAAACCGCAAGTGCGCCCCACGGTTGAATGGTCTGGTCTGGAGCCCCAAAATACCTGAAAAAACCCTTGACTTTGTGCAGAATCGGGCGGTCCGTTTGATAGATTCTTCTATCTTAACAAATGGATTGCAATCTTTAGAGCACAGGCGTCATATGGGAATGCTGTCTTTGCTCTACCGGTAACACAATGGATGGTGCTCCGAGGAACTAGCGTCATTGATCCCCTTGACACAGGTGCAAAGTCAGGTAACACTCACATGTGTTCACAGTTGACATTTGTCACAAAAGCTCGGCTGTGGAACGATTTACCGGCCTCTGTGTTTCCTTCTACCTACAACATGGGTCTCTTCAACACCTCCCCTTAAAAAGACCCTTCACACAGTATCTTCAAAGATGACGTAGATCCTGAGGGAAATCATTTTCCTCTGGGCTTCGCGTGTGGAGTTAATGTAAAAAAATAATAAATAAATATGCATTTGAATTTCTGAAACCTGTACTTCAAAGTGTTCCAGGCTGGCTTCCTGCGCAGCACGCTGTCCCGCCACCTGACCTCGGTCTGGAAGCGTTCCTCTTCCAAGATCTTCATCACGTCAGCCTCCATCTTCTTCTTGGTGGATTCTATCCTCAGCACGGCCGCCAAGTTGGATCTGTTTACGGAGGGGACTTCAATGGCCGAACGAGAACGGTTGGTGTAACTCGGGGTCTGATTGCTGCCTTGGGAGCCGTACATCTTTTTCAAAAAATCCTGAAATTTCATAACCGTATTAGAAAAAAATCTATAAACTAAACAAAGGGTACCGTTATGCAGGAAATTCGCCTAATTAAAAAAATGCATCTATTTTTTTGTAAAATTTTAAGTGTCAAGCATTTGAAGAATAAGCATTTTCAGTTTAGGGAACGAACCCATACTATGTGACCAACTTTTTGCAATTTTATTTTTAACCCCCCCCCCCCCCTCCCGGTGAGCAAAAACCTAAGCCCCCCGCCGCTCATTTGCACCAAGCGTGATATTTTTAATTTTTTTGGGTACGTTACTGGAACCACCTACAATGAAATATTCGAACACTAAAATTAGGGCTTATTATATCATCATGGGTCAGTTGTTCCACAGAACTGAAATGAAAACAGAACTTGAAAAATTAAATTTGAAATTTGATCATTTATTCAAATTCTGTGAAACAGAAGGGCCTATGTAAAATTCATCAAATTTCAAAGTTAATTTTCAAGTTCTGTGAATGTTCTATACAAGTTCTGTTATCAGCTCAGTTATGTGAAATAATTGGCCGATAATGAAATATAATAACAGAACTTGAATGGAACCATTATAGACCGCAGTGGGAGGGATGGATTCACGTATCCGTTCTCTTGGTACACATTTTTCTCCCCATGACTTTTCACCCGTCATACCTTTTTCCTTGCCAGAATTTCCCCTTCTTCATTTCCCTAAAACGACCCTTCATACGTCATCCTCAAAGATGACATAGGTCTTGAGGATTTTTTTTCCTCAGGGCCTCCTCTGTAGAGGTAATAAAAAATATTGTAATTTAACATTGATAAATTTGACAAAGATATAATAATAGAACTTGAATAGAACCTTGACAGAACTTGAAAATTAACTTTAAAATCAGAAGTACTATTCAAGTTCTGTTATTAGTATTTATGTATGGTATTTATTTATATATATTGGTTATATTCACAACAAATGCTAAAATGCGCGTAGAGCACAATTTGGATTTCTTGTTACTCCATCAAATAGGTACACTACATAATTTAAAATATGAAATGATATCCATCATTTATGGTAGGTATACCCCTCTCAAATTCCTATTGGTTTTTGTGGGTGATCCAATTCCTTCAGAAGAAACAAACTCCTGCTTCAAGTGCTCGTATTCCCTGTTGATTTTGTTTTGTCTGGACGACCCTCCCCTTTTCTTCCTCTTCTTCTTCTTGGACTTGTCGCTGGTGCTGCTCTCGCTGGAAATTGTGTCACTCCTCTGGTCCATCTTCCTCGACATGATGGGGGAGTTGCAGTATTCCTGACTGCGCTTTTCTCTTTTGGCCATGGATGGGGGGAGAGAAGCGGCTTTGAGCATTTCCTCGGCGCGAATCCTGCGGTTAAGGGCTCTGGAATTAATAACACCATAAGCAAATTGACTTCAAATTCTTATAACTGATTCTTTAAAAAAAAAACATTTTGTAAAGGCGTCCGTTACTTTATGATGTTCCAAATTAATTATGACTATTGGCGATTTTCTCTAAACTCCCACAAAAATATAATAAAACAAGAGAAACTTATTATAAACAAAAAATGTCTAAAGATGCCACGGTGTGGTTAAATAGGAATAAAATATACAATCGGTAGGTACATACAATACCAATACCAACCTAATTTATTTCCCGCCAATTTTTTTGCTTCCAATTTATCAAAAAGATGAACCTATCTAAATTAAGCTCCTCGAAAAACGAACATACTATAAAAAAATATTTGTGAACTGGCCTGTCTTGTCACAGTATCACGAAAACCCTAGAGACATGGGCACTGTAAAAAAAAAGTGTAAATCCTACATAATATAGATCTACCTAGTGAATATAAAAAATATTAAAAAAAAATAAAATAAAATAAAATAAATCGATCTAGTAAAACATGCCCCTGGGGGTAGTCCTAATAGTCCACGAAAAGAGACATTCCACTGCAACGTAAATCTGCCCTGTGTATTATGCCAGTGGAGTGTTCTAGAATACGATCAATTTCACCCTTGAGCACCAGGAAATTTTTAAGCGTTCGGTTTGAAATTTCCCGCCCTCATTCAAAAATCATTCCTTCGAATTTTAGAGACTTATTTAGAATTATGGAGACAAACTTTTTGTGGTGTTAGACATCTATGCGTGACGCCTAAATTCTGCGTATTATTGTCTTTAAAATTGCCGTAAGTGGTACGTACCTGTTTGGAGAATACTATTTTTTTACTTCTATATATTTTCTATGGCCTAGTTGAAAATCATAGATATTTAAATTCGAACATACGTTTTTTTATATTTAAACATTTGATCAATTATTTGTAAGAAAAAAAAATATCTCAATAATTTGCAGAACTAAAATAACAAATGATTAAGAGGCATTACCAGAGAAAACCGGAAATACGTCATTTTCAAAAAAGTTTTTAGACGTATTGACTCTTTTCCACAAAAAATTATAAATGGATTTCGAAAGATTGTTCTTTTATCTAGCATTCGTATGTAATAAATTTTGAGATTTTTTTTAATTTTTAGTATAATAAGGTTATTCCATAGGTCGTTGGCAGATTTGTTCAATTTTCAAAAAAGTTTTTGTATTATATCACACCCATTTAAAATAATAAAATCATGCAGTAAAATAAATCAATACATTATCTAGCAAACGTATGTTTTAGAATTTTAATTTTAGTTTCAATAAAATCATTAAAAAATATATACGTACATGTGTTTCTTGGCGAAAATTGGTCCGTTTGTGTATTTATTTGCGCACTTACAAACTAATATATTTCAGATTTTTTTAACATTCTTATTAAATTTAGACATTATTGAAAAATGACAAATACTTATAATCAAAAAATAACTACAAAAAGTACATTATTTTAATAGTTTTATCATCACGCCTTTCAGCATTTTTGGATGAAGGTATAAATTAAAGCTAATTTGAATTGAAATAAATTCGATATTGAGTTATAATTTTAAAAAGCTGGTACGGAGAATAATTAATCTTTCTCATTGTAATCGCCCTGCACGATCGTAAGAACAACTTTCGACGAAATGTGGATTTTCGTCCGCTGGCTGGTTAAACGCTCTTAAGAAGAGATGCGAAACATCTCTTGTGAAACCGCGAAACTACTAAGTTAGCCTTGTGATTTTTCGATGATCGCCACACGCGTAAACTTTAAAAACAAAATTAAAAAATGTTTTAAAATATCTCATCAAATTGGCCAAAAGTTGGGACGCTCGGGGGTGTTTGCAAGCTGATCAAAATATCTCCAAAAATGCTCCAGTGGATAAGATTTGACGCAATGTTAAGAAATGGGACTAATAAGAAACTGATTTTGTTACTTAGTAAATATTAAAGTTACTGTCCCTAAAATTATTTTCGTCAAACCTACCTATAAAAGTCGTCTTCGCGCATCTTCTCATATATATAATTACTAAATAGGTTCTTTGGCACAGGTTTGGCTTTGAACTGATTACTCCTGGCGGTGTCGGGAGGAGGTGCGGGCATGTTGAGCTGGGGGTTGGACCTGCACAGGCGGAAGTTGCTGAGGCCCCCCTTTAGGCCGTGCTCTTCCCTCTCGGTGAACTTGAAGGGGCGCATCTGTGCCTGCAACTCGGCCGTGGACTGAAGCTTTGAGATGGACCGTCTGAAACACCAAGAAAATAAAATGAAGAAATTAAAATTATTTAACAGGGCTTTGCAAAATTCAAATAACAAAAATCAAACAACTTTGGGACTGTCAATGAAGTGAATAATAATTATGCCTAATATGGGGGAATCAGCACGTAACCTTAGGGAACGTACCCATACTACGTGACACGTTTAGGGGGGGGGGTCTTCAAAATGTCACGCTCCATACAAATGAGCGGCGGGTTGCTTAGGATTTTGGTCACTGGGGGGGGGGGGGGGGGTTAAAAATTGCAAAAAGTTGGTCACGTAGTATGGGTACGTTCCCTTAAGATTTTTACCAGCGAAAGTGTAGATATTATTTTGCTGCCGATGATATCTTTTTAACCCTTCAAAAATTAAAAGCAAAATAAAATATTTCTGCATGACACGTCGCTACCGGGTAGAGTCTAGTCTAGTGGGTCACGAGATACGCATTCCGTCTCATTCCAGCTACACCGTACAGACTGGGACAATGTGCCGGTCACGTGATCGGTTGCGACGTGTGACATTGTGATAGTGGTGACGTATGATAAAAAAATAATAAGTAATAATTATTTTGAAGAAAATATAACTTTTCCAAATAGAACGATATTATTTTACATTAGCTCCACACTAGGAAAATAATTTCCCTCAGGGCATATGTCATTTTTGGGGATGCTGTGTAGAAGGTATTTTTAGGAAAGGAAGTTCTGGGAAGGAAAGGGGTATTAGACCAACCACTGATCTCCCGATGTCATGTCATCAACCATGTCACCCGCCGATAAGACCCAGACAAACCTCATCCCATATTACATTTATATATTTATATTTTATTTTTAAGCATGGAACCTATCCAAGGTTGAGTCTAGAAACTAGACGGAAAGCAAGCCTTGCTATTCTAAATTTCGAACAATTTCATCGATAGCCCATTTCTCTTGGGATGCTATGATTTATATGTACCAGACAAAGATATTCAAATACAGAATATCTTTGGTACCAGACCACTACAGCTGAAATCGACATCATTCCTTATCTAAAGTGCCGAACGGCAGAACAGACGTCTTGGCAAAGCATAGCATGACGAGGGGAGTGGTTCTGTTAAATGAAATTGGAAACCATTTGGATTGTGACTGTATTTCTATATGCCTTAAAAATATTATTATTAGCGGTTTTAAGGCTATGCCTACTAAAAAAATTAAATAATGTCTATCCATAACCTTTGGGTATTATTTAAGCAAGCAGGATGTTTGGGCACCGTACCGCCAGGAGTACATTGATATGTTAGAGCAAATCCAGAAGAAATTCTTCAGGTATGTTTATATGCGGAAGCATGGAACCTATCCAAGGTTCATGCACCATATTGACTTCCTTGAGGAAACTGATTCTGTGAGTCTAGAAACTAGACGGAAAGCAAGTCTTGCTATTCTGTCTTTCAAAATTTGAAACAATTTCATCGATAGCCCATTTCTCTTCGGAAGCTATGATTTATATGTACCAGACCACTACAGCCGAAGTCGACATCATGACTTATTTAAAGTACCGAACGGCAGAACAGACGCCTTGGCAAAGCATAGCATGACGAGGGGAGTGGTGCTGCTAAATGAAATTGCAAACCATTTGGATGTAAGTGACTGTTCTTTATATGCCTTAAAAATATGATTGAAGAGTCACTTGCCTAAATGCTGATAGGGTAACTAAATTGTACTGTAATTGGAATTATTCTGTTTCTACAATAATAATAAAAATAAAATACAATAAGATATTATCAAAAATTACATACAAAATTTCAAATTACATTTATATTATCCCTGCGAGAAGGAAAAATCTCGAAACAAGCAAAATTAAGTTCTCGGTTCATTTTAAACTACTTTTCTCGTTGAACAGTTGAATAAAGTTTATGGCATCTTGAATTTTTTGATAGTTAAGGCTCCTTAATAAGCATTCATAAATAACAAGATATGGTTTGAAAGAGATATATGTAAATACAAATGTTAGAGGGAGTGCGCTAATATTAAAAAACGATTATAAAATAGCTGAAATTGTGAAAATATTTAATTAAACACGACTGTTTTAAAATAACGAAAAAATCACCGGCAAATGTCTAAAGTAGCATTTAACGATGCATTGTAAAAAATGTAAATATATGTAACATATTAAATAACAGAACAAAATGTGTTTTTTATAAATTTCGGAGCATACTTTGCGTTTTTTTTTCTATCAAGGTAATTTCATATAATTACCATTTCGGCTCAGATATGTACAGATATTATCTTCAAAAAAACGTATGATATTTTTAAGAACTGAAAAACAAGGCCTTGTAGATATAATATTACATCAAAACCCAGGATTATCGAAGGTGACATGTTGCCCTGGCAATAGTTGCGTTAACCTGGTATTTAGAAAAAGTTGTGAGAAATTCATGATGCCAGACCTCACCGTTCAAGAGTTTTCGCCGCTCCAGAATGCTTGAGATTCTATGGCATTGACAACAGATGATAACTTAAACAGCTTTGTGCAAATGAATCAATAAACCTTGTATAAAGTTATTACAAAAAAATAAATGCGTTTTATGTACGTTGCCTAATTGAATTCTATTTATATTGCATAAAGACAGTGCATTTAAAAAAAAAACAATAATTATAACTTATTAAATTATAATAAAAGCAACTAACGATCCAAAAATAGAGGGTGATAAAGTGCAAGATATTGGCCAAATCAACTTTCTTCAAAATTAAACCTCAGTTCCTGGTCTTCCATTATTTTATCGAAAAGCGGAATCCTCGACTCGATTGGCACTGGATTGGCTCTGAATTGTTTATTTTCATTCTTATTGTGGAGGTCTTTATACTCCAATTCCTTGGAATAATCTCGCAGCTGGTTCAGCATATGCTTCTCCTCGTCTCTGCAAAATAACCACAATATATCCTTTTTTTGTTATTTAACTTTTGTAAAGTACATATACGTTTTAAGATTTTCTGCCGTGTGTTATGTGTTATGCCGTGTGTTATGTCGGGTGTTATGTCCGAAACGTTGGCTAAAGAAGAAGGTAGCGCAACACGGCATAACACCCCAAAAACAAATAACGAAGATAAAGGACATAGTTTGTATTCCGGAATTATGATGCAAAGAATTTGAATAATTTTCATCGCGATGTTTTAGTTTATTTTAGAGAAGGTAAACTGAAACAATACACTGTTCATAAAATGATAATAATCCTACGAAAAATTTCAATATGCAAACAAAGGCGAATATAACAAAGACAATGCCAATATCATTTCCTTTTTTTTTCGTGTCACTAATAACATGAACTCACAAATTTGTAAATTACCTTTCTGTCATTTTAAATCGGCGTGGTGATGTGATATTATTGGTTGACAAATTATACTTTGGCGACTTCTTTACAGGACTTGTCGGAACGCTGAAGGACTTTTTTGACAGTGTGTCCTCGACCTTTCTGTATTTTTGAAAAGGAATGTTAGTGTCGTCTCTGTAGATGTAAGCGTTTTTATTCTCATCGTCCCAGATGCTAGAAAAATCAGAGTTTTTTCCCTGTCCAATTTTACTTTCGCCATGATTCAATTCAACGTTGTATCTGGGATTTAAATATTTATTATCCAAGTCCTCGTTAGAAAGCTTAAAATTAAATGAATCAGTGTGATGCAAAGCACTGTCGTCTTTTCCATAATATCCTCTGTACTCATTAACACTGCTGCGTGTTTTGCTTGATCCATTTCGCCGTAAATGGTCGTTGAAATCGGATTTTTCTTGTTTTGAAGTACTTTGTCTTACTGGTGTGCATTGACGATTAATATAATCACTTTTCGCTTCAAACTCCTGATCTTGCGACCACTTTTCCCTAATAGGTTTTCCACATTTCAATAAAAGTTCGTTCTTGTTTTCTCTGAGACATTCAAGTTTCAAATAAAACTCTTGATTCGAAAGATGGGTCACGTCTTTGTAGTCGGGGATACTTTTGTAAAACTCACGAAAAGACATTTGGTTCTTGATTTCATCGTTTTCGATGTCACTTGAGATGGAATCCCTTTTCTTTTGTCGATTAGAAGGCAGATTTAAGGAGATCCTCTCATATTTCGCGGAAGGTAATCTGCTCGAAGGATTCAACGGCACTTTCAAACAAGAGTTTCTAAATACTGTATTGGTATGTAAGCCCATTTTATTAGGTATCTTACTTATATTCGAATAACATCATCTTCTGCTAAAGATGATAGATCTTCTGCCCAACTGTGCCAAACTAAAGTAAATATGCAATTCAAATAGCGGTGGAAAACTCTTGTTTGGTTTCCTTGTTCCCATGGGAACCGAGTTAAACATCGATTTACTCCAATTCGGAAAAAATCAATTTGTAAGCACATAAACTCGAATAGCTCCTCTAGACTATGTTTCTGCTTTTTATGACATATTTAATTACTCGAACTTCCGAGGATAATCAATAACAAGTATAAGAATTTAACGTTTTAACACTTGGATACTGGTTCATCACTTATCTTTAGGTTACCTGCTCTTTGAATAATTTATTTTAAGAGCGTTTAACCAGCCAGCGGATGAAAATCCACATTTCGTCGAAAGTTGTTCTTACGATCGTGCAGGGCGGTTACAATGAGAAAGATTAATTATTCTCCGTACCAGCTTTTTTAAATTATAACTCAATATCGAATTTATTTCAATTCAAATTAGCTTTAAATTATACCTTCATCCAAAAATGCTGAAAGGCGTGATGATAAAACTATTAAAATAATGTACTTTTTGTAGTTATTTTTTTATTATAAGTATTTATCATTTTTCAATAATGTCTAAATTTTATAAGAATGTTAAAAAAATCTGAAATATATTAGTTTGTAAGTGCGCAAATAAATACACAAACGGACCAATTTTCGCCAAGAAACACATGTACGTATATATTTTTTAATGGTTTTATTGAAACTAAAATTAAAATTCTAAAACATACGTTTGCTAGATAATGTATTGATTTATTTTACTGCATGATTTTATTATTTGAAATGGGTGTGGTATAATACAAAAACTTTTTTGAAAATTGAACAAATCTGCCAACGACCTATGGAATAACCTTATTATACTAAAAAATTTTAAAAAAATCTCAAAATTTATTACATACGAATGCTAGATAAAAGAACAATATTTCGAAATCCATTTATAATTTTTTGTGGAAAAGAGTCAATACGTCTAAAAACTTTTTTGAAAATGACGTATTTCCGGTTTTCTCTGGTAATGCCCTCTTAACCAAACGTGGTATTTCCAATTTCCTGCGCTTAGTGAGAATTTTCATGCTCCTCCAAACTTTTGAGGATTGTGATGGAACGAAAAAGAACGATGGAAGCGAAATGAAAATTATTTGAGAATGGTCGTTTGAGGAAGGATTATCTCGCCAGTAGCGCCATTTTGAATAACGTTTATACGAATGATTCAATGTGGTTTTGAATCAGGGTGCTAACTATAACGTCATTGGGTGATAATGCGTCATTTGCACAGGAACAGTTTGCAATAGATAACTTTATTTTTTTATGTTAAGGTTTTCAACAAATAGTCTTCTCCGATTCACGTTGAAGTCAATTTCGATAAAAAAATATTTTAACCTGATCTTTATAAGCCGAAATGTTTCAAGTGGTTTTTAACCCTCATTCGGGACACTTGTGAAGTGCTTTTGTTCGTCGAGAGAGTAACAAATTTTTGAAGTGAAAACTTCTTTAGCCCCATTGTGATTTAAAACACGACGAAACGAAAAATCAACATTAAAAAGAGACAAACACATACATCTATAGGATTTAGCATGCGAGAGAATGAGATAGAATAATCTGTCTCCTCTTTGTGCGGTGCTTAGTAGCCTCCCCACTCTTGACTAGGTACTTCAGTTTTCTGAAGGTTTCACTTCCACTGCGTGTGAACTGCACACATGTATTTTTTGAAGTGAAACTTCTGTGGCACCATTGTGATTTGAAATTCGGATGAAACGGAAATGACGCATTACACTACCTACGAAGTGTCAAACTGCGCTAATTGGCCGCTTTGATTATGATGTCACTTTTCAAGGCTCCTATTGGTTGAGATTGTTTTGGTGAATCCACTCGATTTTTTTTTAAAGCAATGTATGTATGACGCATTATTCGATTTCCAAATTTTTTTCCTGTCCTGTACCTACCAAGTACCAACCTACAAAATAGGTGATTTTCTTTTCACAGGTACCCGTATTTGTTTATATTGTTGGCAACACCTGCTGTCAAAATAAAACTAGTTTTTCTATGGTCTTCGGTTTGATACAAAAACAAATGACAGCTGTCTCCAAAATGATCGGAAGCTCTTTATTTTTGCGTTCCTTGTGTCGGAATTGCTTGAAAATTAACCACATTCCCAAGAGGTTAATCTCCTCTTCGCAAAATGTGGATGTTGACAAAGGAAATCAGTATGATATCATCATTGCTGGTGGTGGAATGGTGGGATGCACCCTGGCCTGCACTCTAGGTTAGATATTTGAATCAATTTATTGAAATTAACATTGATGCTCACATTATGTAACGAGGAATTATAAGCATTTCCTTTGCCAGATACTTATCTACTATTGGACTAATGCGACTGTTGAAATACTTTGGTCACATGGGACTTGTCAATTCAAAATGTCAACAAATAATGTAGGTATTGTTAGATATTGACTCTTTATAATTTTTATACAAGTACCGTCACAATTTTTCCCACCAGAAATCACATTAATTTTTGGAGATCGCTGGCAACGGTTAATGTGCACTTTTTAAAAAAAAAACCTTTTGATTCACCTTAATTACATTAAAAGGCAACTATTTGCATTAGGGGAAGTGGAAAAGATTTCATTCTAAATTTCGATTACGTAAAATTAAAATTAGCTTTCGTCTTGTGAGATTGTACGCCATTAGCTATTAGCTCATTCGCTGTCACTTTGGTATGTTGGTATTCCTGATACACTTGAATGTATAACGAACGGCTAGAAGATTTTGAAGGTACGGGGCACTTTCTTTTGAATCACAAACCATGTTACACAAACCTAGCGTAGCCGCTAAACTACTTGAAAACTGGTATGTTTTTCTTGCCTTGACGCGAGTAGGCGTTATAAGGGGGCACTTTCTTTTGTATCACAAACCATGTTACACAAACCTAGAATTCCCATGGAGTCTGCTACGCTTTGCTCTAGCATGTTTTCGTACAGTAACAAGAATACCAACATAACAAAATGACATTTGAAAATAATGTTTGAAAATGGACGGTCTCGTTTCACAGAATGAAAGCTAATTTTAATTTTACATAATCGAAATTTAGAATGAAATATTTTCCACTTCCCCCAATGCAAATAGTTGTCTTTTAATGTAATTAAGGTGAATCAAAAGATTTTTTCAAAAAAAAGTGCGTATTAACCATTGCCAGCGATCTCAAAAATTTACCCTAATTTGTAATACCGCGATATTAAGATAAGATTAATTTTAGCTTAACTTTTTAACATAATCTATACCACATCGCAACACTTTTTGACATTGATGTGGCATTTTTTATGGTGTATAGTGAAACTACATGAATCATACATTTGAGAAATCCGCATTTGGGAATTTAATCAGGTATTACATAGATTCTTCCATTGTAAAAACCTATTTCATTATTTATGTCTTACTCCGCTTACTGGTTAATATGGAATATTTCTTATTCAAACAGTTAAATTTAGCTTTATTATCACGAAAAGTGAGTATTTATGTCGGTGGAGATGAAAAGACATGTAAAATTATTCACTTACGCGGTAGACGAACTTTGCTATGCCATTTTTTTTTCCATTTTTATACATTTCATAGATAATCGATCAATGCTGCCAATCATAGAAAAAATTTTATTGCCATATAAAACAATAATTTATTCATGTTATGAAGTGAATGCATTATTGATAGGCTTACCATAATTATGAAGCTCTGAACCGGGACAGGAGGAGGGAGGAGGGGGTGACACCACGTTATACGCCCCGGGAGCCACCCATGCTAGCTACGCCACTGACTCTGATACCCCTACAGTGTCATGAAATTTGCACAGCATCTATTTGGAATTTCTAGGTCAATGCAACCGTCATCTTGAATTGGATCATCATTTTTAAAGAATGTTTTAATAGAAGAAGTGCTTGCAGTCGCCGTCACTCGCCCACCGTGTGCAATAGAAAATTCAGAGAAACATTTCTGGCACTTCACTCTGCTATCTTCACCACAAAACTTTTTTACAAATTGGAAGTCTTTTTGCAGATCATTCGTAAATTTGCAATTTCTTTTCGGCATTTTAAAACTTTTGGGTTCAAATAACTAAACTAACTATTGCAAATGAATTACGCGTTGCTCTGTCATTGCAAATATAAATTAAACATGTTCACACTGCACGCGGCAAACGTAAACTTTCGCTCGTGCGGTCCGCGAAAGAAAGAGTGAGAGCGGCAACGTGTGGATCGGGGGGCAGGGGTGGCCGCATACGCTGCCATGCATCACCCGCCCGCGCCGTGCGCCACTGTTCGCTCGAGTCGCCAGCCACTCAGCGCCACAGAATAGATAAATAGATAGTGCTCGCGTAAACCGGGACAAAATCTAAACCGGCCGGGACTCCGGGACCCATGTCTGAAACCGGGACAATCCCGGTCAAACCGGGACGTATGGTAAGCCTAATTAATGACAAGTTTGTACCTGTATTTATAACAGAAGAACATGGAAAGAAAGGCATTCGAATAATTACACATACCCATTAGACAAACTCTGCTTGCCAAACAAACCATTCAAAACCTGGGATGTATATCTAAATGATGATGACATGCAGCTTTCGTAGCTTGAACCTCAACCCATAATATTAGTAATAAATAATTGGAAGTAGGTACTTTTTGTTTTTATTTTGACGAGAATTTATTTTATAAGGTTGGTTCTTCCGACAAATGTCTTATTTAATCGTCTCAATAAAAACGAAATATTCCATATTATCCGTGCATCGAACTTCGACAACGCGAATGTTTTGTATTATCCGTGAGGTGGGTTTATACATTTTTACCCCTATTTCTTCCAGCCAAGAATCCAAAGCTAGCGTCCCAGCGAATCCTGCTTCTCGAAGGGAGTCCGGAGCAGAAGTTCACACTGAAGGAGGAGTTCAGCAATCGGGTCACGGCGCTCAACCACAACACCAAGAAGTTGATGACCTCCATCGGTGCATGGAAGCACATCGAGCAGATGAGGTGTCAGGCTGTTAAAAATATGCAGGTAGGTTTTTGATATTCTTGAATAAACCTCTCATATTCAAACGACTTCAGGTGATGTAACACGTTATAAAATTCGGGATCAGGCCGCTAACAATAACACTCCTTACGTAGATGGCGATAAGGTTTACATTCCTGTTTAACACCATCCGCCTGTTTTGATTTATTCAAGAAAAAAGTGTTTTATTTTATTTTGCGCAAATTTTTAAATGTTGGGCACAAATATCTTAATGTTTTGTGATCATTTTCTAAATAATTTAATTTCCAACATTATTAAATAAAACCATAACCGAAAGGGGGTTCGTAAGTCGGAGATTTTAAACTCTAACGTGGTTTTAAACTTTTACAGGTCTGATAATTTTTTTTTTCTGTGCTTATACAAAGACTAATTGAAAAAATACTCGACCATTTCGAAAGCAAATATGTGTTCTACTCGCAGTATTAATTAAAACATCTAAAATATTTCTAAGGGATTTAATTTTGAAACCAACATAACATGATTCACAATTTGGGAGGCGGGAATGGGTACCGCCGCCCCGGGAACCTTAATTGGATAACCAACACCTCTGCCACAGATCACCCCAAGTGGTTCGCTACGTTTGGTGATTTAGCAGGGGTGCCCGGGTTCATGGGGTGAGGTTTGTCTAGGTCTTGGAGGCGGATGACTAGGACACACTGAACCCCAGATTCCTACCCACCCCTTAAACCCTTTTCCTTCCCAGAACTCTCCTCTCCTCCCTTTCCTTAAAAAACCCTCCACACAGCATCCCCAAAGATGACATAGACCCTGAGGGAAATTATTTTCCTCAGGGCCTCCTGTGTGGAGCTCATGTAAAAAAAAAAAAAGATTTTATTTTTTTATATTTACATTACAGATTGATGTAATCCTATTACAATACACATGACATGTACATGATTTTAATAAAAAAAAATTGCAATAATTGATATTTTAGAGTTCTTGCCTTAACTCGTTGAATGCCGCGAGTAAATGGGGTTGGTTGTAACCAATTAGCGTTCGCAAAAAGCGGCAGCCATGACACCCAATGTCCCGCGATTCTGACAGCGTCCTTGAGAAATTTCGTACATAGAAAGGTCAAAGTTGAAGACCAAAGAATTTTTCCCGCGCATGCGCAAGAACTGCGCACGCTCCCGCGCTCCGGTAAATCATTAATATAAATTATATGGAGTCACCAATCTAATTGCGGTTTTCTCTATGGTAAAGAGCGATAATAGAGCAAGCGATTCTGACCGTGTTCTTCATACACTTTCTTTATACATAAGGGTCAAAATCGCGTGTCAAAATCAGGACACGCCGGCGCACGAGCGGCAAATGAGTGGTTAAGTGATTCTTGAAATCTTCAAGGCCATTGTTGAAAATGTCAAGAGACCTAGAGGTATCATTTAGTAGCACCATACCTCTTATCATGCTATGCTGAGTGTACATGCTATACTGAACATGCTTGTCATGAATACAAAGCAAATCATGACAACAACCCTGGCGGTAGTCGTTCCGTACGAAAAATTTATAGCATTCCATGAGGTATGGGCCATCAATGTAATAGTTTATGATTTTAAAAGCTGTTACTGTAAGGGTCCCATTCCTCCTAGATTGGAGACTTTTGTTGCGGGTTTCGGAGAGCAAATCTATGTGATGCATAAATCAAGGGTATTCACCATGCGTTCCCATATAAAGATATCTTAAAAAAAAAAATTATTTGTTCTAATAATTGTATGTATTTTTGCTGGTATGGGGCCCAAACAGCAGAAGCGTATTCTAATTTTGATCGTATAATGCAGTTGAACATTAATTTTTGCATTACTTAGTAGTGCATCACCTTAACTAACCAACAAGCCGTTTCCCCTCAGTGGTAGGCATGGAGGTTAGACTGCTCTGCCTTGGCTTCATGTGACCCGACTCAAGTATTTGATTCACTTGATTGTACAATGTCTTCCTCGGGCTTTTTCGACTTCTTCTACCATTCGCTTTCAGGTCAATTTTTCTCCTTACACTTGTTTCTTCGTCCACCCGCTTTACATGCCAACACCCTTTACATATCCCTTTCTTAATCTTATCTATTATGCTTACATCAGCCCATTCGTTTCAGATCTCAAAATTTTTAAAACGGTCATAATAATATATATATATATATATATATAATATGATTAAGTACATATGCCTCTGGGATCTTATTTCTATATCTTTTTTTTTTATTATTATTATTCTAAACAAAAGAAAGACAAACATTCCCGTGCTACGAATAACCCAACAATGTTTGAAAATCTCCTACTACCACCACAGAAAGCCGAAAATGTTGCTTGTGTTGTGATGGAGGACTTAGCCAGCCGAGGAATTGAACATGGGACGCCCGGGTGGGACCCGGGCGCGATGCCCACTCTACCACTGACCGGTCGTTCATTCTTTCTACATTTAATCTACCTCTGCCAGTTCTATGCCTTACTGCCATACGTTAGGTTTTTTACCACTACTCCATTGTGAACTGCTAGCTTCGTTTCTTTGGGCAATTTTTTATTAGTGCCAACTTAATGACCATGAAACCTTCCCAGTTCCATAATATGATAATTAAGTTAATAATCCTTCTTCCAGGTGTGGGATGCGAGCTCAGATGCCATGATAACCTTCAACCACGATAACCTTCAAGGCGACGTAGCCTTCATTGTAGAGAATGATGTCCTCCTGCATGCTGTCAACACTGAGATTTCATCGCCCGATGTTCACAATGAAGTCAACGTCATCTACAGTGCCAAAATAGCTGATTATAAACTTGCCAACAGTGATAGAGAAAAAGCTATCGTCAAAATGGAGAATGGAGATACTTACTCGTGCAGACTTTTGGTAAGTGTCTTTACTTAATTCCGTTTTACGATCTTGCTGCTGATAATTTCAGGAAGAGGGGAAGACTAAAGGGACGTAGTTTGAAAATTTTGGTGTCTGAGGAATGTTGGTAAGTGGTCGGGTGTTAAAAGTGCGGAGGAGTTATTCCAGTTTTTTGAAGGCAGGGAGAAGTTTGATCCGATGATCGCCGATACTTTATCCAACAGATTTGGTGGGATGTTTTAGTATTTGTAAGTGTTTGGGTGAACAAGGTATGGAGGAGATATTCGGTCAGAAGAGTTATTCAGTTTTCTGAGCGCAGGGATTTTTTGGGTGATTTTTTTTTTCTCAGACAGGTTTTGGTCCGATGATAGCCAATACTTTATCTAACAGGTTTGTTAGAACATTTTGGTATCTGAGGAACATCCCTAAAGCCTGGATCACACGCACCGAGTAGATGGGCGAGATAGTGCTCTCGGCCGAGTGCTCGGTACGTGTAAACACATCAAACTGCAACAAACACATGTTTATACGCAACCACATGAGCATTCGGCCGAGAGCACTGTCTCGCCAATCTACTCGGTGCGTGTAATCCAGGCTTAAGTGACGAATATTTGTAAGTGGTTGGGTGTTCAAGGTTAGGAGGGGTTATTTCGGTTTTCTGAACACGGAGAAGTTTAGCCCGATGATGGCCAATACTTTATCCAACAGGTTTGGTAGGACATTTTGGTATCTGAGGAATATTCCTAAGTGGTTGGATGTTCAAGGCGTGGAGGAGTTATTCCGGTTTTCTGAACACAGGGAAAAGTTTGGTCGAATGATCGAAAATACTTTATCTAACAGGTTTGGTGCTTGAAGTTTTCTTTGTAAAATGTACATTGATTGACAAATCAAAATTTCTTAAGGGGAACGTATGCGCGGGCCATTTCTGCCCGTTTCATACAAATCTTAGATTTGGATTTGAGATCAAAATACCTAACAAAACTGAAAAATTATTTTTGTAATCAAAAGGAATATCAAATATCTAGTTAGGATGTGAGCTACTTTAATTATTTTTACATAAAACAACAAAAAGGTTAGGTGATGATAACGTTTATAACACATTTGTCTAATAAAATATGTGTGTGTTTTTATTTTTTTTTTCGTTACCAGTAAGTTTACTTGGAAAAAGGGTATTAATTTATGGATAAGCCGCCGCATTTTTATGCAAAGATTATGGAAATTATATTTCATTTCAACAATTATTATAAGAAACAACTATTTACGAACACTAAATAGGTTATTAGGTTCTTAGTTTAGGTAAATTAAGTAATTCATGCAGTTTTAGTTTGAAACAAAACTTCGCAAATGTCAAATCCATACAAAAAAACATGGCCGTAATGGAGATGGGGATTTTTAAACTTTTAATGAAAATCGAATTATAATGCATATTTTTTCCGTCTATCCTGACCGAAACCGATGGTTCTAGTGGTAATTAAGTTTAAAAGTAGTTTACTTTTCAAATATGATTATGCCTATTTAAAGTGTAGCGGCATGCGGTGGCTTGTCCATACTTTACCAAAAAGGTAAGGTGAGCCATTTTTAAAGTGTGCATTCAAAAATTTATATTTAAAAAATTACATGGTTATTTGAATGTATTTTATCCTCTTTCAAAAACAGTATTTTGTTTTCAATTAAAACAATGATTGTCAAATCAAAATTCTATTTTCAACACTTTACATTAATGAATTAATTGGAAGTACTTACATAATGATTTGAATGGAATCAAGAATTATAGATATTTTAAATAGGTACCTATGTTAGGTACCAGATTTGGTTGATTGTTCTTATAATATTTGATTGTTCTTATAATATGAATATTTGTAATACATGAAAAATTAAAATTTGAATTAAAAAAGTTGTAATAGGTGGCACGCAAGGGGTTGCCAATTAACACATGTGAGGCTCGAAAGGGGGGGGGTTCGGAAAAAATCACGAAACATCACGAGGGGGGGGGGGGTATAATGAGATATCACCTGTATTTATTTTTCGTGATAATATTCTGAAAATTTCAAAATACTTTGTACTAAAAAAATACACATGATTTTGGGGGGAGGGGGGGTTAGTCTAAAACCTCACCACATATCACCAAGGGGGGGGGTTAAAAAGTTGCTAAAAAACATCACGTGATTAATGGATGACCCCCAAGCTGTTTGAAAACTGAATGTAAAATGTAGGGACTAAATATATGGAATGCAGGAGGGAGGTTGGCGGGACGGGGGATAGGGGAGGCGGGAAAGGTGGGGGGGAAGGGAGATGCACGGGAAAGGTCATGCAAGGAGAAACAATTTATTTTTTTGAATATGGCATTGCAACGCAGTATTCAGTTATCAGGAACCAGCTACTATTTTTTTTTATTTTTTGACATTCTTCATAAAGTGTTCAAAGATAACGCAATAATTGTGGATATTCCTTAATGGATATCTCTATTAATTAATTGGTAAAAGACAAATAAAAATGAGATTTTTTTTTTATAAAATCATTTTTAATAATATCAGTGAAACTTTTTTATTATTTAATATTGCTCTGCAGTATTAAAAATAGGTAACAACTAACTACCTTAGGTCCTCATTGTAACAAGTCAGTACATATTATATTAATTAATATCTCGTAAAACATTAATATAAAAAGACAGTCAAATTGTTGTAAATAACACATAAGTATAATATATCTCAGCACCACAAATCATATTATATTTTCTTTAATTTTGATGATCATCCTTTCCTGATAATGGTAAGTTGCCTAAAATGAACTAAGATCTTCTATCAGCTTGATGATGATAATGATGATGAGGATGACCAGAATCTGTCCCTAAACCTGATTTAGGCCAACTGTCTATTTGGTCAACTGTCTGTTGAACAAAATGTAATCCCTTTTTATGGAGTTCCAAAGTACAGTTACATACGTTGTTAGATTCCAAAAGGAATATACCTAAACTTATTTCGTCCTAGTGAGAGACACTACTCAGAATGGAAACATTAGAATGGTCATGCATTTACAAAATATATTTAGCCACGGTGTTTGCATAAAACAGCACAAATGGTCGTCTTTTCGGAATATGTATAACATCACATAATAATCTGTAAAGATGAAGCCATTCTCGGGTTCAGGAATGGACTAGGAATTAGAGAGCGTCCAACATTTAAAATTCGTCAGCTTTCTTGCTCGTCACTCTTTTCTTGCTTCTTCCTATTATCAAGCATGGCCTCAAATGCCTCCATCTTCTTCTCCATGGTACTTTGAAAGCGTTCCATTTTGGTGCACATATCCGTCAGTTGCTTTGACAAATTTGCCATATCCACCATTTCGCTTTTAGTTGTGGCGGCAGTATAGTGCCTTTGCGGGCTGTTTGAGAGATCTGATGTGGTCCTCGGCCTGATGAGTATGCTCTTCTTGAAGCCGGAAGCGTTGCGGAGGTTGATGCTCATGTTGTTTGATTCTTTTCCCATGGTGAAGCCCTTGGACTTCTTCTCCGACTTGCTTTGCTCCTTCCTGCTGGCCACCAGTTTGTATATGGATGATATCAAACTCTTTGGAATCTGGAACAACAAAAATCAGTCAAATTAAAATCAGTACTTCTTCCCAACCTTCGTTTACTGAAGAATTTAAAAAATGGAACAAATAAAATAGGGTCTTGTCTTATTTTTTTCTCTAGAGTTCACCGTTGACGCATTTTCGCTACTTTAGAAAACAAATTTCGAGCAGTAAAAAATTCATATTACTATATTTTTCCTTATTAATGTTAGAATTTTTTTTGCTTAGTTCTAGCACAAAAACAAAAATGTCATGATACACAAATACATAGAATTCAAAAAATCTCTAAAAATTATTCAAAAATGCATAATTGTTTCAAACAACAACATCAAGCTTTTCTTGTTGCAGATTGCGACACAAAATATATTCATAACCTTGATAAACCTTGGATAAATTGCAGTTTTAAATATCGCCTAGTCAATTATCTTAATAATCCGTCCAGTCCTCACCCTGTTTTCCCGGGGATCGTTGGGCCGTATGACCAGTGCCCAGCGATAGGGCTCCGAGAGAAGCAGGGCCCCCTTATGTAGCAGGGTGAGCCCCCGCCCGGGCACCCAGCGCAGCAGTGGGCTGAACAAGAGCCCCTCCAGACGTGCCACCTCCCCGGACTGGCGGACCAGTCGATCTAGGCCTGCGCTGTCTTGCAATGCCTGAAAAATAAATGTATTGGAGAATCCAAATTGATTGGTACAAATCTGATGTGTTTTTTGAAGAAAACAAACATTCCCAGGTTACCTAATAACTAAATAATTGATGAAGTGATTTATAAAGCCATTATTAAATTTGAGCGCTTGCGACAAGCCCAGATTGAGATTAAATTAAAAACGACTACATGACATTAAATAATGATCTCACCTGTATATCACTGACAGCCAAACCGACCAGTAAGTTGGTCAGGATGATGGTCACCAGTAGGACGAAAATTATAAATAGCGCATGCGCCGTGCCGGGGTATAAGATGGCTTGGTCAGCATAGAACAGATCCTCAAACTCTAACTCTCCAGACATCATGATGATGACCTTCATCAGGCTGATAAGGATGTTGTAGAAGGGCTTGAAGTTGGCAAACAGGACGCCGAAGGATAGGGTGAAGGCCATCAGCAGGCAGGAATAGGCCATAAGGAACTTTGAGAAGTTTATTGCAACTGTAAACAAAAAGTTAAGTATCAATTGATAAATGTTGAATGAGGCATATACGTAGAAATCAATATAAATATTTATAGAGAGTGCCGAGTGGTCTAAAGCCTTAGGCTCCCACCCAGGCATCGTAGATTCCAATCCTCTGCTAGCTAAATCCTCCATCACTGCATAAGCAATACTTTCGGCTAACAATTATGGTAGTAGGAGCAATTTAATATTGTTAGGTTATTCGTAACCCGGGATTATTTGTCTTTCTTTTATTAAAAAATCATTCGATTACATCAAAAGTTTCCATACTTTTTTGCTTCGTAGACCATTTGTCCGCCTTCCAAATATTGAATTTTCCTAAATCTGTTATTGTGAAAGTGTTTTTCATTTCTTTTTTTTTGTGAGAAGATTTGACTTCCACGCTAAAACCCCTTTTCACGAGAAATGAAGATAGAAAGCTATCAAAACATCCTCAAACCTAGAAACTCTGTGAAATTAAATGTTGAACTAGGCCAAAACATCATCATCCTGGACGTATGTCAATGACAAGTTGGGGTGCTTGGAAAATTCGCGCCTTCCGGTGTTTTGCTTCAATATAATTAATTCAGGCGAGAAAAGCAATGTACACTCCTATTTATAAATATCAATAAACAATTTTATAAAATATCATAAATCATTTGTATGTCAATTATAAGTATTATGTCATTTTCGAATCCTGAATGTAGATGATGACTTACGTGCACCCCCATTTAAATCTCGTAGACCCCAAATTTTTTTCTCTCTGGCGTGGACTCCCAATACATTGAAATCGACCCCTGAGGATCCATAGATCGCTTTGGGATCTCTGGATTACGTATTGCGGCCACGTTTAGCTATTAATGCGTATTGTAATCCGTTAGTGTGTATTTCGAAATCCATCCCCCTGAGGTCGCCCAGTGATCCAGTATAAAATTAACTGTCACAACACAAGTAACAACAAAGTTTTCTGAACTGGGTGATGTATAATCATAAACAGAGTATTTAGTTGATTTGTAAGAATATGTACACCAGCACTTGCAGTGTACATAATCTCACAAATAAGCAGTACTGCTTCTCTGTTATTGTGTCTGGCAGTTTATTGTGTCTGGCAGTTTATTGTGTATGACAGTTTAGTAGCTGGTAAAGCTTGTCAAGAAGTATTTTTATTTGAGCAAAATGTTAATACATATATATTATGTTTTGTTTGTGTAGATTCCTACATGCTTAAATTGAAACCTTATGGAATTTTTTTTTTTTGTTTGTATTAATGCATTTTAGAGGTATTTTCATTGCATGGGCATGTCAGCCTTTTTATTCGTATAATCCATAGCCTTTGAAACGTGCCTACCTGTTGCGAACATTTGAACATAGAGTCCAAACATTGGGAACCTTCCGATGATCAACATCAACTGCAACCAGGCCACGAATATCCCTATAGCGGCGACGTGGTGTTGCCAATTATATATATCTTTCATGACGTTTCCTTCCTCTCCTGGAACCTGGCAACAAAACAAAAACAAATCTGTTTAAAATATCCTAAATGAGATTATTAAATAAACAGGCTTCCCTAGTAGATCCTGACCGCTGAAAAATGTTAAAATAATTTAACCGAAAACTTCTTGAGAAAGGTATAAATACTCTAATACAATTTTTTTGTTATTATTTTTTGGGGTATTATGCCGTGTTGCGCTACCTCCTTCTTTAGCCAACATTTCAGACAGCGTTGCAGTGTCCATCATCAGGGCAGATGTGTAATAGCTAGGGGTGATGTTTGTACTTATCTACTTAGAAGCGATACCGTGTCGCAAGCTCCACTCCTCTACGAGCTGTCGCTACAATATACTTCAACATGTTTTTTTGCATTTAGCCTTGATGTAACCGTCAATTACCAGATACCAAGAACTATTGAGCTTTAGAATCCCTGCCAAATTTCATTATATCGTTTAGCAACTGGGGGGAAGGCATGTGGCGGTACCTGCATTCAACAAATAACTTTACAGCCATAAAAGATATTTTCTGGGCGTGCAACACCGAGCATTAAAAACGAGGTGATTGGCACTTTTTGAGCGAACCCGTTTTCATTCTCGGTGGTGATTCGTTCCTGGGTGGTAATTCTTCATATTTGCCAAATCATACTTAAATGTTGTCGCAAAGTTAAAATAAATAAATGACTAAAAGTTATACCGCGTAGTTACTATTATTTCTATATATTACCTCCTGTGATAGTGAGTTTAAATCATAACCCGGACTAGATGCGAGGTGAGTATCTACAAGAAAGCGTCTAGTTCGGGAACCATGATAGCTCCGTCGTCTCTTTTAATATTTATAAGGTTTTTGTGAATTTCAATTGCCTCCGTAATCAGGCGTGCTCTATGAGTTTTGGGTCTTCCCAGGACCTCAAAAATGTTTTTGGCCGTGAAAATCTAAAATCATATCTGACTCTAATACAAATTCGTTACATCAGAACAGTTTCCATAACTCAAATAATTATAAGCAGATAAATCTAACATTGTACTCCCTAAACTTTTTTCATAAATTTTTGTTACTGCAATCCAATTTTAAAGTTCACACAAATTAGAATGTTACCGTTACAGTGAAACTCACTTAAGAAGTTCCCACTTGAGAAGTTTTCATGCTTAAGGGCCCGCAACCCGGATTTGTACTGATTTATTACATATTTCCCTTAAACACGGTAAGTTTTAAAGCTCTTAAAAAAATATATGTTATTCTTGAAGATAATATCTAAACTTTGCCCGCGCCGAAACGCAAATTATATAAAATTCCCTCGATAGAAAAAAATCGCAAAGTATGCTGCAAAAATTATTATTAACACATTTGTTTCAGTTATTTTACAAGTCATATGTATGAAAAAATTCACAGTGTTTCTTTAAATGCTGTTTAAGATAATGCCCGTGAGATTTTTGCTCTATTTTAAACGAGTCGTGTTTTATTAAACATTTTCGCAATTTTCGCATTGATTTTGTCGCTGTAAATGTTAGCGCTCTCCTCTAACATTCGTAATTTCGTATCTCTCCATCTTCTTCTTTTCGGGCCCGGTTGCAGAGCCTTAAGAAGTTTGGTTTTTTCGGTTCCTTGAAGACCGAATTTGAAAATTGGCCCAATTTATCCAACATAATATAAGGTTTTCCCGCTTAATAAGTCCTCGGAAAACTACTTTTTTTTTACTTTAGCTCCAGAAAGAGTAGTTTTTTAAATCGATTTATATAATCTACTAACGTAAAATAAAGAATACGTTCACATAAAATCCATTAAAATATATGAAAGAAAATCTAGGCGCGCAACTCTGCTGCTGCTGCACAAATGTCAGAACTTGATAGTATTATTATTATTAGTATAATGGGGCATTTGCTAAAACTAAGCGCATTTTTGTTACTCATCTTCTCTCTATTAATAATTATTATCTAAGCTTCTGTTAAACATGATATGTAAACGAAACAGACATGCATTTCAAATAAAGTTTTTTTTTTTTAGTACACCGAGACAATATTTTGCTAATATCGTCTTCAACTTCAGGCTGGTAGAAAAGTCAAAAGATGTCATACATTGAAATAAAAATGAAAATAATTTAACCAAGACTATCTGGATTGCATTTAGTTCGGGAAGAATCTTGCAATCATGCATGAAGATAGCAGCCAATAAAAATACACATTGAAAATGAAGATAATGTTAGTAGTTCTTGGTTGAAGAATGATTCAGTTAAATATGACCGAAGGGAATAGGGTCAGCGTAGTAGTTAGAACAGAACCCCAGCAAGGTTAAGATCCTGGGTTCGATTCCTAAATACGACCAAATCTTTTTAAAAAATTTCTGTTTCAAAATTTAATTTGAGAATCGCTAATATTATCTTCAATGATTTAAAATGCAGGAATATTTCACATTACTTAGGGGTCGTCCATTAATCACGTAAGGCTCGAAAGGGGGGGGGTTCGGAAAAAATCACGAGGGGGGGGGGGGTATAATGAGAAATCACGTGTATTTATTTTTCATGCTAATATTCTGAAAATTTCAAAATACTTTGTACTAAAAAATACACGTGATTTTTGGGGGGGTGGGGTTAATCTAAAACCTCACCACATATCACCAAGGGGGGGGGGGGGGTAAAAAGTTGCTAAAAAAACATCACGTGATTAATGGACGACCCCTTACCAACTTACCCTTGCACCAACAACCGAAATTAGTATGTTTAATTTATAAACAAATGCTATCAGCAAAACGCCCATACAGCATTGGCGTATATAGTTTTAATCAATTGCATTGACGTAACTATTTCTTACATAGGTAGTCGTAAAAGTCTTACAGCGGTCAAGAAGATGCTTATGATAATGATCCATTGCAGCCAGTTCTCCCACTGAATGATGTAGGCCATGGGACTGTGCAAGGCCTGGAACAGCTCCTTGGCTATCAACAGCGTGTTCATCACCAGTAGTGCTAATCCCACTAACTTTATTGGCAGGGATACATCGCACGGGGTGTCAAAGCTCACTCGCAAGCTTATGCAGTTGCGCAAGTAGACTCCTGAAAAGATTAATCTCTGTCAAAATACTCCATTGTGTTGTTAATGAAAACAAGTGGAATGGGACTAAAATGACTACCTTGCGGTAATACATTAGTTACTACGCTTTGGATATACTATTGTTTTTAATGAACCAGAAACTAGTGAACCAGTTGAAAACAAAACAAATTATCTCTGATTCTTGTGTATGAAGTTCCTGACAGATCAAAGAAAGCATCAGCATAGATTGTTATATATTCCCTCTTGTAAATGGCTCTTTCATGCTAGTTGGCTAGATTAAGGCACTGCCTATATATAGACAATCAAAAATCTGAAACTCTCACCCATGGTGTAAATGCTAAAGAGCAGCACAAACAGCGCATGGAACATCAGGCTGGCCAAGAAGAACTTGCGGATGCGCTTCCACTTGAGGTGCAGGAAGGTCTCGCAGAGGGGGTGCTTCAGGACGTCCCTCCGTCCCACCTCCACGAAGGCCAGCAGCAGACTGCTCTCTCCGCGGGACCGCCCTGCTACGGTGCCCAGTCTGCAAGCATAAATGGCAAAAAACATAGTCAACAATCTATTTATAGTACTTCTGTGAACAGTAGTAGATCCCGAGTCCAGAATAGTATTTTTTCTTATTTTCTCTCATTTAATAAATAAAAACCAAAATTTTCTCTAAAATCATAAGACTTATGAGTAGATATTTAAATACCTGCCTACTTAATTATAAACCATATATTTTATGGAACTTTTTTATTTCAAGTAAGGAATTATTCACTTTGTCCAAACGAACGTCACTTTCTTCAGACTTGTAGGTACCATATTTTTAGTTGATGTCACAAAACCGAATTATGATTAGGTGTTCCTAAGTCCCAACTATGTATGCATTCACTGGTTTGGTTAGTATAATTAGTTTTCATAACGCATTTGAATTTATGTCAACCACCACTCGCTGGAAATTTCTGATACAGGAGGGGGCGTCCTCCGCATGATGAACGAGTGTGGAGAGTCCACCCTTCGTTCTCATATCAATTATAAATGTTACCGACCTGCCAGCCAACGGCACCAGGGGTCTGAAGTCCAGCTTCAGCTCGCAGTCCACGTCCCCTATCTCGTGGTCCACCACTCTGATGGCGTCGTCGAACTTCCTGATGTAGTAGGGCAGCACCTCGGGCGTTCTCCGCACGATGAATGACAGCGCGGAAAGGCCGCCTTTCGTTCTCATCGTCACATCGCCGCCGTAATCTGAAATACCACAAATATAATGTGTGGTTCTCTGTGAAACTTGCTTTTTATGTATGACGTGGACACATATAAGGTGGCCATATTAGGTGCCTACTAAGCATCAAGTTAAACCTTCTAACCTATTTCCTGCCCAAAACTTCTTCCTCTTCTTTTTTTTAAAAACAACCCTCGCTGCAGTTTCGTTTTATAATCAATTTATAAATATCTTCGATTGAATCTCAGATTTCGTTATTCTTACTTTTACCCCCCCCCCCCCCTCCCTATGAAAGTTGACTTGAGAAATTCAGAACGCTAATTTCGACTTCATAAAAATTGGTCCATCCTGGAGGGGGGAGGGGGGGGTGGCTAGAGTATTCCACAATATAGGCTAATTCCGCCCTAATAAAATATAAATAACAGACCGTGTTCATGTGTATGCAATATCTTGGTTACGTATATGCAATATCTTGGTCGAGTGGCACCCGGGGCGGTCCGCCCCCCCTCGTTTCGCTACTGATAGTAGTCTCAGAGACTGATTGTACGTACGTCATTGACGATCGTCCTCTCCCTTCTCACAAGACCTTTATGAAAATGTAAAAGACAAAAGAAACTAGAACAATGACATCACATACCTCTGGTTCTAGTGTGGAAGGCCGTTAAAAGTGAAACCGCTTAAAAATAAAATAATTGAATTGTTTTTAAATCATTGAAGAAGATGGTATCAATAACTCTCATGAAAGATATTACAGTACAGTGGTGTTTATAAGCTTCTATTGATTTTTTCTTGTTGGTGCCTGGGTAATTAATGTGAAATACACCTTGGTAACACGTAACATTACACAAATTCAATGAATTTTTGATGTTCAAAATTGGAACTACTTATTACGTAAATTTTATCATACAGGACAAGCGATTAATTAGGTAACAAAATATTTCATGAATAGGCCACTTGCATGGATTTCATAACGACTTGGAAAAATCGTGTCGATAGGTTTTTTTTACTAAGATTACGAAAATATTAGTAAAAATTTTTAGAAATGTATAGTTTTTTTTTAATTTTAAATAAATAAATCCATTATTTGGGCCCGTGACGTCACTACATGAAAATGTCCCGTCTCCGAAAATGTTCCTATTAATTTTGTAAAATTCCACACTGATTTATTTTTTTTATATGGCAACACTTTGATTTCAGGCAAATTTTTGAATTTTACATTTAACATTCACTAGATTTATTGTTTGTTTGAGTTAGTTTGAGTTTTTGACAGATGTTATGAAGAGAACCCCGTACATTTTACGCAGTCTGTAGGTGTTTTAGAGGTATAATGGTAGTGGTGCTGATTTTAACAAAATCAAATTTTATAATATTCTTATTATTATCATAATTTACAAGTAAAAGTATATTACATTGGATTTATTAATATATACGTTGAACATTATAATAATTTATGATCAATAAGATGGATCAAGGAAAAAAATATTTATGAGATGTAATATTTTTGGTATGCCTCGTTATTCTCCTGTGCCTTTCCTGTGGAAAACATTCTTTTTTTTAAATGATTTTCGGCTATGTAGGTAATTATCGTGTTTTCGCACCTACAAAATTATGTCCCGTCTTTCCAGTTTATAAAAAATGGTCTGATTTTTCGGATTGAAATTTTCAAAAAATCGCCAGGGTTTCAAAAATACGATTTAAAAAAAAAAAAAAAATACGGAATGTCTTAGAATATTTGCCTAAACCGGAAAAAAAAATTTAAAAATGTGATGCAAGTGGCTTATTGACCATTCTTACTCGAAATGTGTATTTGTTTTGTTCAAATGCTTGATAACACTGAAGATACTACATAAGAAAACGCACGTGGTTTCACTTAATAATAAACGTGCCCAGTAGATATATATCATAATTTTTAAGTTTACTAACATTCGACAGGTCATTTTTTTCTATTGAAATGCAATAATCCACAGACAAATATTTTTTTATAAATACTTCCAGCTTCACAAATCTTACGATTATAATATTCTGTGATTTTTCACGTGTCTGCCCTACTCCCTAATTAAATTAAATATTGGTGTAGTATTTAACAATGAAAATGGAAGTAGAGAATTAGTGGCGGATATCATCTTACCAAGCAGCATTTCCACGCACGAAGCGAACTCGTTCAGCGCCGCCAGGTGCACGGACGTGTAGCCGTAGTTGTCGGGCGTGTTGGGGTCTGCGCCCGCAGCTAACAGAACGCGCGCGCACTCCGAGCCGCGCGACGTGCGGCCCAGCGCGTTGTGCAGCGGCGTGCGCCCGTCCTGGTCTCGCACGTCCATGCTGGCGCCGCGCGCCACGAGCAGCTCCACCATGTCGCGCTCTTGGGCTATGCAGGCTGGAACAAATGTGCACTTGATTATTGGAGTTTCGCTCATCCTTTTTTAATAGCATAATTTGACTCTTTTTATCGTGCTTGCTCCAATACATCCAGCAAATGTATGGGAAGGAAGATGGACATTAGGGTGGTCACAAGAAATCAATGTTGGACTTTTTTGGGGGGGGACCCCCCTAAAAGTTGCCAATTGGCTAAAAAATGAGATTGGTGAAGTTTCAGCTCAATTGGATAAGGTTAACCCGTGCCTCATCAAGGTTGAAGTTTTAACTTTCTATAAAAATGCTTTTTTTTATAAAATACCTAACAATATTGCAAGATTTAATTACATATGCTGTCCAGGTTTTGCTTTATTTATTTTCTCAATTGGTACATAAAAAGGGGTGTAGTCTAAAATGATAAATCATCTATGGTACCTCAATTCTGAGCAAATCGCATTTTCTTTCTTCGATGAAAATTCAGAAAAAAGTGTCAAAACAAGTATGGCTGTAAAAAGTCTACAATTAATTCCAATTGAAGAAAAAACATGTGATGATAGGGATGTGAAAGCAAAATTCAGTCTCCATCAAGTGAATAATTTATTGGACAAAAATATAGATTTTTTTGTTTCTCATCAAACTCTAAATTTTTTCAAAAGGTTTGAAAGTGATACAGAATTTTTAAATACGGATCCTGATGTATGGTGAGAAAATGCACATCATTTAAAAGCAAAAAACAAATTGTGAACAAGGTTGTCACAGCTGAAAGAGGGGTAAAATTAATCTAAGACTTCAATTCCTGTTTGACAAAAGACGAATAACAACGATAGTTTCTGTTAAAAGTTGTAACGGAATGTTGAAATTTTTTTCCTGACTCTTCAAAAGCCACGTTATCTAAGCTGTTACTACCTTAATCTGAAAATTAATAATAAATGTAAATAATGATAATGATAACTTCTTTCTTTTATAATACTTTTTTTCTTATATTTTAAATAATAAAATTTTGTACATTATTTTTTCTTGTTTTTTATACCTTTTTGCTTTTCTTTTCTCCTTAATCCATCATTTTCAATTTGGATTGTGCTGTTTTTACTTTGAAAACAGTTTTAACTACACCCCTTTTTATGTACCAATTGAGAAAATAAATAAAGCAAAATCTGGACAGCATATATAATTAAATCTTGCAAGATTGTTAGGTATTTTATAAAAAAAAAGCATTTTTATAGAAAGTTAAAACTTCAACCTTAATGAGGCACGGGTTAACCTTATCCAATTGAGCTGAAACTTCACCAATCTCATTTTTTAGCCAATTGGCAACTTTTAGGGGGGTCCCCCCCCCAAAAAAGTCCAACATTGATTTCTTGTGACCACCCTAATGGACATGGCTGATTAAACTCCAATCTCCTTGCCATCCTCAGAACAGACTTACCAAGATCCCAAAATGCAGTGCTCCTGTCTACCGGAATACATTATACCCGGTGGTACAATCGTTTTTTAGCTAAAATGTCATCTCTATCATATCGTTTGACATACATGTACTTTATTTTTCTCATCTAGAAAATTGTATGGCAATAATAATTACAAATTAACTAAAACTTATATATGTACCATTTTCTTTTGCTTAACGTGGCTCCTACAATAAATCTTGAACCGACTAATTGGTGCAGACTTTAATGCTTCCAGCAGAATGTTATAATATATCGTCACTTTGTATAGTAAACTATTTTGTGTATTATCTTTGTCCTTTTTTGGTTGTCTGATTTCGTTGCACATCCTTGTGTTGTGTATGTGAGTGTCCTTATTGTATATAATTTTATTTGAAAAGTATTTTGAGAACAGGTTTTTTACTAATTTGAATAGAAATATCATCGCATTCTGTTTCACTGTTAGCCAATTTTGGTAGAAAATCTATTTCGCCCTAGTATTATTCTCATTTTGTTCTCTGTCGTTGCTCAAGAAAATAATCATTGAGCAATTTTTTAGATGTGAAGCAATATGAAGTCGTGAGCAGTGATTGTAGTATTTCTGCAATTTTTTTGAAAAATTTTTTCCAAAAAAAGAGATTTTCTTCCCAATTTTCGTCTGTGTACTCAGCATTCTAGTTAAAGTTTATTTGGAATCTGATAAAATTCCGTATTTCATAGCATTAACATGAACATCGTACCATTAGTAAAACATACTTGTAAACAGGTTTTAATAAAATCGTTGATGATTGATCTATCTTGGCTGGTGATCCAAAACTTGGTGTCCAATTTATATTTAGAATAATTTGTGTTCTGTCTAATGGCCAGTGGAAGTGCATTGTATATAGCTTTGTGACAAAGTATCGTATAGAAATTTATCTGGCCAAAAGTTGTTTTGGCGAAAGCGATAAGTAGAGATGATATCTAGGGGTACGTAAATTTCGCAAATAAAAAATCGTGATTTCGCATTTAAAAAAACTCAAAATAGAAAATTTCGCATTTATTTCGCAAAAAAAAAATGTTAAAAACTCAATTAAAGGCTTAGCATTGTTGTAATTTCTACATTTTCATCTTTCATTGTTTACCTGCGATCAGTTACGACAATGTTGTAGATACGAAAGTACCTCTTGGCATCAACACTATTGACAGGGCAATTGAGACATTTAATAGCTGCTTTTGCAAATTCAGGGTAGCAAGATTTTGATGTAACTAAAACTTTCATTACATCCACAGGAGCTTCTTGGCCGACCAATCGAAGTAATTGCCTGTGAAAGTGAGAGTACCCGTCAATTAGTTCTTCTTGTGGTACACTTTTGAAAAACGGAATTTTTGCGAAGCTTTCCACTATGGAATTTGAATTGACAGAAGAAGATGGCACATTTGCTGCTTCCGATGGACGAAATAATCCTCCAATGTGCTTGTAGCACTCATTTGTTGGATTCGGCCCCATGGGTACCAACAATTTATCCAAGCTCTTTTGAGCTGCTAACCCACGCGCCGATAATCACTCGCTTGCTCCTCATCTACGCAACAACTCGTGCCGTCTCTGTCTGTTTTGAACAGAGTTGTAATAATTGTTAGCGCGTCTGATCAACATTTGAAAGCAAGTAACGTAAAAAGGTGCGAAAGTATTTAATTTTCAAATTTCACTTTTATCGCCAATAAAATGCAGATTTCGCTTTTATCGCATCTATTTCGTAAAAACGAAATTTACGTACCCCTAATGATATCCTTTAGTTCTTAGTGTCAAAAGCAGTTGTTTTTGAAAAGGTAGTATGTTTTTGGCATAAAGTTGTTTAATGTCCAAAACTCGGATTCTCCTAAATATTTTGTCAGAACTGCTGGTGATCGGTAATTTTAGAACGATCTTTATAATTAGTTTCTAAGCGTAGACCGGATCAATGACGGCGGTTTCTCCCCAAGTTAAAATTAAACTGCCACCACTATTAATCGTACACATATTCGTATTTTTCTTTAGATTTAGTTAATTTAGTAATGCTTATCTCGATTATGTCAACCTTTGTATTTTTCTTGTGTAGAAAACGGTTCAAAAGTCAGTAATTGTCTTCTGTTGTTGGTTTCCTTAAATTCATAAAATTCGTCCAGTTCTTACCCAAGTGTAAGGCCGTCTGCGCCTTCTTATTGGGCGTGTCCAAGGGAGCCCCTCCCTTGATTAGCTCACTCGCGCAGGCTGAATACCCGTCCTCGGCGGCTAAGTGCAGCGCAGTGAGTCGGGCGGGCCCGAAGCGTGCGCGGACGTCGGCCTCGTACTGCAGCAGCAGGCTCACGCACATCGTCGAACCGAGTGCCGCGGCCACGTGCAGCGGAGTCTCTGTGAAGACCTGCAAAACATCCAATCAAGACACCCCGTGAGACAAATTACAGGGTTAGAGTTTGTTTTAATCCTTTCAGACCAGGTGTATATTTAAATATACACAGATTTAAGAATTTTTTCTTCCCTGCCTAGAGCAAATGGTTAACGTTTTTAACTGAAGGACCAATTTACCAATTTTTAATTTAAACCTACTAACGCAATACTAATGCTAACGCAAGCTTCAAATAATAAGTTCTACCACTGGCAGTTTTAATTGGGGTCTGAAATGGTTAGAGAATCAATATATGGTTGTAATTGTAAATTTTGTAAAACAGTCAAGGCTACCCTGGATAGGACATTGGTAAGGGTGAAAGATAACCGACCACCAAAGGGGATTCTTTAGTTTGGTCCTGTGTTTTGATAACCTTGTCAGAAATGGTAACAGTAGATCTGAGGATTCAATATTCGTCAATAATTAGGTTTATAAAACTGGACGGGTCTGCTGGACAAGGCATTTAGCAAGGATGGGAGATATAATTGACAGCCTCCGTGGTCAAGGTGTAAGACTTTGGACTACAAATCTGAAGGTTGCGAGTACAGTTAATTGTTTGAGAATCGCTAATATTGTCTTCAGTGACTTAAATATTACAAATTTGAGATTTTACTCGTTAAGTTATTCCAAAAATAAAAATTACATATTTATCCAAGACACCATCTAGATTGCATTTAGTTCGGGAAGAATCTTGCGGTCATATATTTTTTTTCTTCATTCGTTTTTTTCACTTTTAGTGTTTATTTATTTTTTTTAATTTGTATGTTAAGTTATTATTTTTGAGTGGTTACACTCTCGTAAAGGTAAATTTATATGTTATTTATAATCTGAAACACTGTATTATGTTATTATATAAACTTACCTTGTAAATATTGATAAATAAATACAGTAGAGCCTCGCTAATCTGGACCCCCGTTACTTCGGTGCACGCTGTAATCCGGACGGGTGCGTGCGGGTCAAAACGTGTCAATATTCAATCATTTGCCGTCACTCATTAATTAACTTATAGTTTTTTTTTTGTTTTTCATGTTAAGTGCCCAAATTTCTTACATGTTTGAATTTTTTATAAGTACATTTGTGCGTACATAGGTATTATTGTCTAAATTGATTTTAAATTTTTACTTTATTAAATGAAACCCAAGTTAAAAATGTTTTTTTTCCTATTAAAAAATTGCATTCTATAATCCGGACGCCTCGACAATTCGGAAGGAGTCTTGTTTTTCTCTATCCGGATTAGCGAGGCCCTACTGTACATTTAAAAAAGGTAGTCATAAAGATACCATATCACAAGTAGCACCTAATCGTACTGACCGGTGAAACTTTACAAAATGCTTTTGTGGAGCATTGTTTTTACATCCATTGGTTTTTGATATGATAGTTATGATCCATTAGTTTTTGATAGTTTGTGATACAACTGACCTGAAGAGTGTCAGCTCTCGCCCCGCTCTTCAGCAACTCCTCCACGCAGTCTGCAGCTTCGCTTTGTACTGCATAATGTAGTGGCGAGCGGTCGTTGATGCCTGCATTCACTTCTGCGCCGTGCTTGACAAGTATCTGAATGCAGAAAGACCAATGTGTGACACATGATGACAGTGATTTCGTATTTATTTAGCTTGACAACACTAACAGCTCCATTTTAACCTCTCCAAGTGTCTCTTAATTGCTTGTACCAGAAAGAGAATTACAATGGAGTTCCCAGTGGCAGGACTATATCAGTATTCTCCTACCTGTATGCATTCCACACTTTTGGCGCTTGCGGCACAGTGAAGGGGTGTTGCCTTGTTCGCTTTGTCCCAAGCGCTTGCGGGAGATCCGTGCTCTAACATTAACTTCACGCATTCTGCGCTTCCGACAAGTGCCGCTAGATGCAGTCCGCTCCTGAAACCAAGTCACCACTTTACTTAAAATCACCACCAAGCAATCAACGTCAACTCAAACTTCAAATCAACCACGCATTGGCTGTGCCTTTGTGGGTTTTTTGTTATCATACGTTAAGCATATTATTAAATTATATTTATACTAGCTGACCTGGCCACACATTGCTGTGGCTAACGAAACACAACGCTAAAAAAAATTATCTATAATTTAATCTTATTAAGTACTTATTCTTTTTCTTTACTTTTCATTAATAAAACAAATTTTGGTAAAATATCTACCTTTAAATGTACAGAAAAAAATATTGATTAAAAAAACGTGCTTCAACAGGATTTTGAATAAAGCATTGATTGTAGGTACCTACTGTGCCAAGGAATTATGTGACGGTTCATCCTTTTTTTCATAACCCAACGTGAAAATGGCGTGACCATCATGACAATAGATTAAGCCTCTAATACTTCAATTCAATCCAAAAAATAACACCACCTTAGTGTAATTTCATATTACAACTCCCCGTCGAATTCCGATGCCTCGCTTCGGAAGCCTGGATATAAATGCGAGTTCCCTACATATAGAACAGAGCATAAAATTTTCACTCAAATCCCATGATTTAATTTGTTCACTTATCGGCCAATGGCAAGCCTGAAAATCATTGCGTCACCAGATATAGCAGACAACCTGGGTTCTCGTTGCCTCGCAAACTCTGGACTGCCATCAATAGGATAAGGTGCTCCCACAGCCGTTGTGCTCACATGATGCATAGATGGGGCCTTAAAGAGTCGACGATGTGTGAATGCGGTGCGGTGCAGACCACCGAACATGTGGTCAATGAATGTCCGCTCCATTCATTCTCCGGCGGGATTGATGAGGTCCACAGGACAACACCTGAGGCCCTAGACTGGCTCGCAGACCTAGATGTAACCCCTGACCCCCCACCATAAGAAAGAAGAAGAAACCAGATATAGAGATGAACAACAACCCCACTTGATGCAAACTTGTACAAGCTTCTGAAAACGTATGTGAAAACTCCGAAGATCTTTCATTTTGTGGCAAAAGTGTTGTCGTAATTTTTTGCATGACATATTTCTTGTGATAAATCTTTTCTTAATTTTAAGATTCACACGCCCTGTCTAGTTAATACTGGGTCGAAGGGCGTGACGATAAGTTAGTTATTTCTTTGTGCAAAAATCCTTGAGTGGGCATTACTTGTAAATGTATTTTAACAAATCAACTTCTCACCTGCCCTGTGGGTCCAGCAGCAGGGGGTCCGCACCCCCCTTGAGCAGCAGTCGCAGGGCGGAGGCATTTCCTAGCCAGCAGGCCCACAGCATCGTGACCCCCGCAGCCCCCGGGAGCGCCAGGGCTTCCTCGGCCCGGTCCGCGCATACCATCTGACCAGCGCCCCATGTATCCAAGCCCTTGAGGCTCTCGACTATCTCGTCTAGAGGGACACAAAATCAACGATTAATTTATTTATGTAAAGAAGATATAATAAATTTCATTCATTCTAACGGGGACACGTTCGAACGTTTTTGAACACTTGGGACCAATTCAGTAACTGGGATCCATCGAAGCAAGAGTTAAGTTAGCATCTCAGAAGCTGATAAATTGTGTGTTCCATTTAAGGCGAACGGCTGCGCCGCCTTTTTCGTACAAAACTTTCTTTTGGATTTGAGCAAAATACTGGACCAAACTTAATAATAATTTTTTTTAACTTTATGAGTAAAATCTCAAATTATAATATCATATAGATAGCAGCCAATACTTTGTGCGTTAATAAAATGAAGATAATGTTGGTAGTTCTTAGTCGGAGTATGATACAATTAAAAGTTACCGAATTGAATATCGACACCATAGCTCAGTTGGTAGAGCACTTACTATGTAGGCAAAGGGTCCTGGGTTCGAGTCCCAGAGGTGCCAATATCTTTTTCTGAAGTTTCTGTCTCCAGATTTTCGATTGAGTTTCGTTAATATTGTCTTCATTTAATTTTTAAAAAAAATAATCTAAAGGTATAGCAGATATCTAGTACAGATATGTACTACTTTATTTATTTATGTTTTCAATTAATATATTGGCAGTTAATGTTTCTTTTTTTAATGATTTTTGAGGCAACTTTGGCAATTATGATGTTTATTTCGGTTATTTAAAAAAATATTTTACCCTACCTACTATGTAAACATAATGAAATGTAAATTTAAAAATATAAATAGTATTTTGATGGTCTAAAGGTCTATGCCCACTACACCGTTCCATACCATGACCGTACTATGAACGTATCAGACACGAAATAAACACGCTACGCCCTACTATGCCCACTAGAACGTGCTAACACCGTATTATACCCGTACGTAACGGGTATAGTGACCGTATGATAACCGTACACACCGCAGTTAGTGCCGTACCATCCCCGTTCAAATGTCTGTCTACCGCTGATGCACGTCTCACAGAACTGAACACAAATTACGAACTGACGGAGAGGCAACGCGGTTAGAACGGGGATCATCCGCGTATGATCCCCGTCCCGTTCTAACACCGTCGCGTACCATGCATAGAGCGGACCGGCACCTGCAAAATATTGTCATCGAGAATTCGCCGTCAGTCCGGTCATGGTACGTGACGGTCAGTGACGGTGTTGGTCGGTGACGCGACGGGTTAGTGGGCAGCGTTTCATACTGATCGATACAAAGAATATTTTTTTGCATGCGCCGCTACGGTTACGGTCATGGTATGGAACGGTGTAGTGGGCATAGACCTTCAAATTTAAAATACAAAACGACCGATTTACACAAATTTTAAATTTCGGCCCAAAAAATGCTTTTCTTTTTTTAAATTTTATATCTTAATGTATCTATAAAACAAAGTCGGGTTAGTTACACTATTTATAACTCGAGATCGGCTGGACCGATTTTAATGATCTTTGATTTGTTGGATTTGTCTCCGCCCCGGATAACAGAATAACTATTAAAACATCGCAAAAATTCACGAAAAAGAAAGTTATGAAGAAAATTATTTTTTTCATACGTTTTGTACGGAATGAATTCTCATATTTTGAAAGAACTGCTGCAATATTGTGATAGGTATAATATTTAAATGTGTGTGAATTCCAAAAATTCAAAAACGTTAAATGTCAATGCGCTGATTGTGTTGCTTTTGTTCTTAATCATATAATGCTGCACCTCTTTCTTACACACTAAATGTCAATAGTCGAATATGAGACAAACGGTGAACGTATGTCTCTGCACCCCTCCAAAGGAAAAATACAATAATAATAAATCTCTGAAATGAAACGCATTTTTTTAAGTAAGCTCCACTCAGGACCTGTGTCATCTTAGGGGATGCTGTGTGGAGGGTCTTTTTAAGGAAGGGTAGGATAGGAAGTTCAGGGAAGGAAAAAGGCATGAGGGGTGGGTAGGAATCTGGAGGTCAGTGAATCCGGGAGTGAATACATCCCTCCAACTGCGGTGCAAGACCATTGTCTTGACCGGAATCGACATTTTACCTTAACCTTTCCAGCCGGACTCTTTCAACCCATTGGTCGAGAGAATCCGGCTGGAAAGGTCAAAAGGCCTCCCTTATCCAGTCTCTCTCGAACCGGCCCGCCACGCAGCAGGTGGGCAGACGCATCCGCCGCCAAGACCCGCACAAAAGCCACTCCATGAACCCGAGCACCCCTGCTAAATCACCAAACGTAGCGAACCACTTGGGGTGACCTATGGCGGAGGTGTTGGTTATCCAATAAATGGTTACCGGGGCGGCGGCATCCGTACCCGCTTCCTTTCAAAAATTCCCATAAGTAATAAAATTACAAAAAATATAAATCCGTACACAACGCCATCTCTGATACTGACTTATCGATAATTGCTTCATTGTGTAATTTTTAACTTGATAAAAAATTTAATTTAATTCAATAGTTGTTGATTCTGAGGCGGTACGAAGTTCGTCGGGTCAGCTAGTTTCATTATATTTTCATGGTATGTTGGGCAAGAATATTATTTTAATAATTACTATTAGCTCACAAAAAATGTCATGTAGTTTAATTTAATGTCATGTAATTTAAAACACAAATAATTAAAGTGGTGACCTGCGTTCAGTTCATCCGGCCGACAGTTCATCCTGCCGAAAGTTCATCCTTCCGACAGTTCATCCCGCCGACAATTCATCCGGCGACAATTCATCCTGCCTGATCATTTAGAAGATTTTTATTAAGTAAGTATGCAAAGAGGATATACGGCCGTACAACCAAAATCGATATACTTATATCTGAAGGCATCTTGAGTGGAAATCCGCTGTAAAAATATTTTCACTAAATAGGTTAGGTTAGGTTAGGTTGTACGGCCGTATATCCTCTTTGCATACTTACTTGAAGAAAAAATCTTCTAAATGATCAGGCAGGATGAATTGTCGCCGGATGAATTGTCGGCGGGATGAACTGTCTGCAGGATGAACTGTCGGCAGGATGAACTGTCGGCCGGATGAACTGTCGCCGGATGAATTGTTGCAGGATGAACTGTCATGGAACCAAATAAAGTAGCACATATCCGTACTAGATAATTCCTATAGCTTTTGATTAAAAAAATAAATTTTCAGTTTGGTTGGGTATTTTGACATCAAGTCCAAAATTAATTTTTTTATGAAACGAGCTGCACAGCCGTTCCTAAAATAAATTGTAAAAAATCGAGTGAAACCTTCACCACACAATCTCAACCAATAGGAGCCTTGAATAGAGAGCTCATTATCAAAGTGGCCAATGCGCGCAGCTTGGTAAGGTTTAGTTATACCTCATTCTCTCGCAGGCTAAATCCTATAGATGTATGTGTGTGTCTCTTTTTAGTGTCACTGGTTTCCGTTTCATAGAGTTTCAAATCACAAAAAAGTTTCACTTTAAAAAAATCAGAGTGTGCAATTCATATGCGGTAAAGGTGAAACCTTCAGAAAACTAAAGTTGACAAGAGTGGAAAGGTTACAAAGCACCGCACAAAGAGGAGACCGATTATTCTATCTCATTCTCTCGCAGGCTAAATCCTATAGATGTATGTGATTTTCTCTTTTTATTGTCGCTTTTTCGTTTCATCGAGTTTCAAATTACAACGTTGCTAAAGAAGTTTTCACTTTAATAGCACACATCCGTACTAGGTATTTAATATACCTTTTGATTTAAAAAAATATTATTCAGTTTGGTTGCGTATTTTGGCATCAAATCCAAAATGATTTTTTTATTTATGAAACGGGCCGCCCAGCCGTTCCTCTTAAGCCGCCGCTACCCGAATTTCTACCAATTTCTTACATATCTCCCTTAAACACGTTAAGTTTTAAAGCTATTAAAAATATATAAGTATGTTATTCTTGAAGATAATATCTAGACATTGCCCGCGCCGAAACGCAAATTATATAAAATTCCCTCGATAGAAAAAAATGGCAAAGTATGCTCCAAAAATTATTATAAACACGTTTGTTTCAGTTATTTTACAAGTTATATGTATGAAAAATTCACAGTGTTTCTTTAAATGCTGTTTAAGATAATTCCCGTGAGATTTTTGCTCTATTTTAAACGAGTCGTGTTTTATTAATCATTTTCGCAATTTTCGCATCGATTTTGTCGCTTTAAATACTAGCGCGCTCCTGTAACATTCGTAATTTCATATCTCTCATCTTTTCTTTTTGAGCCCGGTTGCGGCGCCTTAAGGGCCCGCAACCCGGATTTGTACCGATTTATTACATATTTCCCTTAAACACTGTAAGTTTTAAAGCTCTGAAAAAACATATGTTATTCTTGAAGATAATATCTAGACTTTGCCCGCGCCGAAACGCAAATTATATAAAATTCCCTCGATGGAAAAAAATCGCAAAGTATGCTCCAAAAATTATTATTAACACGTTTGTTTCAGTTATTTTCCAAGTTATATGTATGAAAAAATTCACAGTGTTTCTTTAAATGCTGTTTAAGATAATGCCCGCGTGATTTTCGCTCTATTATAAACGAGTCGTGTTTTATTAAACATTTTCACAATTTTCGCATCGATTTTGTCGCTTTAAATACTAGCGCGCTCCTCTAACATTCGTACTTTCATATCTCTCCATCTTCTTTTTGAGCCCGTTTGTTTGTATTGACTCCAGATACTAATATCTACAGCCTGTATGTCGGACGAATATCTTCAGAGCTAAGGTCGGACGAATATCTATGACGGTCCCAGTGTTGACTAATATCTACAGAGCGTAGGTTGGACTAATCAGCTAAATTTTTTTATTTTTTTTATTAGTAATATAAGGTACATAAATTACAAATAAATTTTATACAGTAATTAATTACATAGTAGAATATTTGATGTACCCCCATAATTAAGCAAGGCTTGTGTGTATGGGGGGGTGTTATTGTATTGCTTTTTTAATATCATTCAGTTTAAGTTTTCAGTATAATTTTTTAGGTGAGTTTTAAAACTTTTTATATTGGTATTCATGTTTCTAATTTTTTCTGGTAATGAATTAAAAAATTTTGCTCCGAGATATTTATGACTCAATTGTCCAATTTTTTTTTTACATTTTGGAGTGGGAAGTATTGATGTTTGTCTAAGACTTCTGTTATTTTTAAAGGGTGCAACTTGATTTTTAATATTATCTTTATAAATTTGTAATGTTGCATGATGAAAGTATAATGCACTTAATTTTCTGACCTTAAATTGTTTGAATAAAAGTTCTGACGAATATGAGTAGGGTTTTTTTTAAATTGTTTTTATTATTAGTTTTTGTGATATGTAAATTGTTTGTGTTTGATTTTTATATGTACCGCCCCATCCTATAATGCCGTATTGTATAATTGATTGACAGAAAGCGAAGTATGTGGTTCTAAGTAATTTTTCGTTTAAAATATCTCTTAAACATCTAAATATATATGTTAGTTTCCTTATTCTGTTGTTCAGAATATTTATGTGTGGAGACCATTTTAAACGCTGGATTTTTAAATGTGTCCAATAGTCCGATATTAGGGATTTTTACATACATACTTACATAAATTAAGTTTTTTAAACTGCATACGCAATATTACGTTATTCCAATATGCTATACATAATTGCAAATCCAACCTCTGCCAGTGCTGTAGATATCGTCAACATTTTGGTTCTCATAGATATTAGTCAGCAGTTTGAGCTGTAGATATTCGTCAAGACTTTGGTTCCCATAGATATTAGTCAACAGTTTGAGCTGTAGATATTCGTCAACACTTTAGTTCTCATAGATATTAGTTCGATTTTTTCAGTTTTTGGAATTTCTGTAGATATTAGTAGACGCCTCCGTTTGTATTTACTCGTATTCTGGAAATTCCTGACATTTTGTGAGAAAGGCGAGCCCAGTGAGTGAACGAGTGGGTGAGAGTGTGAGAGATGTTGGTAATTCCTTTGAAGTGACGGCCGCTGCCTTCGGACTTTGGGTTTCCCGTCGCGCGTCGGACGTTATTGACTCATGGCCTTCTACCTCTACCACGATTGCACTGTTATACCAAATAATGGCGATTTTAATTGACAGCTGTATATATTCACGGAAACTTTAGTCACGATTCGAGACTAGTTTAGGCTAAACATTGTTCTCGGCTTCTAAACAATCGCACGGGAAAGAGATGAAAGCAATTTTTTTATTGCTTTTTCAAAAGTGAAAACTTCTTTGGCACCGTTGTAATTTGAAACTCAATGAAACGAAAAATAGCGACACTAAAAAGAGACATAATAAGAGACATGCATAAAACACCTATAGGATTTAGCCTATGAGAGAATGAGATAGAATAATCGGTCTCCTCTTTGTGCGGTCTTCATAGCCTCCCCACTCTTGTCTACTTTAGTTTACTGTAGGTTTCACATCTACCGCGTGTGAACTGCACTCTCTGATTTTTTTTTATATATTCAGACTAGTTTGACAGCCTCCGTGGTAGAGGGATAAGGGTTCAAATTGGCGTGCGCATTTTAAGTAAATTTTGTTTGATTGATTTGTATTATTTCATAATTTAATCACGTGAAAATAGTAGATATATTTTGCGCAACGTTCCACAGTGGAAGGTTCACTCAAGATTGAAACGTTGCTTTAAATTTAGCCGTGTTTAGTGACTAGATCTGAATAGCCGAGTACTTCTTCACCTTCCTCTCCCCTATATCCTTCCCCTCTTCAGTACCTTCAGCCTCAAAACATACCTCAATTGCAGATGGCACAGTTTCACTGGCCCCACTCAGTTGAGACTCTTGTACGGTATTCACATAAAAAAATATTAAAAGTTTTATTTTTATTTTTTTTTACTTTATAATAATTCTATTTTTGATCTTGCCGCCCTAGGGACCAAAATAACCCCAGCAAATTTAAGTAGAGAAAAAGTAGATAGTAAATGCTAAACTTTAATTATTATTTCTGAAACCCTACTAAGAATGAAGTAAGTTTGTCAATGGCAAGTAAATCCCGGAATCGGAAGTCCGAGCACAGTTTTTGTAAAGCCCGGTCAAGAGCTGGGTGTCTAGCACGGTCGATCGATAAATGATGTATCGACAAAGTCGATAACTTGTCGTCGTCTCCGAGCACGACTGCACTTCGATATGTACAAACAACAGTTCACGTCGAATAAATTAAGAACACATAGCTGTTATTGGTATAATCTACCCTGAACAAGGTTAAAACCTGTAGATTAAATCACACGCATTAGTCCAGGCAACGAAGAAAACATAGAGGAAATAATTCAAAGTCAAAGCTAACACCAAGGAAACTCTTCAACTTTGTCTGGAGTAAGTTCCTCCATGCTGGTCAGCATAGTCAAGATCTCTCTCTCTCTTCTCTTCCATTTCATTTTTAACAATAAAAATTAAGTTTTCAACAATAAAACTTTCATTTTTAACAATAAAACTTTTTTTTTTAATTTGACATTTTCCCTCCTCCAAATCTCGCATTGATCCTAACAAAAAAGTTTGTGTAACCTTTTATGTAGAAAATTTTATATAAATAATTTTGTTTGTATACGTTTTTTCGCTAGAGGCAGTTGTTTTAGAGTTATTAAAGAAAAACAGAAAAAAGGTACATTTAGAAACCCCCCCCCCCCACCCTTAGCTCCACCCCTATCCCCGATATTTTTGGTATGTTGTTAAGGACACCATTCCCTACAACTATGCCAAAATTGGCTTCTACACGAATTATTTCCGCTATTCGGTGTTTTTTGGTCTTCGTTGCCTGTACTAACGAACGAACGAACTACACGAGGAACCTGGAATTTTGTTTTTATTTACACCCTTTTTCGGGGCTTTTACATGCGTTTGAAGTTTACAAATTACACTGTGATTAAATAAAATATACAGTATTTATTGTACATATCTGAACTGCCTCAGTAAAAGTATTTTGTATTTGTTTAAAGATAAATTGAAGATGTCAACTGACTTAGTATAATTATTTCCCTCCATTAGTATTCTGGACAAAAATGAATCTCCGAACGCTGGACTATGTACAACTCCTACACTAGGCAACTTGAAACAGCAGAAATGCGAATGCTTAGATGGTCGGCAGGAGTATCACTAAAAGATAAGATCAAAAGTTCACGCATTCGTGGTAGCCTGGGTGTCACAGACATAAATAGTACGCTGGAAGAACGACAGTTGAGATGGTATGGACATATAAGACGGAGACCATCAGACCACACAGTGAGGCAGGCAATGTCTATGGAGCTTCATCGACAGTCATCCAGAGGAAGACCGAAGAACTCCTGGATGACTCAATGTTCCAAAATTCTTCAGAGAAACGGCCTGGATGAAGGTGATACCCAGAACAGAAGATATTACAACCTGAGAACGAGAAGTGCCGACCCCAACAGCCTACCTAGGCAATGAGTTGGGACAGCGCAAGGAAGAAGAAGAAGTATTCTGAGGTACAAAGTACAAAGAAGTACAAAGAGGAATATAAATGGTAGTTAGTTCCAGAATTTGTGCACTGAAATAAATCCTGACTTCTGGTATTACGTAGTGGAATCTGGAAGCTTATCAATTCAAGCTACACAATTTATTTGATGTATAATTTTCCTCTTGTAATATTTTAACATAGGTACTTACTTATAATTAAAACAAGTAAACATGTAAAGTGTGACCTTAGAATGGGGTACTCCAGAAAGGACACATTCTTTTATTAAAAATAACTAAAATACTACTAACATACTGCACGCTGGATGTTAGGTCAACTGGAAACTTGTGATAGACATCTTGATAAAAAGATTGTTAAACTTGTTAACAAAATCCTAACGCCCAATGCGGTATTAAAATATTGACACCCGTGAAATCCATGAAACACTCGACCCAAAATTTTATTTTACTCCTTGCGACATTCCGAAGCTATTATAATGTAAGCTCCCGACTGGCTTCTCTGTCGATCATGTTGTTGGCATACGTGCAAGCTTTTACAATAAAACAGTGTCAATTTCATGCCGCCGAATTCAATCGAACGCTTAGATTTTATACGATTGCAACGAGCAGTGCGCTTTAGTACCGATTTCTATTTGATTGCTAAACATATAAATATCGCCCTGCTAACACTGCCTACAGATGCGTGTACAAGATTGGCGAAGCAGCCAGCAAACATAAAACTGTACGTTGAATGATGCTACCCATGCTTCATTGTTTATGTTTTCCTCCTTATGTTGTGGCTTCCTCGTGATTTGCGGGGGAGTTAATTGAAGTTTATATCGGCCATTCTTTAAACTTCTTTCATGGAAGATCTTTACGACAATCGCTTAATCGGCATCTGTGGAAGCTCACTTCTGTGAAGCTAAATTTATGGCACGCATTGTGACCGTACTAATCATGATGATCTGTAAGCCTTTTAAATTGTAGAGTCAATGGTTAATTTAAGAACAGCTCTAATGGATCAAGTACTCCATGATATGATTATGGAATAACCACGTGATTGTCTGTGTTAAATACACTGTCTGTAAAAAAGGTAACAATATGAGAGTTACACAAGGTTATAACTGCAGAAGGCTATAAGAATATCCACATATAACCAGGAGTTCCTCAAGGCTCTGCTTCTGCCCTAGAAGCAACCCTAACTATTTTTGGTCGGTTTAGATTACCAGCCCCTTTAGGGGGCATACATTAATTATGTGAGCTCAAAATGGGGGGGGGGTCCAACAAAATGTCACGTTACTTGAAAAGAATATACGAAGTGGCCCAAATTTATCTCACCAAGGGGGGGGGTCTAGATTGGGAAAAAAACTCTCACGTAATTAATGTATGCCCCCTTAGATTACTGCACAGTAGGTAGCATCAAAAAGTTTAAATGTGTTTTCTTAGCCTCTAACGGCGAGGATTAATTTTTGTGCTGAAAACGACCACTCAGCAATATGTAACTGTAACTGATGTTACTGATGTGACTGCACTGTATTTAAAAAATCGGTTAACTACCGCTTGATCCATTCAAGTATGTATGGCAGGCTGGATCGGAAGCGAATGGTTGTGGGAGTCCCTTTGATTCTCCAGTCGTACTCTCTCGGAACATCGCCTTGTACCGCGGTGGGAGGGATGGATTCATACGCCCGTCACTCCTGGACACACTGACCCCCAGATTCCTACCCACCCCTAATACCCTTTTCCTTCCCAGAACCCTCTCCTGTCCTCTCCTAAAAAGACCCTCCACACAGCAGCCCCAAAGATGACATAGGCCTTGAGCGGAATTATTTTCCTCAGGGCCTCCTGTGTGAAGCTAATGTAAAAAAAAGTAGGCGCCAATTTTTTTCAAACTCTTCATGCTTGGGTCCGATCCAATAACTTTTCCCACTTTCCCTCCAATTGTTCGGAATTTTGCATTGAATCTGCGTGAAATGCATTTCCTACTTAGTATTTTATTCAAGTGTTTGATGTTTACTAACCTGATGGCCATATGTCCCTCATAGGTCTCAGCCTGCTTCTGGCTATACAGTCCACTCCCGCCCCTTCCTCTTCGCTGCTGATGCTCTCTTCCCCATCTTCCTCTATTATCACGGTCGAGTCTTCTGTCTGGGCATCGTCCTGACAACAAACAAAAAAATAAATAAAAAAATAAACAATAACTCTCGTATATCCCAGGGTGGGATTTGGCCTCCTCTATAAAACTTCTCCACTGAATGCGGTCCCTTGCCATTTACCCCCAGTCCTCAATCAGTCTGGTCTTTCTCCTCTCTTCCAAGAAGCCCACCTCTTCCCCGGTCTGACTGGGTCGCTTCCAATGAGGTACCCACTTGATCATGATCTTCGGAGTCCTAATACTAATTTAATAACGCACTTGCAATAAGAAACTCCAGTGGAAAATATTCTGGCTTTAAAAAAATATGTTCATATGGAATGTAAACCAATAAACGCTGATTCGGAATATAGTTTTATTGAATAATATTAAACGCAGAGTTTTTTAAAAAAATATTAAAAAGTTCATTTTTAATCGGGTCGTAAAAACACGCCGTCGAGGTGACGTCACTATTCGATGTGTCGTGACGTCACCGTAAAGTCATTGCATGTGAATGTATGATATGACACAAGCATCGTATTAATTTATTCGTTTATTTACATACTGTTTATAGATATTTAGTTGTGTTTATTTAGTACTAAATAATGTATCAAAAATAAAGGTATCTCTTATTAGTTTATCTCTATTATTGAAAATATTCAAAAGCTACTGCACAAAAAAATAGTAATGCTATTTCTAGGGAGAATACTTCAAACAACGGAATTCAAAATGGCGGCAGTAGATCAGCTGATTGCCCGATTCTATACTAATTTTTCAGGAGTGATGACGTCACACGATTCACCATACATACGGTGGTTTTCGGGAAAAAAAATTAAAACTTTGACAATTATTTTAACTATTAAAACTAACTCTAAAAATAAAAATTACAATGCAGTTATTTAAGGGAACGTACCCATACTACGTGACCATTTTTTTTTTTGCGATTTTTAACCCCCCCCCCCCCCCCCCGGTGACCAAAAACCTAAGCAAACCGCCGCTCATTTGTACCAAGCGTGACATTTTGAAGACCCCCCCCCCCCCGAATAGGTCACGTAGTTTGGGTACGTTCCCTAAGTTAGAATGCCATTATTCATATAAAAAAAATTGGACTGGAGTTCTCTATTAGCCTATCATTTTGGACTCAACCGTGCCTTCATAGAATAGCATGACAACTAAATAACAATGTGCTAAAAAGTGTTTATTTATTTTATGTAGCTGACAAATTACACGAATGCTCAAATAATAAAATCAGTGTAGTTGCTCTCAGCAGTTGTGTTGATGTTGAAATCAATTATTAAAGCTTAAAAAGATTTAAACTTCCAACAACTTACAAAGTCTACGGCGGAATATTTACTTCTTATCGACATTGGATATCCGATTGTTTGATATTATCATTGAGTTACACTTAAAACCGGATGTTAAGATTGAGTTGTTCAATCATAAACAGTCCATTTCACTTTTAAAAATCCTGTATTTTTATTACACCGGATATTCGTATCACGAAAACTCTCGCAGCTTTAAAATCCGATCAAATGGATTTGCACAAAACTTAAAAGGAAGAAAATCTATTAACTTCTATATCCTTTGTTGCTGCTCTACACGTTTACCGTGGAATTTAAATGGAATTGATATAAAATCTCGACGACTTATCCTTATAAAGCACTATCCACTGTTCATCGGCCGACGATCTATCACGAATGAACATCTTTGAAGGCTGTAAGGACCAGACGGTGTGTCTTGTAATATTGTTATTTGTATACATATGATATATCATTTTTCTGCGAAATCGTTTTTGTAACTTGGCTTTCAGTGTTGATGTTAACCCTTGCAGTCGTCGTTATTGTCTATCATGGGAAACCTTTATTAAATAATATATAATCACCAAACGATGGGCATTATAGTTATTATTGTAGACTAAAAAAAGATCACTTTGAACACTTTTGTTTTATTTATATTGTGCAAATTGAAATTATATTCTATTAATTATTTTATTATTCTATTTCCGGTTATATTTTTATAATGAATAATGATATCTGACATCGCTTAGCGTGTCAAAATAATAATGATCGCATTCTGATATAAAATTCACATTATGAATTAGGTACACTTTGATGCCTATAAATACATGTTTAAAAATAATCACGTTCCTCAGTTATTTCAGATCCAAATATTATTTTGGTGACGGTTATCAAAATTTTGACCATTACTTTGGTGCACATTTACTCCCTTAGGAGGAAACTGGGCAGCGTTATGTCCATACAAATGTATTCTCTAATTTCCTCTCTTGATTTTCTTGGGTGCGGCGAGTGAAAGCTCCATCGCGAACGGCTGCCACGCCGAGACTAAGCGTCGCGGAGATTTGGCGTCGCAGAGAGAGCAGCATGGTAGGGATTTGGCGCGGGGGAACCAGGCTTCACTCCAGTATTGCCGTATCGCGCGTAAAATCATTCATCGCGGCCGCAGCACCTTGGAGTCCCTCGTAATATAGATATCGACTACTGGAGCGTATCGTTACGTTTTGCTTTTTTTGATAAATTACTTTTGATGGGAGTTAGGCCCTCCAAAAACGATTATAGTTGCTTTATTTGAACGTCATCAACAGACCATCAGTATACAAACTAGACAATGTATTTTTTAAAAAGCGAAACGTACAAACATAGAGTATTTTCGTCCAATTCTACAGTTAGTAAAAAATCTTAAAAATCGGTCAAGTTTTGGAGGAGAAATTAGAGAATTCGTAACCTCGATTTTGATGATTTTATTTAGGTTTAGCCTGGGTTACAGTTGTCCCTTTCGCTCACTAATCGCGGGAGTAAGAGTGACAGTGACAGCAATAGTTTGGAAAAATACATTCTGTTAAAATTTCTCGGCAAACGGGCTTCCTCGAAAATAACAAATTGATTTGTTTTTTAAATCAGAATGATTGTTGTTAAGATTACTGCTGTATTTATATTGGCGCAATGCTTCCGCTTTTCCATTAAACACATAATTAATTTAGGATTAATCATTATTCATTATCAAACTGTGGTCAGGATAATGTATGCGTACACACACGCATATATTTCTACGTATATTATTTTATTATTCAGACGATGTATTTATGCCAAGTTTCCAAGTTTGTTGTCTGCCATGTAGCATAATGGTGTTTACTTTGGAATGCATTAATTGTGAGGTTTTCCTCGATGTTTATTATGAAGTTCTGTTTCCGTGAAATGATTACGAGTCTTGTTTTTTATACGTGGTAACTGCAATCAATCAATAAGAAAATTCATGGTCCTCATTTCCGTTTACCTTCGCTGAAATCCCAGTGAAAAAGTTTATAACTTTATGAATCATATTTATGTAGATCAATAAATATCGATTTGGCAAACTAAATAAGTTTATTTGAGGGGCGGTATATTATCACAACTTAATTTTTAAAATCTGAACGCTCTGTGTTTGACCGTACGAGCTATGACATCATCAGAACCCACTAGCTGTGACAAATAAGGCAGGTATTTCAGTTGTGCGAGCTTTTTAAGCACAGCTTAAGACGTATATTTACGTTCAGGTTGCTTTGGAATAAGAATCCTGGCAACCCAAGACCATTTGAAACATACCTGAGTGTACTGAAAAAGCGGCCGTTAAAATGACAACCGATTTGGATACAAACATGTAACGCTGAGCTTTCATCTTTGAATTGGGCCGTTTTCACGGGAATTTGAAATTTCACTTTTGAAATCTAAAGCCGGGTACAGATTGCTGTAACGTAACATGCAATGTAACATGAAAGGAACATTTCATAAGTGTGGACGCGGCGCGCGCACGAACCGCGCATTTACCTACTCGCATCCGTTTCCGGCATTCGCGCAGTGAACATTGCTCAGTCTGCCGAGACAAGTCCTCCATTTACGTTTTAAGATTTTCACGGTCAAAAGTATTTTCGTTATTTGTTTTTGGGATGTTATGCAGTGTTGCGCTACCTCCTTCTTTAGCCAAACTTTTCGGACAGCGTTGCAGTGTCCATCATCAGGGCAGATCCGGCAGATGACACATCTACCGGATCTGCCGCTGTCCGAAACGTTGGCTAAAGAAGGAGGTAGCGCAACACGGCATAACACCCCAAAAACAAATAACGAAAAGTCCTCCGTTCTGCAGTATAGACAAACAAGCCTTCCACACTGACGCTCCGTGCACACTACGCGCCCCTTTGTGTTCGGCGAAAAAACCGACATGGATTGCTGCGCGCACGAGTTGAAATGCTCTGTTCGTGCGCGTAGTGTGCACGGTTCGTGCGCGCAAGGCGTCCATACTATGGGAATTCTGTTACATTGCATGATACATTGCGACAATGTGGACGGCAAATTATTTCATTACGTGTTACATTGCATGTTACGTTACAGCAATCTGTACCCGGCTTTACGTTTTTTATCGTACCTACGAGTACCTAAATAAATTAGATGGCGAATAATTTTGAAATGTTGACGGTTTATTTATTTATTTTTGGTGTATTATGCCGTGTTACGCTACCTCCTTTTTTAACCAACGTTTTGGATGGCATTACAGTATGCATAATCAGGGCAAAAGTGTATTATTTGCCCATAACACATCTGCCTTGAATTGACACTGGCTGTCCGAAATGTTGGCTAAAGAAGGGGATAGCGCAACACAGTGTAATATCCCAAAAATAAATAACGGTTGTTAGATGGTGAATGATGATTTAAATAAAATAAAAAATACTGGATTTCGTCACTCTTTTTTGTATTTGAAGGGGTTAAATTATTTTTTTTAAATAAGTGGGTACCTTGTAACTACATACATTTATATCTACTTCAAGTCAATATTTGTATTTTTTTAGTCCACATAAATATTACTTCCCACAAAGATACCACTGTTGGCCGCACTATCGCAATCTACAATGCGCCTCTTTCATATTGCAGTACGGTACGCCGTACGTACATTATTATTTACCTTATATCGGTATACCTTTGTAGATGTAAACAATTTCGCGCATGTCTGCCATGCTTTAAATGTTGTATACTTTTCAGAACTACGGTGGTACCTTTATAAATAGACTTCATAGACTGCGGAGAATGATTTTGAGGAAATTTCTATTGTTCGAGAAAATAAAATTATTACAGTCATCTGGGATGTTGTGTGGAGGGCCTTTTTGAGGAGAGGAAGGAATGAACATTGGTCTTGAAGAGACCCATGTTGTAGGAAGGAGGAAACACAGAGGCCGGCAAATCATTACACAGCCGAGCAGTTGAACACAAGAGCGAACCGAAGAAACGACCCGTTCTCATGTGACAAATGTCAACCGTGTACAAATGTTAGGCACGCGTTTGGCGTGTTTCCCGACTATGCACCGGTGCCGAAGGGATCAATGATGCTAGTTCCTCGGAGCATCTTCCATTGTAATACCGGTAGAACAATGATAGCATTCCCACCCGACGCCTGTGCTCTAAAGATTGCAATCCGTCTGTTAAGATGGGAGAATCTATTAAAAGAGACCGCCCGTTTCTGCACAGAGTCGAGGGTATTTTTCAGGTATTTTGAAGCTCCAGACCAGAGGTGGCTGTCAAATTCAACCGTGGGGCGCACTTGTGATTTGTACAGGGTTAGCAGTTGTGTACTATTAAAGTATCTGCGGGCCCTGTACAGTACGCCCAGTTTTTGGGAGGCTAACTTTACTCTGGCTTCGATGGAGCCCCCATACCTGTACTGGTCACTTAGGGTTACACCAAGCATATCAATGGAGGGCCTGTTCGGAAGATTGCTTCCGTTGAAAGATACTAGATTTTCATTTCGATCCCTTTTAGACGTAATCAGACAAGATCGGGTCTTTGAAACATTAAATTCAACGAGATTATTTTTATCCCAAGAGAAAACATTCTCGAGGTAACCGTCCATTCTTTGCTTCAAAGCCCTCCGAGCCGTTGGAGTTTGTGAGCCCTTTGGGGGGAGGCGTCTACTAATATCTACAGGAATTCCAAAAACTGAAAAAATCGAACTAATATCTATGAGAACCAAAGTGTTGACGTATATCTACAGCTCAAACTGTTGACTAATATCTATAAGAACTAAAGTGATGACGAATATCTACAGCTCAAACTGCTGACTAATATCTATGAGAACCAAAGTGTTGACGAATATCTACAGCACTGGCAGAGGTTGGATTTGCAATTATGTATAGCATATTGGAATAACGTAATATTGCGTATGCAGTTTAAAAAACTTAATTTATGTAAGTATGTATGTAAAAATCCCTAATATCGGACTATTGGACACATTTAGCTGATTAGTCCAACCTACGCTCTGTAGATATTAGTTCAACCTACGCTCTGTAGATATTAGTCAACACCGGGACCCTCATAGATATTCGTCCGACCATAGCTCTGTAGATATTAGTCAACACTCTGAAGTTCGTAGATATTAGTTTAACATATGAGCTGTAGATATTCGTCCGACATACAGGCTGTAGATATTAGTATCTGGAGTCCTTTGGGGGCTTGTCAAACAAAAAGCTATCATGGACTGTACTGGCATCCGCATAACAGTGAATTGGTGCACATGACAAGAGGTCGTTGATGTGCAACAAAAACAAAGTCGGCGACAGAACCGATCCCCGTGGGACGGTGTAGGAAAGCCTGCATTATTTCACATTATTAAGTTAACATCAATTCAATTTGGGAGGCGCCCCGATACCATTAATTGGATAACCAACACCCCTGCCATAGGTCACCCCAAGTGTTTTGCTAAGTTTGGTGGCTTAGCAGGGGTGCCCGGGTTCATGGGGTGAGGTTTGTCTGGGTCTAGGTGCGTGGCGGGCCGGATCGGGAAAGACTGGTTGAGGTAGACGTTTTTACATCTCCAGCCGGACTCTCTCGACCCATCGCCTTGTACCGCCGTGGGAAGGATGGATTCATACGTCCGTCACTTCTGGACACATTGACCTTCAGATTCCTACCTAACCCTCATACCTTTTTCCCTCCCAGAATCTCCTCTCTCTCTTTTCCCTAAAAAGACCCTCCACACATCACCCCCAAAGATGACATAGGCCCGTGTGAAATTGTTTTCCTCAGGGTGAAATTGTTTTCCTCAGGGCCTCCTGTGTGGAGCTAATGTAAAAAAAAATAATAACAACAATAGAAGAACTTATGTTTTGACGGTTATCAACACGGGATATGCTAAATTGTTTATTGTTTATTTGTTTATTAAGACTTACCAGTACATTATGAATTACACAAGTCTACAAAAAAAAAATTGAGAGCTGTTTTGGTTTTTTTTCTGAATTCAAGAGAATGTTTTTGGGTGTGCTGAATCCGAAAATGACTTCCATTTTGTCACAGAACGTCACGTTTTCTGACAATGTAGGTATCTATGTTAAACAAGTTATCATCTTAAAATAAAAGATAAAAGAAAAAAAAATTGATTTAGAATTGCGTAACAAAACTTATTTTTTATCTAAAATACATAGCTTAGTATGCACTAAACTCATTTCTTTTTCCCAGTGAGACTCCTTTTGGTACATTTTCGCTTGTAGGAAGCATCTGGAAGGCCTCTCTGAAGCGTCCAACAGTAGTCTGCAATCATTGAGATGCTCCATCTTCCCTGGTATCTTTTTTCCATCTTCTTCATATCTTGGTGAAATCGTTCACCTTGCTTTTCACTCACATATCCTAAATTTTCTGGAAAGTAGTCGAGGTGGGAATGAAGAAAATGTACTTTTAAACTCATTAGGCAACCTAAAGCTTGAAATTCTTTTAACGATTTGTTTGTCGTTAGGGTCTTTGTTATTGCCTAAAAGTTGAGGTTACCCTCCCCGATCCCTAGTTTCCCTCCCCCCCCCTCCCTCGAACCCCCTACCCGAGTTCCCCTCCCCCCTCCCGCATTCAATACATTCAGTCTTCACAGTTCGCGTGCCACCTATTGCAATTTTTTTATACAAATTTCACCATGCCAAAGTTCACCAGTAGTTTTATACAAACCTTGTCTTGTCAATATAATATGTTGTTGATGATATGATAAATATTGAAAGATTATCAACATACAAACATTATTTAATTAAAGCTGTTTGTCAGCGCTTCTCAGTTACATTATAATCTAATATACTTTGTATGTTTATATTCTTCATCAATGTATATTTCTGTAATTTTTAAATTCATTACTACGTACTTAACGTAGTCATTTTTTAGTTCATAAGATCTTGTACACCTTCATGTATATGAGGTTTTCTTTTTCTTCATGTTTGTTTTATAATAGCTTACTATTTTTGCTTTATACTGTCACTTTAATATTTGCTCTTTAATTTTTGGTTATATTTTTTTTTCTTCTTAACTATGTATATTCTTTCAAATTATTGCAATTCCCATGTAAAATCCGTTAATCGGCGTTAATTCATAATAAATAAATAAATAAATAACGAACACAAAAAAAGAATTATCCAATTTGGTGCAGCCGTTCAAAAGTTTTACGCGTACATACCTTTCTGCGATTTATTTTTATTTAATTAATTAATTTTTCGTAATTTCATGATGCCAGAGCTCACTATTGTATACAGAAACCATCGCGGGCATGCTCACATCAAATCCCCAAAGTTTCATCGCAATCGGATAAACGGTTTAGCTATGAAATGTTTATTGCCAGAACTCACTACTGTATATACTATATATATCTGTATATATATGTATACCGTTTTGCAAAATAACCTGACGTTCCGGGAATTTTTCGACTAGTTTTCAGAACACCTAAATACATAGAAATCAGTTGAAAACATCCAGACAGAATTTTTGTTGCAGACCTGTGTTATGATTTATGATTCAAGTTATAAGGTGCTTATATTAAATTATTTTTTTACATGGTTACAGTACCTATTACGTAAGTTCATAGAACATTAGTAAGTAATTTCACATTAGATGATGTGAACGGTTGTCAAGACTTAACTAATAAATGAATGATAGTAATAAAAATTAATAAAATCGCCGTGTGTCGTCGGCTGGTTTATGTCCTCCATCACGACACAAGAAACATTTTCCGCTTAGTGCCTCCGTTCACGGAGATACTTACAAGATACTCGATCCTCGTGAGCGTATCATACGCGCCGATCGTAAGTACCCCCCGTACGATTTTGCTGGTGTCCGTTCACGGCGCTACGCGGTGGCCGGCGGTTACCAATCAGTATCACGATACCGACAGTGCTGATCGCGCGCGAAGCGTCGCATAATTTGTCTGATACTTATTCGTTTGAGTTTGACAGAAATGGCGTCGGAACATGAAAGTAATAATGTTAGATTTGTTCTAAAAGTGGAAAAAGTGTATGTTTATATAACTATACTTTACCAGAATACCTAAGAAAGGATTTAGTGGAGAAAGTTTGGATTGATGTTGGAAAAAAAGTCATATGACATCGCTTGACAGCGTGTTCACTCCACGGCTGCACGTGAAAAATGATCAAGTTCAGTATATTTCGGATAGCGCCGTGTACGGAGACTAGTATTAAAAAGTGGTATATCAGCAGAGTACTTGTGGTTTCGTCACAATTACGTAGATTGTAAGTATCTCCATGAACCGAGGGCCTTACTGTGTTGGTAGTAGGAGATTTTCAAATATTGTCAGGTCATTCGTAACCCAGGAATGTTTGTCTTTCTTTTTAAACGACTTCGAAAAGGAGGAGGTTCTCAATTCGACTGTATTTTTTTTTTTTTTTTGTGTTTGTTACCTCAGAACTTTCGACTGGGTGAACCGATATTGATGATTCTTTTTTTATTTGAAAGCTAGTGCTTCCCGTGTGGTCCCATTTTAATTTGGTCCAGTTCTGACAATGGCATCCATTAGAAAATCATATAAGTCTTAAATTTGCATCAAGTATGTGCGCGACAAATGGACGAATAACTCAATATCACGGCAACCGATTTCGATGATTCTTTTTTTATTGGAAAGGATGTACTTCAAGGGTAGTTTGATGAGAGTTTGGTTAGGTTTTGATTATGGGATCCATGACAAAGTAACGGAACTCTCCAATTCTGAAGAACAAATTTACGATACTCGGCCGAATCTTAATCGAATTAGTTAGTGTACTTCAGATTCACTAAAAATCAAAAAATAATCAAAAATTTTAACAAAAGAAAAAAACTACCTAAAAAAATGCACTAAAAAGTAAAAAAATAATTTCGTATTCTTCTACAACTTTATAATCAACTTACCTTTTCTACTCATCAATATGTAGGTACGATTGTTATTTTTGGAGTCGGTGTCAACCAAGGTACCCGCGGCCCGGCGTGTTCACTTGACAGCTCCTCTCCCGCCGACACCGACTCCAAAAATAACAAACGTTCGTACATATTGATGAGTAGAAAAGGTTAGTTGATTATAAAGTTGTAGAAGAATACGAAATTATTTTTTTACTTTTTAGTGCATTTTTTGAAGTCGTTTTTTTGTTTTGTTAAAATTTTTGTTTATTTTTTTAAAAAAAGGTATGTGCTCATAATTGATTATAAAAGTTCAATGAAAAATTAAGTGTAAGTGGTTTAGAAATAATTTATAGCTAAGAAATGTAATAAATTAGTTTTGCAAAAATGTCTTAAGTATAGTAATTTTGAGTGGTGAGCTTATGTTGTGATTGCGCGATTAATTGGTGAGTTATTCGCTGCATTAGTGATTTTGGCTTCTATGTGATGTGAAGAAACGATGTGTGCCTAAATGTTTTATAAAGAGTTTTCAGAAAAAATGTTATTTTGTACAACCAAGGTGGAATAAACCTTGTACAATCGAATTTTTTTTGTATATCTATAAAAAAAAAGTTAATCGCTGAATGTGTTGCTAAGCGCATAACTTTCGAACGACTTGCGCGTTGCTAAGCGCATAACTTTCGGTTTTTATGAAACTTCAGGTGAGCTCTGCCACGTGCCACCAATAGCAATTTTTTTATACATTATAAAATTTGTATAAAAAATTGCTATTGGTGGCACGCGAGGAAGCGCCTATTGCTATGGAAAGCGGGAGGGAGGGAGGAGGATGGGAACCTGGGAGGGGGACGCAGAAGAAGAAGGGGAGGCGGAAGGGGAACGGGACGAATGGGAAAGGACAGTCAGGGAGAAACAATTTCTTTATTAAATGGCATAGCAACGCATGCCGGGACCAGCTAGTTACCTATAAAATAGTGCCCGGTGTTTCGCATAAATTCAAATGTAACATTGTCATCAAATAGCCATTCAGCGTCTCAGCAAAATTTCATTCACATTTTTTACTCCAAATAACGTCAGGAATCACTGGTTAAAGTAAGTCAAGAACGTCCCTTAACACCCCGTATGTAAAAGTTTTTTTTAAGCCAACGTTTCGGACACCGTTGCAGTGTCCATCATCAGGGCAGATGTGTAAATTTTAGTGGTGAAGTGTGTGTTTATTTACTTCGAAGCGATACCGTGTCGCCAGCTCCACTAACTTTCACCGGTACAAAATAACCGTGATAAGCAGTGGCGTCATTGACACGGTATCGCTTCGAAGTAAATAAGCACACACTTCACCACTAAAAATTTCACATCTACCGGATCTGCCCTGATGATGGACACTGCAAAGATGTCCGAAACGTTGGTTAAAAAAGGAGGTAGCGCAACACGGCTTGACATCCCAAAAACAAATAAAAGAAAATGCTTTTGGCTGTGAAAATCTTAAAACGTATCTAACCATACCGTAACTGTTTATCCGGCTTCATACCGCATTGCATTATAGTCTATCACTTTGGCTACCATTGCCGAAGAAAAAAAAAACACTTTTTTACCTGTAAATTGTAAACATTATGTTTTACCGTTGAGAAATTAAAGTTTTTTCGTAGATTATGTAATGGTAATGTCTTGCAAATGGTTTGGTTATCGTAGTTTTTTATGGTGCCATCAATATAGACGTGTAAATAACCAACTAAATCAATATTGATTTTGTATTTATTCAAAGAAGTCCCGCAAAATTGCATTTGCCTTTTAGTACGATCATTAGCTGGAAATTGGTTTATTTGTTTGACGGCCTCCGTGGGCAAGGGGTGAGGCTCTCGATTAGCAATCCGAAGGTCGCAGATTCAAATCCCGGATATTTTATTTGATTGATTTGTGTTATTTCTCAATTAAATCATGAAAAATAATGTTATTTATATTTGCGGCACGTTCCAGAGTCGAATATACTCTGAGTATCGCCCTGGTGTAATGGCCGTTATACACGACATCTTTTTTCAGCCAGATTCTAATTAGACACAAAAGTCAACATTTTTCACTCTACGCGGTCGCTATTTTCATCTCTATTTTTATATCTACGATTTCAGTAGGCATCACAGCAAACAGCATGGTTCATGTATTGTTTGCAGTGATGACAATTGAAATCGTAGATATGAAAATAGAGATGAAAATAGCGATCGCGTAGAGCGAAAAATGATGACTTTTGTGTCTAATTGGAATCGGGCTGAAAAAAGATGTCGTATATAACGGCCATAAGACCACTAATCACATTTGAAACGTTGCTTGAACTGGCTTTAGCCGTGTTTGGTGACCAGATCTTCCCAACCTTTCTTTTCCTCACCTCCTTCCCCATCGCACTACCTTCGCCTCACAAAATACACCAATCGGGGATGCCATAGTCTCACTGGCTCCAGACGGGAACAGTTGGGACTCTTGTGCTATATACCTACATATAAAAAATAATGTATGGACTCTATATCGAAACACTGGTTCTTTGCTCAAGTGATTTAATAACCTATAGAATCAGGCCCGGGCTGGGACCATTTGGGGCCCTCCGCTAAAACCTGTGAAGGGGCCCCCTAACGTGGGGTGGGGGGGGGGGGCTCCAAAAAACGGGGGGTCCGGGGATAATTTTTGAAAATTAGGTGCTTGAAAACAATGAAAAACCGTTTCTACGCTGTATAGGCACCTATAAAGAAGAAGAAATTCAGATAGGTTTTTATACGAATATTATGATTTTCGACTTTTGTTGATTTTATTATTTATTGAAATAAGAAATTCACAGTATTTTTAGGATACCATAACACTACTAAACACATGCTGTAGAACTGCCAATAATTATAACGGAGTTCAAAATAAAGGGCAGGATTTTATTCACAACAAAGCATTAATGAATTATGTAAAAATTATTTGTGTAGTAAAAATAATGACAAACGGATTTTAGTGATTAGAAAAATAATACTAACATTAAAAAAAAATCCTGTGTGTTTAACAGTTTACAATGTTGTATACTAGAATAGAAGGGGCTTAACTTAACTGAAATGATTCGACATTTTGCTTCCCTAGCCCTAAAGTAACAGTTTCTTTGTAAGCAACTCACTTGTAAAAGCTACTTCATCTATTATTTTATTTTTGTCCAAATTATAAAAAAATCCCTCTCAATATTAATAAAAAGCAGACTGGACATAAGGTCTTACGAAGTCGATTTTTGACGATTTTAAGTTTAGAAAAAACTCGTTCACTTGTGACTTGGGTACAAGGTATGGAAAGAACAAATTTATATATAATATACAGGTTGGTAAACAGTCCAGATTGAGTAAGTTCAAACAGAACAGAAAAAGCACATGTCAAACACTGGAAACGTTGTCTATTTTCAGAGCAGTAAATGTCAGCATTTGTTTTTGCTGTCGTTGGGTCCAAATCGTCTTCTTCGCCACTGCATCTGTCTCCGTAGTTCTCAGTGGACTCTGCCGCTATGAAGTTGCTGTATTGTTGTGCAAACCATCGCAGCTCTATCAACAGCCGACTTATTTCAATTTTACACAGTTTAGAAACAATGTGCACAGCTTCTGTGGGAAATGTTTGGATTTTCAAGATAAAGTCAAACTTTTTGGGGTCCAACCAAGGCCGGATTAACCATGTCGGTTTTCTCGCAAACAATATTTCTGGAGTTTGTGAACATCATAACTATTATAACTCAAAATCTTGACTTGACTTGACTTGACCGATGCGATGAGTTTATTTTACCATTTTATAATAACAAATTCACCGAAATTTTTTAGCGAAAATCACGTTTTTCACTTCAAAATGCTGCCAAAAATAAAAATATTCGAAAAAAAACTCCCTCTGACTACCTAGGAAAACATATTACGTTACTTGGTGTATGCAAATCGAATGTATAGTTTTTTTAATATGTTGTCAACCAGGTTGAAAAACGTGTTAAAAAACTTTCGAGAAAAACGCTTTCAAAGTTTTGCTGAGGATAATTCAACATCCAAACTGTTTAAACGGTTTCATATAAAATGCTGTATCTCCATCAATTTTACCAATTTCCTCAAATAGTGAGAGCATTATTAACAATGCATCTTTCAGAAAATGAAATAAAAATATTTATTATGCAGTGACCTTAAAGCCTTGTTTAGGATTTGACCAAGGGAACATGGTGGCGTTTAGAGGCCCCCCAGAGTTAGAGGCCCGTGTGAACTGAATAAAAAAACTTTTAAAATTTCATCAAATTCACTAAGGGGGGAAGCTTGTACAACATTTATATTTTTAACATATAATTAGAAATAAAACAAAACAAATGCCAATATAAACCACACACGACACCTTCAATCACTTCAGACACTAAGTAATGTTGCAACAAAAAGAAGGAAAGAAAAGTAAAATACAACTATGATTAATAATCATAGTTGTATTTTACTTTTCTAATAATCATTGATTATATATTTGTTTTAATTATAGACTTTTTATTTATTGTTTGTGCATGATATGAACATTAGTTATTTATTGGGTTATAAGCTAATTATTATTATAATTTGTTGTTTTCTTTAATGCGTGTACCTAAGGGAACGTACCCATACTACGTGACACGTTTAGGGGGGGGGGGGGGGTCTTCAAAATGTCACGCTCCATACAAATGAGCGGCGGGTTGCTTAGGATTTTGGTCACCGGGGGGGGGGGGGGGGGTTAAAAATTGCAAAAAGTTGGTCACGTAGTATGGGTACGTTCCCTAATGTTATTAACCTGTAAATATTTCTAATAAAAAAAATGAAAACATCTTGAAAACTGACTTTTTCCGAAACTTCGTTGCTCACCAATTGAAGCAAGTCAGTTTTTCTCGGGACGCGGGGCCCCTAGCCGATGCGGGGCCCCTAGGCAGTTGCCTACTCTGCCTTAGGGATAATCCGGTACTGGGTCCAACCAAGAGCAATCCTGTAAAAACGTCTTTGTTTGCTCAAAATCTTTCTTTAATACTCATCCTCGCACAGTCAAAAATATCAAAATATACAATTTTGTAATGTTGAACTGTTGAAATAGAGTCAGTTTCATCTTTTGATTTTTCACCGGGCATTATAACTACTAACAAGACAATTTTTTTTGTACGTTTTGTGGGGCCCCCTCACGCCGGGGGCCCTCCGCGATCGCGGACCTGCGGACCTGGCCAGTCCGGGCCTGTATAGAATCCCCACCCACTATCACTCGCATCTCATCACGCCTCTAAAACGAGCTTTTTTGTATGAATTGGAACAAGAGCTGCTCCCGTCTGGAGCCATTGAGACTATGGCATCCCTTATCGGGGAATGTTGTGAGGCGGAAGGAGAAGGAGATGGGGAAGAGGAGGGTGGGGTCTGTCTATTCAGTTCTGGTCACCAAACACGGCTAAAGCCATTTTAAGCAACGTTTCGAATCTGAATAGGGGTCGTCCATTAATCACGTGAGGCTCGAAAGGGGGGGGGGGGGGTTCGGAAAAAATCACGAAATATCACAAGGGGGGGGGGGGGGGTATAATGAGATATCGCGTGTATTTATTTTTCGTGATAATATTCTGAAAATTTAAAAATAATTTTGTACTAAAATAAACAAAAATTTTAACAAAACAAAAAAACGACTTCATAAAGTGCACTAAAAAGTAAAAAAATAATTTCGTATTCTTCTACAACTTCATAATCAACTTACTTTTTCTACTCATCAATATGTAGGTACGATTGATATTTTTGGAGTCGGTGTCAGTCAAGGTAGGTTTGTAACTACATACATAGTTATAGGTGAGATGTGCTTGTGTCGCACAAGCGACATGACGAGGCGAGAGCGGGGCCGCTGCGTGAGGGAAGCTGTCAAGTGAACACGCCGCGCCGGGCCGGGTACCTTTGCTGACACCGACTCCAAAAATAACAATCGTACCTACATATTGATGAGTAGAAAAAGTAAGTTGATTATGAAGTTGTAGAAGAATTCGAAATTATTTTTTTACTTTTTAGTGCATTTTTTTAAGTTGTTTTTTTGTTTTGTTAAATTTTTTGTTTATTTTTTGATTTTTAGTGAATCTGAAGTACCTACACTAACTAATTTGTCTGAGTATGGGTAGACCTACTAAACGTGCTGCTCATATGAGACAGACATAATTTGACCATAACGACGTTAGGGTCAAATTAAGAGATTCGGCCGAGTTTCGTTAATTTGCTCCTAAGAATTGAAGAGTTCCGTTACTTTGTCATAGATCCGATAATCAGAACCTAACCAAACTCTCATCAAACTACCTTTGCAGTACATCCTTTCCAATAAAAAAAAGAATCATCGAAATCGGTTGGCATGATATTTAGTTATTCGTCTATTTGTCGCGCACATACTTAATGCAAATTTAAGACTTATATGGTTTTCTCGTGGATGCCATTGTCGGAACTGGACCAAATTAAAATGGGACCACACGGGAAGCACCAGCTTTCAAATAAAAAAATAATCATCAATATCGGTTCACCCAGTCGAAAGTTCCGAGGTAACAAACAAAAAAAAAAATACAGTTGAATAGAGAACCTCCTCCTTTTTGAAGTCGTTTAAAAATACACGTGATCTGGGGGGGGGGGTTAGTCTAAAACCTCACCACATATCACCACGGGGGGGGGGGGGGGGTTAAAAAGTTGCTAAAAACATCACGTGATTAATGAACGACCTTATAGTGGTCTTACACCACGGCGATACTGAGATTATCTTCAACTCTGGAACGTGTCGCAAATATACTCTATTTTATTTAAAAACGAATTAATTGTGAAATAACACAAATTAATCAAATAAAATTTATTTGCTCATGCTGGGATTCGATCCCTTCGGATTGCGAGTCAAGAGCCTTTCCTCTAGACCACGCCGGTCGTCAATGGGTGCATGTGAGAAATGCGAGCTGCTTTATATTTAAAAGTTTTTTTTTTTATTTATTTTATATTTTTAATAGTATTATTATGTATTTAATTAATAAAAACAGTTTATTTATAAACAAGTTCTGCTACCTGTGTAATATAATTTATTATTACGCGTGACAGCTGTTTCCTGCCTTGTGACGGCATTATTAAACTGTGGTTAGGCCACTTACAGACGATATATTTATATTATTTATGGATATTCACTTATGATGAAAAACTTATTGCTTTTATTTGTATTACCTATGCCCTTCTGATTTCCGAGTAAAATGTTGGAACTTATTAATGGTTTTACCTCTTAAGGTTTCCCCAATTACGGCATTGTTTAAATTTGACTGACGGTCGTTAAGTGAGTTATTCCCAAATGATGACCTGCTTGTTTATAAGTAAACTATTTTTATAAATGAAATAATTAAATTATTGAATAAACAAAAGAAATTAAAATGGAAAATTTCAATGGCGGTCCGCACCCAGGCAACTTCTCAAGACAAGTGGTCAAAGGTGACGCAACCATTCACAGCAACTCGCCGTGCTAGTCGCCGCGACCGTCGCGTTTCAGTTTCCAGGTGTCCATGGTTGCACCTCACAACCTGTCGGTTTTCGAGTAATTTGCGAAATAGGAAAATATCGATTTTGTTCAGGAGGTTGATAAATTTGAATTATTATTATTTATTATGATTGATAGATAGATAGAAGGTTGCTACTTAATACATTATATTTGTGTTTAACAACTGATATAATTACTGAAATCGTGACGTTGAGTTGCGCCGTGAGAGAAGATTTTTTAAGTTGCCAATCAGTTTTAGTTTGGTTTCGGTTTCTCCATGAGCGATGGACCTAAATTAAATCAGAAAACCTCATTAAACCCGTTATTACATTGAGAAAAAAACAGCGGTCATACTAAAAGTATGAGGTGTACGACAATTATTGCTGTCTACAATACAACCGTGAAGGTCACTTGTTATACGTAAGTAATGTATTTTCGAAACAATTGAGTACCTAATGTAATTATGTAAGAAATATCCTAAAACTTTAAAATATTTAATTGATTTTCTTTGCTCTGTCAGTGTTGCGATATGGTATTATCGCATGGGGAAGCATTTATTAAACTAACATGAATCCGATAGTAATAACATAAAAAAATGATTATTATTAGAATAGTCTTAAAAATGGAAGGGATTTTCCGACCAATGCTTTTTGACAAATTTAAGGACCTATCGGTTTTAAAACGTTTTGAAAAAATTTCTATTCTAAAAGTTTTTAAAAAATCTGTATCGGGTTGTTTAAAAAAAATATAAATTCATCAAATATTTCAAGTTAATTTTCAAGTTTTGTGAAGGTTCTATTCAAGTTCTATCGCATTAGTCCCTAGTGTAAGACCACCATTCAGAATTGAAACGTTGCTTGAAATGGCTTTAGCCGTGTTTGGTAACCAGATCTGAATAGCCAGTTATTTCCTCACCCTCCTCTTCCCATCCCCTTCCCTCCAGCTCCAACATACTCCAATTGGGGATGCCATAGTCTCACTGGCTCCAGACAGGAACAGCAGGGATACTTGTGAGTTATTCACACAAAAAATAAATAAATATATTATTATGTGTATCTTTTTATTTGAAAATATTAAAAAATAAAAATTTGGATATCCGATGAATCCATCTCTCGGCCTTTGTAATTTGTAAGAAATCCAAATCATGCATCACACAAATATATGTTTTCAGAAGTAGATACCTACTTGTGATGAAAATTAAACCTGTTTTTTGTCATCCGAACATGTTTTATTTGTTTATTCAAGGTTATTAATTTTTTCAATTGAATGTTCCCACGACCCTGTAAGAATATTGTTACCATTGATATAATTCCTAGAAAATAAAGGAAACATCCGAAAACATGAAGAGTGATAAATGATGAAAAACATTAAATTACATTTTAATGCCTGCTTATTATTTAGGTAAAAGTTTAATACTTACAACTTCGTGTTTTAAAAAATCCATGTTTATTGTATCCATAGTGTTTGCACTATAATTCCATCTACATTGTTGGCGATTTACTTGCTGATTACTTCCACCACGTCACAGAACTTTAAATTAATTATTATTTCAATTCATCACTATTATTTTCACTTGTCACTAAATTGAATCGGTTTGTCATTTTAATAACGTATGTTATCACGTCGCACTTTATGTTATATTAAATAATAAATAATAATGATTTATTTGAGAACTCATTCATTTACTTGTAATCCCTTGCGTTGACATCATCGGCATTAGCTGCTTTATAAATTTTATCTGTTGTTTGTTTCGACATAAGGCCTGCAGACGTCGCAGACAACTATCTCACCTAAGATCTTGAAACATAATTACTGTGATATTGTGAACGAATTGAATTCTTTGAACAATTAAACAGGAAGGTTGGGGTCACAGTCAGTAATTTTATCATTGTGTCCTTTTTTTAAATACTTGCTGAAGAATTGCCTCGACAGGCAGAGGTCACCTTTCTAATTCCGTGACACGCTTTTAAAACAACAAACTTGGCTTTATTTTTTGGGAAGTGGGAAATCACCACAAAATCTGGGGAAATTTTGAACCCAGCATTTTAACCGAAACATTTTTTTACATGGTATGAAAAATTTACTGACATTATTACTAATTAATAATGGTTAAAAATTAATATCAATATGATTTTTAACACTGGTAACACGAAGTGTTAAATACAGGTACAAACTTGTCAATGATGCATTCACGGCTTCTAGATTGTTTAACCTAATTCAATTAACAATCTAGAAGCCCTCGAAATAAAAAAAGCCGTTAATAATAAATCAAATATTATTAATAACCAAATCAATTTATCTGATAGTCCCATTTTTAATTTATTCCGCTAAACTCTTCTTAAACAACTCCTTCCCTCTCCCTCCCCCCCTTTACTTACTCATCCTGTAATTATTGTTGTCTCCCTCTTGTCAATTTGCTTCACTTTCTGGCACCAATAGGGTGTTGCCTATAATATTGCTAGCTCTTTCACTCATCCTGTTAATGTCTTTTATATATGTATGTCTGTAGATAATTAACTTTAGTTGTTATAATAGCCCTGATGAAGCTCGAGATCGAGCGAAACCTGGTTGGCTTTTAAATATCAATTATAATAAAAAGTGGTGTTTTACAAAGTGTGTTCTTTCATTTAATAATTAAAATTTTCGCTTATCTAAAGCGGAGCCCAGAGTGCACTTAGACGAGGCTTTTTACAGGTTGCTTGTTTACAATTCGTTTCTATTCTCGTATATTCGTGTCAATTTCTTTGGGAGGCATCGCGTATTGGGGCATTGCACGTAAAAGTGGTTAACCTTGGCTCCGATGCAAAGTTACCATGTCTTTCAATCAAAAACAAGGTCGAGCAATTGTGTTCATCGTCGTGGTATTGGATTTATATAAAGGTTTGGCGTATATCCCTAATATGTTTGTAAGTGTAATATTTTATGATCGGCAATTAAATGCACGTTTTCAAGCAAGCTCATATGAATTTAAGGCGCCGCTACCAGTATTTCTACCGATTTCTTACATATCTCCCTTAAACATTTGAAGTTTTTAAGCTCTTAAAAAAATATATGTTATTTTTTAAGATAATATCTAGACGCGTTCCACGCCGAATCGCAAGTTATATAAAAATTTCTCGATAGAAAAAAATCGCAAAGTATGCTCCGAAAATTATTATTAACACGTTTGTTTCAGTTATTTTACAAGTTATATTCGGAAAAAAATCACAATGTTTCTTTAAATGATACGTTCCACGAGATTTTTGCTCTATTTTAAACGAGTCGTGTTTTATTAAACATTGTCGCAATTTTCGCATCGATTTTGTCGCTTTAAATGATAGCGCGCTCCTCTAACATTTGTAATTTCATATCTCTTCATCTTCTTCTTTTTGAGCCCGGTTGCGGCACCTTATAGTTTAAAAAAACTGAATTTAAGTATTTATTTTCAAAACTTAGATATTGCGGTGGTTATTGACTTCTTCTCTGCGGTTGCATTGTGTAATATCTAAATACTAGTACCAGATGGTATAGTACCCGCCAAATTTTAAGATTCTTTCTCGCGCAGTTACTGACTTTACAATGAACGTAAGCGAAATAGAACGATTAATAAAAACATACGTGCGACAAAGAAAGGTATGGCAGAAGAAGTCGGGGACGCCCGAGAAAGACATGGCACGACCAAGTGAATCAGATACTTTAGTCGGGCCATGTCAAAAGCCAGAATAATAGAAGAGCATGTGTGAGACGATGTATGAATGAGAACAAGGCAAGGAGTGTATGCCAATACCGAGTTGTTAATTAAAAACTCTGCTTCCGGTCAAGGGTACTCCTGACTGGGTAGTATCAAAATGAACGTGATGCCGAATTTTCAAATATAGGGTTTTCCAATAAGAGGTGTTATTTTGAATAGCCCGCTATTTCGGTAGATGTCACTTTTAAAGCTGTCATTTTTTGACGTTTGACAAGTAGAAACTACGCCATTAATAAAAATGGAACGATACATGCTTGAACAACGCATTGAAATTATTAAAATTCACTATGAAAATGAGGCTGGAGCAACATTTACGGTGAATGGATTGCGCTATCGAGAGATGATTAATGTTTTTTTATGGCCGGAATTGGATGGTATTGATCTGGACAACGTTTACTTTCAACAAGACGGCGCTACGTGCCACACAAGCAACGAAACCATTGATCTTTTACCGGAAAAGTTTCCGGACCGTGTTATCTCTCGAAGAGGTGATCACAATTGGCCACCGAGATCTTGTGATTTAACACCTTGCGACTTCTTCCTTTGGGGCCTATTGTGAAAGAGAAGGTCTACTGTGTGGAGCTCATGTAAAAAAAAAATAAAAAAACAGCCCAGCGTCGATTCAAGACCTCAAAGATGGAATTCGTGAGGCTATCGAGGACATAGGGCAGCCACTTTGCGATTTGGTTATGGAAAATTTCATGAAAAGGATATGGTCCTGTAAGCGTGGTCGTGGTGGTCATTTGCCTGATGTTATTTTTCACTATTAACGGCATACCTTCCTCTTTATAATGAAATAAACATCCGATCATTTAAATTAAAAAATGGCATTTTTCTTTGAATATCAAAATAACACCTCTTATTGGAAAACCCTGTAGTAACCATGTAGTAAATAGCACGAATAGCAATTGAACAGCGCACAAATAATTTTCGTTTTGCTCCTGCCACCTGCCACCAGTGTAGGATTTTTACTGCCCATTTCGCTTGCCAAAGTTGCGGTTATCTTTCTATTATTGAAAGCTATCGAAGTTTGAATACTCGCTCAGGAACGGCTGCGTGGTCTTTTTCATACTAAACTTAAATTTGGATTTGAGGCCAAATACTCGACCCAACTGAATAATTATTTTATTATTTATGCATTAAACCGCTTACTCCTTAAAACGGAATACTTTTTATCCAAACAGTTAGATTTAGCTTTATTATTAGATACGAAAAGTGAGTATTTATGTCGGGGGAGACCAAAAAACATGCAAAAAATATGAATTTAACATTTTAATTTTGTTAAAATTAATTTACTCGCGCGGAAACGCCATGTTTATTCATCGTTTTTATTTCATAGACATTTCATCAGTGCTGCCAATCATAGAAAAAATATTTTTGCGTAAAACAAAGTGAATGCATCATTGACAAGTTTGTACCTGTATTTATAATAGTAGAACATGGAAAGAAATGTATTAAAATAATTACACAAACCCTTCAAAACCTGGGATGTTTTTTAAAAGCATGATGAAAAGCGAGTTTATTTTAGAGAATTTATTTTATAAGATTGGTACTTCCGACAAATGTCATATTTGATTGTCTATTAGTTAAAAAAGGAACATTCCGTATTATCCGTGCATCAAACTTCGATAACACGAACGTTCCGTATTATCCGTGAGGTGGACTAACTGCATATTTACCATTATTTTTTTAATCATAAGTTATAGCAAAGGGTTCCATGACAGTTCATCCTGCGACAATTCATCCGGCGACAGTTCATCCTGCGACAGTTCATCCGGCCGACAGTTCATCCTGCCGACAGTTCATCCTGCCGACAGTTCATCCCGCCGACAATTCATCCGGCGACAATTCATCCTGCCTGATCATTAAGAAGATTTTTTCTTCAAGTAAGTATGCAAAGAGGATATACGGCCGTACAACCTAACCTAACCTAACCTATTTAGTAAAAATATTTTTACAGCGGATTTCCACTCAAGATGCCTTCAGATATAAGTATATCGATTTTGGTTGTACGGCCGTATATCCTCTTTGCATACTTACTTAATAAAAATCTTCTAAATGATCAGGCAGGATGAATTGTCGCCGGATGAATTGTCGGCGGGATAAACTGTCGGCAGGATGAACTGACGGCAGGATGAACTGTCGGCCGGATGAACTGTCGCAGGATGAACTGTCGCCGGATGAATTGTCGCAGGACGAATTGTCGGGTCACCATGGCAAATATCTAGTACGGATGTGTGCTACTTTATTTATTTATTACTAGCTGGTTCCCAGCATGCGTTGCAATGCCATATTCAAAGAAATAAATTGTTTCTCCCTGCATGTCCTTTCCCGTGCATCCCGTTCCCCTCCCGCATCCCCATCCCCTCCCGCGTTCCTCTGCCACCTTCCCTGCCTACCCTCCCCCTCTCATGCTCCTTCGTCCCGCCAACCTCCCTCCCGCGTTCCTTATATTCAGTCCCAGTACATTCAGTTTTCAAACAGCTCGCGTACCACCTATTACAATTTTTTTTATTTAAATTCTTATTTTTCATATGTTACAAATTTTCATTTTGGTATATTTTCAGAACAATCAATCTAATTTGGTAACTAACATAAGACAATTATTTTGTTACAAAAAAAAACAGCTGCCTGCTAAAATCACATTCATCAAACGCGCGAACTGTCAAACGTGCGAAGTTAAAATAGTCCTTAAATTTTCTGAAATTATCCAATTTTCTTATTTTTCCTTCTACAAAGTATTAGAAAACTTTTTTTAAAAAGATTGATGAAATAGGTAAAGTCGTTCTGAAGTTATGGCGTGACCAAGAGAAACAGGAATTGATTTTTATATACATATATAGATTTAAATTCTTATGTACAGGATGTAACAGCACGTAGGTACCCGAAGGATTTTAACCAACGATTCCTGAGCATGTTCAGAGTAAAATTGAAAAAAAAAAATCAGGAATCGCAGGTTAAAATCCTTCGTGTACGTGATGTTACTAAATAATTCTATTTTTCATGAGGTTAGTGGCAGCTTTGACAATTAGTTGTGGGTTAACGGTGATTATTTAAAAAAACCGTTATGTAATATTAATATATAAAACAAAATCGGTTTAGTTACACCATTTATAACTCAAGAACGGCTGGGCCGATTTTTATGATCTTTAATTTGTTGGATTTGTGTCCACACCGAATAGCAGAATAGCTATTAAAACATTGGTAAAATTTACGAAAAAAAATTATGAAGACAATTCTTTTCCACATACATTTTGTACGGAACGTATTCATATATTTTGAAAGAGCTGCAGCAATATTGTGATAAATATAAAATTGAATAGTGAGTGAATTTCAAAAATTCAAAAACGTCAAATATCAAGGCGCTAATTGTTTTGATTTTGTTCTTAAACATAATATAAAGCTGCCCCTCATTTTTACACACTACGTCAATACTCGAAAATGATACAAACGGTGAACCAAAGGAAAAATACAATAATTATAATAAATCTCCCTCACACGTATAAAGATAATGAAACGCAATTCCCGTAAGTAAGTGAAAAAGTATGAAAATCACAAAAAATATAAATCCGTACACAATGCCATCTCTGATACTGATAAAAATAAAACACCGACAGTTGCGCATCGATAATTGCTTCATTGTGTAATTTTGAACTTAAAAAAACTGAATTTAATTCAGCTAATAAGTTAACACAACAGTTATTGATTCTGAGACGGTACGCAGTTCGCCGGGTCAACTAGTTATAATTAAATTTTAAAAAATTATATTCTAAGGCTTTTAGATGGGCTTAAATTTTAAAATAACATCAACCGATTTATACTGGAACACAAATTTAACGCATATAAATTTTAAATTTCGGTCCAAAAAATGCCTTTTTTTAAATGTTTTATTTTATACTAGCAGACCCGGCCACACGTTGCTGTGGCTGACGTAACCTCTATAACCAACGCCATCTGTTAAATAAAATCCACACCATGCTGCCCGCTGCCGCTTGGCCAGATACATTATGTATTTCAACCAATTTACACAAAACCTTGACACGTTGTATACCGAAAAACCTTCCTCATGAATCACTCTATCTATTGGTGAAAACCGCATGAAAATCTGTTGCGTAGTTTAAAAGATCTAAGCGCACATACAGCGTAAGCGACTAGATTATTTTTTTTAATAAATACCTACCTTTTACTCTCAAAAAAATTGTCAACGTTGCCTCTAAAATCGTGAAAAATTAAATCCTTTATAGGCCTAATATAATAACATAAAACGAAAATAAATAAAGTAGCACATATCCGTACTAGATATTTGTTATTCTTTTTGATTAAAAAAAATATTATTCGACTTGGTTTTATGTCCAATTTATGTCTTGTTCAAAAAGGTCGCGCAGTCGTTCCAAAATCCTTGTATAATAAATTTATTATTCGAATTTTAAGATAAGTACTTTTAAGTAAATTTATTTATTATTAATTTCAATAACAAGGTTTGTACATGTATGTATAATGTATAGTATAAGTATAGATTAATAATAAATGAATAAATAATTTACGCTAACCTAAAGCCCAGTTCTCCTATGTCCATAATATTTTGAGAAAAAACATTTTGCGGTCATACGTTTTTTTTAATATTGCTAATAATATTTATATTTATGATGCTGGTATTTATTTGTTGGTGGAATTTCATCGTTATATTATTATGATTCTCTCACTAATGTAACGATCACCGGGCCGGTTCACTCTGTTGCGACATTTTGTGAAGATGATCCTATTATGATAATACATATAATTACTAGACATCGGATTATAATATTTGCATGTGCTTATTTGTATTTACATATTTACATATGTATAATTTACATGTGCATATTTACAATTTAAAAATTAATGTATTTTGACCAGTTAGTGGCCAATTTTTAAATGCGTCCGGTTGCTCACCCGGGAATCGTGAGTTCTATTCCTCTGCCAGCTAAGTCCTCCGTCAATGCATAAGCAACATTTTACTTTTATAATGATCCCCAATTCACCACCTCCTTCCCACCCTACTACCTTCAATTTTACAATACCTCAATTGGGGATGCCCATAAAATTAAAAAGAATACAAGAATTGCCGTATGGGCGTTTTTCGTTATCCAAAACTCCAAAAAATCCAAATCTCCTCTTAAATTTCACATGCACAACTGTAACGTAACCACCATCTTTCACTATCGCTATGAAATTCTGATGGGAGCGGATACCTATGTCTGGCAAGTGTAGACAGGCATTCAAATAATGATAATAATTGGATAATTTATAGAGCGCCGTTTTTGTGAAAAATCACCTCAAGGGCACTGAAATCTACGAGTAAATATTATACGGAAGGCATTTCTCGCGTTCTTCTTTATTCTATGGGGATGTCATGATACTAAGGGTCGACCGAGACAGGTTTTTCGTTCTCGGCCGAGACCTAGATCGAGAATAAATTAAAATCTCGGCCGAGACCGGGAATAGATAAATTGAGAAAAAAAATAAAATTGCGCTATTTTTGTATATTATAGTATATTTAAGAATGTAATAATAATTTGTTTTAAATAGTTTTAAAAATCAAAATTAAACCACATGATGTTGTAGCACATGAAAAGCATTTTTTCTGCGTTTTCACCCTTCAAAGAGCGTCGCCTCATGTTGTATAATTGACCAGCTCTGCTAAAGAGCTGTTCACTTGCTACACGGCGGTCTGATAAAAACTTTTTCACAATCGACAGCTCTCTCACGCGCTGACACCAAGTTACGAATGTGGACGCGTGCGGTAGATTTGAATCCCATTATCCTATACCGTACCTACTTATAACTTATAACGGTCTCGATTTTTCGCCGAGAACCAAGACAGAGTTCTCGGTAGAATTTCTGGCCAGAATGTCGAGACCGAGACCAAGATCTCGGTCGACCCTAACATGATACCACTGAATCCAGATAGTTGGGAACAGTTGAGACTCTTTTGCAGTATTAACATTGAAAAATTACACTTCTAGAATTAATATGTCCAGTATTCTGCTTGAATACTAAATTTGTCCGCGGTTTGTTTATCAAATAATGAGGTGCGCAATATTATTAGCCGAGCATTGTTTATATTAGTTTTTGGCTGTTTACTTTAGACGGATCTGTTCTCCCTCTTTGTGAAACTACACTTTATCCAGTTTCCGCAAACACTAATTATTCCGTACAATCTGAATCATTTGATTGTATTTTATATCTGCGGAATCACGCAAGCCCCTTCCATAATTAGCTTGTATTCAATGTGGAAGCTCCTTTGTTTAATGTCGGCACTTTAACGATAATTAGTTTAATGTACATGAATAATTAATTTTGTTGATGATACTGTAATATAGTTTTTTTATGTTTTGTATCTACGCTCAAATAAATGAGATCATTTTTTTTCCGACGTCAATTGGAAAAACACTGGACTGTAAATCGTTGTAATTTCTGCTGTGGATTGTATTTAACTTATGATATCACTCTTAATCTTTTTATTCAGATTAATCATCTTTCGAACTTTGTATTTTATAGTTTTCAGGACAGAATTCATTCTAGGTTTTTCCCTATCCAATCAGTTTATTCCAGTTGTCGTTCAATTCAACTAACATTGGATTTTTTATAAAAGCTACATCATATTACTTACAAATCGATCGTGCAATTTTGAAATCATGTAAAGGAAAAATGATTTTTAATATGTCATCAATTTTCGTTTTTTTTTCGTTCAATCGCGTCGTTGAAAATATTCCCAAGAAAATAAGTGTGGTGTGTACTTAACGACATGCATTTTGGTAGGTTTTTTGTGAAAATTTTAAAATTAATTAATTTCTGTTATTAAAGTTTTTTTTAAATGTTAAGTATTCTGAGATCTATTCAGTGTTATTTTACAATAAAAAATAATCATCATTATAGGTCTACAGAAACAGAATGTATGATTTTTCTTTAAAAAAGAACTTTCTTTTTGCTCTGCTGAATAATTAACATTTTGTCCTTTGGGGTCGTCCATTAATCACGTGAGGCTCGAAAGGGGGGAGGGGGAGTTCGAAAAAAATCACGAAATATCGCCAGGGGGGGGGGTATAATGAGATATCACGTGTATTTATTTTTCGTGATCATATTCTGCAAATTTCAAAATAGTTTATACTAAAAAAATACACCTGATTTTGGGGGGGGGGGGGGGGTTAATCTAAAACCCCACCACATATCACCACGGGGGGGGGGGTTAAAAAGTTGCTAAAAAACATCACGTGATTAATGGACGACCCCTTTACAGCCATTTTATGATTAATATATTACATAATATTATATTAATTTACTTTTCTATCAAAACTCCGTTAAATAAAAACATATTTCTTCGCCATTCTAGATAATTTATATATTTTTGTTTCTGCTTTTCTATATCTGTTATACGAGTATTTATATTTTTAATTGTTATTTATTTATTTATATTACCTGTTTGTACCGTCGCCGTTCCGTAAACGTAAGAATACTAAAAGCGCCTATTCTTTTGATATTAGCTTTCAGTTCTAAAAGAATTTGTAGGCAAAACCAGTTTCACGCTTTCTTTGTATATATATACGTATTATTTGAAACATGGAGTGTGCGCCGATTTTGAAATACGTATTATTTGAAACATTGGAGTGTGCGCCAATTTTGAAATACGTATTATTTGAAACATTGGAGTGTGCGACGATTTTGAAATACGTATTATTTGAAACATTGGAGTGTGCGCCAATTTTGAAATACGGAATAAACCAAATTTAATTATTTAAAGAATCTAAACTTAATAATTTATTTTCTTAGTTATACAAACTCAACACATTGGTCCTGCAGACGGGCAAACCCGTAATCAAAACATTGTAATTCTCTGCTTATTTGTCACATTTACGCGAGCAAGAAAAAACCACATCCCGTCTTTAAATTAATTCAGTTAAAACACCGTCCAACATGAAAACAGGTTAGTATTTTTTTTTATCGTGACCTTCTGGAACCGATTGCATTTTACAGGTCATATTAATTACTAATTATTATACGGGATTTGAAAGTTTAGTGATGGCTCTGCCTGGCTGTAATACATTAAATTAATAATATATTATAATATTATGCCATATTATAAATAACCTTTAAACTGACATTTGCAAATTCTTTCTATTCCTAATTTTTGCGGTGTTTATTAATCCTGTTACTCAATTATTTTTGCGGTGTGTTAAATTTTCTAAATATTGTGGTTCAAACCGGTTTCCTGTCTAAATAGGTCCGTGATATTATCAATTATCAGTAATACTTAGTGTGTTTGTGTAACATATTTAATGATAATTGTAAAATCGCATGTTTGAGAGTGAATATGTGAACTCATCGTTTTCTATCCTTAACACCCAAAAATGTGTCTATAAACACTGTAATTTTTGTTATGCATGTGCCAGACTGAAGATGATCATAACAGGTTGAAACCGGTCTTGTCTACCAACGAAAAGTAGAACAAAGCAAAAACTGTTTTGTTAAACATTACGAAGGATTTCCAAAACGAATTAACAGTTACAAAAATAGATATTTTAAAATATTTACTACATAAGTACATTACGTTTACTTGCTTAACATTTTGTACAGTTAAATACACATTTAACTAGTTAGCGTTGACCTTGATTGATTCCCAACGTATTGCCCACTGAGTATTTGGGCGGTCAAGAGTTTAAAAAAACAGCTTTAGAGTGCCATTTTATATAATTTTTGGGCGTTCGGCGTACTCTGTGCATATAATTTATTATAAACACTACTAGCTGGTTCCCGGCATGCGTTGCTATGCCATATAATAAGAAATTGTTTCTCCCTGCGTGTCCTTTCCCATTCGTCCCATTCCCCTTCCGCCTTCCCTTCCACCTCCCCTTCCTGTCCCTCATCCCCTTCCCCTCTCGCGTTCCCACTCCAACCTCCACCTTCCCTCTCCCCACTTCCCCCCTTCCCCCGTCCCGCGAACCCCCCTCCCGATTTTCCCTCCCCCCTCCCAGTTTCCCTTCCCCAATCCCGGGTTCCCCCCCCCCCCCCCCTCCCGTGTACCCCATACCCCAGTTCCCTCCCCCCCTCCACCCTCCCGCATTCCATACATTCATTCCTGGTACATTCAGTTTTCAAACAGTTCGCGTGCCACCTATTGCAATTTTTTTATACAAATTTCATAATGCCAGAGCTCACCAGTAGTTTTAATCAAACCTTGTACTGACAATAACGAACACAAAAAAAGAATTATCCGGCGATTCATTTTTGTTTATAACTAGGTATGTATAAGAGACTCCACTTACTAATATCTACAGCCTGTATGTCGGACGAATATCTACAGCTCATATGTTGAACTAATATCTACGAACTTCAGAGTGTTGACTAATATCTACAGAGCGTAGGTTGAACTAATATCTACAGAGCGTAGGTTGGACTAATCAGCTAAATGTGTCCAATAGTCCGATATCAGGGATTTTTACATACATACTTATATAAATTAAGTTTTTTAAACTGCATACGCAATATTACGTTATTCCAATATGCTGTACATAATTGCAAATCCAACCTCTGCCAGTACTGTAGATATTCGTCAACACTTTGGTTCTCATAGATATTAGTCAACAGCTTGAGCTGTAGATATTCGTCAACACTTTGATTCTCATAGATATTAGTTCGATTTTTTTAGTTTTTGGAATTCCTGTAGATATTAGTAGACGCCTCCGTATAAGATATTGTGTTCAGCGCTGTTTGTGTGTTGAAATCCATTACACAATCACACTCAAACTACCTTCCCATGTTCTCACGTCCTTCGCCCCTTTTTCTTAATCCTACGTTCCCCTCTACCCTCTCCACACCCCTCAACCAATTTACCTGTAATGTCACATTTTACTTACATATATCATTTACTACCGACAGTGGAAATTTTATCATTGTTTGCCAAAGATATATTTATTTATTTATTTATTATTTATTAACGCCCTTTTTCGGGGCTTTTACATTACGTATGAATAATAAGAAATACAAAGCATTCATTGTAAATAACTGAACTGTCTCAGTAACAATATTTTATATTTCTTTAAACATAAGTTGAAGATGTCCACTGACTTGGCATAATTGTTTCCCTCCATAAGTATTCTGGGCAAAGAAGAATACATATTTTGGTAGTTAGTCCCAGAATTTCTGCACTGAAATAAATCCTGTCTTCTAGTATTATGTAGTGGAATCCGGAAGCTTATCAATTCTAGCAATACCGGACTATCAACTAAATCATTTAGAATTTTATATAGAAATACCAAGTCAGAAAAAATTCTTCTGTCTGACAATTTGAGAATATTCATATCATTTAAAATAGTGTTGTAGTTCAACATAATTGCTGGAATACCCATTTTAACATTTAGAAACCGTAAGAATTTGTTTTGTGTTCTTTCAATAGCTTGAACAAGTATACTATAATGTGGATTCCAGACGGGAGAATTGTACTCAAGTTGACTTCTAACTTAGGCAAAATATAGCAGTTTAATACACTTTATATTGTTAAAATTTCTAGTTTCTAGGAATAGTGCCCATTCTTTAATTACGTGTTTTTTTGTATGACAGTATATTGTATTATGAAAACTTTTAGAACTGAAGTTAGCTTTCAGTCACAGAATCTTGGTGTTTAGAGACTGGATCTAACTAGTCAGGTAGTTACTCCCATCAATATATTGATCGGTGTAATAAATACATTCCGCGATAAGTTTGATTCTTGATAAAGCTTTTTTTTATACAGTACAATGAACGTTTTGAGTTTCGCGTTTATTTTTTGAAGTACTAGCTGACCCGGAAACGCGTTGCTGTGGCTAATAAAACACAACGTCATCTACTGGATGGTTATTCAACCTTTATAACCACCGCCGTCTTTGAGTTTATCGCGAAGAGACAGACAGATGCCGCGGAGAACTTTAATTTATAATACGCAGAGATGGTGTGAAAGATTATAATAATGTGCATGAAGTGCTTGGGGTAACTAACGTATTTAAGTTAATAAGGATTAATACTGTATCGGTCTAAATAACTTTTCAATTACCGCAATGTACGTGAGAATGGGTATAGTAACCTATCCGTGAAAAATAGATATATGCCTTCGCGGACTTTTTTGTAGATCTATAAAGGAGGAATACCTATCCCACCATGCATTGTTTTGTTATATCCCGAAAGGCAGCGTCTTCGATGAAAGCTACCAGGCGGCTTGACTTTTTCCGACACTTCTAACAATTATCGTTATTTTTCAACCAATTTACACAAATCCTTGACAAATTACATACCTAAACCTTCCTCACAAAACACTCTATCTATTGGTGAAAACCGCATGAAAATCCGTTCAGTAGTTTTCGAGTTTATCGCGAACAGACAGACACACAGACGACGCAGGGGACTTTAATTTATAATATGTAGAGATGTAGAGATTGGTGTCAAAGTTGGCAATAAATATCTGTGCTCTTAGGTTCGAAAATTGTTTTTTTTTTTAATTATTTATTACCTTTCCTTTGATCTATATGACTTACGATAATCTTGTACGTAAATAATTGTCCACCACATATTGTTTTTCGATTTACAGGAATATTTATTGAAAATTTTATACTACTGTTCTAAAAAAAATCTCTTTTGTACTATGTATATTTTGGCGTATGGCCACGGATACTACTAATTCGAGATTAACACAACAATAATTCTTTTTATTAATTTTTATTTTATGAAAGAAAGACAAACATTCCAGGGCTACGAATAACCTAACAATATTTGAATTTTCCCCACTATCATCATTATAAGCGGAAAGTGTTGCTCGTGCGATGATGGAGGACTAGCAGAGTAAGCAAAGCCAACGATGCCTGAGGCCTCCACGTTCATACCCGACGCTTTAAACCACTCACTAATTGTAATTATATTCTTGTTGGTTCAATAATTCGACCAGTTTTTAAGAGCCGGCAACCCGGATTTGTACCGATTTATTACATATTTCCCTTAAACACGGGGCAAGTTGTAAAGCTCTTAAAAATATATACATTATTCTTGAAGATAATATCTAAACTTTGCCCGCCACGAAACGCAAATTATATAAAGTTCCCTCGATTGAAAAAAATCGCAAAGTTTGCTCCAAAAATTATTATTAACACGTTTGTTTCAGTTATTTTACAAGTTATATATATGAAAAAATTCACAGTGTTTCTTTAAATGCTGTTTAAGATAATGCCCGCGAGATTTTTGCTCTATTTTAAACGAGTCGTTTTTTATTAAATTTTTGCATCGATTTTGTCGCTGTAAATGTTAGCGCTCTCCTCTAACATTCGTAATTTCGTATCTCTCCATCTTCTTCTTTTCGGGCCCGGTTGCAGAGCCATTTTTTCCCAAAATTTTATTTTGTTAACACCGAGGAAGTAAATATTGGATTTTAAAAATTTCGTAATATCGATTGTTCAGTAGATTAGTCAGACAACTCCCAAAATTAGAAATTAGATTTAAGTTTGCAGTTATAGGTAAAAGTGTACCCTCTTTCTGGTTCAATACTCAGATTACTTATAAACACCACCAATTCAATTATAATACAGAAAAACTTGTAGTTAATTTTTTTTAAAGCTTGATGTTTTCACTGTTTTCAATGTTTTCACATTTGGTCACTAATAGGATATTTCAAAATGTCATACTAATGTACTGGACCATTATACCTCCCGGTATTGTTTTATGGCACATTTCATGTGTAAAACAAAGACACAAACACATAAATATTTGGTTTATGGTGAGCATTCAAATATGGCTTTCTCTAATATCTCAAAACTTCGGATAAGTTGTTTCAAAAAAATTTTACAATTCATCAAATATTTTAAGTTAGTTTTCACGTTCTGTGAAAGTTCTATTCAATTTCTGTGATTTATAATAACAGCTCTTGAATAGAACTTACACAGAACGTGAAAATAGTATTTGGAAATGTCTGATTAATCAACTGGACGATCGTTGTACGCGTCCCTTTTTTCACCGTTATTGTACCTTAAAAATTCGTCGAAATCGCGTTATCACATATAATTGTTATGTTTTCTTGAATGTAACATAACTTTTACCATGAAAAATACTATCTTGATATATATTTTTAATCCGAAAATATTTCTAGTTTGGTTATTCGAACACACAAATTCCTCACAAAGCAGCTGTTTACATGGCGGGTTTGGTTTTTATTTATGTTATTACCGTCAGTGTTCCAGGCACGGTGAATTATTACCACCATTCATAATATTTCGAACTTCGAACGCACGGCACGGAACTTTTCGAACTTGGAATTCGGAACGGAACTTTTGAATTGACCAACCGCGACCACTCTCGCCGGCTCCGCGGACACTACTATGAAACGAAATAGTGTGGAATCACGGAATATAAAATAACCTGAATCGTTTCATCATCGACCGTGATCCGTGATGAACATAACCTACCGCTGTTATGGACTATGGACACATGAACACTCATGAACAGCCGCCATAAGTTTGTGGGTGGAGTGGCTACCATCATTGTTGCGTTACCCAGATGCTGTTTATACTCGTTGTCCTCGCGATATTATAAACATTCTCCGTCGTTGACCTACACTGCTACAAAACGCATCTTCGCACAGGTATACGATAATAATAATGTTATAGACAAACGTATAGCTTCATTATAATAATATATCTTCTCCGTCTTTCTCGCGAATAAAGCGTGTAAGGGGGTACGGAGACGATCAATGTCAATTTTCAATGTGCTTACGTCATTGACAATGTAAATTAAAGTGCGATTGACAGCACTGCAATCAACCCGTTAATACTCTGACCCCGGTTGCCTTTTGAAGGTCTGCAGAAATACTTGACTTGAGGTAAAAAATGTAAATGAAATTTTGGTCTTCGGTGACTTTTAAGTTTGAAGATGTCTTTTTTTTCAATTTTTTATTCTTCAAAATCAAGCAACATAAAAATTTCTTCCACGTGTCATTACTGGTCACTTAGCTGAATTACCGACCAACTTCTCTTTCCGCCTCTCACTTTCCAATACCTACTGATTTTTTAATGTTTTTAGTTGAAAAAAAGAAGAAAAAATGTCACCGGAGACCAAAATTACTTTTTTTGGTCCAAATAATGTCAGGAATCAATAGTTATCCTCTAACACCCTGCATGTGTTTCGTAAAGTTTGGGAATAAAGTGATAATCTTTGGATTTTTTTCTATAAGGCCGTCCGCTCATAGAGAAACTGAAAACAAACCAGTTGTCGACGCAATCGCAATCAACCTCCTGAACAAAATCGATATTTTTCTGATTTGACATATCGCAGATTAATCGAAAACTTGACAGTTCAAATATTAGATAAATCCGTCATTTTTTTTAAATAACCCGTCCTTAACTATTGATAATAATTAATATTGATCGTGATCATGAGAGATTAGGTACAACAGAGCTCTCAGCGGCAGGAACATATTAGCACTTTTCCTTTTACTTCTATGACACTTATGGTATGGCTTTTCAGGAGAACAAAAATTTAAGCCAATGAATGCTTCGTTTGTTTTTTAGTGTTACTTTACAAGGTATTTCGTGGAGGTTTTGTTTTAGTTTTAAGCGTTCAGCAAGTATGAATGGATACAGGAGTGTCCAAGTGTGTGCCAAGAAAGTCTACCCCTGCTCTGATTATGGTGGTTCTTTGTTTATATTACTTTAATGTTTTTTTTTATTTAACTTTATGAGTAAAACCTCAAATTGTAATATTTAATTAAATGAAGACAGTATTAGCGAAACTCAATCGTAAATCTGGAAACAGAAAAATCAGAAAAAGATATTTGCAAGATATTTTGCGGAAAGCGAAAGGTCCTGGGTTCGAGTCTCAGAGGTGCAAAAATCTTTTTCTGATTTTTCTGTTTCCAGATTTTCGATTGAGTTTCGCTAATATTGTCTTCCCATGAGTGTAAAAATCTATTTCTGATTTTTCTGTTTCCAGATTTTCGATTGAGTTTCGCTAATATTGTCTTCATTTAATTTTTAAAAACATTTTAATGTTTTTTTTATATAATATTGGTAATGGAATATTTGTCCCAGTATAAAATATACCTTTAAGATAAAAATAATGTATTAAATTTTTATGGTTTCAATTTCAAGAAAGTAGTTTGCAATTTCTTTTAATGCCAACTACTTTCCTTTAATAATATAAGTGAGTAGATTAAAATGTACCTATACTAAGGATGGATTGTTAAAAAAAATTAACAATTCATCATACATTTGAAGCGAATTTTCACGTTATGTTTAAGTTCTGTAATTATTTCAGTTTTATGAAGCAACTGGCCTATAATGATATAATAATAGTACTTGAATAGAACTTACACAGAACGTGACAATTAACTTCAAATATTTTATGACAATTTCTTAACGATCCGTTCTAAATAATAATAAAATTAATGCGTTTTCATTCCAGGGTTTTATGGGAAATTGTTGTTACAATATTTTAGGGGGATAGGGGATGTCATTTATTGATTAGTATATCGATATCGAAAAATGACAAAAAATCCAAAAATGAGTTAATTTTTTTTAAGTGAAACTTCTTTAACCCCGTTAGAGTGATTTTAAATTCGGATGAAACGGAAATGACGCACTACGGCACTTGCGAAGCATCAAACTGCGCTCAAGGCTCCTATTGGTTGAAACGGAAACGGCGATAGGTCTGCGCTCATTGGTCGCTTTGTTTTTTTACGGGTCGTCTGAATATTTTTTTTTCTTATTGTATAAAAGTTACATGCAATGGGAATTTATACCCGCTAAGCTACTGCAAGTAGCTTATCAGCAGGTGATTAGTTCCACAAGAACAGAAATAATCCTAAACGCGTCAGCGTGGCAACAACATACACATATAACATATTAACATAGCATATTAACAATAAACATATTTATATATATACACTAATAATAATGCGTAAATTCGCGCCTCGTCGCGCGTGTCCCATAGCGCAGCGGCATTGTGCATCGCAAATCTCAGCGGCCAGAGAAATCCAGCGAAGGGGACGTTCGAATCCTACGGAATCCAAAAAATATAAACAATTTTTTTTTTTAAATAAATATGCAATCTTCAAACCACTTTAAAATAAACAGGCAAAAGAAAGCGACATCTAGCGACTTTCTAGTTTCACTTCTATCGCGTTTGAATTACACACACTAATTTTTTTTCTTCGTTTTTTCTTTTTCAAACTGCGTCATCGAAATATTTCTAGGAAAATAAGTACGTCTTTTGCGACGTGCATTTTAAGAGGATTTTTTCTGAAAAATTATAAATAAATTAAATATTGTTAAGTATTCTAAAAGATCTACTCAATGTTATAATAAAATTTCATCATTATAGGTCTACAAAAACAGGATATTTAATTTTTTTTTAAATAAAATACTTTCTTTTTCGCTTTCTTGAACAACTATGTGTATTTACTGTAATCATTTTTGTCGCTAAAGTACGCATTGAGGCCATAGAGACTATTTTGATTAGAAATCATTGATTACTTCCCGTAAGATGTTAAGGTCTTCCATAAGGTCGGCTCGAGACTTTAAATTTAGGCCAACGTTGGATGGAGTTTGGCCCAATATTGGATGAAATATCGACTCCGTATGATGATGATTTGGCCAAAATAGGAATTTGCCCTTGGTTTCGGATCGCGATGTGTCATCACCATAATAGGGTCTCGGTGATGACTGATGACTTGGATGCAGCAACTTATAATTTTAATGGTATTAATATTTATGAAGGTAATTATAACTGTATTACGTAGTTGTTTTTTTCGAAATTATTATAAAATATATTACGTAGTTTTTTAGTGCAGTTGAGTGGTTTCAGTTTTAGCCTGTATATTTTCTATTACTGGTCTCCCCTCCCTATGTTTTGTATCCAGCTTTTTATTTGAGATTTAAATGCTAAAATATTATGATTTTTGTATGAGAGTGGGATTTTATTGTACCGTAGAACTATAGTTTAAGGGCCCGCAACTCGGATTTACACCGATTTATTACATATTTCCCACACGGTAAGTTTTAAAGCTCTTAAGCTGGGTCCACACATGTTCTTTTGTCCGTTCCGTTCCTCCGTTCCGTACCTCCGTTCCGTATCAAAAACTCTGGACGCAAGTAAAAATAGCCCGTACCTCCGTAACGTCGCTGCGATCATCGGCATCGCGTGTTCATTCCATTCGACAGAGAGAACGACCTGCGCATGCCGCGATCACGTCCAGACTGGCGCATACCCGTATCGGCCGTATCGTATCGCCTTTGAACGGGCCGAATAAACCGACTCCCGATGGATCGGGGCGTACCTCGACCCGTATCGTCCCGCCGTAACACCGTACCGTTCCGAACGGGCGTCCAAACTAGCGTTCTTGATCGCGACGCTGATACGGAACGGAGGAACGGAACGGACAAAAGAACATGTGTGGACCCAGCTTTAAAAAAATAAATGTTATTCTTGAAGATAATATCTAGACTTTGCCCGCGACGAAACGCAAATTATATAAAATTCCCTCGATAAAAAAAAATCGCAAAGTATGCTCCAAAAATTATTATTAACACTTTTGTTTCATTTATTTTACAAGTTATATGTATGAAAAAATTCACAGTGTTTCTTTAAATGCCGTTTAAGATAATTCCCGCGAGATTTTTGCTCTATTTTAAACGAGTCACGTTTTATTAAACATTTTTGCAATTTTCGCATCGATTTTGTCGCTGTAAATGTTAGCGCTCTCTAACATTCGTAATTTCGTATCTCTCCATCTTCTTCTTTTCGGGCCCGGCTGCAGAGCCTTAAGATGCTTTTTTCAACAAAAGTTGGATTTTTGGTTACTTATTGGATATGTTTTTGACCCTGAGATCTAATGTTTCTTATATACACGTTAGTTGTTATCTCTTGTATTATATCAATGTAGTAATTTGTACCAAGCCTCACAAATGGGTTTAATTTTATTGACTGTTTTTCTCATGGCCCACCTTGGGCACCCCTGCGGTATACAGTACTTACTAAGGGGGGGGGGGGTGCCACCGGCCACCCCCTTTTCTGCCCCCGGGGGCCATGTAGTTACCAGCGGGCTGCCTCCAAAAGATTAACATTAAATTTCGGACTACCTTTTGCGATATAACTAATTTTCAAATTAAATATAGGAAATAATTTCTTCTTATTTTTACTTTTATTTTTTAGAAATTTAATTAAAATTAAATTTGATAATGTTATTATCGAGTTCTGCAAGTTTTTTGGTTAGTGTTTTAGTTACAGCTGTTTCGACTTGTAAGGTCATTATCAAACTGTGGTGAAGCCACATACGGACGACTTATTTATAAGATTTTAAATGTCAATTTTTAAAGGTGTCTGAGTTGATTTATTACCGGTTAAACCAATTTGTAGAGACACTAATTGAGACAGTGCTAATGTGGGATTCGGAATATTTCCCTTTGGTTTGCCTTGCACTAAGTGTAAGGGTTTTCTTAATTGATTTAGAATGACGTTATTGCTATGACTCATTTAAGTGCATTATATTTTTTGGGTTTGGTAAACATACTAAGTAGTGGGGAATAAATAATTTTCCTTACTTTATTAATTAGCGTTATGTTGGGGTCATTCGTTCGTTTATTGATTTCTAATTGTTCAAGCAAATTTAATCTAAGACCCTTTCGTTCAATATGTAATGGTTTTGGCTGGTTATTTTTAAGTGGAACGTGATTATTCACTAAGAGATGTTCGGCAAATTTTGAAGAGGTGTTTTTATTTTTATAACATCTTATATGTTCTTTGAATCTAGTTGAGAATGCCCTACCTGTTTGTCCGATGTATGTAGCGTTACAGTCGGCGTGGTCACATTTTAATTCATATATGCCACCGTTATTGAGTTTAGGATTTCTACTTTTTGAGTTTTTAAGGCTTGTTCCCATATTATTATTGGTTCTAAAAGCTATATTTAAACCACATTTTTTAATTTCTTTTGCAATTTTTAAAGATATTTTATTAACAAGTTCTATCGAGTTTTTTACGCTGTATCGTGGTGAAAAATTAGTATATTTTTTGAAGATGAAGTTAAGTCTTTTCGCTAAGTTTGTTGTAGGAGCATTAATAAAGTCAAGGCACCAACCGACAGTTAGATATCTTTACTAACTGGGCCAACACCATTAATAATAAAATCTGCTTCACAGTTGAACATGAGATCGAAGGTAAAATAAATTTTTTAGATCTGACAATTGGTAGAAGTAATAATAAACATACCTTCGAAATATTTAGAAAACCAACGTTTACAGATACTACGATAAATGCAAATTCAACTCATCCTTGGTCTCACAAATTATCAGCTTACCATTCAATGGTACATCGACTCATTAACATTCCCTTAGATAATAAAGCATACGTAAAAGAAAAGGAAACTATTAAAAAAATCGCGATTAATAACGGCTATGAGGCAAAAAACATTGAAAAAATAATAAAAAATAAGAAATACAAAAATAAAATTAATTTAATATATCCGGTACACAACAAAGAAATAGAAAAATTTGCATGTCTCGAATTCCTCGGCCCAATATCTTTAAAAATTGCAAAAGAAATTAAAAAATGTGGTTTAAATATAGCTTTTAGAACCAATAATAATATGGGAACAAGCCTTAAAAACTCAAAAAGTAGAAATCCTAAACTCAATAACGGTGGCATATATGAATTAAAATGTGACCACGCCGACTGTAACGCTACATACATCGGACAAACAGGTAGGGCATTCTCAACTAGATTCAAAGAACATATAAGATGTTATAAAAATAAAAACACCTCTTCAAAATTTGCCGAACATCTCTTAGTGAATAATCACGTTCCACTTAAAAATAACCAGCCAAAACCATTACATATTGAACGAAAGGGTCTTAGATTAAATTTGCTTGAACAATTAGAAATCAATAAACGAACGAATGACCCCAACATAACGCTAATTAATAAAGTAAGGAAAATTATTTATTCCCCACTACTTAGTATGTTTACCAAACCCAAAAAATATAATGCACTTAAATGAGTCATAGCAATAACGTCATTCTAAATCAATTAAGAAAACCCTTACACTTAGTGCAAGGCAAACCAAAGGGAAATATTCCGAATCCCACATTAGCACTGTCTCAATTAGTGTCTCTACAAATTGGTTTAACCGGTAATAAATCAACTCAGACACCTTTAAAAATTGACATTTAAAATCTTATAAATAAGTCGTCCGTATGTGGCTTCACCACAGTTTGATAATGACCTTACAAGTCGAAACAGCTGTAACTAAAACACTAACCAAAAAACTTGCAGAACTCGATAATAACATTATCAAATTTAATTTTAATTAATTTTCTAAAAATTAAAATGGAGTTTTACGAATTAAACACAAAAACAATTAATAATTTAATATCTTATTTTTACAACAATACAAAACTATAACGGACTACCGAGGTGATCTAGCCTTGCTTTTTACCGCCATTCATTGGTATTGTGTTTTTTTATGTGTAGGTAATACCTAGTTGTGCTGAATTGTTTAATATATTTTATATAATCGCTTACAAATACTTCTTTTCATAAGAGTTTAGGTACTTGATGAAGGGCAAAATATCATGTTCTGGTCCAGTGTCATGTTAAGGATTGACATTGCGTGCTATAGGTAATAGGTATTAGCAAGGGCGTAGCTAGGATTTTGTTAAGGGGGGGGGCAGGTATAGACAAACCAAGAATATATCTAAGGTAAATGCTGCATGAGCAACGGGACAGGTTACGTTAAAAATGAAAAACAAAATAATACCTACTGGGTGGGGGGGGGGTTAGAGAATTTCAGAAATAGGGTATTTTCGTTTACAAAAAGACCGTCAGGCACAAAGTTCTCCCCGATTCGGGACATTCCACGGGGAGCCATAGAGCTACGAAAATATAAATACCTAACACCGTATACAATATTTTTGTGACAATATCCTTAGTAGTGTCACCTCCCCGTCGGGTGGGCGGTCTGCCCCCCTTCGCTAAGTTACTGCGTTCAAACGGTTTTCAGTCATCATTGATCTCAACCATGTTTTAACACGACGCAGTGTAGAAAAGGTTTTCTGTATGTTACTTGTAGTGCAAGGTTGTGCCAAGGAAATAAGTATTGCTTTTTTGTTGCGATAAAGAGAATGATCGCCTCCTTAAACACTTCAGTAAAATCTAGTTTTTTGAGATCTTTTCTGGTCATACCCTTGTTCTGCCATTTTTTATACCATAGTTCGGCTTCTTGATAATTAAGTAAATCGTAGTATAGGCAAAAACTTTGTGTTTTTTCTTTAAAATCAATTAACGACATATTCAACATTGTACAGGGATGTAGCGACATTAATACGAAAACATGCAAATTTTGGTCGCCAAAACGCTGCTCCAATGCAGATATTAGGGAATCTAAATAAGGAATGATAATCGATCGCTTCCAAAAATCGCATGGAGTCTCAGCAAGGTAATTGTACCGATGTTGTTAGCAAGATACAATGCGTGGGACTTGAATACCAGTTCCAAAGGCAGCTGCAGTTCTAATTGAAATATCTAAAATATGATGGCTTTCTATGTCTACGTTGCTTCGATGATCATCATGGAATTATACCTTTTATATGACTCATACATGCGTACATATTGATAGTTTCCGATCGTAAAGCATTGGCAATAGGTTCCAATATGCCTGAGTACTTGGCTATCAGTTGAACACATATAATGAAAACTGATTTAATAACAGCGCAATGTAACTGATAGGCACGTTTTCTTGATGCTTCATTAATCATGATCAACTAAAAAGGTAATAATAAAAATTAAATTGATTCTCACAAACTACCGACGTAAACTTTACGGTTCGTGAGAATTCCTGCACCTTCTAGGGGGGGGCAGCTGCCCCCCCCCCCCCCCCCCCCCCTGCCCGTACCTCGCTACGCCCTTGGGTATTAGACTTGTAGAACCTTTGCGAAATGAATGCAAATTCAGGGCTATACTTAATAACAATAATATATATTTAGTCGGCTTGCTATGGAAAGTTTTATTGCCGATTATTTTTAATATGACCGACGATTTTTTTTCACTGATTAATTATTTTTAATATCACCTACGAAGTTTTTTTTGCTGATTATTTTTAATATCACCGACGATGTTTTTTGTTGATTATTTTTTTTTATCCATTTTTTACTTTTATTTTTGTTATAAAACCGTGTTACCTGGGATGAGGTGGCAACAATGTAGATTATTATGAGCAATGAGGACTCAACATGCCAAATACAAGGATTAGGTTCTAGTACGAAAACAAGGTATTCGAAAATAAAAAAAGAGTATATTGTGAATTAAAAAGGACATCCTAAGTCTAAAACTGTCTGGCATAAAGGGCTTGCTTAGATAATAGGTTGATGGTGATAAGTCGTAGTGTGACTGAAGCGTGGCTTGTCGAAAACTCCTCGTTTTATATAAAGAATCTCACATCGAGAGAATGGCAGGGCTGCAAATCCTTGGCTATAAGCCAAAAAAAAAGTCCATCCAGAAGCAGGACAGGCTGATGTCTTCAGTGGCCAATCATCCACCCAGGATGATTTAAAGTCGGCTTCCAAGATGGCGAGAGTGACTTCCCACATGTATGATCTTGTATGATAACGATTTATACTCCATTCGTCGTCTTACGGTCCAGAGGATCGCCCAATGCTCTGGGCTGTAGTACAAAGAATGATCCTCTCTCTTTTCAAATCTCCTGATTTTAATTTTCCAGGATCAGCAACTCTTGCATTCAAAAATATTCCAGGGCTACCATATTACCAATGCCCCAAATGTCAATGGGCAAGCACTAGAGGTGCCACACACTGAAACCATGAATAAAGTGTGTATAAGAGGGTGCACACACCTTGTTACAAATATTTTTATGTAACAACCGGCAACAAATTAGTTTGATCATTGAAAATTTTAGTAAATACATATTTTCCTGTTCTGTGATCATTTTAGAAAATTTGGGTTAAACTGTCGTTTTATTTATGTATGAATCGCACAAGACTACTTACTCTAGAATTCCAGACTGCCTGGAGCCAATGGGACTATGGCATCTGGCGTCTCCAAAAGGTCTACCCTTTCCCTTAAAAATCCGCATCAGGCACACCTCTGCCATAGGTCAGCCCAAGTGGTTCGCTACGTTTGGTGATTTAGCAGGGGTGCCCGGGTTGATGGGGTGAGGTTTGTCTAGGTCTTGGAGGCGGATGACCAGGACACACTGAACCCCAAATTCCTACCCACACATAAAACCCTTTTCCTTCCCAGAACTCCCCTCTCCTTCCTTTCCTTAAAAAAACACTCCACGCTGCATCCCCAAAGATGACATAGGTCCTGAGGGAAATTATTTTCCTCGGGGCCTCCTGTGTGGAGCTCATGTAAAAAAAAGGCAAGGCAAAAACCATTGTATATTATATCCATCACGCTAGGTATAAAGAGTATAAGTCAAAAATATATCATTTCAGTTTAATTATTTCGTTCAACGTTTGGGACATAATCTTCAAGTGGAATCGAATAGTTGCCCGGGCATTACGCATATCTTCTATATATATAAAAAATCTCGTGTCCTCCGAAACGATTTTTATGAAATTTTTTATTACGTATATTTGGAAGGTATGAGAATAGGTTGTAAAGTATATTTCTTACCGCTAGGTATCATGATTGAGGTATCCCTATCCAGATTTTTTTTTAAATATTTTTTAACAATTTTTTTTTATTTAAATCAAAAAATACCCATAACCCCAAATTTTCACTCTCCTATCCCAGCCCTTCCATTATTTAATCGCGACCCTCCCATTTTTCTCTAGAAATATTTTATATGGCAGAACAACGTTTTCCGGGTCAGCTAGTTTTTTTTTATAAATCAGATGTAGACAATTTAGGAGGCGGTTACTGGTTGTTAGGCGGTTCCCGCCTAACAACCAGTAACCGTAACAGTAACCGCCGCCCCGGGAATCATTTATTGTATAACCAACACCTCTGCCACAGGTCTCCTCAAGTGGTTAGCTACGTTTGATGACTTAGCAGAAGTGCCGGGTTCATGGGGTGAGGTTTGTCCGGGTCTTGGTGGCGGATGCGCCTGCCGACCAACTGACTGATGGATTCATACGTCCGCCACTCTTGAACACACTGACCCCCAGATTCCTACCCAACTCTCATACCTTTTTCTTCCAGAACTTCCTCTCCTTCCTGTAAAGGTCCTTCACATAGCATCCCCAAGATCCACATGGTATTCCACACAGCATCCCTAAAGGATGTTACCTTCCTCTTGAAAATGTTAACTGAAATGATTGTTTTTCAGTTGGTATTAGAAGTTATTACAAGTGAAGTTTTCCCTTCGTCCCACTGGCTCTGTATCGATACCCATACCGAATCTATAAAAACCGGAGACCTTGCATAGAAAAATAAAATTCACTTTGGTTTGTGGGGCTGCCATTGTGGGATTTTTCTGCGCAGGGTCTCCGATTTTTATTGATTCCTTAGGACCTTTACCGAGCCAGTGGGATCTCAGGCATATTCTGTTAGGATCAGAAGACACTAGCCATCTTTTCTTATTTTATTTATATGACAACTTGCCATTTGTTGTCTTAATAACTGTCTAATAAAATAAAATTATTAAATAATATTTGTTTTGAAATTTTATTTAATTTCCCAAAGTAAACGCAGTTTGTAAATTTTTAAATTGGTCTCTTGAAAAGTTGTTGTTTTTGAATTGAACTATTTGTATACTACTTTCAGAACCAATCCAAGCTTACGGCAACAATGTGGATGCAATTTAATGTATTGTTTTTTTTTTATTTGCAGCTTGGAGCTGATGGAGCTAATTCAAAGGTCAGGGCCAAAATGGGAGTCCAGTACCTCTCCTGGGCGTACAACCAGATGGGAGTAGTGGCCACTATCGAACTAGCAGAGGTCATTATTTATTTACTAATTTGATGTTAGCGACACTTTCTTATGTACAATTTGGTGAATGATGTTAGCGACACTTTCTTATGTACGATGCTAATAATGGTTCATGGCACCTTCATTTTTTCTATTACCTATGGATGTGAGGATACCGCTTGCGAGAAACCACTTGATTGGGACATAGTCCCACCTTCATTTTTTCTATTACCTATGGGTGTGAGGATACCGCTTGCGAGAAACCACATGATTGGGACATGGTCCCACCTTCATTTTTTCTATTACCTATGGATGTGAGGATACCGCTTATGAGAAACCACTTGATTGGAACATAGTCCCACCTTCATTTTTTCTATTACCTATGGATGTGAGGATACCGCTTGCGAGAAACCACTTGATTGGGACATAGTCCCACCTTCATTTTTTCTATCACCTATGGATGTGAGGATACCGCTTGCGAGAAACCACTTGATTGGGACATAGTCCCACCTTCATTTTTTCTATCACCTATGGATGTGAGGATACCACTTACAAGAAACCACTTGATTGAGACATAGTTCCACCTTCATTTTTTCTATTACCTATGGATGTGAGGATACCGCTTGCGAGAAACCACTTGATTGGGACATAGTCCCACCTTCATTTTTTCTATCACCTATGGATGTGAGGATACCACTTACAAGAAACCACTTGATTGAGACATAGTTCCACCTTCATTTTTTCTATTACCTATGGATGTGAGGATACCGCTTGCGAGAAACCACTTGATTGGGACATAGTCCCAAGGGCAGATCCAGGATTTTTTCTGGGGGGGACGCAAGGGGCGGACGGGCAAAAAAATCAACAATTACTGTTAGAAATAAACTTGAAGTATCATACTTCAAGTTTATTTCCACAAGTTCAAGTATAGGTATAGTATATTAAGTAATAGGAAGGTTTATGACAGTGTCAAAACCATAGAAAAATTAAATGTTTAATAAAGACAGTTTTCTGTGTTGTGATGGAATCTCCACAGTACACAAAAATACCGTCTGAGGGGGGCACGTGCCCTGTGCCCCCTCCTCCCCCCTCCTAAATCCGCCCTTGCATAGTCCCACCTTCATTTTTTCTATTACCTATGGATGTGAGGATACCGCTTGCGAGAAACCACTTGATTGGGACTGCTAGCGAGAAACCACTTAATTGGTACATAGTAAAAAGTAAACAAAAGTATATAAATAATTGGTTAGGTTAAATTAGATGAGTTTTTTTTTTCGTCATCTTCCATGATGTATTACTTTTCAAAAAAGTCTTCTTATGTTTTGTCATGGAACCGAATAATGGCATCATCATTTTGGAAATGTTGTTTGGAAGAAGGGAAGGAGTTGGTTGGAAAGTATTTCAGATGTGGTCACCAAACTTAAGTCAGTTCAAGTAACAACGTTTCGACTCCGAATGGTGGTCTCTCACCAAGGCGATATTGAGATTATCTTCCACTCTGGAGCGAAGTGCAAATATTCTGCATAATATTTTATTTATAAACTTTTTTTCCAAAACCTACAACCTCCATGTCCAGGGCAAAGATACTTTTCGATCTGCCTCGAAATTCGCCAAAACCTTTTTCTATTCATGTTACTCGTATAATGTATTTTTTCTTCTATTTTACTTTCCAAACGTTTTCTGTCTTAAATAAATCGTATTGTGATTTCAGGAAACCGTCAACACAACAGCCTGGCAGAGGTTCCTGCCCTCGGGTCCAGTGGCCCTACTCCCACTGGGGCCCAAACATAGCTCCCTGGTGTGGACCACCAGTTCCCAGGAAGCCAAGAGGCTGCTGCAGATACCACAGCAGGAGTTCATGGACTGTCTCACACACGCTCTGGTATGGAAACGATTCATTATGCTCCTCAAGACCTTTCGACTTCTAAAAGTCTTGCGTTTTTTACGTCAGTTTTCTTTCAAATTAGTACCAATAGATCCTAAGGACCAACTATCCAGTGATTTCTAATTCTAAAATTCTTCTTTTACAATCGCCAGCACCACCAGTACCCCCGCAATAGTGTGGTGGATGGAGCCCTGGGGGCCCTATCAACGCTGCTGGGTGCTCCGGGAGCCCGCCAGCTTCCGCCCGCGCTGGCTTGCGCCTCGCAAAGGGCCGCCTTCCCTCTGGCCTTTGGACACGCCAGCCGATACGTGGGGCACAATGTGGCACTCATTGGGTAAGATTCTCTTTTTTCGTTTGTTATTTGTTATCAATATAATAAATTTTATGCAAAGCTATCCTTAAATGGATTGGGAACATAAAATAAAGAATAGTTTTACATCTAGTTCTTTAATTCTTTGGCTTTCTGATGGATAAAATTACCAGCCCCTCTACATCATAGTAGCCATCTTTGGTCCCACCCAGGGCCGTAGCTGGGGGGGGGGCATTGTGGAGCAATGCCCTACCTTAAAATACCTTTGCCCTACCTTAAGAAATACCATCGACTATGATAATACACTAGTAAACGGTTTGTTCATAGTTTGATATGATTGAAATAAAAATACTAACTATTAGTGAGATCTAACTAAACAGCTTTGAATTAATAAAGGAATCACATCATTCTAATTCTTTATTCTGCCCATAGAAGGCATTGGAGTAATGGTTGGAGGCTGTGCGCGTATTGCGCACACTGTTTACAGGGAATTCCCAAACAGTTTGGGGATGCTATTAATAAAATAAACCGTAAATAAACCAATCCCTAGATCGATATCTTCGGGCCTTCTCCATACTAAACGGTTTGTCATCAATGAAAAACAACCCGACATTTTTTTAAAGTAAGGCCATTTGTCTATCTGGCACTCGACCTACTCCGTTAACTCATTAGCCCAATAAATTATTAACGAATTTAGAAAAATTAAAAACTATCAGTTCTAACAATTCCATCAAGAGAATAGGCTGCTGTAGTCAAAGCTTATTTGAGTCGATATTTGAGGTGAGGATAAAACTGAAAGCCCAATGCTTTGTACAGGTGGCGAGAGGCATTTAGAGATACGTATGAACTTTTTGCATCTGTGACGACAATAAGCTGCAGCACTGCTGTGTGCGAATCTACGTTTTCAACATCGACTGCAATCAATAGACCTCAGAGGCTGTCAATGGGTCACGAAAGAATGGCCAGGCATGGTGTTTCTACCCTTTGAAAAGAAAAGAACTACTTAAGTCAGTACAATTACATATTTGTAACAATATGTCGATTCGAAGAATTCGATTGTTTTAAGGATGGACTTTTTATTATTTTTAATTTTGTTCTTATTCTGTAATTTCAAATTATGTTTGGTTAATATATACCTTAATAAATGAAAATCCATTGATGCTGCAGTTACTTTTCTGAAGTTCATTGTTGGCAATGATCAAGAATTACCTTGTGTACTAATACTTATTATCTACCTGGTGAAAGAACACAAGGTAATCCTTTATCATTGTTAACCCCTCAGCAACGTAAGCAAGTATACTCGTTAAAATAACGATAGCAGTCAAGTACAATAAGCGTGTTTACTCGTCAACGCGTGTGTCTCCATAGAAACCGTTATAACTCCGTTATTGTTTTAGTTACATCCGTAAAATGAAAAGTGAAAGGTCTATAGTGAATCATGCTGCACATCTCTATTCAAGTTGTCCATAGAAATACCTAAAAAGAACATTCTGTCAGACGCGCAGTCTGACAGATAATTTATCCCGCCAAATTTCCCACGGGCGGGTCGCCCGCTCCCGACATTGTTAATTTTTATTAAACATTTTTATATGAAATGATTGAAAATTGAGGTGACAAAAATGTTTATTACACATTTATACAATAGAATAAGTATTGTTGTTTACATAATCTGTGTTTTTAGTACCGTTTTTACATAAATACATCACGTGAGTCATTTTGACATTTTTTTAATGTTTGCATTTTAAATTTTAATATTTACAAATATTAATATTTATTTATAATATAATAATTCGAAAGCTTATTTTGTAACCTGTCTAAAACAGTTATTACTATTCGGCTACGTTCAGAAATGTTTCATTTATAGAGCATTAATTGTGAAACGGTAATAACACAAAGTTTTCGTAAAATGTCATTTCGTTTAAGACATTTAAAGTGCAAATTGGCGATTTTCTGAGGGGTTAAATAACTAAATGTTTTGATTATCCAATTAAGCATTGCCTTACACATGTACGTCGAAAATCGATTCACCAGATCAGGTCAAGTTACATTTTTACTTGCGCTCTACCTGTAATTACTGCTATCTTAAATTCAACTCTGGCTACGGCCCTAGTCCCACCAGACTATAGCGCCGTTTACACGCACACTTCGGAGCGACCGAGTCCCGCGCCACTTCAGGCCGCCGCGCAGAAAAGTAAAGACCGATAGGTTTACAGCGCAGTTCACTGTGAGACTTTTCCGCTCGGCGGCCTGAAGTGGCGCGGGACTCGGTCGCTCCGAAGTGTGCATGTAAACGGCGCTAATGTAAAGGTGCCACTACAGTCCTGACCAAAGATATTGAAATATAAGTAGATGTGCTATCTGCAGTTTTTACTAAGTGGGACTGAGCTTCCGGGTGTCGCCGATATTGTTAACCAATTAACAAATAAACTAAATGAATGAATAATTAACGAATAAACCAAACGAACGTTAAACTAAATGAACGAATTCTTTCCGTATTCAAACTATATTGTTAATCAATACTAATGCACATTTTCAAAAAATCAACGAAATGAACAAATTCTTTTTGTATGCAAACTACTCTAATTAGGGCGTAGTCCGCCGACAGTTGCGCGAAGACCATAGCATATCTCTATTGTATTTGAATATCTTTGGTCCTGACCATAGATAATGGAAATATACCATAGATAATAGTAATAAAAGGGAAATATAGCATGAAAGTATGCCAACTGTCATTAAGTTACAACCAAACTGTACAAACTATCAAAGCATCGGAGCCAATGAAAGTTATATGTTTGGTGTGTTTGATGCAATTTGCAGTAGGATGGGTGAATGACGTTGGCGACCACATGGTGCACACAGTTTTGTTACAAATATTAATGGTTAGTGACTGAGTTGATATGAATGCACTAGCTACTATTACTTACTTCTACTACTATTTTTATGAGTTTTTCAAACATTGTTGGGTTGTAATCCAGGAATGTTCGCCTTTCTTTAAATTTTTTTAAAATTAAATTTAAATGATTCATGGCCCAACTCCCTTTTTTCTATTATCTATGTTCGGGTCACAAGCCACTTCAATTTTAAATAATGATTATACCTCAGTACAATGTCGTTGTAAAGTTTTAATATGGATTATGTATTACAGCGACGCAGCTCACCGTGTCCACCCCCTGGCTGGTCAGGGAGTCAACCTTGGCTTCGGCGATGTCTCCGACCTAGTCCGAATCCTGGCTGAGGCAGTGTACTCTGGACAGCAAATGGGTAATTCAATCTCCTCTAAATCTACTCTAAACAATTAGGGTCTAGGACGTTTCTACGCCGCCGGTTCTTCGCCGCCAGTTCATCGCCGCCGTTTCTACGCCGAGACGGTTTTACACCGGCCGTTTCTACACCGGCCGATTCTACGCCGCATTCAAATTAAATTAACAATTACAATTAAACTTTATTGTTTTAACACATACATACAGTCATAGAAAATAAAATAGAAAATACAAAAACTATCGAATCATTTAAAAAGTAGCATTAACATTTATTTTAAATTAAAAGAATAAATAGGAAAAATAAGTTTATTGCGTCATTTGGTAATTGTGTGCTAGGCCACGTAAATAATCTAGAGGTTCCCTGTTTTCATAATCTAAGACAATTCTTCGAATACGTTCATCAGCGTCACGGTATTTTTTCAGCTTCATCGGTGGTAAATGTCCGGCGATAAGTTGCTCAAAATAAGCGTCTCGTCCTTTTTGTACTTTTCGCAATCCATCTATAAATTTCCAAATTGTTGGGTGATGCATACATAATTCAGAACGCAATCGACGATTGGCTGCCTCTGCATGATTATTGGTGCGATCTTCTCCATCGATTGTTCTCTGGTATAAATTCCACATTGTTGGATGAAACATAGGCGGGCGCCTACCATTCCCGCGTCGATTTAAACGGCCAACATAGCTGTCTTCAAACCAATTTAGAAGCGGCTGAAGTTCTACTGGCAAATCATTTGCTAAAGCATCAATGTATTCATCTAAATCAGCTATTGGCACAAATGCTAATGCAATGACCATTTTAGCTCTCAATGCAAATTCAGCATCATTGTTGTATTGACTAATAACACCAATCTGAGCTAAATGCTTCCTCATATTTTGTGCTAAGTGGAAGAAGCAACCTTTTACATTTACTTCAGGAAAGCAATCTTTCATGGCACTAAAAGCTGCATATTCATAATCACAAATGATAGATCCTGGACTTAAATTTGGCACTAGTGTTTTAATTAGTTCGAACATACGTGTGTATGTAACACGCTGCTTGTTAGGTAACAGAGCATACACTATAGGATGCACTCCTCCGTGTTTTGTTGCCATAACAATATAAACTTGCGAAAATAGCCTTGGTGCTATTGGGAAGGTACCATCAGTGTACCATGTATTGGCATTATGCAAATGCTGCAACCAGCTCCCTCTTCCAAAAATTAAAATTCTGTTTGCTCCCTCTCCATCGTCGCTTAGCAAAAAAGTTTCTTCTGTTCCTGGTTGAGGCACATATAGCTTATATCGATTTGGCAACACCAAATCGTTTAGGTCTGCGGGATCAGCAGGTGCAGCATTAATTTGATTCCGTTTTCTTCTGATTATTTTTCTCAGGGCTGCATTATTTGGAATCGATGCTAAAACAGCTTCAGGCACGTCGACTATACACTGATTTATAACTACACTTGTGCCCTCCATAGTTTTTTCTGCACGACGTTTCATGTTAGTGCAAACAGTTGCTGATTGTATGGCTGCTGCCGAGGAAGGGTGAGAATGATTGTTGATTTCGTTGACCACTTCTCCAGCCCTCGTGTGAATTCTTCCTTTACAGCGACCCACTTCTTCGCACCGCCAAAATTTTAAACTAGCGTCCCTTTTACTAACTTTGTCGAAAACGTACAAATATCCGTTATATGAAAACTTCTCGTTTCCTTTCTTGCTGAGAACTGCTGGTTCCATTATTAAGATCACTGTTAACTAACGTAATGATTACTTTGTGACGAATACACTTAGAGTGATGTGTTAAGGGCTCCTGCCCCATATTTATACCAAATACTGTTAAACAGTTTTTAGAATTTTAAGCGGATTAAAACTTCTCATTACCTCCTTTGTGCTAATGGGCCTGTGTTGATAACCATAACACCATTAAGATAACCCGGATTAAAACTTCTGCTTACCTGCTTTGTCAATGGGTCCCAATCTGGTAATCCCGGCGCTCTGTGGCTGAAATTGGAACGCTGGCGCGTCACCGGCCCCTGATCAGCATGTTCCCAAAATGCATTTATAAGGAATGATTGTATTTTTTATCAATTTTTTTTTAGAATTCAATCTTTGATTCCTTTATGTCTAAGAAAGATTAACCTAATGTTACCATTGATACTATGACCAATAAAACGTCAAAATGAATTTATTCTCAGTTACTCACTTAAATTAAAAATTTCATTGAAAATTACATCTGAAACTTAATTATTCTGTAATTAGTCGCAGAACAGAGGATTATTGGGCGCACTTTTACGCTGCTGTATTTAGGTGAGTTTGAAGGTGTGCAGAATCTAGCTGTTTGTGTACTTATTATCGATTTTTTTTTTTTATAAATTCATTTAAAATATTTTTAAAGGTATGAGCTTTAGTAAAGTAACAGTAAAAAGATATTTATGTCATAAATTATATCGGAAATCTTGATTTAAAGTTGACGTCTTTTTTCCAAATTTTTTTTTCAAATTTATTTTCTTTAATGGAGTAGGAAAAAAAACTCCACGATTCTCCACTCTAATTTTAAAAGAATATTATTGATGTATCTTTTTTGTACATGGAACAATAAAAATTATCACCAGCCGTCACCAGCCACTCCAGTAATTGCATTTTTAAGGAATGATTGTATTTTTCATCAATTATTTTTTTGAATTCAATCTTTGATTCCTTTATGTCTAAGAAAGATTAACATAATGTTACCTTTATTACTATAACTAATAAAACGTCAAAATGAATTTTATTTTCAATTAGTCACTAAAATTAAAAATTTCATTGAAAATAACATCAGAAAGTTAATTATTCTGTAATTTATGTAATAACATATTTTTTAATTTATGTTATTACATAAATATAAAATATCCTGTACTATCTAAAAATAAAAGTTGGAGTAAATGGAGTAAAAAAGATCGGAGAACAAACATTAGTGATTTCTTGCCAAAAAAAAGAAGATGCAGAAAAATTAACCGAAGAGATAAATAAAGTAATTGGAAAAGAAGTATCGGCCGAAGAAATAAAAAAAAGGAAACCGTGCTTAATGTTGAAAAGCCTGCAATGCCAATTGACTGAAGAAGAAATTATAGACGGGATTGTACAACAAAATGAAGGATTAACCCTAGAAGACAAAAAAGACATTAAGCTTATCAAGGAATTAAAAAATAAGTACAATGAAGGAAAAGAAAACGACACCACTAACTACATTATCGAAACAACTGGACAATTAAGGAAAAAACTAATTGATAAAAAAAAATTAAACATCAAATTCCAAAGAGTGTACGTCAGCGACTGCAGCCCGCTCACACAATGTTACCATTGCCTCAAGTTCGGCCACACAGCTCAAAGATGTCTCGCCAGGACGCAGCCTCCCATTTGCCCTCATTGCACTAAGGAACATATACTATCCAAATGTGAAAACAAAGAACAAACTCCAATCTGCAACAACTGCTGTGTCCAAAACAAAAGGTTTGATATGAACTATTCCACCGATCATAGAGTCGATAGCATAAAATGCCTTTACCGGCAAAAAATGCTTCGAATTGCCAAAGAACGCATTGACTACGAATAAATATTGTAAATTTTCATTTCCTCAAACTCTTATCTATAAATTAACAATGAATGATTTTTTATGTAACGCATTAGATAAAAAAATATGTATTGAAGAAAACTTATATCACTCTATAAGAGATTTCTATTTTATTTGCACTGAAAAAAGATTTACTCAATTTCATAAAAATATTAAAAGCGTAAAATTTTTTTTTGAAAAATTAATAATATCTTTAAAAGAAATATTTTTTTTCCCGGGCTTGATTGGGTTTACAAAGACCTACTCTACTGGCGAAACTAATTACTCCATTCCAGGGTACCAGGTAACAATAATAAGAATAAACAAAAACTCTGATATTGGAATATCTATTTCCAACCAGTATAATGTTCTCAATATTAATGAAGTAATTAATGATTATGATGTTAATATTTTAAATATAAAATTTAAAGACGTAAATAAATTATCGCATTATATTGCTATTTATCCTACACATAAGTCTACAGTACAACAATTTATAGTAGAATCAAAAAACGTTTTATTGAATTTTAGAAATATAGATAATATTATTATACGAGATATGCATTTAAATATTGTAAATGATTATGCTAGTAATGATAAAAATGTGATCAATCAATATATGATCAATAAAAAACCGGAACATTCTTCAACAATCTCTACACATTATAAAATCCGTATTTGTATTACTAACTCTATGTCACACTCTACTTTGAAAATACTCTATATATTTAAAAGAAATCAATATCACATTAATATTTTTACTAAATGGATGACTTCATAGCTAATGAATTAGAAAATAATTTTAAAATACAAGAATATGAGTGTGTATACACCGATTCATGTAATGACATAATCTCAAAGAATCTCAATAATATTTTCATTTTTCATAGTAATATACGAAGTATGGAACGAAATTGGGATGAATTAATTCTAAAATTAAACAATCTAAATAAAAAACCTGACATCATAATATTATCAGAAACTTTTACTAATGACGAATCACCCACCTATCATTTACCAGAATATAATTATGTTACAACCAAAATAAACATCAATAAAAATAGTGGTCTCGTCATATTCATTCACGATAAATTTAGTATTGTCAAAATAACTGAACATCCTATACATCTAGTAAACTGTATTGAAATACAATTAAAACTCGACAAAACAAACTACCACATAATAGCTGTTTACAGAACACACGGTTCGAATATCTCGTCATTTATAAATGAATTTAAACACATACTGTTAAAATTTAGTAATAAACTTTGCTTTATTGCAGGAGACTTCAATTTAAACATTAATGAAAACGTAGAAAATAATTTCAAAAATGAATATATTAATTGTATGACTGAATTTAACTTCATATCGTGCATTAATAAAAATACGAGAGAGATAACAAATCACACTCCATCTTGTTTAGACCATATATGGACTAACATAAATATTAAAGATATCGACAAAATCAAATCAATTGTTTGGAAAACGAATATAACTGACCACCATGCATGCATTCTTCTCTATGATAACAAAATTAAACATAAAAAATTTAATCTAACAAAGACAAATTCCTACACAAATATGACTATTTTATCCAAAAAACTAAGAAATGAACAATGGAACAACGTGTTAAATAGTTATGATACCGAGACTTGCTCAAAAAACTTTGAAAATATATTGTCTCAACACATAAAAAATTCAACTACTGAAACTACAGTCCGCATTAAATCTAAACTAAGAATTTTAAAGCCTTGGATAACACAAGGACTTATAATATCAATTAGAAACAAAGAAAAACTTTATAAAACAGCATTGAAAAATCCTCTAAATGAAAAAGCATACACTTTTTACAAAAAATTTAAAAATAAATTAACAAACTGTATCAAAAAAAATAAAGAAGACTATTTCAAAAATAAAATACTTTCTACAGACAATAACAATAAACAAATATGGAAAACAGTCAACTTAGCCATGGATAACACTAAAAAAACACAAAAAATAAAATACATTGAACATGAAAATAAAATAATAGATGCTAATATTCAACCTAAACAATGCGCAAACATCTTTAATTCTTTTTTTGCTAATGTAGGAAAAAATCTTGCGAAAAATATCAATAAATCTTTTAACCCGAAAAAACGAAACGATTGAAAATGTACAAAATCAAAATAATTTATCAAAATTTGAAACAACCTCAGAAAGTGAAGTTTTAAAAATAATAGAAGGCATGAAAGGAGGTTCGTCTCCCGGATTTGACCTTATTACAGTACATTTTCTAAAATCCATGAAAATTCATTTGGTAAAACCAATTACTCATTTGATAAACTTAAGTTTAACAGAGGGAATATTTCCGACAAACTATAAAAATACAATTATTTCACCTATTTATAAATCTGGAGATCCTCAACAAGTAACTAACTATCGCCCAATTTGTCTAATCTCAAACATTGGAAAGATTTTTGAAAAAATTGTGAAAAACCAATTGGTCGGTTTCCTAGAAAGTAATAAAATTCTTCAAAAAAACCAATTTGGTTTTATAAAGTCACTCAGCACACAAGATGCTATTGCTAATGTAACCTCATACATCAATGAATCATTGGATAAAGGTGAAAAATGTGCCGGTATATTTATTGATCTCAGAAAAGCTTTTGATAGTATATCCCATGAGATTCTACTAAAAAAACTAAACAATATAGGTATAAAAGACAATGCAATTAAATGGATTTCGAACTACCTAAAAAATCGACCGCAAGTCGTAAAAATAAATCAGATTAATAGCGATAAAGAAATATCAGACTTTGGAATCCCTCAAGGTACAGTAATCGGACCAATCCTTTTCACCATATATGTTAATGACATTTTTTTTCAACCACTACATGGCCAAATTACTTCATACGCCGATGATACGGTACTAATAATTAGCGATAAAACTTGGGAAAAAGTAACATTTAAAGCCACCGAAGACATAAATATTTTAAAGAATTTCTTCGACGTAAATTTACTATCACTAAATGGTGATAAAACATTTGTAATTCCATTTGCAATACACAAAAATGATACCCCTAAAAACATTGATATCATCATCCATGATAATTCCAAAACACATAGTAAAAATTATTGTATCCAAAACTGCACAATATTAAAAACAACAAACACAATCAAATATTTAGGAGTCATTATCGATAAAAATTTGAAATGGAAGGAACAAATTTGTCAAGTTGTAAAAAAAATTAGAAAATTGATTTATATATTTTTAAGAATCAGAAATTTTTTATCTGTAAAAAACTTATATCTAATATATTACGCTTTGGTTCAATCAACTTTACAATATGCTATCATTAGCTGGGGATCCGCATACAAAACTAATCTTTCCCCAATTGAAGTTGTGCAGAGGCTAATAATTAAAATCATATTAAAAAAACCTTCTGACTACCCAACGGATCAATTATTTAAGGAATTCCAAGTACCATCTTTCAAAGATCTATACAATAGAAATGCATTGATTCAAATTATAAAAGAAAAAGAAAAATATCAATTTATAACTGAAAACCGTACTAGACATAAATATATTTTTTCATGCCCAAAATTAAACACTTCCTTTGCACAAAATTATTATACTTATCAAGGAAGACTTATTTTCAACCGATTACCGGATGAAATTAGAAAAATAAATGATAAAATCCAATTAATAAACACTGTAAAAAAATATTTTAAAGATAATCTCAAAAAAAAAAAAAAACAGTTTCCGACTAATCTAATCTACTTATAACTCAGTTTCCAAGTGATACTCCATTCTTCAAATAAGTTAAATTTTGTATTGTTTTTAGCAACTAATTACAATAATTCTGGACACATTATCCAAACAGTAAAATTGTTTTGATAGTAGATAAATACTTATAATCACATATCACCGAACTTACAACTTATTGTTTTTTACATTCACATTGTAATTTAAGAACTTAAATATAGCATTAAAAAATGTACACTACTCTTCCAGACACAAGCTAACGCTTCCATGGAAGAGTGGTATTAACATATTTGAATATGAACATGTAAGCAAATTAATACATCATCTAAATGTACATTATATTTTATATGCTAAAAAATAATAAATAAATTAAAAAATAAAAAAAAAATAAAAAAAATCTTTTGGAGTCTTTTCCGTTTGGTTATTTTAATGCGCATGTCATTAAATGTATAATATATTTTTAAGTAGGTACCTGCCAACTATAAAATGTTTATAAATACATTCAATTTGCGTGTGAGCATTTTTAGCAGGAGTTAATATATAATTAGATTACCTATTGTGTGTAATTACACTAATTACCCCCATTAAACCATTCTACCCCCAATTATCATTATTTAACGTTATTCCCCACTGTCTGGAAAATCCTAAGTATTATTGCTATGTACATCGATTAACAATGTTATGTTTATTGTTTGGGATTCTCCTTCAATTTATGAAGTTATTATAGAGAATCTTTCAAAAATTTTGTAATATTTCATATAAACACTTAAAAACAACAATAAACAACCAAATGGTCGAACGCCGAGAGGGATGTCGCGCCAGCCAGCGCTCCAATTTCAGCCACTGTGCGGCGATTGTAACTTGCATGTACAAAATATCTTTTAAATTAAAATAAATGTTAATGCTACTTTTTAAATGATTCGATAATTTTTGTATTTTCTATTTTATTTTCTATGACTGTATGTATGTGTTTAAACAATAAAGTTTAATTGTAATTGTTAATTTAATTTGAATGCGGCGTAGAATCGGCTGGCGTAGAAACGGCCGGTGTAGAAACGGCCGGTGTAGAACCGTCCCGGCGTAGAAACGGCGGCGATGAACTGGCGGCGAAGAACCGGCGGCGTAGAAACGTCCCATTCCCAAACAATTATACAGTGAAACTTTCTTATTACGTTACTGTAAAAATACCACTTTATGAAACTAAAAAACATATTTCTGAAACATATTACAAGACAAACCTTTCACAAAAATGTAAGCAATGGTATTGGTTGACTTTTTGGAATATACATATACATTCTTAATATTTTCAACGTACACTAAGCGTGGTGTTGCCACTTTCTAACACTGCCTAAATCATATATCTCACAGTATTACAAAAGGAGATATTACAACTGTAATCAGTCCATCTCAGTTAATAAGTACACAAAAATTCTCTTCTACTATCTAGCTACTGTATATGGCACAAAAATACCCAAGGGGTTAAGCATGAAAACTCGCTACTTAGAAACCTGTTAAGCGGATTTCACTGTATTCAAGTCCTCTCCGAATACGAGGTTTTTAAGCAATCACAAAAACTAATTTAACCATCCTAATATGTACTTATGACGTATATTTATATCCCTGTTATGGGAGTTCAAAGCGCAGTTCATATTGGGTTTTTTTTTTTTTTACATGAGCTCCACACAGGAGGCCTAGAGGAAAATAATTTCCCTCAGGGCCTATGTCATCTTTGGGGATGCTGTGTGGAGGGTTTTTTTTAAAGGAAAGGAAGGAGAGGAGAGTTCTGGGAAGGAAAAGGGTTTAAGGGGTGGGTAGGAATATGGGGTTCAGTGTGTCCAGGTCATCCGCCTCCAAGACCTAGACAAACCTCACCCCATGGACCCGGGCACCCCTGCTAAATCACCAAATGTAGCGAACCACTTGGGGTGAGCTGTGGCAGAGGTGTTGGTTATCCAATAAAGGTTCCCGGGGCGGCGGTACCCATTCCTGCCTCCCAAATTGAAATATAATACTTGTAGTGCTTTGTAAAAGTCGCGTTCTGATTTATTATGAAATCTGACAGAAATTTTCACTAGTATAGTTGCAGGCAAAATATGCAACTAACTTCAGCTTCAATAACTTTCATTACTGCAGATTGGACTTTTGTTTCAAATTAACTGTTGGTGCACTTGTATTAAAACCAATGTGTTGCGTGTACTGCAAATGTCCAATACCTATCAAATTCCGAATGCCTTATATCTTTGCAAACCCTATGTAAGCAGCGCTTAACTACTGCGCTTTTTGCTTATTTTCTTCTTCAACATTGCACTTTATTTTTGTAGGAGAAAAAAGTCAACTTCTTAAGTATGAGACGATTCGACAGCGCCATGTGTTCCCCACAGCAGTTGGTATAGACGGCCTACAGAAACTTTATTCATACGACAACACTCCCACCATTCTGCTGAGGAGTCTGGGTCTGCAGATCACTCACTCACTGGCTCCACTCAAGGTACTGTATTCCCACTCAGCGTCATATTATATTTCCCATTTAAAGATACATAGTACATAAATATATACTTCCCTCGCTAACACTTTTTTAATGATTTCTCTACTGAAAGTTTTATATTTTTCTCACTCAAAATTTCACACTTTCCTCATTGAATGTTCAGTGTTTGAGTAGGAACAATAAAAATTTCTTCACTCAAATTTGTATACTTTCCTATTTCGTAGTTGTGTTCTTCACTCTACGAATGTGCTTCCTTCTTAAAAATTTTGCTCTGAAGATTTTATTTATTTATTTCGTTTTTTTTATTTTCAGAAAGCGATCATGAATCATGCAATGGGCTGAACTAGATGAGAATTCATGAACTACTTTAGGAATTGTGACAATGGTTGTTTGTATTATTTGTTTATTATTGTGTTTGTTAAGAGTTTATAAGATTAATTGAGAAACAATTTTCTATATCATAAAATTAATAAAAAATCTTTAGTATGAGTGTTCAATTTGTCTTTCTTTGTACATGTGTAATTTTAAGGAAAATGGGAAAAATGGTATTGCTCAGAGGTATTTTGCCAGAAAAAGATTTTTCAATGAATTGTGTGGTGACATGTTTTTTTCCCTGTAAAGAAAAAGTACATTTTTCCTAATACATCATCCAGACCTGTACTTTAGTAGGCCTTGAGTTCTCTAATGACGTATAAAATCTTTGGGCGGAAAGCAATTGTATTATTTATACATATAATCGATAATAATAAGTAATTTGCATGTATTTACGAATGAAATGTTATTCCTTCGCTTTTACTACTGTTTACCGTGTAATGGAAACATTTTCTCATCACCCAGGAGGGAATTTTGGCGCTTTTTAATGCAATTTACTTACTGGTAGGACACGACCTTACTCTACACGTGGCAGTTTAGTACTAAAGTACTAGAAATCGAGTACTCTACAATTGTCTTGTTGTTGGCTTCCCACTTTGAGATTTCTACCACGCGTCTACAGTATATAACGTTATTGATTTTTCCAGACAGTTTTTTTTTTCCTGTAAATGTATTGCGGTAAATACCTGTTTTTTCTGCTTCATCTAACATTAGTAAAAATTCATTTTTTCCCTTCAACATCAATCATTTATTTATGGAAATACATCTGGATTTTTTATCCATAGATTGTGAGATGTATTTGAAAGGTGTGTGAATTTGGAATGTTTGGTAATAATGATTGAAGTCTATTGTGTATTGAAGGATTCAGAGCATTTTTTTGTGTAAGTATTAAAAATGTAGAGTTAAGTTTCTTTGTACCTTTGGAACGCCGAGCTCCCGCGACCAAATAAATACCTGCGCAGTGTGCCGAGGGTAAAAATCCCACAAACAGAATGCATTAATGTCGGTTTGATATACAGCTCTCTATAGATACATAATTTTCATATCCAATGGATACTTTTGGGACTTGAGAAGTTAAGTCAGGCGAGGTTGAAGATTTTAGAAACTTTTTTTTTTTACATTAGCTCCACACAGGAGGCCCTGAGGAAAATTACTCCCCTCAGGGCCTATGTCATCTTTGGGGATGCTGTGTGGAGGGTCTTTTAAGGGAAAAGAAGGAGAGGAAGCTGTGGGAAGGAAAAATGTATGAGGGGTGGGTAGGAATCTGAGGGTCAGTGTTTCCAGGAATGATGGACGTATCAATCAATCCCCCCCCACTGCAGGTAAGGCGATGTTCCGGGAGCCCTGCTAGAGAAGTCTGCAAGTCTTCCTCAACCAGTCTCTCCCGATCCGGCCTGCCACGCAGTAGGTGGGCAGACGCATCCAAGATCCGAGAACCCGGGCACCCTTGCTAAGTCACCAAACGTAGCGAACCACTTGAGGTAACCTTTGGCAGAAGTGTTGGTAATCCAATAAATGGTTCCCAGGGCGGCGGCACCCATAACCGCCTCCCAAAATTAAAAGGGTAGGTAGATAAATTGTCTTCGAGCCGACATAGTCGGTAATGGCATGGTATTCGCTTCAGGAAAAGTTTGGTTTACGTATTTGCTGCAGTAAAACAGTTTTTTTTTTAACATAATTATCACAGACCAAAGAAATAAGAGATATGCCATTAAGGGTGAGGGGAAGAAATGGAAATACGCGGGGCGGTGGGGTGGTCATGGGTGTCTATCTTTCAGAGATTTGCGAATTAATGTATCTGACAGTCTGCAGGCAATTTGTATTGCAGTGTAATTATTTTATTATTTGGTGATGAAATCTGCTTACAAACAATTTTTTTTTACAATGGTGCATGAATTCCTCATGCACCATTGTAAAAAACGGAAGGAGATGGGGTAGAGGAAGGTATGGAAAACAAAAATAATGCCAATCGTCGTTGCCATGATAATATCTATTAAGTAACGTTTCAAAATTGGTCAAGAGTTTATAAAAAAGGTATATATCTCTTTCGATTTTGTAATATATGTTTTTCAACAAAAAGGAACATGTATTTAATATACCTGAGCACAAAATATAGGGCGAACTTTCGAAATCACTGGACGGGCTTTTTTCACTGCAATTTTTATGAAATATCACACCGCTTAAACAAAACTAGACAACAACAACCAGTAATTTATGCTCCTTCCTAAGAATATGTTTTTTAATGTGAATACCGCACACGAGTCCCAACTGCTCCCAACGCTCCCAACCACCAGCCAGTAAGGCTATGGCATCCCCAATTGGATATGTTTTGAGGCTGAATGAAGTTGGGAGTAGGGATGTTGAAAATGAAAAAAAATATCGATGTATCGATATTTATTAAAATATCCATATCGACGTCGATATAACGTATTTTGCCTTTTGCCAAGACTAAAACAATTTACTTACACAACACTTTGAAACTAAGTAAGACGGTACTCGTAAATAATAATTTTTAATGTTTGTACACCCATAATCACAAAATAATCAATGCAAATTGCAAGAGACACGCGCGGCTTGTGTGACAAATGACTGCTCGGCCGGGCAAAATAAACAAAAACCTGTCATTTAGACTCCGCCTTTATCCGAAACTATCCGAAACTTTTATATCGGTTTCGGTTACGGATATTTTTTTTATTTCGAATATCCGATAGTTTCGGATGCGGTTACGGAGCTCCATAACATCCCTAATTTCAAGTAACCTTTCAATTCTGAATGGTGGTCTTAAATCAGGGTGATTCTGACATTATCTTCCGCTCTGGAAAATACCACAAATATACTATATGTATATATATTATTTTTAATGAGTAAATGGTGAAAAAACACTAATTAATTAAATAAAATGTATTTATGCCCGCTGGGTTTTGAAACCACGACCTTCTGGTTGCTAGTCGAGAGCCTGACCACTGAGGCAGCAGTTTGTTTTGGCATAAGACAGATTAAACTCACTGATCACAAAGTCAAGCAAAGATGGCAATTATTATCTATCTAATGTTAAAGGTCTACACTGTTCCATACCATGACTGTAACCGTAGCGGTGCATGCAAAAAAATATTCTTTGTATCGATCAGTATGAAACGCTGCCCACTAGACAGTTCCGTCACCGACCAACACCGTCGCGTACCATGACCGGACTGACGGCGAATTCTCGATGACAATATTTTGCAGGTGCCGGTCCGTTCTATGCATGGCACGCGACGGTGTTAGAACGGGGATCATCCGCGTATGGTCCCCGTTCTAACCCCATTCTAACCGCGTTGCCACTCCGTCAGTTCGTGATTTGTGTTCATTTTTCGTGTTTATATCCAGGTATTTTAACGATATGACACTATGCTTCTCCTGACGGGTCAGTCCGATACGAAAACACAGGCGAAATGATATAACGGGCACCGATAGAACGGGCACCGTACACCTATTGAACGGGGATGGTACGGACACTAACCGCGGTGTATACGGTCACTATACCCGTTACATACGGGTATAATACGGTGTTAGCACGTTCTAGTGGGCATAGTAGGGCGTAGCGTGTTTATTTCGTGGCTGATACGTTCATAGTACGGTCATGGTATGGAACGGTGTAGTGGGCAGAGACCTTTAAAGTTATTTAACAAATCCTCACCACTTCAGAAAGAAATATGATGATATACAAATCATAATTATTTTAATTCGGGTACCTCGTCGCAACGGTAGTAGATAATAGAGGTGGGTCGAGTGAGTACTTTTGATTGTTGGGTGCAGTGAGTATGAGTATAGCACACACCAATCTTTAAGTCCGGCGTAAACCAAAAATGCAAGTATGAGGATATCTCATTTTAAATTTTTTTTTTAAGCTACATAGGTATACACATTTTTTGGAAAATTAACTAAATTATTAAACAAAAAAATATGTAATTTTATACTACGATATAAAATTTACAAACATCAACAAAATTGGCATAAGATCATTATAACCCACCCCTGACCCAATTATGTACATACATCTTGGCTTGCAATGTCTGTAAATTCTACACTGATATATCTGGATATGAAAAACCATCTATGAAAATATTAAAATTTTCAGCAATTTTATTAATAATAAATGAATGAACGAAATACCGAAATTAGTCCCCGGAAGAAAGTGTGTATCAATTCTACAGTAATTACAGCAATTCTACAGTCATTCTACAGTTATTACAGTAATTCTACAGTGATTACCACAATTCTACAGTAATAACAGAAATTTTTCAAAAATAACAGCAATTCTACAGTTATTACAGCAATTCTACATTAATTACAATAATTCTACAGAAATTACAGTTATTCTACGGTAATTAAAGCAATTCTACAGTTATTACAGCAATTCTGCAGGAATTACAGTAATTATACCAATTCTACGGTAATTACAGCAATTCTACAGTTATTACAGCAATTCTACAGTTATTACAGCAATTCTACAGTTATTACATAAATTCTACAGTGTCGTTTCATTTCAAAACTATTTGTAACGATTTGAGTACACAATACATACACGTAAATTATATTAGAAACTCTGGACAAAAATAATATCTATATCATTCTGAAACATTAGGTTGGACTGCATTGCGTAACGTATGTTAGCAATAAAGATAAGCAAAAGGTTTATAAAAAATTAATGCGAACACCAAAATAATAAGCACTCAATTTTTAAAAAAATACGTTCATGTACAGTTTGGCAAGAAAGTGTAGAAAATAAATGATGGCGCTGCGATCGTTTTCTAGTTTTAAATGGCAACACCAAGATGGCTCATAAGACAAAGAATGTATGTTTTAAAAAACACTTCTGGCAAAATGCATATTTCATAGCGTATTTGTATTTTCAAAAAATTTGCACAAAAAACTGTAATTTAATAGAAGCAAAATAAAACAAAACAGGTTTTAAGTGGGCGTTTATTCCGATATAAAAACGTGGGTACTTAAAAATTTAAGTCTATTAATTCAACACTCGACATGTAATTATTGTCTTCGTCCTCGTGTGATTCTTCTTCTTCCGTATCTTTATCTTCATCTAAACGCAGTTCATCGATATCATCATATATATTACTGCCTCATGCATAATATTCTGCATCAATTTTCATCACGTGTTTGCAACAATTTTTCCAATCATCAGCACTTATGCTATTACATAATGCCCATTTTCCATTTTCCCAGTGTTTCAAATTTTCCATCTGCCTTTTCCCCTTCCTTGACAATTCGTCTTACCGTTGATTCAGATTTACCTGTGTGTGAAAAATCATTAAAATTATTATTATAGAAGGGAGTTTTAAAAACACACACTAGATAATATTCACTTGGAAAGAAAGAAAGAGAAAACGTGAAAAAAGTAACTTTTCTACGAGTTTAATATTATTTTTTTTATTGAGTTATTCCCTTTTTCCTGTGGCCGCACATTAACTGTCAAAATGAAGTGTCAAAATCAGATTTTTTTACCATAACCTCAAATCAGATTGTAATGGTTATTATCGCTCGAAAATTGGCATAAATCTTGTAATACTAATGAAATTTATTAAACAAACTATACTACGTACCAGTCATTTCTGCAGTTCGTTTGCAAACATCTTCTAAATTAAAAAGAAGCTTCTTCGCGTGACACTCGGCTAGGCAGCGTTGAAAAACGCAGAATATAACCCCTCTTGTATCACTATGTAATAATTTATTCATTTTAATTAAATTCAGGCAAACAATGAATAAAAATATTATCAAATCAGCGATATTCTACTCAGATTTAAGACAATAAATCAACCGTAACACGCGCTAATATGACAGCCATAGGCGGCCATAGGAAACGTCATATAATTCGGTGTTGCCATAGTAATGAACACGTTTAGTTCCAATTGAATTAATTTCTACACTTTCTTGCCAAACTATAGATCAAAAAATATCGATTCTAAATACCTATATAAATATATTTCTATTTATTCTTAGAATTAATTAAATGTTCTTAAAAAATTATTAAAAAGCTATAAACTAAAAACGCTACATGATTGGTCGAAAGAATTATCACATCATCTTTGCACCGGTTTGTACGATCCTTGGAATCATGATCGTGCATCTCTCCACATGAGAGATGGTTTGTTTATGATGAGAGTTGTATAGACCGAACAGTTTTGCTTGCTATCTTGTTACGAGCGTTTTTAGTTTAAGTAAAGCCTCAATGACATTGAGCGAGTTTACAAGCTACTAGCTGGGAAATTCACTATCTGTTCAGTGTAATCATATTACTAGCAAACTAACAAATTGCGGACAATCTACGAAAAAATTTGAAAGGCAGTCAACTTTGCTCGCTACAGTCGCTACCTGCTAGCGTTTGCCTGAAGATGGCGGCCCACGAACAGCTGATTTCGTAAGTGTCAGAATTAGTTCCCACGGGATTCGTAATACTCGCTACTGGCTAGCGTGTGATGCTAGCTGCGCGCTCAAGTGCGGGAGTCATTATTAAAAATTCTAACTTTAAAAATTAATTTAATTATGAAATCTTGATCAATTTTTTTTTAAATAGTGTTCATTCTGATAGACGGTAACATTGATAAAAAAAATTACAGGAATTCCTTATTGAAGAATTTAAAAAAATCTCCATACAAAATGCTCAAGTGACGTGTTTTTCAGAGTCCAAATGACGTCACACACATACCCCGCCTCTTACCGCTCGGATTCCGCTCGTTTTGGCGGGCTTAATAAAATTTAAAACTTGGAGAATTAATTTAATTATGAAAATGGACTTTAAAAAAAAAAAATACTAGAATTTAAGTTTGAATGTGAACATTGATATTTAAAAACTGGACTCAACTTCCTCATTGTTTTACTTTCTTATGGCCGAAATGTGCTCGCTTTTCATTTAAAACGTATTCAGCCACGGAAAAAGGACTCCAGATACTAATATCTACAGCCTGTATGTCGGACGAATATCTACAGCTCATATGTTGAACTAATATCTACGAACTTCAGAGTGTTGACTAATATCTATAGAGCTAAGGTCGGACGAATATCTATGACGGTCCCAGTGTTGACTAATTAAATATCTACAGAGCGTAGGTTGAACTAATATCTACAAAGCGTAGGTTGAACTAATCAGCTAAATGTGTCCAATAGTCCGATATTAGGGATTTTTACATACATGCTTACATAAATTAAGTTTTTTAAACTGCATATGCAATATTACATTATTCCAATATGCTATACATAATTGCAAATCCAACCTCTGCCAGTGCTGTAGATATTCGTCAACACTTTGGTTCTCATAGATATAAGTTCGATTTTTTCAGTTTTTGGAATTCCTGTAGATATTAGTAGACGCCTCCCGGAAAAAGTCTTTCACACGGAACTAAAGTTGCAAGCGCATTCATTTTTGTGATGACTAATTTGGCTAGATTTGGATATGTATTTTTATTTTCCCTCCACCGAATTAAAGGATCATCCCGAAAATGTAAAACTTTATCTTTAAGGTAATGTTGAACCTCAACTATCGCATGAGAGTGTGATGCACCCTTTGGGCGAATGTTGCCCAGTCTTTACATAATCACTCCAAATTGAGAATGTCGGTAGAGATTCTTGGTCTATAGCTTCATCTTGAAAGCTGTATTATCATTAGGCGATTCATCATTAATTAATTTAAACATTAATCCAATAATGTGCTACTTGGTGAGATCTTCAAAATAAAGTTTATAGTGTGGATCGACGACCATGCAGATTGTAAATGTTTTACTTCTTTCTAAATTAGGCAGCCTTCTCTGTAATTCGCCGTGTATGTCCTGTCAAACATTTTCAATGCATGGAAGTTATGTTTTAATCCCAGATTCACTAAGGTTTTTAAGGTTGTGACATATTTTTGAGCGCTTATCTCTTTGGTGACCTCTTCGCGGTTCTAAAATTTCACAAAGATTTTGGCACATTTCCCAATCCATGTGTGAAAATCTCTACTTATGTCTGTTTTTAAATTTGTCAACGTACTTATTATTTCTTCTTTGAGTCACCAAATATTTTTAACATGTAGTGGGTGTTTTTTGGAAAAATGGGGAGTGTTGTATTAACGCATAGCAGGCTTCCTTGGATTGACTAGCAATAGTAGCAATGTGGCAGTTCTGAAACAATACGGGATCTATCTTTGAGGATGGAAAAAAATATCAGAGAGGAGACTGTGATTTATGAGAGTAACAATAGGGTTGGATGCTTCTTGTTTTGCTAAGAAATCCTCAATATCGTTGCAGTCAATACCATGCCAATATATCGAGGAAATCAAGTCAGAGTTACGGTTTTTCCAGACTTTGAATGGAGGCTATCAGCACTCGAATAAGGCATACATTGTGATCATTTTAGGATGTATCTGAGAGTTAGAGAGAACAATGGAATGTTCCAAAATAATTTTGATTATATATTTGAGAAATTCAATTGTTGCAATGCACTCGACTGAAAGTATTGAAAATTAGTTTGAAATTGAATGAAATATTGTCATTAAAATTATTGTGGTAAAAGTTAATACCTATGTATAACACCATTAGCACTCCAATACACGCGCCCCCTAGTGAGACATAAATACACTCGTGTCATCTGTCAGATGACTGTTCACTTATTTGTCAAAAGTGAATAAAAAAAAATAAAAAAAAATTGTCAAAAGTGAGCTAGGCGAGCTTGGGGAATACTAGGGCGGGGGACCAGGCTCCCCTCCCATCATCCAACTTATGACGAAAAAACAGAACTGGTCATCTGTGAGATGACACGCGTGTATTGGAGTGTTAAGAGAGTCTGTAGATATGCAGCCATCAGTAAATAAAAAAAGAAGAGTTGGGCCATTTACATTAAATAATGTCATTGAACTTAAACATATTATTAACAGTACGAGCCAGAAGATTGGAATGGATTTTAAGGATGCCAATCACTTATAAAATTGTTGAGGACAGGGTGAGAGACTTTTTTTACAGATGGCAGGAAGAGGTTTAGTTCGAGCTCTGATTGTAGTACATAAATATGTTGAGTTGTTGAACAACTAGGCTCTGGGGATAACCTGATGACATTTATAATTTAAACATTTAAGAACAAATTTTGTCAGCAAGAACATTCTACTTGAAGGGAATTGATAGGCGACGAATTTTATCTAAATTACTGGACACATTTTTTTAATTAGTTCGAAAAGAAATTAAGTAGTGACCGACCGAAGGTTCGGTTTCAGCCAAAAAATCTAGTTTTGGCATCAGTTTCTTGAAATGGCTTTAGCCATGTTTGGTGAGCAGTTGGGACTCTTGTGCGGTATTCATGTAAAAAAAAAAAAAAAGTTTCTGTTTTGGCGGAAATCGGCCGCACCGAAACTCTGCATTTGTGAATTATCACGCGTTGTTCGGCTGACTTCAGGTGGAGAGAGTTCGTGGCTTGTGTGTCACCCTCCAACATCAGCTGAGTTCGCCGGCCGGTCTGGTGTGATTGTGTTGTGAGTTTATGTGTTAACATATTTCTTAATTTTTGTTTGTTTTATAGCAGTAACATCAAAAAATAAATAATTATTCAAAAATAATGCTTCAATTATTGTTTTTTTTTTATTTCATTTAACACGTGTAATAAGAATGTTGTGATTGTAAACGCAATTAAAATTAAAATACTTACTCAATTAATGAGGTCCTTCCTTTATAATGTAAGTTTTGAATATTGACAAATTTTTGTTCCAAGTAGTAGTTAACATGTTTTGTTAATTTTTATAATTTCTCAAAGTCAACTTTAATGGGGAGGGGGGGGGTTCACCCGTTATCCGCCCCGGGTGCCACCCATGCTAGCCACGCCACTGTAGATACCGAAGATTCGTTTTCCGTAGAAAGCCTGTTTCGGCCGGACACTAAAATTAAGTATAATAAATGAAGAGTTGTCTTGTTGGAATAGTTTTTCAGAAAGATTGAATGATCCTTATGATTCCTTATAGGCTGACCCTCCGTAAGGAATTAATGGAGATTCGGAAACGACCCTCGGCTTTTACATCTCCAGGCACAATGAAAGATTTAAAGAATCTCAAGAGGGTGAATAGTTTTAACTTGCTAGGTTTTTGGGGCGTTTACTGTGTACGGGCCACGGGAATGAGAAGAGTAAAAGTTTGTTGGAGGGAGTTGGAAGTTGGAAGTGCTGGTGGAGACAGAGTGGGGTTTTATTGGGGAAAAGTGGCTAAACTTCCTTTTTTGGGAAATTGGTCCAGGACAGTGGCGGATACAAAAAAAACCCAAAGGGGGGGGCTAAAGATATTAGAAAACTAAAAAGTAGACAACAGTGGAGAGAATATGAAGCACCGCACAAAGAGGAGACTGACTATACTATCTCATTCTCTCGCAGGGTAACACATATAGATGACAGTGAATGAGTTTGTGTATTCGGGAAGTATGTTTACGAGAGATGGGGAAGCTGATAGAGATATTGAAAGAAATGTATATGTAGGTGACTCCGCATTTATGGAGGACTGAAAACCGTTGGCGCTAACAAAAAACTGTAGAAAGAGGCAAAGCTAGCAGTCCACAATGGAGTGCTGCTACCAACCCTGATGTATGGCAGTGAAGCATGAAACAGGCAGAGGAAGGACTAAATGCTATGGAATTGAGATCCCTGCGGCGTATGTGTGGTAAAGCCACGTATGATAGTGTGAGAAAAATATGAAAAGAATGCAAGGCTGATGCAAGCGTAATAAGTAAGATTAAGAAAGGGACGCTTCGATGGTTTAGACATGTAGAGCGAATGATTGAAGAAAGATTTTCTTATTTTTATGGGGGCCAAAGAGGGGGCGATTTTTCTTCAAAATCCTCCTCCATTATTCGCAAACAACAAGAGTATCTAAAGTGACAGTAAAATATGAAAGTTTATAAATGTATGGAAATCTGCAGCGAAAAGTGGCTCCTGGAAGGTGAGGGAGAAGAATCCTAAAGTCACAACACACTAAACTTTTTTTTGTCAGAAAAAAAGAAAATGATGATTATGGAAAAAACAACATTCGGAAATATTATTGATTCCAGTAATTTACTAAACATCGTTCATTTAATTAATCGCGCTTAATCTGAAAAATACAGTTAATTGTTTACTGATTTGACTTTTAATTTGTTTTTTATGCTTGACAAGCATACCAAATATTTTCTGGCTGGGTATTTATTACAAGTGGGCGATTTTTTTTTTTTTTTAAAGGAAGACAAACATTCCCAGGTTACGAATAATCAAACAATGTTTGAAATTCTCCTACTACCACTACAGTAAGCTGAAAACGTCGCCTTTGTCGTGATGAAGGACTTAGCCAGCCTAAGAATTGAACACATGACACCAGGGTGGGACCCAAACGCGATGCCCACTCAGCCACTGACCCAAATGAATTAGAGGAAAGGAGAATAGGCAGATGAAGGTTGGAACTTGGAACGCTCCTGGCTGCTTATAATTTGAACACACAGCGTACCTAGCATCAAAAAATTCAAGCAACGCTTTGATAGTACTTTTTGTCTCGATTAGTCTCTTCTCTAACGTGGCGATCCGACCCGCGTGAAGCGAGACGAAGTACCTATTTTGCTTTTACCAGAATCTCTAGGTTTTGACATGACCTTCCTACCATTCGTTTACAAAGTCATTTAAATGGTTCTTTAACGATTGTGGTTAATAATATTGTGTGAATATTAATTTAGCCCCCCCCCCCCCCCCCCCCCATGTTCCCTTGTTCAATTCCTAAACAAGGCTTTAAGGCACCAGCACTGTAAAAAAAAATGTATTTTTTATTTTATTTTCGGAAAGATGCATTTGTTAATAATGCTCTCACCAATTTTTTAAAGGAAATTTGTCAAATTAGCGGAGATAGGTACAGCATTTTATATGAAACTGTATCAAACAGTTTGTATGTTGAATTATCCAAGCAAAACTTTGAATGCGTTTTTCTCGAAACTTCGTTTTTCAACATGTTTGACAACATATTAGAAAAACTATACCTACATCCAATTTGCATACACCAAGTCTTAAACTGTTCAAAAATCCAGACACCACATAGAGATTTTTTTATGAAGGGCCCCTTCTATTTTTTTTATGAACAATGAAAGTTTCCCATAAAAAATCGAAAATAAAATTCGCTGGTCTGCTATTTTTTTTTCTATTTTTAGACATCAAAATTCCCCTACGTGGTGCCATGACACAAGATTTTCGAGCAGTTTAGACGGAGGCGTCTACTAATATCTACAGGAATTCCAAAAACTGAAAAAATCGAACTAATATCTATGAGAATCAAAGTGTTGACGAATATCTACAGCTCAAACTGTTGATTAATATCTATGAGAACCAAAGTGTTGACGAATATCTACAGCACTGGCAGAGGTTGGATTTGCAATTAAAAATAGCATATTGGAATAACGTAATATTGCGTATGCAGTTTAAAAAACTTAATTTATGTAAGTATGTATGTAAAAATCCCTAATATCGGACTATTGGGCACATTTAGCTGATTAGTCCAACCAACGCTCTGTAGATATTAGTTCAACATACGCTCTGTAGATATTAATCAACACTCTGAAGTTCGTAGATATTAGTTAAACATATGCGCTGTAGATATTCGTCAGACATACAGGCTGTAGATATTCGTATCTGGAGTCGTTTAGACTTAGACTTAGTGCATGCAAATCGGATGTAGGTAAGTATATTTATAGTATATTGTCAAACGGGTTGAAAAACGTGTTAAAAAAGTTTCGAGAAAAACGCATTCAAAGTTTTGCTGAAGATATGATTCAACAGGTGACCAGACAACTCATAAAGAAACCAACTCAGAAGCACCTCAGAAAGGTCATTAGGAGTGATGATAAAAAAAATTAAAAAATAGGTTAAGTTAGGTTAGGGTTACCGGCAATTTTAATTTTTTTTTTCATAGCTTTTAATGATCTTTTTGAGGTGTTTCTGAGTTGGTTTCATTATGAGTTGACATGGAACCGATTCAACATGCAAACTGTTTTAAATGGTTTCACATAAAGTGCTGTCTCTCCGTCAATTTTTCGAATTTATTTTTTAAAAATTCGTGAGATCATTCTTAACAAATGCATCTTTGTGTCCTGGTGCCTTAGACCCTTATTTAGGATTTGATCAAGGGAACATGGAGGCGTTGGAGGCCCCCAGGACCAGAGGCCCGGGGCGGGCCGCCCCTTCCGCCCCCCGTTAGTCCGCCACTGCTGCTTCACTGTTTGGATCTTTTTCTGCTAGCAGCTACCTACCGAGTCCAAGTGGGTCAATGTATTTATAATTATCTTGACTGTTCCCATTTAATATTTGGTTGAGACACAGTCCGTCAATAGAAACGCATTTATTTAAGTTAGAAATTGTGTACAGCGTATGAATGGAGCAAGTAGGCATCTATATTAATAAAAATGAATCGCCGAAATGTATGTACGCCCATAACTTACGAACGACTGCACCAAATTGGCTAATTCTTTTTTTGTTGTGTTCGTTATTGTCAGGAGAAGGTTTGTATAAAAGAAGCGGTGAGCTCTGGCATACTTAAATTTGTATAAAAAAATTGCAAAAGGTGGTACGCGAGCTGTTTGAAAACTGAATGTACTGGGACTGAATGTATGGAATGCGGGAGGGGGAAGGGGGACGGAAACTCGGGAGGGGGGAAGGGAACTCTAGAGAGGGGTTTGCGGGGCGGGGGAAGCGGGACAGAGGAGTGGAGAGAGGGAAGGCGGAGTGGGAACGCGTAAGAGGAAGGGGATACGGGAGAGGAAGGGGAACGGGACGAATGGGAAAGGACACGCAGGGAGAAACAATTTCTTTATTATATGGCATAGCAACGCATGCCGGGACCAGCTAGTTTATAATATTTCCTACCCACGCTCATATGTCTGTCGTCAACCATTTTTACTAGAAAAATGTTAAATTCAAATTATGATCTCCTCGTAGGCACTTATTCTTTTTTCTCTGTGAAAAGTTTTTTATTAATAAAATAATAAATACCTTTATCATTTATTTGCATTTTTCCATTAAGTCCCGTTAAGCTGATAATCAGTTTGTCAACGGGTTCTTTTGACATTTACTTTTTTTTAAATTTGAGACATGTAGGTACATAAAATATACATATTATTATATTTTATATGTACGTAGGTACCTGAAAACATATTTTTGGAAAAATATTTATAACGCCCACTCTCAAAAGGACATATTTTGATATAAATGATCTAAAAAACCATGAAAACGTGTTAAAAACCATCTGGCAAAATGGTATATTATTTGGGCGTTTTTATTCTTTTAAAACAACTAAAACCAAATGTTTTTTGTAAAACGCCGACTGTTTTCCCAACCCGTTAGAAAAAAACAGTCTGTTTTTGAGGCAAGGGATCCAGTGTCTGTCCATAACAATGAACGTAATAAAACCCTGATATAGGGCTAAGTGTTAAATTGAAACTAAAATTAAATTGAAACTTTGCGGAGCAATATTATAGTCAGTTTAGAAGATTCCCGGACATGTAATTAAGAGTTCTTGGAAACATAAATAATAAATATTTTCGACTACCATAATACGGGCGTGTGCCTAGTGTGACAGTTGAAAAACTTGAAAAATTGTGTATATATGTTTATAAATAAAGAATATTAAAAAATTAAAATAAAATATCATTAATAGGTAGGGTACTAGGTACTAGGTACGTAGCTCTAAACATTACGAATGTTAATTTTTTTAAATAGGCAATTCGCCCTAAAGAGAATACAAATTTTGGACTCCAGACACTAATATCTACAGCCTGTATGTCTGACGAATATCTACAGCTCATATGTTGAACTAATATCTACGAACTTCAGAGTGTTGACTAATATCTACAGAGCGTAGGTTGAACTAATATCTACAGAGCGTAGGTTGGATTAATCAGCTAAATGTGTCCAAGAGTCCGATATTAGGGATTTTTACATACATACTTACATAAATTAAGTTTTTTAAACTGCATACGAAATATTACGTTATTCCAATATGCTATACATAATTGCAAATCCAACCTCTGCCAGTGCTGTAGATATTCGTCAACACTTTGGTTCTCATAGATATTAGTCAGCAGTTTGAGCTGTAGATATTCGTCAACACTTTGGTTCTCATAGATATTAGTTAACAGTTTGAGCTGTAGATATTCGTCAACACTTTGGTTCTCATAGATATTAGTTCGATTTTTTCAGTTTTTGGAATTCCTGTAGATATTAGTAGACGCCTCCTTAGACATGGGCTAGAATCTGTCTCGGCACACACTCCTTGCTTCATTTCCATTCACATATCGTCTCATACATAGTATTCTGTTATTTTGAATTTTGGCTCATGACATGACCCGACTCAAGAAGCAACACGCTGCACTGCTCAACGCAAAAGAAAGGAAACAGGAGTTTGTCGTAAAGAAAAAAATATTTTAAAATTTTCAACACTTTCGTGAGGTGTGTGTGTTTTCAGTTAGGTAGGTACCTACTCGTTTTGTAAAAAAAACAACTGATAAGTGAAAACGGAAAACAGACCCTCATTGGCTGCTTTTATAATTCCCACGACATTGACGACAATGCCACTGCACCGACAATGGCACGCGATTTCTCATTTATTTATTATCTTTTTTCGTTTTTAATGAAACGGACAAAACCCGTAGTGAGCTAAAAGATATTTGATCATGGGTAAAAAAATGGCAGGGGAGCGTTGAAAAAAAATAAACATGAAAAGCGGGTGGCGAGCCAAAATTTGGGAAACAAAGGTATAAAAATTACATCTTTCACCTTTAGCCGACTGCAAAGTTAAGTGTGTCAAACTGTAGTGAGTTTTCATTTTCGAAAGTCGATCTCCATGAGATTGAGAGAGGGCAACCCTGATAAATATATAAACGAGTCTCGTACGGACGAACATCAAGAGCTCATACGGACGTCATGGACGTTCGTCCTCTTCCTTCTCACTTGTCTTGTTTGAAAATGAAAAATACATAAAATTCACTAGAAAGATTACGTCACGTACGATTTCTCGCTCGGACTAGTATTTTTTTTATAGTGATACCTCACAAGAGTCTCAGCTGCTCCCGTCTGGAGCCAGTAAGACTATGGCATCCCCAATTGGGGTATGTTGTGAGGCTGAAGGTAGTGAGGAGTGGAAGGAGATAGGAAAGAGGAAGGTGGGGAAGTACCTGGCTATTCAGATCTGGTCACCAAACACGGCTAACGCCATTTCAAGTAACGTTTCAATTCTGAATGGTGGTCTTACACCAGGGCGATACTGAGAGTAGGTATCTTCCACTCTGGAACGTGCCGCAAATATACTATATATCTATTATTTTAAATGAATAAATTGTGAAATAACACAAATTAATCAAATAAAATTTATTTGCCACGCCGGGATTTGATCCCGCGACCTTCGGAATGCTAGTCAAGTTACCGCTGGACTACGCCGGCCGTCAATAATAAAGAACATACTTAATAAAATCAGAATCAAAAGCTCAAGGATTCTGACTTATTTTTTGATACACGCAGTACTTTTAGTAGAAAAATGAAGGCTGTTTTCCTACAAAGTTCAAAGTAAACAACTTAGACATACATTCGTTTATATATATATATATATTTTTTTTAAATTTCTGTATAACATTGTTTATCTATATTTATATTTTTTTGTTTCAAAAATAATTTGTAAATTCTTATAAGGATATTGCGCATTTATTTCATATCTCTATTTGTAAAATAATATTCTTATGTACTTATATATTTTTTCCCCTATTTATAAGACATAATATTTGTATATGTTTTTAACTGCTGTTTAAGTCAATTCGTGAGAAATAGTTTGGATGCAGGTGAATTCTCTAGTTGATGTTTTGTATATTCTTGCCAATTAATATCTGTATCTGTATTTTCTCCTAAATAAATAAAAAAAAAAAAAAATAAAATAAAGAACATCCAATGTTGATTGAATTAGATAAGTAAGTAAGGGAACGTACTCAACGTACCCATACTACGTGACACGTTTAGGGGGGGGGGGGGGGGGGGGTCTTAAAAATGTCACGCTCCATACAAATGAGCGGCGGTTTGGTTAGGATTTTGGTCACCGGGGGGGGGGGGGGGGGGGTTAAAAATTGCAAAAAGTTGGTCACGTAGTATGGGTACGTTCCCTAAGTACCTAGTGAAAAAATTTGTCATCAACAAAGTAATGAGTAAATTGATAAAGATATAAAATTTTCGGGAATGAGTTATTTCCACATATGACATGATTCAATGAAATGATAACCACCTATACCCGCATTAAAAAAGATGTTGCTGTCCCATTTATATCTGGTATTTCAACCACAGCGTGGTTTTACAAAATATTTTCGTGAAAGTCAATGCGTCATCGGCAATCAGGTCTTTACAAGAAATAGCCGAAACAGGTCATAATCATTACAAAGACATTTTTTTGCTATTACAGCGGAAGACAATCCATTTTTTAAACATGCATTTTTTTGCAACTTCGTAATATTTTTTTCTATCATTTAAATTAATTTGATACTCGTCGAAATATGCTTGTGAGTAAAAAAAATCACGTTCATTATTATAAGCTACTATTTGGTTCCCGGTATGGGTTGCAATGCCATATTCAAAGAAATAAATTGTTTCTCCCTGCATGTCCTTCCACGTACGTCCCCGTTCCCCTCCCGCATCCCGCGTGCCACCTATTACAATTTTTTTATTCAAATTTTCATTTTTCATATAAGTACATATTACAAATATTCATTTTTTGTGTATTATAAGAACAATCAATCAAATCTGGTACTTACCTAACATAGGTACCTATTTAAAATATCTATAATTTAAAAAATCCATAGGCAATTCTTTTGTTAGGTACACAAAAAACAGCTGCCTGCTAAATTCAATTTCATCAAACGCGCGAACAGTCAAACGTGCAAAGTTAAAATAGTCGTTAAGTTTTCTGAAATTATCCAATTTTCTGCGTAATTTTCTTAATTTTTCTTTCCGTAAAAACCTTCTACAAAGTATTTTAAAACTTTAAATAAAGTGAATGAAATAGGTAAGGTCGTTCTGAAGTTATGGCATGACCAAGGGAAACAAGGATTCATTTTTAAATACATAGATGACATTTGTACAGCGCAGTTTTGTGTTATTTCACTTCAAGTGGGCTCTACCGCAATTAACTTAAAAATAATCTAGTGTTCAGTCTAGTATCCATACTCTTAGGTTCAGACAAATTATTCCTACAGTGCTTGGTTCAGTCAAATTATTCCTACAGTGCCAGTATTTGTATTTCAAATACGTATTTCAATTACAAGTAATTCAAATACTGCCCAGCCCTGATACAGTCTGACATAAATAGACACGATCGCGCTGCTATCCAAGATGACTGACTCACAGGAAAATTAACGTAAGTTTAAAGTAATGGGGCCGACACACTTAGCTATATTGGGAATGTATGGCGAGCGATATGCTGAAAGTTCTAATCAAGTTCTGTGATTATTCCAACAAGGGACGATTGTTTCACAGTACTTGGATAATAACAGAACTTGAATAGAAATTTACAGAACTTTAAAATTTTACGAATAAGGAAATCAAGTGATAAAATTATAAAGATGGTTCCATACCAACTCAGAATCAAATCCACTCAACACCTCTTTGAAAAGTCGTTAAAAGCTATGATTTCTTTTAAATAGCCCATAATCTAACCTAACGTAACCTATTTAACGATTTTTTTTGTCATCACTTTTTAATGACTTTTCAAAGGAGGTGGTGAGTTGATTTCCTTCTGAGTTGTCCGGTCACCAATTTTTATTCATGTAAGTACGGTAAGTTTCACACTGTTTGAGATTGTGATAATGTCCTGCTATAAAGCGAGCGGGCTAAGTTCAATTAAAATTACATTAAATAAAATTGCTTATAATATATTTTTAAAAGCGGCCGGATTCCGGGGAAACTTTGCGGAGTCATCGATTAATTATTTCAGGCAGTTTACCAGTTTTACCTGAACATGTAATTATTAAGAGTTCTTGGAATTGTACTTGACATTTTCTTTAAAGTGCTTTCTAATATCGATTGTATTTTCGAATTGATTTCTGCACCGAGGGATTTATTATTAATACAATCGTCATGATCGTGTACCTACCTATTACAAACATCAATATGTTGTTTAGATGTAATACGATCATAGACTAATATTCATAAGTCTATGAATAGATGCATTTTTCCGTAGGAGTGCATATTTTAGAACATTGATAAAAAATTTATCAGAAGCGTTCACGGATGTATTTTGCACTTTGGAAGAATATAATAACCTCCTGACATTTTGTATAGTGTTCTTCAAAATTGAAAGCGGTTAATACAACATTTCGTTAGAATATAAAAAAAAAAACTGCGTAATGACCACCGGTATAATTTTATTACAATAAAAAATTCATACATTTCAAAATTTTAAAAATAACTTCATTGGAGTAAATAATAATCTTTCGAAATCAATTTATCTTTTTTTGTAGAATATAGTCGTTGGGTGTAGAAAGGCTAATTTTCAATTCGGTCTGGTTATTTCTCTTGTTATCGAACAAGAGTCCCAAATGCTCTCGTCTTGAGCCAGTGAGACTATGGCATCTCCAATTGTGGTTAGGTTGGGAGGCTGGAGGTAGAGAGGAGGGGAAGTAGATGGGGACAGTAAGAAGGGAAAGTATCTGCTTATTCAGATCTGGTAACTAAATACGGCTATCTAAAGCCAATTCAAGTTTTAATTCTGAATGGTGGTCTTACACCAGGGCGATGCTGAGAATAGATATCTTTCACTCTGGAAATATACTATATATTATTTTTAATTAATTGATTGTGAAATAACACAAATTCAATCTATTTGAACCCGCGAGCTTCAGATTGCTAGTCGAGAGCCTTAAGTGTCGTTCAGACATCGAATATAACCGCGAACAGGTATCTGTTGAACCGCGAGCGCTTATGTTTCGTGCCGTTCACATGGCGCAGATCAAATATTTCTTCCTGTGGTGGGAGAGGGGGTCAGATGAATTAGCGAGCGGCCACGGAGTGCGCATTTTTTGTACTGAATCTATCAACTTGACATCTGTCATCCACCGGACTAGACAGCTCCGTAATAAAAAATGACCCCCTCTCCCGTTTTCGTCGGAGTGGGGGGCGCTTAACTGTTGGCATATCGCCTCAAGAGCGGTTATGGGCAAAAGATGTGCATTGTACATGGTTGATGTGCGCATAAGAGCTCGTTCACATTGAGCATATAAATATAAAAGATCATAGCACGCCACATATCGCTCTCCATACAATCCCTTCAGACCGTTCACACCTGAGCGCTTTATGCGCACATCAACCATAGACAATGCACATCTTACGCCGTAACCGCTCCTGAGGCGATATGCCAACAGTTAAGCGCCCCCCACTCCGACGAAAACAGGAGAGGGGGTCATTTTAATTACGGAGCTGCCAAGACCGGTGGGTGACAGATGTCAAGTTCATAGATTCAGTACAAAAAATGCGCACTCCGTGGCCGCTCGCTAATTCAACTGACCCCCTCCCCTACCATAGGAAGAAATATTTTATCTGCGCCGTGTGAACGGCACTAAACATAAGCGCTCGCGGTTCAACAGATACCTGCTAGCGGTTATATTAGATGTCTGAACACCCCTTAAAGCGCTTAGGTGTGAACGGTCTGAAGGGATTGTATGGAGAGCGATATTTGGCGTGCTATAATCTTTTATATTCATATGCTCAATCTGAACAGGCCTTTACCCTCGACAATGGAGGCCGTCAATAAAAGGTTTAAAAAAAACATCTCGACTGTCGGCAGTCGGCACCGCTCTACAAAATACAGCGCCTATTGCAATGAATCGTTGGTTTTTTTAGATTGGTGTTTACAATCCCAACATAAAAATGAGTCAACCACAGCACGCACACATAATGCACGCTTACGTATGGCGTATTATGCATTCGATTTCAGAAAAGAAAATTCCTATTTTTGTAATACCTGAGGGATTAATTCATTATACGTGGAAATTTTTGAAGAGGGGTGTCATGAAGTTAAAATGTTTAGAAACCACTGGCTACAAAAATATTACATTATGGGGTATTTCACCATCCTCTTGATAACCTATCCACAGGATGACGTATGACGTATATTAATAAATAAACAACTAAATACTCGCAATAGATAGAGAACTCGACTTATCTGATATATATATAGCTCATGGAGGAAAATCTTTTTTCCCTTTCCTCCATGGCATAACCACTCAACATGGTTTCGAGTACCGAATAGTAAACTCGGCCTTTATAAATAAATCGTAAATCTTTTATCCAAAATATATTATCCGCTTTATCCGATGGATAAGCTACCAAGGGGACGGTGAAATACCTAGGTACCATGGGCGTAGCCAGGGGGGGGGTTTAGGGGGTTCAAACCCCCCCTGAAAAGTTAAAATATCAACATCAATAATATTAAAATAAGGAGAGTTAAGAGAATGTTTTTTGTAACACTGACATCTCAATGTATATGTATCTAAAAAGATAAATGGGGACCTCTGAAAGAAATAAAATAATTTAACTTTGAAGTTCCGTTTTTTCGGTGAATGCGGTTGATTTTTTTGGAATTCCGTTTCTAATCAGTGGTAAGTGTACACGTACTTTGAAATAAACATATATCAGGATTAGTGTTACAGACAGGTGATAGTGTATTGTGATTAGTGTTACAGCCAGTCAGCATTAAATGTGATTATTTGAATAATTTGACTGCTTAAAATTTTTTTAACATGTAGGTACTATGTATTTTGTTTTGAAAAGTTTTATTTTCTATACACATTTATTACTTTAATTTTATTTAAAAAAAAAAGAAAAAAATTAAGTAGTTACATAGAAAATAAAAGTTTTTAAAGCAAATACAAAGTCCGACAAACCCCCCCCCCCCCCCCCCCCCCGACACGAGTTTTGCACTTTCAGTCGTTTTATTTTCTTGAACCCTCCCCGAAACTAAAACCTGGCTACGCCCGTGCTAGGTACCCCCTCAGTTCAATTTCTTCAGTGACTAATAAATATTTTTAATAAATGTAATAAATATTTTGTAATAAATATTTTGTAATAAATATTTTTAATGTTTTTCCTAGAATTTATCGCATTTCTCGGCGACAATAATCGTATCGAAATACCGCAATGCAATAGTAGCACAGTTGTTGTATTCAACTTCCTCGTTTTGTAATCTCGGGTCACGAAAACCCGTTTTATATGAGATCCCAAGTATTATTATTTATATCTATGTATAACTCACCTGGAGATTGTAGGAACCGCAATGTACCGGTAAATCGTATTTGCCGTTCCAGCTCTATGACCCAAAATGATAGAACATGAATAGAACCTACATTGTGAAGCGTTAGGTTCTTCGACTATCAATCCAGGTGTCGTGGGATGTAAAATATCTCTCTTTGGAACTGACCCCGTGCAGTTGGAACTCTGAAAGTAGGTAAGTATTTTTAAAAAGGATTCACTTTTATTTATCGTTCTTCAAAAGTAGGTCCTATCAGGTTGGACTGAAATTACGCAGTTGTCAACAGAATGTTCAATTACGATGTTAATATTATACATATTATAACAATTGTACATTTTATTTTATTTTTATTTTTTATTATTAGTGTACACCAGAATCATTCTAATTACAGTAGGTACAATTTAGTTACCGTATTAGCATTTAGGTATACCTACCTAAGTGACTCTTTAATAATATTTTTAAGGCATATAAAGCAATTTGCAATTTTGCAATTTGGTTTGCAATAAGGTTTGCAATTTCATTTAATAGCACCACTCCCCTCGTCATGTTACGCTTTGCCAAGACGTCTGTTCTGCCGTTCGGTACACTCGTAATATTATTACACAAATTGTAACTATACAGATTATTAATTTTATTGACGCATTTAATTATTATTATTACCTCTAATACTGTCTCTATGTGCTACATTGAATAAAAACTACAGATTGATATTAATTAAATAAGAGGGCATCCCTAAATTACGTCACACCTTAAGGGGGGGAGAGAAGTATGACATTGTGTGACCCCCTATCCCATTACGCCTCCTCAGTTGTTTTTACATGTAAAATTTAAAAAATATGCGACGACACGCTGGGGGGAGGGGGTCTCACAAATGTGACGATGTGCTTCAGGGACGGGGAGAGGTAAAAAAATCATAAAAATTCGTGTGACGTACTAAGGTGTGTATGTTACTTATGTAAGTAAGTCAGGTACGAAGGTTCTTATTTAATCAAGTTACTTGGGTAACTTGATTAAATAAGAACCCTTCCAGCCACGATTAGACAAACTGAATCAATGACCAAATACAAACAAGATAATATAAAGAAATGGATTATAAGTATTGGACGTCACACTACTACTAACATCTGTAAAATAGATAACAAATAGACAGAATTACCATCTCACGTACCTATGTCCTTACCCTTATTAAAGAACTTAAAAAAGTAAAATCCTATATGTATCATATAACTCCCTATATAGATTATTCTCTTCCTTCACCTATATAATGCTCTCTTTATGATATTAACCCTCAATTTTAATCATCTTTCTTTTTGAATTGTATAAATCAGTATTTATTTATTTAAACGCCCATAGGGCTTTTACATAGAATGCAGTACATTTTTTTTTTAATTACAGTGAAAAGATTATAAGTAACATAATATATGTTAAAAACAAAATATAGATTATATAAAATATAAGCGTTAACAAAATACAGGTAACATAAAATATAAGAAATAAAATATAGGAGTTGAGATAAAGTAGGTAGGGTTAAAATTGTTGTTCACATTGGTTTATGGGATAGGTAGAAATAAATAGTTGGCACATATGGTGTTTGAAGTTTGCTAAGTTCAAATTATTGTCAAATACATCCATATTGTTTAAGTATTTGTTACCAAGACTATGTAAACGTTATATTGGAGAATGTAAATCATAGTTCGAATGAGATGTACGTATATAAAATGTCAATGATTGTCTTGTTGTTCGTGTAGGTACATGTAGATTTATTAATTGCAGAAGTTCACAACTGTTGAATTTAGAGTTTAATAATTTTAATAAAAAGGTCAGGTCGTTTATTTGTCGTCTGTTTTCTAATGTTGGAATATTTAAAGTATTCATTAGCGACGGGTAATTTATGTGCTCTAAAGGGATGTTAAGTTTAAAATTTACAAAAAGTAGAAATTTTCTTTGAATTCTTTCAATAGTATGAATATGAATTTTGTAGAAGGGCGACCAGACTATGGAGTATGTATCTTACCTTAAATATTCTTATGTTATAATTAAATATTCTTATGTATGATACTCATTTATGTACCTCTACGCCTGTCTCAACACAGGTGTGTGAGACAGGCATCGAATAATGTAATGTAAACATACCGTATATAGATAAATAAATAAATAAATATAATTAAAGTATGTAAGTAGGTATTTATATTATTAGGTAAATAGATTCTTATATATCATTGTAAAAGAAGATAACAATAATAATCTAAACGAAAATATGAAAGAAATCAAGACATAGAAAAATAGAAAAAGATAATGGTCGCAACTGGGATTTGAATCTTTTCGTTTAGATTATTATTGTTATCTTCTTCTTCAATTATATATTATATTTATGGGAATAACATTCAAAAGTTATAAAAAGAGAGTTTTTCTTATAAAGGAGTCACTCACCATCCTACTGATAGCTTATCCATACGATATCGAATATTAATAAATAAAGAAATACCTAGACACTCGTAACAAGTAAAAAAAACTCGGCTAACTTATAATTATAGGGATATAGCCACTCAGAATTAGGTTTTTCTTGTAATCTTGCTTGACAAGCTGTTAGATCCTGATGTGTCGGATTACAGGGGGCGCCTGATTAGCCAGGGGCCGGATTACCGCGGGTCCACATCATTACGGGAGAGTGGTATAAATGTTGTTTGAAATTATTATTTTTTTAGCTTTACGAATCGAAATCAATATTATGGAAACCGAAACATCGCCTGTACAATTGTACGCAACTGATAAGATACAGCGCCGAATCAGCTGTTCGACATCCGCCATTTTGGAGTTCGCAGTTCGGAGTTGGAGTATTGGCCGCAATCAGTCAGCACATCATCAATCTGGACGTAGCATAAAAGGACCTGTACCGAACATTAGTGCGATTCTGTATGAATAACATTGAAGCCTAAACTATGGTAAGGGAAAATTACCTGGCAGCCAGCACGACAAACTTTTTAAATAGTTTTTATGCAAAGTGGTATAAAATCTATTGATCGAAGTCAGGGGCGGCCCTAGCTAAATTATGGAGGCGTCTACTAATATCTACAGGAATTCCAAAAACTGAAAAAATCGAACTAATATCTATGGGAATCAAAGTGTTGACGAATATCTACAGCTCAAACTGTTGATTAATATCTATGAGAACCAAAGTGTTGACGAATATCGACAGTACTATCAGAGGTTGGATTTGCAATTATGTATAGCATATTGGAATAACGTAATATTGCGTATGCAGTTTAAAAAACTTAATTTATGTAAGTATGTATGTAAAAATCCCTAATATCGGACTATTGGACACATTTAGCTGATTAGTCCAACCTACGCTCTGTAGATATTAGTTCAACCTACGCTCTGTAGATATTAGTCAACACTCTGAAGTTCGTAGATATTAGTTCAACATATGAGCTGTAGATATTCGTCAAACATACAGGCTGTAGATATTAGTATCTGGAGTCTAAATTATTAGGTGGTGCGAAATCTCTTGGTGGCGCCCTTCCCCTCCTAACAAAAAATAGAGCTCTTTCTACGCAGTTATGCATCTTTAATTGAAGTACCTAGTAGGACGGATGAGAAATAATAACAGAAAAAATATATGTTTGATTTCATTTATTTAATTAAATCTGCGAAATCAATAAAAACACTACAACACAACTTTTCTAGTTTTTGGGCTTGCGAATTTTTTTATTAAATCAGAATAAATAAACCCTTGGGCAATTTCATTCTCAATTGATAAAATTGCAAGATCTGATAGTCTTTCTTGACACATAGCCGAAGGTAAGTACGTTTTAATTTTTTTTAATTTACTAAAGCTTCGTTCTCCTTTGGCGATATTACAGGGATGGTCAGCAAAATCCGAAGCGCTGTCCACAGATTCGGGAATATATCCTGCCAATCTTTTTTTTTATAAGTTGAACTTATAGTGGCTCTGCTGAGTCAAGATTTTTTAATAATGGGTTTAGGTTCAAAAGTTTTTCAACCAATTCGCGACTAGAGATATCACATTGTTCCCCATCGGTTAAAATGATTTGCAAATCTGCACAGGAATTATTTTTATGTTATACAAAAAATACCATGTATCATTGAATTTTTCGTCGCCGAATCTTGTTCTGAGTAGCCTAAATGGCGAAAAATTGCCTACGTTGGCAACACTGCTTGCTCCCCGCACCGACCACACGATTTAAGCGCACAATAGATAGATAGTCGATCAGTGATTGAGTGTTTTCGGCGCCCCCTTATGACGGCGCCCTGTGCGGTCGCACCGCTCGCACCGCCCTAGGGCCGCCCATAATCGAAGTATAAACTATTTTATTTTTATATTTTTGAATGTAGCTATTACTTTGTGGTTATCCATTATAGAAAAATGAAATAATTTAACTTTGTATAAACCACTTATTTGATGCGCAAATCCGACCGGTTTCGGAACAAACGTTCCTTCGTCAGGGAAAGCTTATACTAATTTGACAGTTTCGAACAATGTTTTATTATGGTAGGGGTGGAGCTGGTTTAATATTAGTGGAAAATCTTCCTTCTAATATTAAACCAGCGTTTTATACAAGAAATAATATCTGTAATTTTTTGAGAAATACTAAAGATAAAGACCATAAATTGACTTATTCCGGAATATATAAACTCAAATGCAATGATTGTCCCTCATTTTATATTGGAAAAACCACTCGTAATTTTGAAATCAGAATCAAAGAACATTTAAGGTGTCTTAATAATAATAATTTTTCTGAGTTTGCTAACCATATCATTGAAAATAACCATAGTTTTGAAAAAAATACAGGGATAAATATTCTTCATATTAATCATAAAGGAAAACGTTTAGATAACTTAGAAGCCTTGAAAATTAAAAAATCCCTTAAAAATAATGAATCTATTATCAACAAACAAAAAATATTGTCATATAGCCCAATCATGGATTTGTTCCCCTACCCACTTACTCTACACTAATACCTACCTACCCAATCTACATTATTATCTAGCAACAGCTCCACCCCTACCATAATAAAACATTTTTCGAAACTGTCAAATTAGTATAAGCTTTCCCTGACGAAGGAACGTTTGTTCCGAAACCGGTCGGATTTGCGCATCAAATAAGTGGTTTATACAAAGTTAAATTATTTCATTTTTCTATTTTATTTTTGTTTTGTCAATCCATATAACGGCTTGTGTAGTAGGAGTAGGAAATTTCATGATAAAATTAAGTAAAGGCATTTTGAATACTGTATACAAATTCAAATTGTTCTCGAATAACTCCATCCAGGACATGATGAGAACAAAATACTTTCTAAACGATAGAAACCCTAAGTTGAATCGGCTTCAACTTTTATTCTATGAAATAGACTATAGAATAGATATGGTGGGAACCTAGCATTAGGTAAGTAAAATAATTAATTGCGTAAACAGATACTTAGGTAGATATTATAGATGATCATCAATCTATGTTTGTTAGAAATCTGTTGATCAATGCGGAAAATGGATGGCACAGATGGCAATGGCGCTGTCTTTATCAGCAAAATATTACATAAGTAGGTACCTACCTAAACCTTCAAAAACATATTTACCTCTTAAAATCGTAAACATCACATTCTTTTTTTGTATTTTATATTTTGCGTGCTACCTAGTCATGATACGTGACAGCTTTAACACCAACTTATCGCGTATCAAGGCTAGAGTGCAAAGAGATAAGAATAGAGTAGATAAGAGTAGGTATAATGGAGTAGAAATAAATAGGCACGCAGTAGGTGACGATGATGACAATATCGGATAGCATTGCATATCTATCCTCTATGGACGATAGGTAGGTAGGTACCTTTTGTTCTCTACTCAACACTTTTACAGTAAACAGCTCTTTATCCGGTCAATGTCTGTCTTTACACCTGAATAAATAAATGAATAATAGGAATTATTTTGTTTCAGACTGGTGAGTGATTGATTACTTTACAATAATATTTGCATTTATTGTTAAAATTATCAACAATTTTAGATAAAATGATAAAGTCATTTTATCTCCCTGAATCATTTAGCGCGGTGCCTACGCCGTGGACCCATAAACAAACCAATCCCGGTAGAGCTATGAAAAAATACACAGTAAAAAAATCGCCCGTTTCCCTTCGCCGGGAAATTGTCAGTGAGAAAACATATAAGTAGGTATGTTCCTACATTGCTACCAATATAATTATGTTGATGACCCTAAAACTACAGACAGATTTTTTCACCTGCCAAAATAATCAATAACCGTAGTGTTAGCTCGGTATTATATAGTCACGTTGAAGTACGTGCGCAGATAGGTAGGTAGGTACCTAGCCATAATATGAGCTCAATCGCCACGTAATAAAATAAACAATGACCTCAGAACATTCAGCTCATTGGCAATGACGAACAACGATTATAATTTATAGAATTTTGATGACGACATCCGGATTTATTTGTTGCAAGTTGCGACTTTATTGATCCTTGTATTCTAACCTTACCTCCTCATAACCTGACCTTATCAGTTAACCATATTATTTTACCTAATTTTATAGTCAAGCAGACAAGTCAGTGCATTGGTCAAAACCTACGTGAGCAATTTAAAAACAATTCCACAGCATTATACCTATCTACTACCGACATATTGTATTCATTTTTACAGTTCGTCGACATGCTTTACCAATTCGTTCATTTCTCCATCTAAAAATGTCGCAGTGAAAAAGAAAACGGTATGCACACGATGATTTCAAATATTTGGTTTAGTACCTGCCTAGACGTACCTACATAACAAAGTAAACAGTAGGTAGGTATACCTACGGCTTTCCGATGAGAGCTCCTTTGTACTTTGTGTGACGAGTGACGATGCGTCATTTTTATGAGAAAGGGGGACGGAGACGGAAAGTTTGCAGCGGAGCTATCGGTGGCAAGTCTTTAGCAGATGTTCCTACAAATAATAATGGTAAAAAAGTTAACAGAATGAATTTTACTCGAGTGCCTAAATAAATAAAATAAATATGTGTAAGTACGTGTTTTTACTATAGCTCTCTTTCCCGACGCGACGCAAGGAGCGTTCATTTTTTAATTTTCAACGAAATCTATGTTATAAATTACTAACCAGGTAGGTAGGTACTTACAAGAAAATATTTTTTTGATTTCATGATTTCTTTCGTAATCCTCGAACTGGTTGGGGCTCTTAACAATACCCTTCAAGTTTCTATCTAACTAGTATGGTATACGCCAAACTTTAAGACCAGCCTGACGTTGATCAGAAATCGTCGCAGTAGGCGAGTTCAGGAAAGAGGCATGCCCCCCCCTCCCCTTCCCACGCATTTTTCTGTCGCACGTACATTTTTATGCATCTTTCTCTTTCGCTTACGCTCATTGTAAAGTCAGTAATTGCTTGAGAATGGAATCTATCATGTTCAGGCCGGTCTTAAAGTTTGGCGTATACTATACTCCGGCTTAGGCCGTTTAGGCTTTATTACTATTGTCATCTGGTGGTTGTATTTAATTGACTGAATTTAAGTAACATTACTGCGTTTTACGAGGAAAAATTCTTAACTGGATAAAAAACCCATACAACTGAAAATAAAAAGAAAACGCAAAGTTCTGAACTTTTCACATGATTTACTGAATGTAAATAGTTCATCTTTTGGCTGCATCCTTTTCCCTTCGATGGTCTGCCTTTTTACGTGTATACGTCTACCACTACACAAGTAGGTGTACACAGGCAAGCTGGCAAGAAACTTTCCAAGGCGGATAACGGAATGCGGCGTTGCCAAGAGTGTGTTAACAATAGAACGTCGTTTGTTGATATTTCACGAAGGGGGAAATGCTTTGTAATAATAACAATATTGAAATAAATACACAGGGGACATTATTTTACCTGGACTTGCCTGTTGAAACTGGCAGTTTGCAACAGTTCTGTTCTCACGCACGAAGTTAAAATTAGGTAGGTACTTATAATACTAATTTAGGCACTTCATAGTTTAGGTGCATAGGTACCTACCTTCTCACCTGCTTGTGTCCTTCTTTGTAATCATGGTGTAATCGTAATCCACGGAGAAAAGCTTTCCTCTGTGGTGTAGGTACCAAAGCACATTTTTAGACCAGATTGTTTCACAATCGATGTAGGTACGTAACATGTAGGTAGGTACCTAATATAGGAATTTAAGAATTTTTGAGGTGGGTTAAATATTATCATCCTACACTACGACATTCTATACATTTTATCCATCCATTTACAGTGTTAGTGGCCTCTGTGAACGGCCTCCACAGCAGACTCGGTTGATTAGATACCTACCTATCGAAATCTCACCACTAATTCATTAGTGTGACAAACAGGAAGCCAAATAATCAAAATGAAGATTAGAATTCATCATAAAAATTCTAGCTTTGTACCTACAAATTGGCTTTGTGTGTTTCAAATCCTGTCTAAACGAGCTCTCAAGATAATATTCGTATGTGGGCGAAAACATTTTTTGTGTTTACAGGTAGGTATATCTACCTAATGTAGAAGAGCGGTTGGGCAGGTGGTCCGTGGTAACAAGAACCCCAGGACCATTTTCATAGCAGAGACTCCAGATACTAATATCTACAGCCTGTATGTCGGACGAATATCTACAGCTCATATGTTGGACTAATATCTACGAACTTCGAGTGTTGACTAATATCTACAGAGCTAAGGTCGGACGAATATCTATGACGGTCCCAGTGTTGACTAATATCTAAGGAGCGTAGGTTGAACTAATATCTAATAATAATAATAGAGGTTGTACGGAAAAGCATAAATTTCTTCAATTATGTAATTACTAATTACGTAAAGGCTTAAACGTTTAAAGTACGTACAAGAAGTTTTTGCATATTTATTTATTATTTTGCTGTTTACGAGGACTTTTATTTATTATATTACGTATTTTGCTGTTTACGAGGACAATAATTTATTGAACAAACATGGAGGTCATAATACAAAGATATTTATTTATTTATTTCGAAATACACGGCACCACAACCTAACCTAACCTAAACTAACTGACATAGAAATGGTTATGGTAACAGACTAAATAATTTAGAAGCACTCGAAATACAGAAAGCTGTTAAAACAAAAACCGAAATCCTTAATATTCAGCTAAATGTGTCCAATAGTCCAATATTAGGGATTTTTACATACATACATACAAACTTAAATTTAGTTTTTTAAACTGCATACGCAATATTACATTATTCCAATATGCTAAACATAATTGCATTGCCAGTACTGTAGATATTCGTCAACATTTTGGTTCTCATAGATACCTATTAGTCAGCAGTTTGAGCTGTAGATATTCGTACGCACTTTGGTTCTCATAGATATTAGTCAGCAGTTTGAACTGTAGATATTCGTTCGCACTTTGGTTCTCATAGATATTAGTCCGATTTTTCAGTTTTTGAATTCCTGTAGATATTAGTAGACGCCTCCATAGCAGATAGTCAAACCTTTCAATAGTTTAGCGGTTTTTCAATATTCTAATTTATAGCCTACCCTTATTGTATTTGAAATTACCGTAGTCGTGTTTGGTGATGAGATCTGAATAGCCAAGTGCTTCATCACCTTCTTCTGTCTGATCTCCTTCCCCTTCCCCTCTCGATTTCATTATCAGCCTCAAAAAACCTTGAAAAAGCGCAGATTTCTAGTCAAAACCATATACCTAACGTCAATATCAAAAATGACAAAAAGCATGATGCACTTCAAACGAAAATAATGGTTATTGCCCTTTAGCTTGTCATATTTTGGGGTAGGTAGGTAGGGAAAATGTCGGTTATAAAAACACAAACATGTTTTTTAGAATTCGCTTCAGCAATGGAAACATGACGTTATCAACAAAAAATGACGAAGTCAGATAAGGTAACAATATATGTACATAGATAGGTGGGTACTTATAGGTACTTACCGAAGGTACCTACATTTGTCGATCACAGGACGGTAAAGCTCCGTTTATAATAGGAATAGTCGGTAATCCGTATTCGATAAGCTCTAAGCCGTAGAAGTTGGAAGATAGGAAACCTGTGTATCCGTTTATAATAATCTGTTATTTCTTTTCCACAACCGGAAAGATGGTTTAACTTATCTTTTACGGTTACGGATTGCAGAAAGCATATATGCTGAGATTTATGTATTTTCGATCGATAATCCATGGCTATGGTATCGGTATCTACTATTTAATTTATTTGAACAATAATTTGGTGAACAAATATTTACGCGGAGATAGATATTTCACCAATTTTATATATATTTGCTGAAGACGAAAATGATCTAATATATAATAATAGATATTAATAATGAATATAAGTGACGCAGAATTGAATTCTTGGGTTGAAAAATTTCGTCATTTATATGACAAGAAAAAGATTATAAATACAGAAATGTCGTAGAAAACTCTTGTTTATTTATTGGTGTTTTTTTTACTTTCCATATGCAGTGTACGCTAGCCCCAGAATTGACAAAAACATTCCAGACGCAACAATGTCTGACGAATCCATCGTTCCAATATTTATTTATATTATAAAACAATATGTCTTAGAATAGACTCCAGATACTAATATCTACGGCCTGTATGTCGGACGAATATCTACAGCTCATATGTTGAACTAATAATATCTACGAACTTCAGAGTGTTGACTAATATCTACAGAGCGTAGGTTGGCTTAATCAGCTAAATGTGTCCAATAGTCCGATATTAGGGATTTTTACATACATACTTTCATAAATTAAGTTTTTAAACTGCATACGCAATATTACGTTATTCCAATATGCTATACATAATTGCAAATCCTACCTCTGCCAGTGCTGTAGATATTCGTCAACACTTTGGTTCTCATAGATATTCGTCAACAGTTTCGATTTTTTCAGTTTTTGGAATTCGTATAGATATTAGTAGACGCCTCTTTAGAATATACTCTCGGGTGCTCTCGGGTGACACCGGCATAGTTACTTCTGTGGGCGTATTCTATTTTATCCCTATTCCAATTAAAAACTACGTTCTAAAATATTACGGATTGCGGATTACGGCCCGGCCCATTCTTATCGCTTATTCCTATTATAAACGGGGCTAAGTAGTTGCCTACGTATTATTCATATCTGAAATTGTAGGTAATGTTACTCATAAACTCATAAATAATCCAAAGTCCCGGTAATTAGTGAATCATAAAATGTGTCATTTCAAGGAAAATATTTAATACCGTTTTGGACCCCCTAATCTCTCGATCTGACTTGTGATCTCACTTACATAGGTACAATAATTTTTGTGGAGCAGTCTCTATGTGGTCTTGATGGACCAACAAAATGGATAGTTACAAATATATAAGTATGCATGTGCATAACGAAGGAAGGAGTGTACGGATAATATAATATATGATATGAGATATGACCAATGACTAAATAAAGTACCCTTAGGGAGGACTAAGCATACCAATAAAACATTCTGCACAAACGGTTATACAAAAATGGCGGCGGCAAAAATGTAACCCGTATTTATTACTATCGTTTATAAACTTAATGATAACCATGGGAACTGCCGCCATTTTTGTATAACAGTTTGGACAGAATGTTTGGTTTTATCGGTAGGTATGTACCTATGTGTATCGGTGTGCCAAATCCTTTTCTTGGGTATTTTATCTAGTCATTGGATATGACCCAAATGTAAATGGTAAAAGAAGGGATATTTGTGTCTACCTACCAGGCCGTTAATGAAGTGTTCAATAAAATACCTATATAGATACCTACTTACGTTATAATATGACACTTATAAATAACTTTAACCCCTAGGTATTCACATGGGTACCTATGTATTTATTTATCATTATTTATTTAATATTATTAACGTACTTACTGCAGTTAATGGGTAATAAGAATTAGTGAAATAACTAACGTGACCAGACGCCCCGTTTTCAGGCAGCGTGTCCCGGAACACAGCTTCGGGCGCGAAAATGTGCCGTTTTCAAAAAGAAAGAAACTCGCAGTAGAATTTAAAAAAAAAAGCATGCAAATAAGAATCCTAGAGGTAGAATCTAGTACTAGTAGATAAAACGTAGGTGGTTATTTAATTTATGGGCCTGGAATTCCAATAATCCATGCGCTTGATAGCTGCAGAACGAGTTGTGATCTAGCCTCCTACATAGTAAAGTAAATTCACTCGTAAAATCGGAGGCGTCTACTAATATCTACAGGAATTCCAAAAACTGAAAAAATCGAACTAATATCTATGAGAATCAAAGTGTTGACGAATATCTACAGCTCAAACTGCTGACTAATATCTATGAGAATCAAAGTGTTGACGAATATCTACCTACAGCACTGGCAGAGGTTGGATTTGCAGTTATGTATAGCATATTGGAATAACTTAATATTGCGTATGCAGTTTAAAAAACTTAATTGAAGTAAGTATGTACGTAAAAATCCCTAATATCTAATAGTCCAACCTACGCTCTGTAGATATTAGTCAACACTGGGACCGTCATAGATATTCGTCCGACCTTAGCTCTGTAGATATTAGTCAACACTCTGAAGTTCGTAGATATTAGTTCAACATATGAGCTGTATATATTCGTCCGACATACGGGCTGTAGATATTAGTATCTGGAGTGAGTGTTCTGGTTTGTGAGAAAAAATAAAAGGTCACGTTAGTAATGAGAATGAGTAATGAACAACTTCAACCAACATTCAACCAACCATCACGCCGTTTCTCAGCAGGGGTAAGCACAGCCTACTGCAATTTTACGACAATTTTTAGCAGATCCGACATTGTTCATCGGACAGTTGATTTGATTTCAATAATGGTCGTGCTTCACCATTCATTTTTGCCTCAAATTATTATTATTTTACTCCTTTCTTCGTCCGTCCTATATTTTCTATATTTTCAAACCGACTCCAGATACTTATATCTACAGCCTGTATGTCTGACGAATATCTACAGCTCATATGTTGAACTAATATCTACGAACTTCAGAGTGTTGATTAATATCTACAGAGCGTAGGTTAAACTAATATCTACAGAGCGTAGGTTGGACTGATCAGCTAAATGTGTCTAATAGTCCGATATTACGAATTTTTACATACACACTTACATAAATTAAGTTTTTTAAACTGCATACGCAATATTACATTATTCCAATATGCTACACATAATTGCAAATCCAACCTCTGCCAGTGCTGTAGATATTCGTCAACACTTTGATTCTCATAGATATTAGTCAACAGTTTGTGCTGTAGATATTCGTCAACACTTTGGTTTTCATAGATATTAGTTCGATTTTTTCAGTTTTTGGAATTCCTGTAGATATTAGTAGACGCCTCCTTTCAAACCATACATATAATGTTATTTTATTAATCTTATTCATTTTGCTTATTTCATCCTTCTTCTGCCAGATCCAGATATTTATACATCAGGGTTGGTATCACAAGGTACACCATGGACTGTGGACTCGAGCTTCCCTTCTTTAATAAATTTTATTTTAAAATTAATGAAAACAATTTTAGTTAAACTCAAACGAAATCCGATCCAGATTTTTGATTGAGATTCGCTAATAATGACCTCGTTAATTTGAAGTTATACTACCTAGGAATTAAGTTAAAAATAAAAATAAACTTTTACTTCATTTCGATATGGGTACGATGTCAGGCAGTCTAAGAAGTCAGCGGCGACATCAGTTCCCATTCGAATCTACATAGAAGTCATTTCTATTTCTAATGTGTATTATCTAATCAGTTATGGAAAATGGAACCCATAAAGGCATAGCCTTCTTAGTTCAGTCGGCAAGCTGTTTGGTAGAATATTGAATGAAAGGGTAAGAATGGAAAAAAAATATAAAATATGGGATATGCAAGGTGCTTTTATGAGTGGAAGGGGGTGCATGGACCAAATTTTCTCATTGCGTATGCTCACTGAGAAGTTTCTTGCAAAAAAACAGAAATTCTTCTGTGCCTTTGCAGATCTACAAAAAGCATACGACCGAGTTGACAGGAAAAAGCTATGGAAGGTATTGTCCAAGTATGGACTGAATACGAATCTCACACAGGCAATTGCGTCTCTGTATGAGGGAAGCGTTGCATGTATTAGGGTGAACGGCGATTTACGGGGTGGTGTGACATAACAAATAAAAGGTGTTAAACAAGGCTGCGTAATGCCGCCGTGGTTATTCAATCGGAGGCGTCTACTAATATCTACAGGAATTCCAAAAACTGAAAAAATCGAACTAATATCTATGAGAATCAAAGAGTTGACGAATATCTACAGCTCAAACTGCTGACTAATATCTATGAGAATCAAAGTGTTGACGAATATCTACCTAAAGCACTGGCAGAGATTGGATTTGCAATTATGTATAGCATATTGGAATAACGTAATATTGCGTATGCAGTTTAAAAAACTTGTATGTATGTAAAAATCCCTGATATCGGATTATTGGACACATTTAGCTGATTAGTCCAACCTACGCTCTGTAGAATTAGTTCAACCTACGCTCTGTAGATATTAGTCAACACTCTGAATTTCGTAGATATTAGTTCAACATATGAGCTGTAGGCCTGTAGATATTCGTCCGACATACAGGCTGTAGATATTAGTAACTGGAGTCATTCAATCTATACATGGACAATAATTGTATGCAAGAAATGAAAGAGATGGGATTGGGCGTGAAATTGAGTAATCTGAAAGTATGTTGTCTGTTGTATGCTGATGATGCGGTGCCGATATCTAACAGTATGAAAGATCTACAGTCTCCCGTGTCAAGAATGAACGAAGTATGTATGAAGAATGAGTTAATGATGAATGTAAGTAAGTCTAAAGTCATGGCATTTGAAAGAGAGAGTACGAAAACAGTATGTAATATAGTTGTGAATGATGAATACTTGGAGCAGGTGGATGAGTTTGTGTACTTGGGAAGTATGTTTACGAGAGACGGGAAGGCTGATAGAGATATTGAAAGAAGGGTGAATGCAGGTAAGGGAACGTACCAATACTACGTGACACGTTTAGGGGGGGGGGGTCTTCAAAATGTCACGCTTGGTACAAATGAGCGGCGGCGGGCTTATGTTTTTGGGGGGGGGGTTAAAATTGCAAAAAATTGGTCACGTAGTATGGGTACGTTCCCTAACTCTATGGAGGACTGAACGTCGTTGGCACCAACAAAAAACTGTCAAAAGACGCGAAACTAGCCGTCCATAATGGAGTACTGGTACCTACCCTGATGTATGGCAGTGAGGCATGGAACTGGCAGAGAAAGGATGAAAGTAGATTGAATGCTGTAGAAATGAGATCCCTGAGGCGTATGTGTGGTAAAACCACGTATGATCGTGTGAGAAATGTGGAGATCCGCAAAGAATGCAAGGTTTATGAAAGCGTATCGAGTAAGATCAAGAAAGGAACGCTCCGATGGTTTGGGCATGTAGAGCAAATGAACAAGGAAAGGAGTGTAAGGTTTGACGACCTCCGTAGTCCAGTGGCTAAGACTCTTGACTCACATTCCGGAGGTCGCGGGTTCGAACCCGGCATGCGCAAATAAATTTTATTTGATTAATTTGTGTTATTTCACAATTAATTCATTTAAAATAATATATAGTATATTTGCGGCATGTTCCAGAGTGGAAGATACTATTAGTATCGCCCTGGTGTAAGACCACCATTCAGAATTGAAACGTTGCTTGAAAATGGCTTTAGCCGTGTTTAGTGACCAGATCTGAATAGCCAGGTACTTCCCAACCTTCCTCTTCCCCACCTCCTTCCCCTCCCCACTACCTTCAGCCTCACAACATACCCCAATTGGGGATGCCATAGTCTCACTGGCTCCAGACGGGAGCAGTTGAGATTCTTGTGCGGTATTCACTGTAAAAAAAAAAGAAAAAAAAAAGGAGAATATATGACGCAAACGTGAATGGTAGAAAAGTGGGCGAGGCCCGAGAAAGACAAGGCACGATCAAGTGAATCAGATACTTGAGTCGGGTTATGTCAAGAGTCAGAATAGCATGTATGAGACGATGTATGAATGTGAATGAGGCAAGGAGTGTGTGTCAAGACCGAGTTGTTTGGCGGTCCGTCCTCTCTACCTACCCCTGCGGGGAAACGGCGTGATGGTTAGTTGGTTAGTTAGTTATAAAGGCATTACGGTATAAAATTTTACAAAAAACAGCACAACAGAGCAAAAATCAACTCAAAAAGCAACACTTTGGGAAGCTTTAAAAATTGCTCAAGGAAAATAACAATAGAGCCATGTTTCCCACGGATTGAGAGTTCTACAACGTTGCCAAGCAACGCACACACACCACAGTAACTCACATACACACGGACACGTGGGAACACTGCTATGGTAACGATTTTCTCGATGCGGGTATTTTGCAGCCATCTGACCTTCTCGGGATGGCGTACATGGCTTCTGGAAATTCTTGTGATGCAAAGAAGAGCTGGCAGTTTTATAAAAATTAAAGATTATTTTTGACGAAGTTCCTGCTTCAGTTGTTTTATTTTATACAAATATTATTTATTCGATTTGTTTGCGCGCGAAATGCCACTTGCGGTTGCTTCTTGCCTTTTCCATAATTCGTGATTCGGTTCGCAAATATATAAGCAGTATAATATTATCTGGATTTGTTTAGCAGCTAATATTCATTTTGTACAGCTCCCCTAGGATGATTTTTCACAAAAACCATGGTATTTAAATCATCCGATTAGGTATATACAGTGTGTATTTACAATAATTCTTTGAAATTTAAAATTGGTTAAAAATTTATCCCATACCATTACAAAGCGTTCATATTATTTCAATCAAACAGGTTAAACACAGACAGAACACAGTAGGTAACTAGGTACTTATCTCACTCCTCAAAACAATCGGTGTGTTTAATACGATATTATAAGAAGAATAAAAAAATCTTGAATGTCGTGATCAAGACCGGAACACAACATACCCGATGAAGTCGGGCACCCCCGCTAAGTCACCAAACGTAGCAAACCACTTGAGATAACCTACGGTAGAGGTTTTGTTTATCTAATAAATGGTTCCCGGGGCGGCAGTACCCACACTCGCCTCCTAAAATATATTGTATATATTTTCAACGTGGTTTGACAAGTTGAAGTTCACATCTAATGTAACCCCTCGAAAGATAGGAGACCATATTTGTCCCAACTCACATACGTCTCTAATATAAATCGCTGAAACTGCTTCACTTGAGAATGAGAAACATGTTCTAATCTAAACGGTGTTAGAAAGGCAAAACACCACGCTTTATAATCAAATCTAAAAAATAACCACCAAAATAGTAAAATGTACACCTTCATGAAACCAAAATTTTGAATCACAATTTGAAAAAAAAATTGAATAAGCCTTAACCTGAAGAATTTTGAATCAATTATTTTTATATGAAAAGACAAAAAAGTGTGGTGACAGTAACGTTTATAATATATTTGTCTAATTAAATATGTATGTGTTTTTATTTTTTTTTCGTAATCAGTAATTTTAGTTAGAAAAAATGTGACGTGAGCCATTTTAAAAACTTTTTTACATGCGAGTTTAGCAAAATAAAAAGATCACCGAATAATAATTACGACGTTCTGAAAGTCTAGAAGACTTGTAACTCCCAGCTCTACATATCTCTGACGTCAGTCGAATTGATTTTGTTTTTATGCTGTTTTCTATGTAATTCTGAAGAAGTTATTGTAATAAAGAGTGCATTTGTAAACAAATATCATTTTTAAATCCGTCTACATAGTAAAAAAGAAAATTATTGCGTTCATTAAAATTTGGTGGGAACTACTTTATGTGTTGCGGAGTAATTTCGTAATCCAGGGGAAGCATATAAATACACCCCACAACCGCCGCAACGTCATTCGCCTTTTGTTCGTGCCCGAGATAGTTTGGCTGTGTGGTGTGTTCTCAAAAAAAAAAAAGTTTTTGTGTTGAAGGAATCCAAGTCATTTGGAGGAGCAGCAGAGGATACACAATTCAGGTGTGTTTTACTGTATATTGGTTAAAATATTGAATCGAGCATCTATCTCACTATTCTCGTTTTCAAACTTTTTAACTATTTGTGGCGTAGTAGAAATACGCGTATGTGTGAAAGGGCATAATCTAGCCCCCCTGTCTGTAAAAGTTATCTGTGGCACCCGAGTCATTGCATTGGAGCCAAATACATCGCTTCTGACGAAAAAATAGAACGACGCATTTCCCAGTGACAGACTGCACCCCAAGATGGCGGACGCCCCCACCCATGTTTCCCCCTCTGCCGACGTGTACGCCAACAGTTACCACAGCAAGACTGAGTCACTTTCTAAATGGATCTCCAGCGTCAGAAGCAAGACCGTGAGAGCCAAAAGACAAAAGAGAAGCGAACTGAGGAGGGTCGCCATATTGTCCGTGACGCTCCGCCGTGCAGAGGATGAGCTAATCCGGAAACAACGAGCACGCGCCCAGCGCTGGGCGAGGCTACAGCAGGCGCTGTCGGCGCAGTCGCAATCCATTCTCGAGCCTGACGTCATTTCCTGCGACTCGTCCACCGACCAATGGCAGGAAGAAATGAAGAGCATAGATAACTTTTTTAATAATTTAAACAATGTCCAAATCCCCGAGGCTGCCAGATAGACTTTTAAAGCTTACCACTCTAGTCATATTAATTTAGTGGCGCCTCGTATATTTTAATGGGTATCTTGTATACCGCACTGTGCTGTGAACACGAGACTATGTAGGATGTTTTTTGGCTTGCAGTCCCACTGTCCCGGGCCGGAGAAGGGCGGATCCACTAGAGCCGCCGCACTGCGCAGGGTTTTGGGTTTGTAGCTAATCGTATCGATCTTGCATTTACTTTCTATCTGTTTCAGATAATTTTAAAATTAAAAGTTACTTTCACTTTTGAATTTAATCTTTGGTTCATATTGAATCTAGTTTGTAAATAAAACATGTGATATTAAATAAAAGAAATTATATGAAGAAAATGAATTGTTCCTTTATTTTTTGAACACTTTTATCTGGTTATATTGTAAACTTTTCATGGGTGGTTTTGGCTGATCACCGTGCTCCCTCATCCGGGGTGCTGCAACGAACTGCATGGAGCTGTCTGCATCTCTCGAGTTGACCAGTCCCACTACCAGCTGCTGTTTCCGCTGCCAGCACACTACGCAACTCCCATATGTCCTCCTTCGCAGTAAGCAGCGATGATGAACAATGAAGATTGATGAGTAGTTCATTCTATGTAACTCCTGAAACTATTAACAATTCTATATTTCATTTGAAATTGGTTGAGAAAGAATTTCACTCTAAATTATCTTTTACATTTTACCATAACTTTCATGCAAACACTCCTTCTAAGTAAGGAATGATTCTAGTGTACTTAATATTGTCTTGGCCTATTATTTTATTGAATGCGCGCTAGATAGGTTAGGGACCTTAACATTATACAATCTGTTTAGAAATGTGTGTTCCTGACTGCTACCGTTCCAAGGGGTTGGAGGCCCCTCCTTACCAAGCCGGCCAACATACTGGGTGTGCCTGACCCTGGCCAGGCTGCTGAATCCGGGTTCTCTCCCTGGTCATGGTGGTTCAGGTCGCCTCGCGGTTTGTGGAAGATGTTGAATAGAATGCAAACAACATGTAGAATGCTACTGCTTCCGCTGGCGGGAGACATGTTTGCAGTGAGTACGCATATCGTCCGAACCCACTAAGTAAACCAACGCTGGATGATTAGTGCCATCGCAAGGTTTATCTGGAAGCTATTGGGAGTTCATCAGCAAGTATTTCCTTTAACATTCCATTAAGTAATATAACTGTAGATAGAAGTTGCATCAGAACCTGTCAGGCTAGTGCCTGGCTCCCTTCCCGACAATCCTGCCGCTGGCAGTTGGTTTTATAATTACAGGAGCGGTCAGTGGAGCTGGTGGGGTAGTCCAGCCTACAGCCAAGCTTGTATATACATATCGTGGAGGTTACGCACCGCGGGGTGGAAAACAAGCATTCCTTCATCGCAATCTTGGCCATGTCAGGTTCATTTTTCTTAAAGAATGTTAGATTGCTTTAATAATATAATCGCAGCTCTGCTGCACACATATTTCTGGTAGGGCTTCTGTTTTTAGTCGTAGATCGTTTCGAGTCACAATAAAGTACCTGACCCCTAACGGCAGCCTTCGCTAGAAACTCCAGGCCCGGCGGTTTACATGTACTTCGCTGAATCGCGCCATCCACTACTGAACATTCAACGTCAGAGGTTTAAATACAATCAGTTAAATTAATTACTGTTATTTTATCATTAATCATTTCTATTTTTTTTTAAATCAATTTGTATCGCTTAATTCAACCGTTGTGTTGATTTTTGGATTTTGTTTTTATTTTCTAATCCCAGATCTGTCATCGTATATATATACACGCCTGCAAATGTTCGTTGCATCCAACTGCCAGAGCTATTAGCGATACCCTGTGAGTCTGCTCGCGATAGATAAGTTGCGAGAGTACACCTCTGATCTGTTAGGGGAGGATCCCAGACACCATAAGCTCGTCTAAGCCACTAAATTTGATAAATTAACATGATAATTAGAGCTCGAAGGTAAGAAAACAGTATATTTCTATGTCCCAGAGGCCTTGGCCGTTAGTTTTTCTATCCCTTTTCATTTCCTAAGATTTCGATCTTGTCTATGTTGATGTTGAGGAGAAATATTAACCCCCCGAGGGGGTCACAAATATGTTCTTGTTTGATTATTTCAGACATGTGGCCGAGTGGTTATTGAATGTGAGCTGTGTTGTAGAACTGAACTCTTATAAAAGGGTAGAGAGGAGAACATGTTGAAGGCTGAAAGTGGAAGAAGCTTGAACATCAAAAGTAAAACACTCACGGTAACTTAAAAATCCTGTTAACTTCAGCTGTGAATATTGTCCCCCTAGGGATGCAAATTGTTTCTGCTTATAATTACAGAAGAGTGTCACATATCTTGAATCTACAGTCCCACCAAAGCACATCCCGCATTTCCACAAATATTACAAATTAGAAAGGAAGATTACAAGAAAAAGTAGATTTGAGTATTATCCGGTGTATGGAGTATCTTTGCGACATTATCATTACAGAGCTAGCTGTATACTTTCCGCACATCTACACGGGCACACATCTTTAAAATAAGCACATTGGCGGTAGCAAAATTTTCTCGAGTGGCATATCATCCGTCGTAAGAAAATCATTTATTGATATTAATATTTAGAAGAAGAAAGCCCTTGTTCTTTGTCCCGAATGGGACCCAACGTGTTATGCTTCTTTCATTACAGTTCCCGTGGTATAGGTCTGCAGGATCATTACGTACTCTATAACTACCTTCAAATGGGGTCTTCATATATCCTTTTGCTACACACATACGTCACTGCCGAGGTTGTGCATTCACCATATGACAGAGGCTTCTCGGGCATAGTGCAGTAAATAGTAAGCCGGTAAAATAATGTGTCCAATGAATGTACTTAGTCTGCCTTTCGGGGCATCATCATTAATTGAAGCTTACAGGAAGTCAACCACGCCAGTTGGGCTGTTCACACCTCGCAGGTTGTTTCCAGTCCTCGGGCATCGGTATCTTCTGTAAACCCCGCCACCGTGGCACGTCGCTATGTCTGCGTGAATCTGAGAAGTAAGTCTTCCACTAATGTAGAAATCAAGACATGTCTGGCTTTTAAGCTAACTAAACTGCCCAGCACAATAAAGGGCTTGTCGTTTTTGGTGATATTTTACAGAAAGCGTTTCGTGGGATGACTAAAGCAGCGAGTGATGTCATCATCGCAAATATGGTGTTCTCTTCACCTTTGCAGATAGATTGGGGATCTGTGATAACCTTGAGGGGCTGTAGAACTGCTGTGGAACGAAACTGCCAGTAAATCATACTTCCTATTCTAGCAATTATTTTTCAATGATATTTGGCTTTTGAAGCCATTAGTATAGATTAATGGGGACACCTTTGGGGGTATGGCTTTGCTAATGACTTTCAGATCCAGAATAGGCAGTCCCGGGGATGACATCTAGTATCATGAAGAATGGAACGAGAAATAGGATTTACACTAGCGAGGAGATGGTTGCACTTTTAACATGTTACGATACTTCACCTGACACAAAAGTAATACGAGAAAGGTCCGGCAATGAGCACATCCTGGACACGGCAACAAATTATCCAGTAAAGAATTTATCATTCAAAATTATTACTCTTTGAAACCGTTTTTCTTAGCTGTAACAATTGGATAGGCGTATTATGTTAGTCGCAGGTACAGCTGGGCTTCGGATGAGGGGTGGGAGCTCCTGCCACTGCTCGGCCTGCGATCGGGCTGCTGTCCGGCCCAGTCACCTGTTCCGGTAACCTGCTATCGTGCAAAGCAGTGCTAAGGTTTTCACTTTCAAAATTATATCCTGAAAAATATGATAATGATTCCTTGCATGTGGAACCATGTATACCCACCCGTACTTGTAAATAAGTTAGCGTTTGATCATGATTTTGAAAGCCAACAGTGTTTGGTGGTTAGGGTTTCTTAATATGTTATTATCGCAGATTTCCCGAGTGTTGAGCCGGTTTCATGATACCCAACCTTATATAAAGCAAAGTCCACCTGGATGTTTTGGATGTTTAAAGCTGATGTCCTCTGAGATGTTGTACATGCTGTGATGTTATGGATTGACGACACTGGTGAAGGTGCAACGTGACATTCAATTACCGAGGCTTACGGCATTTCATATCTCTATCTACACTAGATGTTTGTGGGTGTGATTCTTAGAATTCTCAATAACCCCCCATCTCTTTGGAACCTAAAGAAATACCCTCGGACCTATAAATTAAATTGTCATTGCTCGGTAACAACAATTACCTTCGAAGTTGTGAAATTAACGGCGTTCACTGAAAAATTACTATGAAAACAATCCAGAAGACCAATAAATAGAATAAAGATGTCGTGTACAAGAAGTATAATGCAGTTTAAGAGATTCGTAAATCTCTGATGACCCCTTTTTTGCCGAATGGCCCATCTTGTAAAGCTGTGTCACTATATTTTTAAGGTAAGAAAACTGGTGTTTGGAGTTTATAGAATGTTAGCCTTTTTAAGAAGGGTAAATTTTAATTTCTTATTATATTTTTACAGCGCAAATCTAATAGTAGAATTTTTGAACTGGATAAGCAGACATTATTGATTATTCACCGCTACGTGCAACACGCATATGGAGTTACGAAATGATTGGATATTCGGATGTCTTGTGCAATCTGAAATAATTAGAAACGATAATCTTCCGTTGATGGAGAACACTATCTGATGGAGGCAGTTCCTACTGCTCGTGATATTTAGAGAAATAGTCTTCCAGTCTGTGGCAGGATGTCAGGGCAGCGAGCGGTGCGCACGTGAATCTGTCGCGAGTCGAGAATGCTCCGTGGGTTGAAAAAACTTCGTGGTGTCAAATAACAGCCATTAGGGTAAGCTGATTATATGCTAAAACCAAGTTTAGAACTCTTGAAAGTGACTTTCTTTACGTGTATTGTGAAAATATCATTTTTTGTTTTCTAACTTTCCACTTACGCAAAATTTATAGATATGTTATAAAAATGTTAACATTTAAATTTTGTTAAAGCTGTCGTGTAAAAGAATATTTCAATAAAGACATTTGATAATTTGTTGCAAAAAATATGGCAACAAAGCTATCTGTGGGGTCGTGAGTGATGCACGCAAGTTAAATAAATAAATAAATCATCTTAGGGATATCAGCCACCACTGGGGCTGTCGGTGTTTTTAATCTTTATGGTAGTGTTTCCTAAAGCTCAAATGATTCATTAGCCATTTAACAAGAATATTTATAAAAATAAACATGTACATGCATAAGTGCAGTGATCAGATAACATGTGATGGAGGTGGAGTGGTGAGTTGCCCTTTTGGGTTGTTTCTTTAAATATTCTAGGTACACTTAAAACAATTTTACCTTGTTACAAGAATAAGCCAAAAAAGACAGTTTACACAGAAATGGAAGATTGCCACAATTGAATATTCACCAAAGTTACCAAATTAACTATTCTGGAGTGATTTCTACCTTGAAAACCTGAAAGTTTTAACTGTCAATGGTCTGGTATGATCTAAAAAATGAATGCAGATTTTTGAAGGTATGGGCGGGATGGTTTCAATAATTGCAATCAGATGGCACAGTAATGTGACCTGTGTTTTTCCAGCGGAAATGTTCATGCTTAATTTGAAATGGCAACAAGTAGATAACTTTGTTAAATGTTGCAATGTTTATACCAAACGTCTTGGTGGTAATTCCTAAACGTGAAAGAAGTTTCTTGTTTTGTGAACCGACATTTAAAGAAATGTGAAGGTTTAAGTGTAGACTCGTAGTTGGTGAAAATTGTGGTTGTGCAGTGCAAACCAAGTTCATCACCATCTTTAGTCGCCACTATGAAGAGAATATCCCTTCCAGCTGTAGAAAATAGAAGAGTACTGAGATTCGAAGGAAGCAGGTTCCCGGAAGCCCGTTACATCACAGAAGCTGCCACCCACAGAAGTTGCACCTGCAGGTGTCGAAATGAAAAAAAAAAAGAAAAAAAAAAATGACCAACCTGTCACAAAAAATATGGGTGACATTGATGTTGCAAAAAATATAGCAACTAGAATCACAAAAAACTAAGTGATGACCATTGTAAAAGATTTTGACAATGACATTAGTTGCAAAAAAAATGGCAACTTGGGTTGGGTCTTTTCTCTATTGCAGGTTTGGATCTTGGGCTGGAAGAATGGATGCAGCTTTCAGTTCCTGAGCTGTCGGCAGTGAGCGTGAGATGACTAGAAATACGGCAGTTTGATTATCGGCGGCCGAAACAACCCTAAGGTGCGCCTCGCATGAAGCCAGCGTGGGATAAGTGCGATTGAAGTTCATGAGGTATGAATACTAATAGATATTTCCACTTATAGAGATGAAAGATGAACAAGCTGAAAGTGGATCATCTTGACCAAACTACTGGAATCCTAAATCTAATTGTGAAGAAACCAATGTAATTTGGAGAGGTTATGTTACTCTTGAAGGGGCCTACATTGTGGTCAAAATGCTGGATAACGGGCAACAGGCAAAAGAACCAAATGCCATGCCATGCATTTTCTCCCGACACCTAATATTTTGCACCACGAAAGTTAACAAGTGAGAATCTTCATAGTAACTTGCTGCCGAAAAGTAAGTGGCGACAATTCTTGTTTTTGACAAAATGGTGTTCGGTTTCTTTGTTCGCAGCATCTTGTGAAACCGTTTTTTGAATGCACTCTCGAATCTTCCATCCGGAAGCAGAAAGAACTCAAGGTGATTTAATTCATTAAAGAAAATGCCGTTTTATCCTTAAAAGATGTTTGGAATGCGTTGTGCGATATTTGTAAATGAATTTGATGGCGAGAACTAATATCAATTTTATCCGAGCAAAGCGGTTGGCGTAAGCTCAAGGTAACTTGTTTAAGTAACTCTGTATTTCCCTTTATCCTGGCATGCCTCTGAGGTAGGCTCATGTTTATCTGATTTTAGTACAAACATCTCTAGCAAGCGTGGTGAGGAACAAGAACTATTGCGTCTATCAAAAGGAGCAAATTAATTCATAAATAGTATATTCTGTTTGGCTATTACGGAACAAAGTATGCCTAATTCTACAAATCCTAATTCTACAAATCCTAATTCTACATAAATAAAATTGGTTTAGACAATTTGGGCCTGTGAGCCAACACCAACAAGATTGCGTATGCAAGAATACCCGTAGAACAGTTGATTGCATTAGCCTTTGAGGTAACCCATTTTAATCATTGTCTTTTTTTTTATTCAATTGTCCCGTGTCATGCCGCAAAGGTAGGCTTTTGTCTGATTTTAGTAACAAAATCTAATATAACCACATAAGGTTAAGAGAGATTGAGTATCAAGGAACGTAGTAAGGGTAAAACAGCAAGCTGAGGAAAGCAAATACATAAATAGTTCATGTAACCTGGGTACCAAGGAACAAAGTGAGGGTAAAGCAGTAACAATGGAGCAAAGCATTAAAAATATCTTAAGCATTGTGGAACCAAAATAACCCACCGAAATGTAACACTGAACACAGGAGAGCATATTTATTGTACCGAGATCTGTAAACAAACCGAAGATGAGTTATTAGCTCGTAGAACACACTGTCTCCGAAAAAGGCTAAAGCAGGTTGTATGTAATTGCACACTTGTATCTCTAAATTATATTATGTCCTTTTCGCATTTTATGTATTGCTAAATTATCGTAACCAATCTCTTCACTAATTTAGATGACTTTTTGATTGCTAATAATATTTGGCTGTTTTTACATTTTTTTTGTCCTGGAAAAATATGTTCATGTAATTAAATAATCATGCAAAATTGTTAACTTGTAATAACATGATTTTGGTGATGCGCCGCTTAAATCTTTAATCTTACTATAATGTAATTTAGATGTATAGTTGAAAGGCTTGCTTACCTTGTTAGGTAAGGTTCGGATTCACCATCACCAGTGAGTTGTGTCGTTTCTTTGTTATTTATCTATATTAGGTGTGGGAAGTGAACTAGACATGTGTGTGACCAGAAGTGTCCCGTTTTACCTAGACGTAACTTGTGGAAGGAACATTAACTTGAGCTTGCTGCATGGACCTCAGAAATGTACAAGGGCTTATCTCACTGCTGATTCTGTACTGATAATATCACACCTCATGTCATTGTAAGAATTTGTTCTTTTTCTGTTATTAACTCTTGAGGTGGACTTTCGGTTTCTATTGATGTTTTGTTTGAAAATCACTTGAAAAGGTGTTGTAGAAAAGTTTTAATAGCTTGTGACTCATCTTGTTGAATGACCATTGAATGTAAACACCGCTGTAACCATCATAGGTTCAAGTATTCACTCTTGTAAAGTGCACATAATTAACATTATCGTAGGTTCTAACCGAGTTGTTGATGCCACCAAATGTGCCAGTATAATATTGTTGTCTTGTGTTATTGTCAATTAATGACTACCTTACTACACGCTGTTAATGTTGGGAAACATTTACTTGAATTCCTTGATTAAAAAACTTTATTTTACTCATATTATATTAGGTGTATATCTCACAGTTTTCTGTCGAAACACTGATAGCATATTAACGAGGCTTTGCTTTGTATGGAGTTATTGTATAGGGTTATTCCTGTAAATGTATTCAATTGTTAAAGTCCTAGAATGTTCCGTTAGTACTTTTATTGAGCATGATCTTGTATTTTAAATTGTGTTGTGCAAGGTACTTTCTGAAAAGAAGGTAGGCACTTGCTTGTTGGGTTCTTTCTGCTTATAGATTACACTTAACCGGAATGTGGATTGATATTACTTATATATCTGGTGATGCAAAATATACCGTACCTGGATAATTGTTTCTCCTGCAAGTAGCTTCACCACTTTATGGGCTCATTTAAGTGGGCTGGATCCCCCTGAATTGTTCCTGAACCGGTTTGTGAGAAATGTTTTGACTTAAACTGGAAACCTGTAATCCCTGGCTACCCACCTTTTTGGCGACAAAACTGTAATACGAGGCCAGCCTCAATTCCGCAGTGAAATTTTAATAATAATCTTGGCGATATGCTGCGCACTGGTGGTGGGCAATTTCTTTCTTTGGATGTTTGACCTGACTTTCTGTGATGATCTTTCTAACTCCCCCTAATGGATGGCTTAATAGCAATTGACCCTCAAAAATGAAAATGGATGACTAATGCTGCTGGCTCGCCATCCTGACTGGATAATAACCATATTGGAACGTCATAACTACTAAATGTGAATGCTGATTATCATGGTCTCCATTATTGCTACTGGATGGTGGAGTCTTGGTTTTAAATTTTGATGTAACTGTCCCCCAAGGATGTCTTTATCACAATTACTGTATAGCTGACCTGGCATCATTGCAACTATTGGATTGTGGTCTTCTTGAAGGATGACTTGGATATTGTGACTCCTGGAGGGACAACCTGAACAAGGCATTTACTAGAAGGATGTCCTGGCCGACTGCATGCATGGCTGTCTTAGGACATCTCTACGGGAGGATGACATGAACATAACAATTACTGGAAATGATATGAACACTGCAGCAACTGGATTGGCATATGTAGTCATCTCGACTAAGGGAAGGTTGATCTGGACATCTCGACTATGGGAAGGATCACCTGAACATCACGACTACTGGAACGAAGACCTGAACATCACGACTACTGGAACGAAGACCTGGACATCACGACTATGGGAAGATGACCTGGAAATGACGACCATGGGAACGAAGACCTGGACCTCACAACTACGGGAGGACATCACGACTACGGGAACGGAGACATAGACATCACGACTACGGGAAGGATGACCTGGACCTCACAACTACGGGAGGACATCACGACTACGGGAACAGAGACCTGGACATCACGACTACGGGAAGGATGACCTGGACATCACGACTACGGGAACGAAGACCTGGAAATCACAACTACGGGAAGGATGACCTGGACATCACTACTACGGGAACGAAGACCTGGACATCACAACTACGAGAACGCAGACCTGGACATCACGACTACAGGAAGGATGACCTGGACATCACGACTACAGGAAGGATGACCTGGACATCACGACTACGAGAACGAAGACCTGGACCTCACAACTACGGGAGGACATCACGACTACGGGAACGGAGACCTGGACATCACGACTACGGGAAGGATGACCTGGACATCACAACTACGAGAACGAAGACCTGGACATCACGACTATGGGAAGGATGACCTGGACATCACAACTACGAGAACGAAGACCTGGACATCACGACTACGGGAAGGATGACCTGGACATCACAACTACGAGAACGAAGACCTGGACATCACGACTACGGGAAGGACGACCTGGACATCACAACTACGGGAGGACATCACGACTACGAGAACGAAGACCTGGACATCACGACTACGGGAAGGATGACCTGGACATCACAACTACGAGAACGAAGACCTGGACATCACGACTACGGGAACAAAGACCTGGACATCACGACTACGGGAACGAAGACCTGGACATCACGACTACGGGAAGGATGACCTGGACATCACGACTACGTAAAGGATGACCTGGACATCACGACTACGGGAAGGATGACCTGGACATCACGGCTACGGGAAGGATGACCTGGACATCACCACTACGGCAAGGATGACCTGGACATCACCACTACGGGAAGGATGACCTGGACATCACGACTACGGAAAGGATGACCTGGACAATGCGATTATTGGGTTTGCCCAGACTTAGAAATTGAAATTACTTTGTTCCTGACTCAGGTCATTATGACTATTTGACAGGAGGTCCTGAAAATCACGACTACGAGAAGGATGACCTGGACATAGTAAATACTGGATGATAGACTTTTAAATTGCAACTACTTAGTGGCAGATGCGGATATCATGATTATTTGATAGGAGATGCTGATCATCACGACGACGAGAAGGATGACCTGGATAACACGACTACAAGGGGGATGGCCTGGACAACACAACCACAAGAAGGATAAACAGGACAACACGACTTGAAGGATGACCTGGACAACACAACTACAGAAGGATGACCTGGACAGCACGACTACAGAAGGATGACCTGGACAGCATGACTACAGAAGGATGACCTGGACAGCACGACTACAGAAGGATGACCTGGACAGCACGACTACAAGAAGGATGATCTGAACATACGACTACAAGTTCCTTTTCACAGAGTTTTACTTGGACTACATTACTGAGCAGGTGACCTGAGCCACACGACTACGAAAGGATGACCTATCACAACTTGGATATACTAATTCATAGGTAGTGAAATCTCACTATTATTGATTGCATTTTTTTTCATCTTAAAAAGTGATGGCATACTCATGAGCGGCGAAATCAATTTAGGCGAATTTTGGATGTAAACTATTTCGGGTGACTGACCTCTTCCAAGGCAGTTCTCTCAAGATGGGCGAGTGCTTGCGGGCCTATTAATTTTTTGGTTGAGATCATTCACATGCATAGATGGAATATTATCTACCACTTCAACAGAATGGACAACTAATATGAAAATTAATGACTAAATAACATAACTACCCTACGATGAGAAGCATGACATGACTGCTTCATTGCTGCAAGGAATGACCCTACCCTACTCTAGAACTTCAAGGAGGATGACACGGATATCACACACTACAAGAATATATTAATAATAAGGTAACACGACACAACTACGATAGGGATGACTTGGACCATGACTACAAAAAGGATGACCTGGACAGCACGACGACAAGAAGGATGACCTGGACAACACAACTACAAGAAGGATGACCTGGACAACACGACTACATGAGGGATGACCTGGACAGGAAGGATGACATGGACCTGGACAGCATGACTACAGGAAGGATGACATGGACAGCACAACTACAAGAAGGATGACATGGACAGCACAACTACAAGAAGGATGACATGGACAGCACAACTACAAGAAGGATGACATGGACAGCACAACTACAAGAAGGATGACCTGGACTACACAACTACAAGGATGCCTAACTTTCTTAAGTAGTGAGGCTTCACTCCTTTCTTTTTTCTTTAGAAACAAGGCCTTTTACAGCATGAAGATGTCCATGATGTCCCTGACATGACTTGAAAAGCATCAAGTCGAATCTTTTAGCATTCCAGCTGATCTAGGAAGCAAAGACGACGTTCCCCCCTGCTATGTGGGTATTTCTAAACAACATGAAAGTTCTAAACAATTTCAACTATGAAAGGCAGCTCTAACTAAACTGGATTTCCGTATATGGAGTGTTGGGCTCTACTGGATGGGAGTAGTGGGGCTCTATGACAGAACTGAATTATAGCTGGACTTCATGGCGACCTGTAGAGGATTGCGGCTGGACTGGATGGCGTACCTGGACTGAATGGTGTATATGAAATAATCGGTTGCGGCTGGACTGGATGACGGATCTGAACTGGATTGCGGCTGGACTGGATGGCGGACCTGGACTGGATGGCGGCTGGACTGGCGTACCTGGAATGAGTGGTGTATGTGGAATAATGGGTTGCGGCTGGACTAGATGACAGATCTGAACTGGATTGCGGCTGGGCTGGATGGCGTACCTGGACTGGATGGCGGACCTGGACTGGATTGCGGCCGGACTGGATGGCGGACCTGGACTGGATTGCGGCTGGACTGGATGGCGTACCTGAACTGGATTGCGGCTTGACTGGATGGCGTACCTGAATTAGATTGCGGCTGGACTGGATGGCGTACCTGAACTGGATTGCGGCTTGACTGGATGGCGTACCTGAATTGGATTGCGGCTGGACTGGATGGCGTACCTGAACTGGATTGCAGCTTGACTGGATGGCGTACCTGAATTGGATTGCGGCTGGACTGGATGGCGTACCTGAACTGGATTGCGGCTTGACTGGATGGCGTACCTGAATTGGATTGCGGCTGGACTGGACCTGGACTGGAGTAACCAAAAATAAATACCAATAACGGGTACAGCAATATGTAAACATTAAAACAAGTGTATGAAACAACAATTCATAAAACAAGAGACAAGACAATAAAGTTTGAGTCTGAAGTCAACTTATAGCAAGAGATTTAAGTAACAAGACATTTTGTAAGGTTCTGGAGGCTATTGCTTAATATGTCCGGAATCTTGCCACTACAACAAAATGTAATTCCACTAGTGATGACATAGAAGACAATGACCTGGGTGCTCTATATCAAAAAAATTATCTGATGATGTTCTACACCAAATAACGAAAATGCTCTTTCCTAACAAATATCTGGATGCTCTACCCAAGCAGTGACCTGGATGCTCTACTTTGACAATGATTTATAAGCTCTACCTCAACGATGACACAGCTACACCCCAACAATAACAAGGATTCTCTAGCCCCACAGTGATGAAAGATGTTACACCCCAACATTGACGAGGAGGCTCTAACTCTGACAATGACCTGGGTGCTGTACCCCAGCAATGACAAAGATTCTCTACCCCAACAATGACCTGGGTGCTGTACCCCAGCAATGACGATCTCTACCCCGACAATGACTTGGGTGCCCCAGCAATGAAAAGGATGTTTTACCCCAACAATGACAAAGATGCCCTACCCCAATAATAACAGAGATGCTCTACCCCAACAATAATGGAGATGCAACCTGGTAGCTCTACCCCACAATGACTTGGATGCTTTTGCCCCAACAATGACATGTATGTTCTACCCCACAACAATGAATTGGATACTCTACCCTGGTAATAACAAAGATGCTTTACCCCAACAATAACGTAGATGCTTTGCCCAAACCATGGCATTTTATTCTATCCCACAATGACTTAGATGGTCTACCCCGACAATGACGAAGACGCTCTACCCCAACAATAATAAAGATGCCTACTCAAAAATAACAATGATGCGCTCTTCCCCAACAATAACAGAGATGCTTTGCCCCAACAATGGCATGCAAATTCTACCTCAACCATGACCTGGTAGCTCCACTCCACAAAAATGACTTAGATGCTTTACCCAAACAATGATAAAGATGCTCTACCCACACAATAACAAAGATATGCTCTCTACCCCAACAATAACAGAGATGTTTTGCCCCAACAATGGCATGTTTATTCTCCCCTCATCAACGACCTGGTAGCTCCACCCCGTAAAAATTACTTGGATGCTTTACCCAAACAATGACAAAGATGCTCTACGCAAACAACAACAAAGATGCTCTCTGACCCAACAATAATAGAGGTGCTTTGCCCCAGCAATGGCTTGTACATTCTACCTCTACAATGGCCTGGTAGCTCCACACCGCAAAAATAACTTGGATGCTTTACCCAAACAATGACAAAGATGTTCTACCCAGACAATAACAAAGATGCTCTCTACCCCAACAATGACATTCTACTCCACAACAATGACCTGGATGCTCTACCCCAACAATGACATTCTACTCCACAACAATGACCTGGATGCTCTACCCCAACAATGACATTCTACTCCACAACAATGACCTGGATGCTCTACCCCAACAATGACCCGACCTGGATACTGATGGATATCTGTGATAACTTGTTTATAAGTTTTGTGATAAATTAACAAATTATATTTACGAAAATATATCCATTGTAACACAAAAAATGTGTTTACAATTCTTTATTCTGAATTACTGGATTTTAATAAATATTTAACAGAAATATATAAGATTTGTTTTACATTGATTACCATTATAGTATTGGATGTTCAATAAATATTTACCAGAAAAATATCGACTTTTATTTAAATTAACTTAATTATTTAATACTATTAATGCATGTCAAAATGTTGAAAGGGTATTATTACCATCAAATGGCCTGGGGTATATTCTCTTCAGTTTTCTGTCATCAGAGGTAAATCATTTTAAAGAGACCGCTTGCTCATCGCCCTGGTGAAAGACCACAATTCAGAATTGAAACATTGCTTACTGGCATTAGTCGTGCATGATGTCTAGATCTGAAAAGCCCGGTATTTCCACATTACATTTTGTAGCAGCGAACAGGGTGGATTAAAAAATGGTTTGATTTGCCTGTACCTATAATGCCGCTTGCTATGCAACATTGCATAGCGGTCAGAATGACAAATTTGCATTACATTCACCTGGATGCGCCATTGTAGATAAACCAATTGCAATCACGTGGCATTAAGAAAGCGACTTTTGACATGTTTCATGGGAATTTGTTACAATACAGCATTTATTGCCACTGTTAACAAATGAAGGAATTTGCAAAAAAAGATCAGTGGAGCACACTCATTGCTTGTGGGTGTTCTGTTCGCCGTACTTTCCCTCATAATTCTGATACATAAATTACAGGCAAAAAATATCATTAATATGCCGTTGCTATTGGTACATATTATATATGCAAATTTGATGTGAAAGACAGCAGAAGACTTCTACACTCCAAAATGTAATATTAAAGGTGAAAAGGGATTGAAGCAGTTGACTAGAATACGAGGATGGCTTGAGCAGTTCCTCGTGACAGCTTGAAGCCGTTGACATTGACAGCCCGATTCTTCGGGATTTCCAGCCAAACGAACCGAAGTCGAGGTCATCACCGCTGTAGATATATTGAAGGCCTCACTCTTTTGAAGGCCTGATTATCTGCTTAACCTTTAACTATGCGGTCTCACAGACCGCTATCTTTAAAGGCCGGAATCTATCTAGTTAAGTAAGTATTGTACCTAAAATTGTTTTTATTTATTTACGTACTTTACCAAATGTAAATAAAATAAGACATTTTAGTAATATATTTATTTTAAACTCAGTCTTTTTTACTCGAGATCACTTTGTAGGTACATTATCTGAGGAAAATTACTTTTTCAGTAAGTTTTACTAATTTTACAATAAAATATAAAGAAAAAAAAATTAACATTAACTTCTTAAAACAAAACATAAAAATTTTGACAAAGGCCCAACTTGTGCATATTTATTGGCAGTCTTTGCATAATGGCTTAGAACATTGTAGGTATATTGGCTGTTTACAGACTTCACCAAGGGCGGATTTAGGGGGGGGCACGGGGGCACGTGCCCCCCCCCAGAAAGTATTTTTTTGTACTGTGGAGATTCCATCAAAGTACAGAAAACTGACTCTATCAAACATTTTTTTGCCCGTCCGCCCCTTGTGCCCCCCCCAGAAAAAAATCATGGATCCGCCCTTGGCCTTCACAAGTGTAAATCTTCTTTCTTTTTATCATTGGTGGGTATAGTTTACTTGCAGATGTACTAGGTTGATAGTTTTCTGACATTTTTAATTAATAAATCTAGAACAAAGAAAATCATCATGAGCTCAATTTATTACACAAATGAGGAAGCGCGGTCCCACGGACCGTAATCAAAATATAAAGTGAAATTACTCACGCAAAATACAGCCGACGAAGTAACCTTCACTCTCGACAGTCATTTTGCCACTAAAACAGAAGCTACTGAGGCGGAAAGACGCGGGAGGAGAGGGGCACGCGATTCACAAACACTGCAAGCGGCCTGTTAGACCGCACGTCCATAGTTAAAGGTTAAGCAAAATTGGTAATCCAGGGGTAGATTGAGGAAAAAGAAGATGCTGCACTCTTGGCTTTGAAATCTATATGACAGGTATGAGAGCAGTTCCAGTGACTGGTTCCAGGCTGATGCCTATTGATATAATAAGCCAACCTCTGATAGTCTCCTACCAACGGGCACCACAGAAGTAATTAATTGTTTTAGAATGTGACACCTTTTATTTATTTAGAATTTAAAGGTACAAGCCCAGTCCTGGATTTGTCAATAGGCCTTATAGGCAGCGGCCTAGGGGCGGCAGAGTTCAGGGGGCGGCACTCGCTCGTTTTGGTAAGCAGTTAAGTTTGTGTACGATTATAAAAAAGTCTCTGGATAGATAGAGTTTTCTATCTTAACCTAACCTAACCTAATCTTTAGACGCCCAGTGGTCCCGTACGGGTTAAATACCCAACCGTCCAATACGGGACGGGTGATTGTAGTGCGAATATTTCACAAAAATGCTTTGGCAGTGGTTCATCTTTATTGCACGCGCCGATTGAGCGTTTAAGGGGGGAAATAGGTGTAGGACGGCGTATTTTTAGTGATTTTCATGATTTTTTTAAACACTTAAGGAATATATACATATTATTTATACTTTGGGGTCATTTTACACATACACAACAGTATTTTCAAATATTTTCCTCAAAAAATAACGGAGATATCAGCTACCGCGCATTTGGCTGGATAATTTGTGTAACTCCTGGGGGTCACAATTTTCATCCGAACTCAATTTTTCAAAAGAATTTACCTTTTCTATAACTGTTTCTTCTATTTGAACCTCCTCCTTACAAAAAAATCGAAAATTTTTTTTTTTTTTGAGAAATGTGATAATTTAGTATGATTTTTTACCATTCTTTTGTACGTTTTATGTGCCTTAAAAAATAGTAAAAATAAAAATATTGTTTAGGATTTATATAATGAAATTGATCAAAAACTGTAGGAGCTAGAGGTTACACAAATTACACCTCTACACACTCTACACCTATTTCCCCGCAAAGGAACATTCAGACCTGTGATCCCCGTACGGGACCGCGGATTGTGTCGTGCGATTATGGCACGAATATTTCGCAAAAAAATGCTTGGACAGTGGGCTACCTTTATTTGGTTACTAATTGTATTTTGGAATGATATTTTGGAAAGACTAAATAAAGAGAGCGCTCAGATTCAGAGCTCATTTGTTGATGTACTGCCGGTATCTGATTTTTATGGATCTCTTCTTGAGTTTATTATACATACCAGAGCAAAAAAACTATATTTATTTCGAAGAAAGTGCAATTGAAATGAGCGCACTTTAGCAATAACAGGGCGACATTAAGAGTTGAATGAGGATATTGAAACAACCTCCTGACTGAGAGCTGAATTAGAGAGAATGCATAGCATAATGCGTACATAAACTTCAAAGAAAAAATTTCATAAAAAAAAATGGGTGAAATTTCAACACAGAGTCCCAGAAAAAGCTCAGTCTCTTGTTCAATATTATGCAATGATTTAGAAGAAGATTTAGTTCAGGAATGTGTATACTTTCAAGGTCACATTTCCTCTAATAAGACGGCAGAGAAATCTGAATCTAAATCATTACTGAATCTTTTTAAGGAAAGTATTTGAGGAAACAATCTCTGTGCAACGTTTACCCAAATTTGGATATAGATCTCCGCGTCGCACTTTGTACTGCAGCCACAAAATGTTCTGGAGAAAGGAGTTAGCGAGTGAAGAAAAACTTTACTCTTTGGCTTTTCTATGCATAGAAGCTGACTGAATACTATAAACTATGAAGCTATTATAAATTATTTATTCAAATAAAAAAAATCCTGTAAAAAATTGTAATTCTTGTTTCATGTTTCTTTTTCTTTGTGAATAATTCATTCGTTTATTTTTACCTACTTAACCTATATTTCAATATTTATTTTTAAAATTGTATGTCACCTAATAAAAGCCTACAAGTGAATGATTATGATAGGTGGCAACTTCTAAGAAGGAGGAAGGGGCGGCGCAAAAGAAGTGGCCTACATCAATGAAAAGTGTAAATACGGCCCTGTACAAGCCCCATTTACGTACATAATAGTTATTGACAAGTATAAAATATAGAAAGAAAAGAAAAAATATGAAAGTTAACAAAATACATACATTAATGCAAAGTAAATGAAATCAATGAAGAAAAAAAAATCGCAGCTACATTAGGCATGTCTAAATGCAAAAGGAAAATTTAATAGGTCACTTTTTTTACATTAACTCCACAGCAGGCCCAAGGAAAATAATTTACCTAGGGGCCTCTGTCATTTTTGGGGATGTTGTGTGGAGGATCTTCTTAGGTAAAGGAAGGAGAGGAGATTCTGAGAAGGGGTGGGTAGGAATCTGGGGTTAGTGTATCCAGGAGTGACATGAATCCATTTGGTCACCCTCAACCGACCTCTCCTGATCTAGCCTGGTTTGCAGACGCATCCGCCGACAAGACACGGACAAACCTTACCCCTGGCACCCCTGCTTAGTCACCAAATGTAGCGAAGCACTTGGAGAGTGACCTATGATGGAGACCTATTTTTTTTTCTTTATTCATTGCTTTGATGGTTACTGAATTTGGGGATTTTTCGACCATCATGCTAGGCACATGGCCATGCATGTATATACCCCAACAAAGACCTGGAAAGCCTACCACACGACAATGAAATGGATGGTCTACCCCAACCATACTCAACCTACGGCTCGCGACCCACCGAGCTTTTGTGTGGGTAACTTTACAATTATATGTATGTGGCCCAAAGAAAAAAAAGGTTGAGTATCATTGGTCCACCCCAACTATGAAAAAGATGCTCTACCCCAACAATAACAGATGTTTTGCCTCAAAAGTGGCATGTGTATTCTACCCCAACATTGACCTGGAAGCTCTACCCCAACAATTACAAAAATGCTCCAAAGATTGAGATGCTGACAAAGATGCTCCAAGGGCGGCGGCTACATGGCGTTGTCATTCTAATGTTTTGCTAAGGCAACATGTGGAATTTAAAAAAATAAAGACTTCATACTTCAAATTAGCAAAAGAATCACTGGTTAAATAAATTCCGTTGGGTATGTTTTTGTTGTTACATCTGTATACACAACGCAAGTTGGTGTAGGTGTACCTGACACACTAACCAGCGATTTCTGTGCTTATACCGGCTCTAGAAGCTCAGGCAAACCTACCCAAACAGGTGGGCTATGCAGGGATGCCGGATTCACCTGGTGCACATGCACGTTCAGGCGAACATGAAATCCACGCTGCCGAGAATGACGGCGTCAACAGAGGACGTGTTAGCGGTGCTCGGTTTGTTATTGACAACTAAAAAACCTAATAATTGGTGTAAAAAATGGTTGCTCAAAAGGAACATTTTTTATATGGAAACTTGTTAATTGAACTAAAGTATGGGCATAATTATTTGAGAATGAATGAAAGTACAGATTTAAAGCTTCTCTCCTTAGTTACACCATTAATAAAATTAAACAGTTATGAGAAATGCCACTTCGTCACTTGAAATATTAACTACAACTTTCCTGATTCTCTAAGCGCACCTGCGGACACTAGAGATGGGTAAGTTCTGCTTTTTCCGGAGGCCTCCGAGACGTGCTTCCTTTTAAAAGTACTTGAGTTCTTGGAGCAGGTCCCGGGAGCCACTCCTGACTTGTGAAAGGCCCGAGTGCGCAAAAGAATTCAAACGTGCAACCTGCTTCCTACTCACAAATGTCTCGAACCGAGACGCTCGGGTTCCACCCTAGCTAGACCTCGGAGCCGGAGCTCTCAAAAGAACTCGAACGCACGACCTACTCCCGAATGGCTCGAATCGAGACGCTCGGGTTCCACCCTAGCTGGACCTCGGAGCCGGAGCCCGCACGCAAAAGAACTCGAATGCGCGACCTACTCCGACTCGCACATGTGGCTCGGACCGTGATGCACGGGTTTGACGAGTGCGAACTGCCGCCGTGCCGCGCCGCGCCGTCACCCGACTGTGGCTCGTCCTGCCGAGTTCCGGCTACAAGTACTGTACCGGGTTCTTTGGGAGTAGTCGATTTGAAAAGGGAGTAGGAGTAGGAGCCGCTTCGCGCGAAGAACCCGAGTTTGAGAGCCCACTCCAGCTGAACCTACACATCGCTAGCGGACACCGTTATGCCTGCGCAGGTCAAAATACTAATTTTCTTATTTTATCCAGTCGCCTGCATAGATTAAGATAACTGTGCAGTTATTTTATCATCTGGAGCCGGCATTAGAAGTAAGTGATTTTGCTAGAAGTCAGTTTATCTTTTAAAAAAAAATTATAATCATGTGTACTGTTAGAAATACGCGGTAGAAATGAAACCTTCAGAAAACTAAACTTCGAGAGAATGAGACAAATGCAGAGTATCAGGAGTAGGATAATTGTGGCTTTTATTTATTTTAATATTGTTCCAAGTTTAAAAATTATTTTATTCTACGAAGCACTGCACAAAGAGGAGGCCGATAGCCTACAAAGCACCACACAAAGAGGACCCTGATTAGTCTATCTCATTCTCTCGCAGGCTAAATCCTATAGTGTTTGTCTCTTTTTAGTCTCGCTCATTACCGTTTCATCGAGTTTCAAATTACAACGGTGCTAAAGAAGTTTTCACTTCAAAAACTTTCAGAAGTTGCAACTTGCAACTAGCAAGAATAGACAGCGAAATGATTTGATTTGAGATTTACATGGCCAAAAGTATTATTTTGGGTTATTATACCGTGTTGCGATATTATACCGTGTGTTGATCATCAGATCTGGCCTGATGATGTGGATACTATAACGCTGTCCGAAACGTTAAAACGAAAAACGAAGGCAAAATGAATGTCAATTGTAGTACTTTTGATTTCGTAGTTTTAGTACTAAACTGACATGCTTCTCCTAAGGATGTGTGCTACTTCTAAGTTAATTTGTGTGTGCTACTTCTAAGTTAATAAAAAGTGCCAAAATGCCCTTGTACGTGATGAGAATATTATATGGTAAACACTTTAAAGCCAAAGAATAACATTTCATTCGTAGGTTCATTGGAGGACCTACCACTTACCCGCCCTGTTATAAATTTGGGAGGCGGGAATGGGTACTGCCGCCCCGGGAACCTTTATTGGATAACCAACACCTCTGCCATAGGTCACCCCAAGTGGTTCGCTACGTTTGGTGATTTAGCAGGGGTACCCGGGTTCATGGGGTTCTAGGTCATGGAGGCGGATGACCAGGACACACTGAACCCAAGATTCCTACCCACCCCTTAAACCCTTTTCCTTTACAGAACTCTCCTCTCCTTCCTTTCTTAAAAAAAAACCTCCACACAGCATCCCCAAAGATGACATAGGACCTGATGGAAATTATTTTCCTCCTGTATGGAGCTCAGGTAAAATAAAATAAAATAGATAACAGATGGATACCCCTTCAAGGCTCTTGCAAGGACTCTAATTTTTTGGTAAAAATGACTACCTTTGATAAAAAAAACTAGACCTCCAATGTCCCCGCATACGTTGTTAGGCAGCAGTATGCAAGTGCTACTATGTACAGTTGTTAGTATGTAAGGATAGTATAATGAAACTCTAGGTATTATTATTATTATTATTCGTAGGTTCAGGCAAATTATCTATTATTATCGATTTTATAAATAATACAACTGTTTCCCGCCCAAAAATTTCATCCGTCATAGAGAAAATGCAAGGCCGACTAGAGTACAGGTCTTGGTCAACAGCCAAAGTGCAAAGTCAGTACCGTCGCTATGTAAACTTCACCGCTTAAAAATAGTTCACTTGATTTATTTACTTGCGGTAAAACAATACATAAATCAGCAGTAACAACGAGTATCAACAACAATCGCTACTATTTGCAAACTGTCATTGCTCTATTATGGCACGGCAATGGCTTAACCACTTGACACCTCAAAATCTGTCAGGCACCTAGGCCTGTATTCTAGTCGGCCTTGGGGTAGTATTCGATTCAAGTTTTGAATGCAAAACACCACCCTATCGTTTTATTTCGTTCATAAACACATTTTTTTAATGTCTATCTTTGTCGTTCGTTCGTGAGCAATGTTTGAATTAAGAATTATCTGGAAACAAGAGTGTTTGGGGGCATTCATGTATTACGTAACGCAATTTTTGAAGATTTTTGACCCCCCCATGTAATGCTCAGTAACGTTTTTCCGTATAACCCCCCCCTCCCCCCTAAATGTTACGTAACGCCCAAGTGACAATTTTTCCCTGAAAGTCACAATTAAGTTGCGCAAAGTACTGGAAAGTCGCTTAAATACCTTTTTTCTTGTTTTAATCGCGTTTGCGGTAATAAATAAAACAAGGGATTTCGAGAACGAAAAGGATTGCCAACTTGGAAGATTTTAATTCCCTAGTTTTTTCAACGAAATAAAGAAAAACATATTATGTAACGCGTTGTTTGAACCCCCCCCCCCCCTCGTAACGCACAGTAACGTTTCACAAGACCCCCCTCCCCCCCCAAGTGCGAGACGTAATACTTGAACGGCCCCTTTCTTACTTGCCACATTTTATCTTAATTCTGTGAGACAATAACAAAACACGTCATTGGCACAAATTATTTAAATAACCTATTGAACTATTTTATTCATCTCCCCCGATGTAAATAATTGTTTCTTGTGCTAATTAAGTTGAAATGAGTTGTTACTTCAATAAGGCAGCGAAGAAAGGAAACATTACCAAAAGAATACTAATACATACATAATGACGTACTAACACATTTCACTCAGTATTTCGGATTACTTTACAAAAATGAACCTTTTACATAATCATATTCTTTTATATAAACACAATGTTATTGTGACAAGACAAATTGAGTTTCAACTGGCACATTCATTATTCAAGGCATCAGCATAATAGGATTTTGAGGTTTCCTTAGCAACAGAATACAAACATGCAAAATATTTTAAATCACACAATATTCTTGTTGACCGTGTAGGATTGAAGCAAAACTTATTATTACATTCTGATTTTGGAAACAGTAGTTTGAAAATGGATAATCCTGAGGAAACTGCGTGGGTTTTTGACTCACTAGTTGGATTCTTGCACGGACCTGTGTGGAATGCCCCATTGCAGACTTTTATAGAAGAAAAGTCCTTGAGTATGCCAAGGATCATATCTTATTTACATTACAGATAAATTAATCATTATGATTTTTATGCTTGTATTGTATGATCGTTTGTACCTATGTACATAGTTATTGACAAGCTGATTGATAGCATCTAAATTCAATAAAACTTTGTTCTATTCATTGAGTCATGGTAAATATACTTGTGATGAAATTGTTTCATTAAAATGTTACAGCCTTTGAACCTCTGGAAAATGGGGAGATACCAAATAGAGAGGAGTACGCAGTTATTCATGAAGAATACAAGAATTTAGTAAGTAGACATTTTTATTACTGATAAAACTGATTAACTAAATAGTTAAAATCATAACACGTAACTTAGGGGGCGCTCAAGTATTACGTAACGCAATTTTTGAAGATTATTGACCCTCCATCCCCCCCATGTAACGCGCCGTAACGTTTGTCCGTACCCCCCCCCCCCCCGCCACCGCCTCCTAAACACGTTACGTAACGCCCAAGTGACAATTTTTACCTGAAAGTCACAATTAAGTTGCGCAAAGTACTGGAAAGTCGCTTAAATAGCTTTTTTCTCGTTTTATTCGCGTTTGCGGTAATGAATAAAACAAGAGATTTCAGAATGAAAAGGGTTGTCAACTTAGAAGATTTTAATTCTCTAGTTTTTTTTTTATCTAAATAAAGAAAAACATGTTACGTAACGCGTTGTTCGAACGTTTCACAAGACCCCCCCCCCTCCAAGTGCGTTACATAATACCTGAACGGCCCCTTGAACTTGCCAAGATAAAAAATGAGAATTGTTTTTTCTACAGAATTTTAAAAATATTACATATTTCAAATAAGTATAGAATAAAAATAATTATCTCGTAAAATGTATTACAGGTAGGTAGGTACTCTATCGCTTGTCTGGATTCGGAAAGAATCTTTTAAAAATTTGATAATTAATTTTCACAACACAAAACACATAGATTGTATACATTTCCACATTTTTATTTATTGTTTATTTTAATAGTCATCGTAAATACCTATGCAGAAGTAGTATAAGTATATCATCTGAAAGTGGCATATCCACAGTTTGATAATGCCTTCAGAGGGCGAAACAGCTGTCATGCGTAATAATAATTACACAAAAGAACTTGTTTATAAATGTTTATAACTGTTTTTATTAATTGAATTATAATATTATTGATTACATAAAAGAAATAAATATTAAAATGGAGTTCTACAAATTAAACTTGATGACAATAAATATCCACATTTTCATTTTAAAAATGTTTTATTCACTTTGTAGAAGAAAATTATATAGCAATATTTTTGATAAGGGCCGGTTTTATAACCTTCCGTTTGTTACGCTTGATACCTTTTTTCAATACTCATTTGGCGGTAGACTGAATATTTGTTAAAAATGGGATCAAGCGTAACGAACGGATGGTTATAAAACCGGCCTATTAAAAATATGAGGGTCTTCGATTAGATAAGGCTTCTCCAGGTATTAGAGTGAAATAAAAATACAGGTAACTTAGCAATGAAAAAGTGTGGTACACGCAGTAACTTTTTTCTACCTTGAGTTTATTTTCTGACATTAATATTCTCAGTCAGAAGTAACCAACCAAATGCATTGAAACCATAAAGTCATGATAAAGTATATCAGCAGAACTAAGAATGATTTCCAATTTATTTCAACCAGAATGAAATATCTCTGTACTTCTTTATTTTGCATGTATGTATGCAAATTGTATGCTTACGCTTTATAGCAGTGCGCATGCGGCCTGCAAATTCATTTTGTGCCTTTTGGCTAAATAAAATATAAAATTTGTTGTAAAAAATGTTCAACTGTTTCTTTTCTGTTTTGTAAAAGGGTTTAGTGGAAATTTTTTGAATCAGCACCCCAAAATAATGAGCTTTTTACTTTTTTTTGAGAATTTTGTGGTTCAACTGTAAACGTTTTAAAGACTATGTCGTTAAAGAATTTGCGATACCCGTGGACTGGTATTTCACATGCATCTAACACACATGCGTCTAACACACATGCATCATATACCTATAGATGACACTTGTCTTTTTGGCACGCAATCGGTTGGTATGAGGGTTAATTGAAAATTTTTCAGCTATACATCGCAGTGTTTTTTTATGCATTCTAAAGGTTTCCGTTGATATTATGATGAAATATTTTAAGCTTTCAATCATTGTCTAGTTTATTTTGTATCAGCTGCCCAAAATTGTAAGTATTTTTCGTATTATGTTCTTATTTCAGAATAAAAAGCGAGAGCAATTATTGGTTTGGCCTTGGAGATATAAATTTTTCACCTACGGTGTTTTGTTTTTGCATTGTATAATTGTTTTATTACAAAATTATGATTTTAGAAAATAAAAATAGGTTTGCGACACCACCGGCTGCAAAGTTAGCCTGGTTAAGTTGTGCGTACGCCGCCAAATTGAAAATGGATAAATTGGCCTCAGGTTAAAAAGGTTCATCATCACGGCTTTATAGTATGTATGGGATTGCACTAACTCCCCACATAAAGAATTTTTACTGATTGTAACAAGGTTGACCTGATGCTGGGATCCTACATGGAGGACATTGGCATCACGCCGGAGCAGTTTGAGGCAGCGTGTCAGATGTCGCGCGAGGGGGGCGGGCTGCCCCTTCACTTCCACCAGCGCCTCTTCGAGCAGATCTGGGCAGCCAATGACTACTCCATCTTCACACGCATGATGACACAGAGGAATGTTGAACTGCAGATACAGGTGAGAAGAAAGCAACACAGATGTAAAGTGTAATTGACGAAAGCTTTCCTTCAAAAGGGCCCAAGATTTGACTGCACGATTTCTTCGGCTACCTAAATTAATGTTAGGTGTATATTTTTGACATTGTATCATTTCCGAATAGCAATATAACTGCCCACTACCTTTGAGCATATTTTTTATACATTCGATTCCTCTTACTTGGGAAACATCGGGGCCCATATAAAAGGTGTCCCAAATCAGCGAAATTTTTATTTTTATTTATTAAGCTTTTTTATGTGAACATATTGCATTTATTCTAGTTCTCTCAGATGTGTTTTTAAACTTTATAAAATTAAAAAAATAATTATAATTACAGAAAAAAATATGTACTAGATACAAATTTATTAATAGGTTCAAATTAATTAATATCATCGCTGGGTGTAAACGTAAAATTTTAATTTCACAGGAGTGAAAAAATATTTTTTTAAACAGGAACTTGAAGGGACATTTCAATTTAATTTGTTGTTTACATTAAAAAATCATGATTAATATAAATAAATGTTATTTGGAGGTCTGCCTACATTTTCCCGCTTCAAAATTGGTTTTTCCACTATCCTCTAAAATATTATTTTTTCACATTATTAATTATTACTTGTAACCCAAACCTCAAACATTTGGCATCCCTTCTCCTCACCCGCGCTCAGGGCTGGGCAAAATACATGCATTGCTGTAATTGAAATACAAATTACAAAATACTTTTACGCATGTATTTAAAATACGAAATACAAAATACTTTCAAGTCGTGTATTTGAAATACAAAATACAAAATACAGTATTTTCACCATTTTTTAATTTAAAATACAAAATACAAATTACAAAATACAAAATACATTTGGTTTTGGTAGAACCTTTGGTTGAAATAAATTGTCGTAAGTGCCCTTATCTAAGGGTGCGTTTCCATAGAAGCAAAGCTGAGCAGATTGAAACAGAGACGTGCAAAAATTGACCAATCATATTGCTCAGAAGACACATCTCGTGTCTTCTGAGCAATATGTCCGCTCCACTTGTAAAGTTTTGTGGTACAGGACTTAGGTGTTAATTAATTAATTATAATAATTATTATAATAACACTAGCTGGTTCCCGGCATGCGCTGCCACATTCAAAGAAATAATTTTTTTATCCCTGCATGTCCTTTCCCGTGCGTCCCCGTTCCCCTCCCACATCCCATTCCCCTCCCGCGTTCCCCTGCCACCTTCCCCGCCTACCCTTTCCCCACTCCAACTCCCCCCCAATCCCCCTCCCGCGTTCCACATATTCAGTCCCAGTACATTCAGTTTCCAAACAACTCGCGTGCCAGCTATTACAATTTTTTATTATAATTTTCATTTTTCACATGTTACAAATATTAATTTTTGTATATTATAAGAACAAGCAATCAAATCTGGTGCCTAACGTAGGTACCTATTTAAAATATCTATAATAAAAAAAAAACCATAGACAATTCTTTTGTTACAAAAAAAACAGCTGCCTGCTAAATTTAATTTCATGAAACGCGCGAACTGTGAAACGTGCAAAGTTAAAATAGTCATCAAGTTTTCTGAAATTATCAAATTTTCTGCGTAATTTTCTTAATTTTTGTTTCCGTAAGAACCTTCTACAAAGTATTAGAAAACTTTTAAAAAGATGAATGAAATAGGTAAAGTCGTTCTAAAGTTATGGCATGATCAAGGGAAACAAGAATTCATTTTTATATACATAGATGACATTTGTATAGCGCAATTTTGTGTTATTTCACTTCAAGTGAGCTCTACAGTAATTAAACTTAAAAATAATCTAGTGTTCAGTCAAATTATTCCTATAGTGCTTGATCTATTACTATGATACAAAAATGTACAATACAAAGCAATGATAAGTTTAATATAATTTGATACAAAATGTACAATAACCGTGCTATTATAGCACAAGACAATAATAATAACTAGCATGATATAAAAAAATGTACAGTACATTATAAAGCAATGATAAGAAAACTACAAATAATCATTAGAAAGAGTACTATTCCACAGGACAATAGCACAATAGTACAGGATTCTAGCATTTTTACTCTACCTATTATCTATGTTAATTTATTTTTCATTATCATTATTAAGATCGCTTAATGTATTTGAAAATGTATTTTGAAGCCATGAGTATTTGAAATACAAATTACAAAATACCTCAGCAGCAGGTAATTGAAATACCAATTACAAAATACATTTTTAGGAAGTAATTGAAATACAAATACAAAATACGTATTTGTATTTCAAATACAAGTAATTCAAATACTGCCCAGCCCTGCCCGCGCTGCATACGACCCTTTTTAATTAAAATTAGTTTACTGAGACAAATTTGGCATGGACTTCAGATCAGAAATTTATTTATTTATTTAAACAAAATACATACAGTAGAGCGTCTATTATCCAAACTAATTGGGGGACGTGGGTGTTCGGAAAACCCGTATTTTCGTATAATCGAGCCATACATATTTACGTACAGGTGAATGAAAACCATATTTACATTTATACCTTTAATGACAAATAGGAATTAAACAAAAAAAGTGCAAAATGAAAGCTTAAAAAATCTTCAATTGTACTATCCACCCGAGAATTCCTTTGACTTTTGAGAAGTGTAAACGATAGGAATCGCAGACAAATTAACGTGTTTGAAACAATGTGGTTTCTGGCTTTTACCAATTACAAGCAAAGGCAATCGGTGGCTGCCAGTAGCAATGGCACATCAGTGATACGATCCTTGCTTATTTTAGGACGAGGTGCTGCTAATTCACGACGTGAAGCAGGAGTTTTTCGTGCAAAGCTTTCCAATTGAGCCCGGTTTCATCTGCAAGTAATTTTCTTCCTTCAGTATATCCCTTAGTTTGATTTTGAATGAATGATGAATCAGCAGATTGTTTTTCTCCTTGAATTTGAAGCTCAAGAATGCCATGTCTTGACTTAAATCGTGGATCCGTCAGAAGAATCAAGTTGATATATAAGGTTAATTATGCTTGTCTTTGTTTTATTTTTTATATCCGTAATGGTTAGGAAGGTCCTGGGTTCGAGTACCAGAGGTGCCAATATCTTTTTTGTTCTACTAGTGACTTTTATAGACTTAGGATTTAGGACTTAGGACAGGGTTGTACGAGTAAAATCTGGTAGAGCTGCGGCTCAGAGAGCCGAAGGTCCTGGGTTGGAGTCCCAGAGGCGCCAATATCTTTTTCTGATTTTTCTGTCTCCAAATTTACAAAATGAAATCTTTCTTTGATATATTTGTAATTATTGTCTCGTACTTGAGTTCAACAGCTTGGCTGTGGAATGATTTGCCGGCCTCTGTGTTTCCTCCCTCCTACAACATGGGTCTCTTCAAGACTGATGTTCACTCCTCTCCAAAGATGACATAGGCCCTGAGCGAAATTATTTTCCTTTTATTCATACCTATATATTTTTTTAAATTGACTGGAGTTCCTTAATCTTATTATCTTAAATGTTTTGTTCTGCAGGCTTTAGAGCTAATAGAGCAGCGTAGTGGGACGGTGCCGCAATCCTACAGCCACCAGACGGAGGATGAACCAGAGGAAGAAGACCAGGATGCTGTCATCATGGAGCAGGTCAAAAAGTAAATATCACTTCTCTCTTGCAATTGTTAAAACTGTTTGAAACTACACTCCGAGAAACTGGTTCCAATTATTATGAAAGTTAACCATTGGAGCAACAGCGCATTTTAAAACTTTTTTCTGCGATTGCGCGAGATTTTTTGGGGATCATTTTGAATATTTTCCGCCTACATTAAAAAAATCATACTTCCAAATTTCAATATCGAGATATACAAACTGATTATAATTCTATATAGCCAATGAATTCATCTATCTTTTACATATCATCACATATTCGTAGGATTTATAAAAAAAATATTATAAAATCGTAAACTTCTACTTAATTACTTACAAATAAGGGAAAATTTGCCAAAATTGGCAGCAAAGCAATCTGAGATATTTTAAATAGTGTCATATTGTGGCAAAAAGTGCTCCAGTAGTTAATAAATAGTTTTTTATATTAAAAATTTCAAAATGTGGCTTGAAATGGCATTAGCCATGTTTTATGTACTTCTTAGCCATTTTCTTCACTTCCCAACTCCCTTCAGACTCGCAACATCCTTTAATTGGGGATGCCATAGTCCCACTGGCTCCAGATAGTCAGGAGCAATTGGAATTCTTGTACTGTATTCTCATAGTTTGGGAGGCAGGTATGGGTACCGCCACCCCAAGAACCATTTATTGGATAATCAACACATCTGCCATAGGTCACCCCAAGTGGTTCGTTTGGTGATTTAGCAGGAGTGCCCGGGTCCATGGAGTAGGTTTGTCCGGGTTTTGGCAGCGGATGTGTCTGTGTGGCAAGCCGAATCGGAAGACTGCTTTAGTGTATGGCCTGAGTGCACGCTCAAATCGAGTATGGGACGGGGCAGAGCGTGCAGCGTTCATTCACGTTTAAACACATGTTTTTGCATAGTACCGTAATTCAAATACTGTGGCACCGTCCTGAATGGGGGCCGAGCGGCGCGGTGGCAGCAGCGTGCATGTTTGCGTCAAGCGGGGCGTCGCGTGCAGGTTCAAACAAGTTTGTGATTTTGCAGCGGTGACAAGAGCGTGCGCATAATGTCGTTTGAAGAAATCATTTCAGAAATACAGAATAAGCCTGAAATATTTATTTATTTTTATTTAAGTACATAAAACAGGCATTATGCCCAAAAATTTATATACATGGATGATTAAAATTACAAAAATATAACGATTATCTTGGTTATCTTTTCATTCTTTATATAAGAATAAAGTGTATATAATCAAAATCTGTCATCCTCGTATACTCGTAAAATTTATCTCCATTCAATCTTAATGTTTCAAACAACGTATGAAACTCTCCAAACCACTTTCTTTGCACAACAATATCACTGGGACCTTGTCTTGACTTAAAATTATATTTTAACCATAAACTTTCTTCCAAGTACATATCAACAATGTCGTATGACGCAGAAGCCATGATTAAAACAATAGTGGTGACCGTCAACGCTGAGCGTGCACTGAGGCCACTTAGTGAGCACGCTCTTGACCGCTCCACCGCCCTGCTGACCGCCAGGCCGAACGCTAACCACTTAGGCCGTACACTGAGGGAGACCTTTTGACCTCTCCAGCACGCCTCTCTCGGATATCGCCTTGCACCACAATGGGAGGGATGCGTCCATACGTCCGTCGCTCCTGGATACACTGACTCCCAGAATCCTACTCATACCCTTTTCCTTCCCACAACTTCCTCTCCTAAAAGGATACAGCATCCCCAAAGATAACGTAGGCACCGAGGGAAATTATTTTCCCCAGGGCCTATTGTGTGGAGCCAATGTGCCCGATCACCACAATACGGGCGTGTGCCCTAGCATGGTGGTCGAAAAATCCTCCAATTATATCATGAATGATGCAATCAAAAAAAAAAATTTGGATAAAAAAAAACATGCAAAAAGGGTAAAAGCAATTTTGATTTATTTTCTTTGTAGCTCTGCGGTTTTTTTGCCAGTGTAACATTACGATAGCCGTTCAAATGTTACAAATATTAGAAATAATGATTCCTACTTGGTAAAATGTAAATATCATTAATAAGTTAGGTACGCCTCATATGTCATACATATGTCTGGTAATGTTATATTATCGTGGAAACAAGCTTATGGGTCCGAGTTTTTTTTTTTTTTTTTTTTCGATTATTTCTGGCTTTCACCCTTCAAGGGTGTTCTAGGCCATCATTTATAATTACAGAGAAATGAAAAGTGAATTTATATATTAATTTTATTTAAATGTGCAAATTTCAGAATTTTATGGAAGATTGGAGTGGAGTTCAGACTTAGAAGAGATGAGATGTTGAATGGAGGAGAGGCAATTTTGGATAAATCTTGATAGAAGAGAGGATATTTATTTAGAGAGGGACAATCAAAAAATATGTGATCTAAAGTTCCCACATCTAGACCACAGAATGTACAATCTGGGGAGTCAAGCACATGAATTTTAAAAAGGTGAGAAGGAATGGAACAATGTCCGATTCTCATTCGAATAAGTAAGGAAATTTCTTTTTTTGAAAAATGGGGGAATTTTTGAAACCACGGTTTTGATGGGATAGTCCTTTGTATTGAGGCGTAGCGGGCACCCTTGGATTGACTAGCAATGTTCCAATACTCTGTCCAAACATTGCGGGATCTATCTTTGATGATGGAAAAAATATCAGATAGGGGAATATGGTTTACGAGGGTAATGGTAGGGTTAGACGCTCCTTGTTTTGCCAAGGAATCAGCAATATCGTTACCCACTATGCCAACATGTCCAGGAATCCAAATCAGAGTGACAGTTTTTCCAGAACTTTGAATGGAGGATATCAGCACTCGAATAAGACATACAAAGTGATCATCAGGATGAAGAAAAGGACTGGATTTAAGTTTTTGGAGGGAACTGAGAGAGTCAGAGAGAACAAGAGAATGTTCAAAATTATTTTTTATTATATATTTGAGAGATTCAATTATTGCTATGCACTCGGCAGAAAATATTGAAAATTGGTTTGAAATTGAATAAAATATTCTTTCATTAGAATTATTGTGGTAAACGTTAATACCTATACCACAGTTAGGAGAGTCTGGAGATTTGGAGCCATCAGTAAATAAAAGAGAAGTGTTGGGCCATTTAGAAGAAATAATGTCATTGAACATATTATTGACAGTACGGGCTGGAAGATTGGAATGACTTTTAAGGATGCCGATCCCTTCTAAAATTGTTGGGGATAGGGTGACGTGACTATATTTTAATTTGAATAATGGAAGAAGATCATTTTGGATAATTTGAAGCTCTGAGAGAGAACGAAAATTTTTACAGAAGGCAGGAAGAGGTTTAATTCGAGCTCTGATTGTAGATGAATGTATTGAGTCTTTGAACAACGACACTCTGGGAATAACCTGATGGCATTTAGAATTTAAACATTTAAGAACAAATTTGTCAGCAAATAGTTGACGTCTTAAATAAAGTGGAGGGTCAGAACATTCTACTTGAAGAGAATTGATGGGCGACGATTGCATGGCTCCAGTTATTATTCGCAATGACTTTGATTGAATTTTGTCTAATTTGCTGAGTGCATTTTTGGATGCAGTACTAAAAAGTGGGCAAGCATAGTCGAGATGGCTTCGAATAAGTGCGTTGTAAAGCAACTTAATGCAGATAGGGTGTGAACCCCACCAAACGCCAGTCAATGATCTGATGATATTTAAATTTTTTTCACATTTAGTAACAATATTATGAATATGGGAAGACCATTTAAGTTTCCTATCAAATGTTACTCCCAAAAATTTAACTTCGGAGACATTGGGGATTGGAGAGTTTTTAAATAAAATTTGAACAGGAGGGTTATGATGACGGTTTGAGAAGGTGACACACTGACTCTTTTGAACTGAAAGTTCAAGACCATTTAAAGTGAGCCATGTGCAAAGGGCATCCATGGCTTCATTAAGATATTTGACGGCGGGTGGGATGATTTTGGATGATAAGAAGAAAGCTATGTCATCCGCGAACTCAATAACTTTTACTTGAGGGGGAATGGTGACATGCATATCATGTGTGTATATATTATACAGTAAGGGGGATAATACATCGCCTTGAGGTAAACCCTTCCAAATTGACCTACTCTGAGGAGTAACATCTGGTAGCTCAATGAAAATTTTCCTATCGAGAAAAAGATTAATAATAGATTGGACAAACCGTCGCTTTAGTTCGTATTTGTCCAACAGACCATTAGAGAATTTTTCAGGAGGAGAAGGTTTTCTTTAATTATTTCAATAAAACATTATGAGAGGTGTTAAAGATAAAGCTATTTACGTAAAGGTGAAGGTCCAATTAGTTTAAATTATTCTTAGTTAAACGATTAACTATCATTTTTCATACATTGTTTATAATTTTAAAGTGGAGATTGAACAAAAACTAAAATGGTCTGTTGGACAAATAAGAACTGAGGCGACGAAACATGAGGGGTAAGCCAAGGCCTAAAAGTTTTTTTTTAAGAATTGGGATGGAAACATTGTCAAAGGCGCCTTCTATGTCTATAAAGACTGCAAGACATACTTCTTTGTTAGAAATGGATAAATTAATATCAGTACTGATGATGGCAAGGTTATCTTGCGTGGATTTTTTTTTTCTAAATCCAAATTGAGATGGAGAGAGAAGATGATTACTCTCGACAAAAAATTCTAACCGGTTTTTAATTAATTTTTCATAAATTTTACTAAGGGTGGATGAAAGAGCAATTGGCCTATAGTTGGATCCAGAATTGGGTGATTTGTTTAATTTTAGGATTGGAATGATTATTTGAGAACTCCAGTCATCAGGAATTATGCCAGTCTGGAATATTTTATTTAAGATGCTTAAGAAGTGGTTTAGAACATTATCATTACTATTTTTTATAATGCTATAAGGAATACCATCTCTGCCTGGAGATGAGTCCTTGACTGTCGATAAACAATTTATTAATTCAATTAAAGTGAATGGAGAGTCTAGCCAATGATCAGACATAGGAGTGTTATGAATGGGAGTTATTTCCTCTAAGTTAGGAACAGAAGGGGGGGCAATTTTGTCCAAGAACTCATCTATCCATTTAGAATGAGATGCTCGAGGAGATGTTGAACTGAAGGAGGATCGAAATCTTCGAATCATAGACCAAACTTCCGAAATTGGAGTGCTCGGAGATACAGAACTGCAGAAGTTGTACCACCCGGATCTTTTTTTTGACCTCAATACCCTTTTGGCATTGGCTTCGGCATTTTTGTATATGAGATAGTTCTCCATAGTCATATTGTGACGATAGGAAAGAGATTTAGCTTTCCGAATTCTCACTATCTTGGAACATTCCTCATCCCACCAGGGAGTCGGAGGGAGTTTTTTGAGAGATTTGGTTTTAGGAGGAGGATTTGATTTATTAATTGCAGTTATGAGCATTGATTTGAAGTTATCGTAGTTATCTTTGACAGATAATGTATCGATAGAAGGTAAATTTTGTATAAACTTATCCATATGCGAGTTAAATTCGTCCCATTTGGTGTGTTTTGTTTTAATCTTTGTCGAAATATGGGACTTGTCTGAATGGAAAGAAGTTTGATAAGAGATGGTGATCGGGAAATGATCACTGGAGCAAGGGTCGGGGGACACCACCCACGAGGAGAGAGGTGCCAGATTAGTAGAGCATATGGAGAGATCTACTGCACTGGGGTTTGTGTTGGGGCGAGAGATTCTAGTAGGAGATCCATCATTCAAAAGAAAAAGGTTGGATTCATCTAGGAAATCCACCACACTTCGACCGTCTCGATCAGAGAAAGCAGAACCCCAGACGGGGGAATGGGCATTAAAATCGCCCAATAAAAAGAAAGGAGGGCTTAGTTGACGGATAATTTGCAACCACGTTTGTTTATTGAAGTGCGAAGTTGGGGGAAGATATACTGAAACAAAGGAAGTGTCCTTTATTTTAGCTGCAACCATTTGAAAGTCAGCATTGGGGGGTTTGATATTATTTATTGGGAAAAAAGGAAGGGATTTTTTAATAAAAAGGGCAGCACCACCGCCCGTACCTTCCGGGCGATCATCGCGGAGACAGGAGTACCCTCCCACATTAAAGTGGGTGGGTGGAGTAAACCATGTCTCCGAGATAGCAGCCACAGAAACAAGGTTTGAATTTAATAGGTTAAGAAGGTTCGATTTGTTAGAAATAGCACTGCGGCTATTCCACTGAAGAATTGTGACATCTTGAAGAGCCATTTTGAATAAATGATTTTAATGTGGAAATAATAGAAGCAGCGTTGGACGGTAGATTAGTTTGAGAAGAAATTAGGTCAATTAGAAGCATAATAAGAGTTTGAATAAATGAAGAATTATCTTGGGAGAGTTGTTCAGAAAGCTTTTGATGGTTTGTTGAGGATGAATTATAACTGTTTGCACACCCATTTGTGGCATTTGAAAGAGGTGAACCATTGGGATTCAAGAGAAGTGAGTTGTGTTGTTGCTGATCGTATCCAGGAGCCGGTTTAGAGATAGGGTTTTTGTATGAGAATTTAGTGGAACGAGAAGATGTTGAGGTGGAGGCGGGTGGGTTGGATGTGGAGTTACTGGATAAAACCTCGGCAAATGATTTTTTGACAGGCGGGAATAGTTTAGAAGCCTGTAGAAAAGACAAGTTCTGAGAGGCCATAGAAATTTTTATATTTTTTTGGCGAAATTGTTCCGGACAAGAAGAGTTAATGGCGGAATGAGCACCTGAGCAGTTAAAACATTTAGGTGAAGAGAGAGAAGAACATTGGTCAGCCGTGTGGTTTTCTCCACATTTGAAACATCTGGGAGGGGATCTGCATGCTACTTTGGTATGACCAAAACGACAGCAATTGTAACATTGAGTGGTAGGATAAGTATACATTTCAACTGGTAAGGAGTTGAAAAATAAATAAATATGGGAGGGAAGAGATTGTCCTTCGAATGTGATGACGACAGATTGTGAGGGCTTCCAGGAAACGATGCCCTCAGAGGTGTCCTTATAATTTAGCCTCCTTGCTTTTATGGGATTGCCGATATGTTGGGGAGTTGAAAGTGAAGATAGGATTTCTGGAATGGACAGATCGGTCGAGATACCTCTGACGAGGCCCATTCGAGTGACATTGTAAGTTGGGATGTACGCCTTGAATTTAGAATTTGATGAAATAAATATGTTTTTGATAAAGTTGTTGGCGGCTGAACCTGAGAGGAATTCAACAGAGATTCGGAAGCGACCCTCGGATTTTACACCTCCCGGCTTAATAGAAAGGTTCTTGCTATTTGATAGGAATTTACCAAATTCAAGAGGGTGGATGGTTTTACCTTGCTCAGTTTTTTGAGCGTACACAATGAACGGGCCACAGGAATGAGGAGAATAAAAGTTTGTAGGAGGAGGTTGAGGAAGAGCAGGTGAAGACTGAGAAGAAGAAGGAGAGTCATGTTTTATTGAGGAAGAGGGACTAAACTTCCTTTTTTTTTGTGGTAGTCAGAATGACAGATTCACTGTCCGAAATTACTAGATTTTCACCATCTGGGGGGTCAGGGGGAGGATCTGGGGGCTTTTTAGGATGTCCAGGAGGGTCCTCCTCCATTGTTTACAAAAATATAAATGAAAAAAAAATGTATGGAAAGTGACAGAAATAAAAAAGGTTATAAATATCTGGAAATCAGTAACGAAAAGTGACTCCTGGAAGATCAGAGGGGAGAAGAATCCTCAAGGAACAACACACTACACTTTTATTGACCAGAAAACATAAAAATATTAGTTAAAATAATAAGAAAAGATTATTTTTTTCTAGAGCAAAACAAAGTAACTGTGACAGCTAGATGTTCAAAATTCGAATCATGGGTCCGAGTTGTTAAGTAGGAAATGCAGGTATTCAGAAAGTAGGCACCAACAATACTTTGAGATAAATATGCATGTTGAGTAGGGAGTTATGGTGGATTTATCTATTTATTTATTTTATTTGGTCTGTGATTAATCATGATGTGTCTTACTTGATAGCTTTCACATATACACGGTGTCCGGAAACTCGTAGTACAAGCGGGAAACTGGTAAATCTACATCACATTCAGAGTCGATTTGTGGTATAACTTTTTTGATTTGAGCTTTCGTTTTCGAATAAATCGGGTCCGAAGTTGAAATATTTTTGGTTAAATTTGAAAAAATTTTTCACTAGGGGGTTGATTTCAGCTGTGTAATGTCTTATAAAATGCATCGAAGGGTAAACCGGGCTCACAAAATTTTTTAACCCTTTAGTAAAATCGAAATGCTCAGATCGAAAAAAATAAGTTTTTTGGGTTTTCTACGTGATGTAGATTCACCAGTTTCCCGCTTGTACTACGAGTTTCCGGACACGTTGTATATGTCGTGTTCTGATGATATTTTGAATCAATACAGTTGTTACAACACAGCATTGGCATGTGCACATTTGTCTGATCTGTCGTGATGCGGCCGCTTCCTTACCCCCTACCTCCACCGCTCTGACGCAGATCGGGATCCCGTCACGACATGACACGTCAGGCAAACATAAATCCACCTTTACTCTCTACCCATCTTTGATTGCAGATCTAATGTTGCCTTAGTCTCAGTAAAATCTTAAATTTTCCAGCTGTGAATAATGATAAGAATGAATAATGCATGTTTATTACTTTCTGCTTTCAGATTAAGTTTAGAAGAGTCAGAAGACCGAGACTCTTTTGAAGTCGTTTCCGCAGCAGTGGAACCAACTGTAGAAGAGATACACAGAGAAAAGCAGAGCCTCATGTCGGCCTTGGATCATTTTCAAAAGCATGTGGCGTTGAAGGAAGCTGACGTCAATCGCGAGTTCTTAAAGTCGGAGAAGAAAGGGGAAGCTCAGAAGTTGAGCGAGACTTTCAAACATGTTCCTGTAGAACCTGTCAGCACTGCTAAACCACAAAAAGAAGTACTTAATTCATTATACATAATAGCATACTAGTTTTCTGGATATTTCTACTATATACAGTAGAGTTCCCCGGCCCGCCCCGGGAACCTTTATTGGATAACCAACACCTCTGCCATAGGTCACTCCAAGTAGTTCGCTACGTTTGGTGATTTAGCAGGGGGGCCCGGGCTCATGGGGTGAGGTTTGTCTAGGTCTTGGAGGCGGATGACCAGGACATACTGAACCCCCGATTCCTACCCACCCCTTAAACCCTTTTCCTTCCCAGAACTCTCCTCTCCTTCCTTTCCTTAAAAAAAAACCTCCACACAGCATCTCCAAAGATGACATAGGCCCTGAGGGAAAGCCCCTTCTGTATGGAGCTCTTGTAAAAAAAAAAATTTGGATATGATGACTTCCCTTATAACAGCTTACCGTTTTTAGTGACGACAATTAACATTGACGACAATATATGTTTCATAGTTACTAGGAAAACATATTCGTTTAGTACGACTCCGTTTTAAGCGACCAACCAAAGCGACCTATTTTAATGATAATTTGTCCGGTTAGAACGACGCTCAGTGTTTTGTTTACAAATCCTATGCACCAATACCTCGCCGCGTCGCCCACTCCCAGCTACTCACTGCGCGCTTACAACTATTCTTATTAGCACGGGCAAATCACAGTTAGTGTTTTATCATTTGTTGTGACTAGGTTAAAAGCTAGACACAATGAGTTCTATGAAGCGAAAGTGTTTTTCAATTGAAGAAAAAAGTGCTTTATTACACCGTTTAGAAGGCGGTGAATCAAATATAATATAACCCTCGCGAAGGAGTTTGGTGTGTCTCATGTAAAAACAAGCTTAAATTATCTGGCGGTTTTGTACGTCGTCCGGTTAGTACGACAAAGTATCGCCGGACCCTTGAGGGTATCTATTATCTATCCGGATTCTACTGTATTGTTGCTATATATTTCACAGGAGAGTGAAAAAAACAATTTTGATGCAGGAAAATGAAAGTAGACCACCAAACAATATTTATTTATATTAATAGTGACTACTAGCTGGTTCCCGGCATGCGTTGCAATGCCATATTCAAATAAATACCTTGTTTCTCCCTGAATCACCTTTCCTGTGCGTCCTCATTCCCCTCCCGCGTCCCCTTCCTAGCTAGTTTTATAAATTATAGCCTGTATGTTATTCTAATGTATGAGCTATATTATTGTAAAGTTTCATTAAAATCCATCTAGTAGTTTTTGCGTGAAAGAGTAACAAACACACGTACATCCTTACAAACTTTCGCGTTTATAATATTAGTAAGATTATAAGTACAAAATAAATAAAAATAAATCTAATGTCCCTTCATTTCCTGCTTACAAATGAGTTTTTTCACTCTCCTTTAAAATTTCACATTGGATGCAATACGCGCCCAGTGACGATGTTATAAACACCTTTGTTATAAACACCACCGCCCTTGACGATGTTATAAAACTAGCTGAAGTCGCTGGCGTTGCCCAGCCTTCATGCAGACTTTATCCAAATCTAATGAGGACAATATACTTAAATTATAATTATAAAACTGTAGTTTTGTATATAAATCAAATCTACACCGCCCGCCTGTCACAGACTATATCTTTATATATAAAAATCCCGCATCACAATGTTTGTTCAAGATAAATTCCGAGACTACTTAACCGATTTTGATGAAATTTGCCTTACTGTGTGTAATTTAGTCCAACTTAAAAGATAGGATAGTTTTTATCTCAATATTTATTATTGAGAATTAAATGTTTGTTATAAGTTTTTAACAGATGGCGGTGTGAGTTAATTTATTGACACAACACTTGGTTATATAGGTTGGATAACCATCCAGTACTTGGCGTTGTGTTTCATTAACCACATCAACGTATGGCCGGGTCAGATAGTATTATATAAATATTGTTATATCGTCGTTTGGCAATATCTAAGTGCTTTCTTAAACAAATAATCAATTTCATTGGTCTGTCTTGCCCTGGGAGCTGAAAGGTCTTGTTAATAAATTAACAACATCAGTTTTCTTTGAAGGCGGTGATCACACTTGATTTCTTGTTCAGTGAGGTCAATACATTTTTTCGCATTAAGACACAACCAAAGTCGAACTAGATTAAGTTACAGTACTTACCCATGTACCTTATAAAACTAAACTAATTTCTTATTTAAATGTTAATTTCAGGAAATTGAGCAACGCCAGCAGTACCTAAAGCAACAGAGGGACAAACTCCTCGCACTCAAGAAGCAGATACGAGAGAAGCAACTGGCAGAGTCCACAGAAGACGCTTCATCAGCCCCTGTGCGGCCCAAGTCCTCTAGGAACGCCAAACTCTTACTTTCCGGAGACCAGATCACTCCTCAAGACTCCTCTCTGCAGCTGCGCAAGGCTCTAGCGAACCGTCTGCGCTCTGAAGTAGTTGAGAAATAGTCATTTTAAACAGTCCATACATGCATTATATTTGTAATATGCATAGGCTTGAGATTGTTAACCACTGGAGCGATTATGGTCGAAAAATGGATCACTTTTATTTTTCTGCAATTGATAGCGGTCCAAAATTGAACCATATTTTTCTACCATTCATAAAACATTTATTGTAATTATTTAAAACATTTCCGTGGCCAGCCATTTATTTTAAAACAAAGCAATCGAAATGCTTTATCAATTATGACCATAGATGTCGCAAATCTGAACTTCGTAGACTATTTTTAAAAAAAATTTCCCGCCGAATTTTTGAAAGCTGTTTACGGTTAAAATTAAGTCCTTTTTCCATAGATAAGCACCTTTCATTATCAAGTATACCACAGACAACACACAGAAATCGAAAATATTCTATGTTGACTCTAATAAGCATCCCTCACGGCAGTTTCAAAGTAAAAAGCATGCAGGATTCGCGCGGTTATAAACTTTGCGATTTTTATATATTTTTTATAAATCCTACAAATATGAGATAAACGGTAAAATATGTGGTAATTCATTGGCCATATAGCACTTTAAAAGTTTTTATGTCTCCATGTTAAAATTCGAAGGTATAATTTTTTTAATGTTGGCAAAAAATTTAAAAAATGATCTGGGAAATCTCGAACAATCGAGTGGTCGCTCCAGTGGTCAAAGAAAGAAATGTAATAATACTCGTAGTATTAATAATACCTCAAAACTTCTGACATTCTGCGTACATTCCGATGGCAGTATGCTATACTAGCTCCCTAGCAACCAGTATTGGAGATCCTGCCAGTATTTTACTGGTGTTGGGTGTATTATTAATATTACAAGGGTATATGGTATAAGTGGTAGTGTGTCGCTTTAAGAAGTAAGTCTTCTTTTAGATAGATAAGCTAATAAAGAATGTACTCAAATTAATGTTAAAATAATTGTATCAACCACGCACCAAAAAAACAATGAGAGAAAGTTATTTTTAATCCTTCCTTGCCATGTGCTGTCAACTAATTTAACACGTCTATAATTATTACTTCCATATTTCTGTAAATATACTTAACAATACGTTTATGTATTGGATAAAATAATTAAAATATACAAGTATTTATTGAACGTAATAGAAAAATTATAGTTTATATATACAGGGTGTAACAGCATATTTCCAAGGATTTTAACCAGCGATTCCTGAGCATATTTGGAGTAAAAAAGTAGTAATAATCATTTCAGTGAAAGGTGATATTTTTTTCTATCAAAAACAAAAAATATATTTTCAATCACATGTCACCACTGATCACGTATTACATGCGCTTTCGTGTGTTGCTGGAACGAGCAGAGTGCTTATCATGTGACCCGCTAGGCTATACCTGACTACTCAGTTGCAAAGTGTGATAGAAAAATATTTTTATTGTTTTTATTGAAAAAAAATCAGACAGCAAAATGATATCTACATTTTTGACTCCAAATTTGCTTAGAGATTGCTGATTAAAATTCTTCAGGTAAGTGATGTTAAACCTTATATATATGTCCACATGCGTTGATAACTTGCCGAGTGATGCGGAAATGATTAGGGGTATGGCCTAATTTATTCCACATCCACATGTAAGGTTTCCAGCTTAAGAAGTTTTTTCTGGTCCCTTGGGAAACTTTTTAAGAGAGTTTCACTGTATTAATTTTTATGTAATTTAAAATTTTTAAATGTGTACCCTGTCTACTGAAAACACAGTACCGGAGCTTGAAGGATTTGCTAGCACCGAAAGAGTTAAAAAAGTAATTTTATAAATACCTACTCGTCATTCTCTCAAAACATAGTACAGCATTTGCGCTTCATTCCGGGTTTTAGCCATTATGACTAGATCTAATTAGCCAGGCCTTCCTGGTCTTTTCCCCCCATTTCCTTTGGATTCATAAGTACAAAACTTAACTGTGTGTACAAACCTCACTAATTACAAATAGCAGGAATTTACTTGAGGCATATAAAAATACAGTAGAACTGCGGGAATCCGACAAACATTTTGCAAGGCAATGTCGGATGATCGAATTTGTCGGACTATTATAGAGTACTGCCACCGACCTCTCAAAGTCTGGAGCTTTTTAAAAAAGGAGTACCTTGTAATCTGACAAATTACATGCTTATAAAAATGATAATATCAAATCAGTACGTCTCACATACTGTTACGGGCGTGTCCGATTATAGGGGCCAGATTACCGTGGGTTAACTGAACACAAATGATTTGTTATGTTGAGTTGAGCTTTCTTCTCTTAGTGTTAACATTTTGAACTACATTGCAAGTTCATCTTCAGGGCAGAAAGGTCCAACATAGTCTCATACTTCCAGAATAACAGGTCTGCATAAAATTTGTTGTGAAATAGTCTTGTGGCTAAGAAAAAACTAATATCCGGTCTCATATTTCAAAATAGATTAGGGGGCGTTCAAGTATTAGGTAACGCAATTTTTGACCCCCCTTCCCCCCATGTAATGCGCCGTAACGTTTTCTGTACCCCCCCCCCCCCCTAACGTTACGTAACGCCCAAGTGACAATTTTTACCAGAAACTCACAATTAAGTTGCGCAAAGTACTGGAAAGTCGCTTAAATACCTTTTTTCTTGTTTTAATCGCGTTTGCGGTAATAAATAAAACAAGAGATTTCGAGAACGAAAAGGGTTGCCAACTTGGAAGATTTTAATTCCCTAGTTTTTTTATCTAAATAAAGAAAAACATGTTACGTAACACGTTGGTCGAACACCCCCCCCCCCCCCCAAGTGCGTTACATAATACTTGAACGGCTCCTTATGAGGTACATACCAACTTGATCAAAAAGTTTTAGGACCAGCCACCGTGTGACGCTGTAAATCACCCGATTGGAATTCTTTTTTTTGCTAGGTTACCACATCTGTCGTTGAAACTTCCCTCCAAATTTCAGAGTCATAGCTTGACATTTGTAAAAGTTACGCTGTGCTGAGTACCTCTACCTTTGTGCATGTTTTCGATTTTTTTAAAGTCTGAAAATGGCATCAATTTTGCACCAAGACAACTAGGGAATACAATCCCGGTACACCGGGATCCCGAAATACCAAGATCCCGCAGACATTTTGCGGGACTAATCTCGGTCGAAAATTTTGCAGGATCCCGCTGGACTGACAGGATTACAGAGAAGCGTAGTTCATACGTGTTACTCTGCGCGCGTCAAACTAACTTACTATACTTACATGATCTTTATATACTTACTTGCTATACTTATTATACTTACATGATCCATGTAAGTACGAAGAAGACAAAGAACTCGTTTGAATTTAAAACTCTAAAAACAAGGTTGGTAGATCGAGGTATTAGGTCTTTATTATAGGATTGATTAGATATCTAAGTCCACCCTGCTGGATCCCGCAAATACCTGGATCCAGCGGGACTAAGATTGTTCAGTCCCGCAAATACCTGGATTGACATGGTCTTGCGGGATTGCATTCCCTAAAGACAACGCACAGTCGCACAATGCGATCCTTATCTGTGAGTTTTTGACCAAAAACAACACGAATACTATCCAGCAGCATTTGAATTCACCTGATCTGGCTCCCTGTGACTTTTTTCCTTTTCAACCGACCCAAAAAACCACATCGCGGGGCGTGTTACAACACCCGTTACAGCAACAGCTCTGATGGACATACTGAAAATAGAGTACCAGTATTCAGCACCAGCGTTTCAGTCAATGGGGAGTACTTTGAAGGGAACCATGTCGATTTTGTAGAATAAACTTGTATTTCGATTTAATGATTTTGTAAATAAAGTCCTAAAACTTTTTGATGAAGGTGTTATGTGTAAAAGATGTTTGGAGTTAGGAAGGATAGCTTATTAAAAATAATAAAACTAAACATTATCTTCTTTAAACTTACTTTATCTGCTTATTTACTTAATACATACATTATACTCAAAATATTCAATAGGCATAAATATTATACAGCAATAAACTATAATTCTTATTACAATAATAATGGTGTGTGGTATATTCCCAATAAAAATAAATATGTTTGTATGTAGTCATTACTAAATTAGGAAACCAGTTTTTCCTCAATAACTTGCATATTATTATTCCATGCAAAGTGACGAAATTTGAGTAAAATCCATTTATCAGTGATTTGTAAAAATTTCTACCCTTATCAATTTATTATGTAATTGCAATACATATCCGTCTAGAGCAGAATAATGAAACATTTTGAGTATGGTAAAAAAATATTATATTTACTTTTGTGTTCAAATAATATTAAATTATTAAAAATTTATGATTAAATATCTGTATTTTTAACACCCCTCACAGTAAAAATGCTATTTCTTCGTAATTTAGTCTACCGAATTGTTGTGTTCATGCATCAAGATTAAAAATAAAAAAAGGTTCAACCATTTTACCTCTATTGTTTTATTTGATAATTTCCAAAAAATATATGAATAGTGAAACCCTCTTATCAAGTTTGGTTTTTTCAGTCCCTCGGCCCAAAATTGGCCTAATTTTTCACACATATGTTTTCCTGCAATAAGTTTCTTTTTTCGAGTCACTTGGAAAATTTCTTTAAGAGTGTTTCACTGTATAAAGTTTTGTACAAAGCTGAAAAGGTTTCCAGACTTCTTAATATTAATGAGGACAGACCATAAATAATAGAAACAAAGGGAGACATGGCATGAACATGTGTCGATTGTCACCGAACTACAACCAAACTGTACAGATTTTGTCAAGGCGACGGAGCCAATGAAAGTTATGCGTTTGGTGTTTAGGTAGAAACAAAGTTGGTGACACTTTTGTGCGTGCGGTTTAATGCTAATATTAGTCCATAGCCCATTCCCCTTGATTCTAATATCTATGACAGCCCCGTGAATTCACCACGCAGCATAACATGTTTATGTCTAAAGCAGTGATATCGCCCCACTGGGGTTCTAGAGAGGCCCCATAAGGGGTTTAGAGGGCAACAGGGAAGTGAGGGGGCAGTCCTGTTCTGTACTGTGTAATACAGGTGTGCTTGGTCCTTAATAAATGTTTACATGAATTTCCGGAGGCACTTACTGTACAAGTAAAGGTGAGTATCTATTACATTTTACCTGAATATTTTCATTCTTTGAACTTATTTTCTTTACCTTCAGTATGGATCAAGTCAAGTGTTTTCAATTCCAATTGAATGTGGCGGTTTGAGAAAGTGAGATGAGATGAGATGTGAGTAAAAGTAGTCTTGTATCCAGTAAAACAAAGTTTATTATTAATTCTTATTAATATATTCTACATATTTATAACATCAAATCAATATTACATTCATTTTCATTCATAGTGACTAATATTTCAAGCTGAAATATTTAAATACAATTTTTGTGGTGACCGAAAATTACTCATTCGCTAAAATACTATCTATCGAAAAAAAAGAAAGAAATAATTTAAAAACAAGAATCAATTTAAAGAGAAAAGGACCACCGCTATCCTTCAGTTAACCAGGAAATAAATTGACATTCGATATGTAGTGCACGTAGGTACATATAACAACCATCAAGCAGCTAAATTATGTAGAGTAGCTATAAAAATATTTAAAAAATAAACTGTATTTACAAATAATAAAAGTTTGATACCTGTGCCACACACCGCTGAAAAGATCACGTGGCTTGGCGTATTTCGGCATATCGCTCGCCGTACATTCTCCAAGGGAATATATGGTGAGCGATATGCCGAAATAGGCCAAGCCAAATGAACTTTGATAGCTGTGTGTGGCACAGGTCTGATAGAAAAATTCACAGAGTAGGCAATCTCAATATAAATGTTACCACAACTTGAGAAATGGATAATATATTGGATACGTTACTTTGTTTTACTTTTATTATTAAAAGTGAATTTCCGCAGTGAAAAACTTCTCGTACGGTATAAAATGTGCGCGTTTATCTGTTTTTATTTTATTGGTTCTCAAATACATATTTTATTACGGTAATGTGTAATGTATACCACAAGCAAAATAACTCCGCGTACAGTGGAGAGCATCACATCATTGTAAGTTCACATCTGTAATTCCTGATGATACAGCCAGTAGAGCAAACTTGGTGACGGTATAATAAATCATAGAAAACTATAGATGTCACATAAACCATAGATGATGTATCCCAGGTAAGATCAGTCACTAAATCAATTTTTAAAGGAGACATTCGTCATTTATCAATTTTAAAAAGGGGTTGAAAGTGAAACAAGGTTTTGCCTGTACTATGCAACTGGAAATGTTATGGAGAGTAGTCATTTTGAGTATTTCTCTTTGTTTGGTCTGAAAAACTTTAGCAAGGATAAATTAAATTTCTAAAAGTTGCGTCTGACCTATAAAGCGAATTCATTAGATTTTTTCAAGTTAGTCTTTTATTAAACATTAGGAATATTTTTTTGCAGTCTGCATGTGATGTTTGCGGGACTTACAAATATCAAAAAAATCCTCTCTTATTATCACTATAGACTTGACTAAGTGAAAACAATCTGTAAATTGAATTTCACCAGAACTATAAACCCCCAAAGTGGTTAAACAATAAATGTGTCCAGATATAAAATTATTTACTCAATAGATACCAAAAGTGAAAAATAAGATGTGAGATGTTCAATAATAAAAATTTGGGTTACATAAAAACCACCGGAGTTAACCTCTTATTGGCCGGAGATGCGCGGTTTGTGCACATGCATGAAAAAATATGTTTTGACTGCGATTTTGACCCTTCTATCCACAGAATTTGTATGAAGGACAAGGTCAGAATCACTTGCGCCAACATTTACCCAGGATCTAGGCAAAAATTTCATTCACCTGGCAACCCCAGAATATTTTTAAATGATTTTATCTGTGGCATCAAAATGTCAAATTTGCCGCGATTCTTTCTGTCAAAGTCCGATGCGTGTTACTTGACGAAAACATCGTAAAACCAATCAATTTACGTAATTAACGCAAGTAATGTTGTTTTGGTACATAGTTTATTGTTCTAGGAACGTGTTTCAGTCAATAAAATATACGATAGCTCAAAATTAATCCACAAAACATTCAATTCAAAGTGGTGCTTTGTTAGGAAATTTTCGTGAAAGGTCCTGGCCTTTAAGAGGTTAAGGTGATTTTTAAATAACCACATTTATTATTATATGAAATCATTGTTACTGCACTTTGAGGGTTAGGTGTTTTGGCAAAATACACTTCATAGGTGCGCTGCGCTAAGGAAACTTTAAATTTAATCCCCACCGAGGGTTTGTTTGAAAATCAAGAATATTTGTTTGTAATCGGTTACTCATCAGAACTACAAGTTTAAAACACTCAAATGAACCCTTTTCATCTTCTCTTTCCTCCCACAGGATCTTAAATACTGAAGGAACTATTACAACAATCCCAATTCCTTCAAAACTTACAAGGCAAAAACATTAAAATATTTGTTCACAAAACACTTTCAATTCATCTCATTAATTTTATTTACAAATTTGATAAAAAGAAAGTACAGTTTATATTTATATTATCGTATGAAAACAGTTACAGGTTACATTTTTTATACAAAGTCCATCCAATATTTGATATTAAATCAAAGTTGATGTCAAACAGTCTCAAATTGTAAGTCAGTTATAACTTATCCAACAATTCCAAGCCATGTTCTGAGCGTACAATATTTATCTATTTCTATTTGTTTTTTGCCACTCGACCAAATAAAGGTACGGCAGCTTATGTCAGAGTAGCGGTTCAAATATGAAAGCTGAGATTGTAGCAGCTGGCAAACAAAATATAACCTACGATGCCATTGCAAGTTCTAATACTGCCAGCTAATCAGCCGAATCATGCAATCTTATGTCATTATTCAACTGTTGGATGGCAGCTTGCGTATACCCAAACGGCAATTCGAGAAAAACTGTTATTCTCAATTATACTTAGAGGGTCTATGGAAATGTGCATATCAAAAATGATTTCCATTTGACAGCCACTATGCACTGAAGAATGTGATGAAAGTAAACCTTAAGTTTGTAAATTAGCTAAGAGTTGGGTGGCAGGACACGCCGTATATAATCAGCCGCCCAATGGATGTATTACCTCTGCACGATGGATCACGGTTTCACGGTGAACCACATTTGTGCAAAATAAATAAACCGACTTAAATAAATATATATTTTCACTTTCTCGCCACATCCCGAAACATTTAAATATATATATTCTTGTGGAGTAGCTTACAAAGGTTAGGTTTGGTTTGACCGAGTCATTTCCGTGGTCAACTGACAAACTAACTTAGTTAAAAAAGTGTGAAATTTATACAATGATGAAACAAAAGGTAAACAAATAGATGAACGTTGATGATTATGATCGAGACAAAATTACGACAACGATAATAATAATAATTACAGTTATCTTGTTGGTTTCACAGGGACGGATAATCCGTCAATGCGCCCTGCCTTGGAATTAGTTTTGGAGGCGGGCAGTTGGTTGAAGTGCACTGGCAGTTGGTTGCAAGCATAACACACCACATCGGTTATCACGAGCATTACGGTATCACCGAGGTGGTCGGTTGGCAGTTGGCTGCAGCGCACTGTTTTGTAAGCATAACATACCACGAAGGTTTCATCGAGGTGGTGCAGTCTGATGCAGCGCACTGTTGCATGTGATAACGTATCTACATATAAAAGTGTGGTATATTTGTTTCACAAGGGCGGAGGAGGGTAATCACTCCGTGTTGCGATTATAGCAAACCACAGTATTAAATTATTACCAGAGAAGGTTTGTTTGTAGCGGAAGGTTCGACGCTGCACAGTTTGTTGTTTATTTGTAATTATATCATACCACGGTGGTTATCTTGTTTGTTGGGGAGTTAGGAGAGGCGCGGCCGCTTGGCCTCGGAGCGCAGGGGGCTGTCGGGGTCGCTGGCCGTGTCGTCCCCTTCGAGCGGCGCATCGCAGTCGGGGCCGGGGGGCGTGAGGTTTCCGTCCCCCTCGCCCTCACAGTCCGCGTCCGTGTCCGTGTCGCCGGCTGACACCGTCAGCTCCTCCTCTGAGTCTGAATCGCCTTCGTAGTCCACCAGGCCCTGAGAAAGCGCAATATTACATTGAAATATTGAAGCGAGATGCATACTGGTTTTTATATAAAATGAGGGAACATAATGAAGTTTGACACTATTCAAAAACATAAAAATAAAATAAATACATCATCTGGCAGGACAGTAAAATTTACAAAAACATCATTTTCCAAACAACACTGAGAAATTAGTGTCAGCTAGCACACGGTGCCTGAGTGAGGTCTGTATTTGGCAGGAGCTCGGCCAGCCTATCTCCGTGGTTGATCTTTTGTAATATATGGTGTTAGATATATCAAAGTTAACTACTTCTAACCCCTGCGATGTTATGCAGTTATGGCTGGATACAGCATGTGCAGCTGCAGTACAGATTTTAACACGAGTAGCGGGCACAGCAGATAATAAATAGCCAGTGCTAGTGCCTAGTGTAATATTCTCACGCACCCGGCCTTGGTAGAAATCAAACCAAGAATTGATATGATTACTTCAGCAGACATGTTAGGACCTTCTTCCACAGCACAGATATATGCAAGAATCACGATTCAAGCATCTTGGCAACTACCGCCATTCATCCACGCAGAGGTTCATACACAGTTGCTGACATTTTGCAAACTTATCGGCTTTTCTTCCATTCTTGGGTCTAGCCGGGTGAGGTTATTCCCACTCATGTCGTCAAGACTTTAAACATGGTGTCACTTGTGGCGGACAATGCTAGGAACAATAGTTTTGGTTGTGAGGGAGGTTATGAAAGCAGTCTAGTTTTGATGTTTCGAGAGTTCAACGATGATTGGTGGCGATGCGGGTCTTGTGATTTCAGTGACCACATATACGGACTGTGCGCAATGTATCAGATACTCGCGAATCCCTGCGGAAGAAGAACCTTAGTTCTAAAAGTATCCAACATGAATTTTTCCTGTGGGAGTTGTTTTCCAATGGAAAGGCGGAGAGTCCCTTCATTAATGAAGTTCAATGTTTGAGATTACAAGTATACATGATGGAGACAAGCAAGGGAGATGATGTAACGTACCTTGTTGAATATCTTGGGGTCCGGGAGCTGAACTTCAGGCGTGGGTACGGTGGGGGCAGGGGTGGGGGCGGGAGAGGTGGAGAGAGTCAGCGCGGGGCCCTTCACCCCCACACTGTTGCTGATGGGTGCCACCTCGTTCTTCTTATCAATTAGTTTACCTGGAACATTATTACATATAATATAGTATCAATTGCTTCAAATATGACTTTTTCCGGTGATGGATCATATAGTTCATAAATTTAATAAGTGCTATACATTTTTATATGCACAGCAGGTGCGGTCCATCCATACATACTGTGGATACTGCGCTTCCCTTTCTTTCTAGGTTTAAAATAAGTATAATTATTATCATGTATTTATTCCGGATTAAAAAAACTTGGATTTATTTTTTTCTAGCAGTAAACCGCACTACATACACTGACACCGCCACCATCCAATCTCAGACACCAACACTAACACAACACACAGAGCAGGTCAAAATACATTTGTAATGTGTATACATTCTCATAGCTCGAACGTTGTGTAAACTTACCAACACCAGCAAAACAGTGGATGCTCCGTTCATTCCGCGTCCACGGAGCAGGAACGAGTGCGATATTTTTGATATTCGCGCATGCGCGCTTAGTCAAGCCAGTCATGATTGAAGTAAGGCCGAATACGGATTCCATACGAGCATCCAATGCACAAAAAAAGACTTTAATGCTTATAGGCATAGTGCACAGAATAGCTTATCCGAAGCGAGCGGACTTGGTAGCATTAGAGATTTATTTGCCTGACCACCTATCGACAGTTATTTGTTGTCTTGAATAGCCGAATCCGATTGATAACACTGAATATCTTTTGGAATACCTATTTAATTAATTTAATTAGGGAACTGTAATATTTAATGTCAAGCATAAAGATTGTATAGAGCTAATTTGACAGACTATTTTTGTGGATAATTGCATCTTGTTCGTGGGCTAGTCCATAGACTTTTATATTTGATATTAGGTGTATACTCCAGCATCCGTTATACAAAAAGTCACCGACCGCCACTGATGCACAGAGCAATGGAGATATGATATCCTTCCTTGAAAAGTCTGATTAGTGATCCTCAAAGGGGTGAGACTCACAACATATCAGAATTGAGGATGCCATAGGCCCGGTATATCAGTCAGTCCGTATCTTCGCTGTGTATTCCTCGCTCAAATTTAAGCAGGCTAAATCTGCCGCTCAAGCCTTGCAGTAAAACAATACAGTAGAACCCTGTTAATTCGAAATCCACGGGACATCAAAAATAAAATTTCGAATTAACGACTTCCTATGTAATTCAAAATTTTACAAAAAAAAAATGCTAAAAATGGCCGAAAATTCAAATTCGGGAAGGTTCTTCGGAATAAATTCGTAATAATACGACTTATTCCCTGGGTAAGTCGAATTTTCGCAGCCGTTTACCGCCGCGGACGGCCCTCTATTCGAAGTACATATTATGGCGTAAATCGAAATTTTGCAGCCTATTTCCGATGCAGCTGGCCCTTTGAATTCAGATACTCAAAGTAAATTCGTTAATTTCGCGAAAATCGAATTTTTGCAGCCGGCCACAATGCAGAAAAATATTCGGAATAAATTCATACAAATATGACATATTTCGCATAAATTGAATTTTCGCACCGGAATCCCGTCACGGCCGACCCTAATTCAGATACCTATTCGGAATAAATTCATAAAAAAACACAATATATTTCGAGTAAATCGAATTTTTGCAGCCGAATCCCGTCGCCTTCGGCCCTTTAAATTAATATATTCGAAGAAAATTCGTAAAAAATACCTCAACCAATTCAGATTTTACAAAATAATAATACGAATTGGGACGATGTTAACCGCGTAAATCGACATTTAATGGCATTTTACCCCCACGGCTGTCTGTCAGATTCAGATTTACGAATTTTTTTTTTTTTGCTAAAATTGATGTTTTTTTAATTACACAAACTAATTTTCGTGTATGGGCAAAAATAGATTTTGAATTACGAATTTCGAATAAAAAAATCATTTTGTATGAAAAAAAAATTCTGGGGACTTTCTTTCAGCAAAAATTTTGAATTACGCGTTTTTTTTCAATTGTCGGGGTTCGAATTAACGGGTTTCTATTGTAAAAGTTCCTTTTTGGTCCCTAGGCGCTAGAGTCACATTTGAAATCTGACATAACATACCTAAATGATTTTTAAAAAGCACTTATTCTATCGCATAAATGTATAATAAACAATTTGTCACCTCACTTTTTTACCATGTCTTACAAGAATAGTTAATAAAAAATTAACAATGTCTAACTCGATGCGTGTAGGCGATTTGGCGGGTGAAAACTGTTTCTACAAAATTAGTATTTTTTATGTATTTCTATGGACAACTTTGAAAAGAAATGTGAATTTGATTTAATATGGATCTTCTACTTTTTGTTTTGGCGTTGTCATTAGAACAATAATGGAGTTTTAACGATTTCTATGGGAACACACATTGTTAGCTTGAAAACACGCTTATTGTTCTTGACTGGTATTGTTATATTGTTGTGTAAACAAGCTTAGGGATTGGAGTGGTTAAATTCAAAATCTAATGCCTAGCATTGGATACGCAGATACAATAGACATGATAAAATAATAGTTTAAGTTAAGTTATTTAAGTTGGGTCACGTCATAAGTTAGATACGTGTCGTCATTGAAGATTGTGATGAAGACGAAAAAGACAGAATACTATATAAGATGATACATGGATGTAAATGAAGCAAAGAGAGTGTGCCGAGACAGAGCTGTGTGGCAATACATCCTCTCTGCCTAACCCCGCGAAAAGTGGGGTAAATGGTTACTTAGTTTAGGTTAAGTTTGTTTTCTTTTCACTTTCATACACTTTTCTGTTTTGTCATGCAGGGTTGGTTGCATGTTATCGGTATGGTATAGTAAAAGTAATATTACCTATGGAGTCTAACTGCGTGGCGCATTCTTGCTCGGGCGTGATGAAGGCATCCTCCTCCTGGAACCATAGCTCCTCCTCCTCCTCGAGCGCGCGTGCATCGCGCCGGCTGCGTCCGCCGCCCGCGCCGCGCAAGATTGACGGCACCACGCCCTCCCCACCCCCGCCTGCGCCGCCTGGGAAGCAGAAAACTGACGCTTAATGTCTACAGGCTCCTAATTCAACTTTGTACACAGATTAAACAAATAACATGAATGCTTTCAATAATTTAGTGCATACTTTCGGTGAGATTGTAAGAAAGACAAAAGGAGCCGGAGGGGAAAAGCTTTGAGGCCAATGAAGAGATAAGCCCTTTTTTTAAGAGAAAAGCACATCTTTTCTTAAATCTGGTCAAATCATAGATAATAGAAACACAGGGAGATGTGGCATGTGTACAGACTGTCAATAAGCTATGATGACCAAACTACATGTACAGAAATGAAAGTTATGCATTTGCTCCATAGATAAAAACAATTTGCAGTAGTGGGTAACCAATGTTGGAGATACTAGAGCGGGTTTTATTCTAGTACTTGTTCATGACCCATCTTCATTGTTTCTATTATTTATTGAGTGAAATTGATCAAATATTGAAATTAATTATTGCTGAATACAGTGAAACCCTCTTAAGAAGTTTTTCAAGGGACCAGAGAAAAAAACTTTTTAACCTGTCACAAGCCAGGAAAAACACGGAAATTCCCTAACAAAGCACCACTTTGAATTTTGAATTGAATGTTTTGTGGATTAATTTTGAGTTATCGTATGATTTATTGACCGAAACACATTCCTAGAACAATAAACTATGTACCAAAACAACATTACTTGCGTTAATTACGTAAATTGATAGGTTTTACGATGTTTTCGTCAAGTAACACGCATCGACTTTGACAGAAAGATTTGCGGCAAATTTGACATTTTGATGCCACAGATAAAATCATTTAAAAATATTCTGGGGTTGCAAGTTGAATGAAATTTTTGCCCATCTTATGGGTAAATGTTGGCACAAGCGATTTTGACCTTGTCCTTCATACAAATTTTGAACAAAGTCTGCGATTTTGGCCCTTCTATGTACAGAATTTGTATGAAGAACAGGGTCAGAATCGCTTGTGCCAACATTACCCCATAAGTTGGGTAAAAATTTCATTCACCTTGCAACCCCAGAATATTTTTAACTCTTGACAGGCCAAGATGCCAAACAGGACGTCCGTAACCGTGGGGGTCGGCTGATGACCCCATTTTTTTTTTTTTTTTTTAACTTTTAAACCAAAGAAAACACTTTCTTTTTTTGATTTTTTTGTTTTTTTGTTTTTTATGTTTTTGCAGGGAATATTACCTACCTATATTTGACAAAATATTTTTTCCTGCGATCAACGATTTTTTCACATTTTTTTTTAAATGGCATATTATGTATTAATCCTTTGCGCAGGAATACCTAAAATACTAAAAATATATTTCATGTATTTAAGTAGATATAAGAAGGATAGTTATTTTGGGGTCTACCTTCGGCCCCAGTTGGCTGCGGAAGGGTTAAACGATTTTATCTGTGACATAGAAATGTCATTTTTGCCGCGAATTTTAGCTGTCAAAATTGATAACGTGTTCCTCGACTAAAACATTGTAAAACCTATTAATTTACGTAATTAATTAACGCAAGTAATGTTGTTTTGGTACATAGTTTATTGTTCTAGGAACGTGTTTCAGTCAATAAAATATACGATAGCTCAAATTTAATTCACAAAACATTCAATTCAAAATTCAAAGTAGTGCTTTTTTAGTTTTCGTGAAATGGCCTGACCTTTGAGAGGTTAAGAGGGTTTCACTGTACCTACTTATTTATTTGCAGTATTATGTTGATACTGGAAAGGATAAATGGCTAAAACGCCGTGCAGCTGGAAAGGCTAGACTACTCTTCCTTTCCAGCTGCACGGCGCTTTAGCCACTTATCCTTTCCACCATTGATATGATTAAAAAAAAACACAACCAGGACAAAATGATGAATTTTGTTTACTTTCATTTAGTTAAGAGTTTATTTCTGGGACAAAGTGCATATGTCAAATTTTTAATTCGTCCAGGAATGAAGATTGTTTATTGATTTCTTAGCATAAAAAAAGCTGAAACAATATGTTAACATTTACATTAGGTAGATCACTATTTTATCAATCTAGAAAACCCGACAGGAATTGAAAGCATTCAAATCAGGGACGTTATAGAGTACTATCTGGTACCTGAATCAAATTATCAAAAATTGACATGGGCACTTCTAGCATTAACCTCCAAATTTGTACTAACTAAATCTAACTCAAATATGCAAGGAAGAAAATCTGCACTATGAAAGCTGCATTGAGATTTATGTTAAAAATTTAAAAACCTGTTGGGAGTAAGGACTTAATGAGGTATGTAATAAAATGTGGGGACTACATACCTCTTTCTCTGTCTTTGGGCTTGTCCTGGTGCTGGTCGTACTTATCCTTGAGGGATTTGAAGGTCTGCACATATTCCACATCGTCCAGGATCTTGCCAAAGTTCTCCACCACGTGTGAACATAGGGACTTGATATCTTCTAGCTTTATAAATTCAAACAGTTCTAGTATCGCAGAGTCTAATAGGTTATATCTGAAAAAGAAAATCAAGTCATATTGTTAATTAACAGGAAACAAAGCAATAAATCTTCTACAGACAACTACAAGAATTATTAGAAAATGTAGAACTGTTTCCACACAGGCATACAATTAATTGACTGTAGCTTTATTACAAGCAAAAGAGAGTGCAATGACACACGTCTCTTGCCATGCGTAGAAAGAATGTGATTTATTAGTAGTTCGCTAGTGTTCAATGGTGGCATGCCATGCCACACTAACCCTTCACATCTTGCTTCTTTCCCAACAACACTAGGAAGCGGTTTTTTGTTTTTGATCAAACTATAGTTCTCAGCTAACCTAGCAACTGTCAACTCCTGTAACAGACTAATACGCAACAGTGAGCGTATTTCACACCAAGAAGGTATTTCACCACCTCTGAGTAATATGTCAATACGCACCACTGTCGAGTACCATATGTTATCTGCTTTACCACCATTTCACTGTTGCCATCATGTAAATGCCTGTTTTTACCACCATGTTAAGCAAATGTTTCTCTACAGTTCACTCATATATGGTTTAGTACCCCTTTTAGAGGGTTAAGCTGATTGCATCCCCACGTGGAAACAGTTCCAAAAAATAAACAATTATGTCGGAATCAAGGTACGATGTGGGGTTAGGTGCACATTTTCACTAGGTGATAGTTAAATTAAAATGGTGTCAACATTACATTACCTTCCATTATTCCTGAGAAAGGCATCTATAACAGGGGCAAAGAGATTTCCTTTAATAATATAGCGGTTGTAGAATTCGTCCTTCAGCGCTATGATCTTTCTCATGAAGCGTAGAGCTCCGAGGACTAGGAAGGTGTGGGTGGATCTCATGAGTACCAGTATTCTTCGCAGAAGGTCCTGGAACATGACAAAGACAAATTAAATGTTAATGTCTTCAAAATTATAGTAAAAGGAGCAAAATATTGATTAAATAATAAAATATACAACAAGTACGGTAGTTAGTGGTGTCAAAGTATGAACATTATGTATTATGAGATAATTGTTTTAATGTGCGTAGAGTCATGCTTAGTAACTTCTTCCTAACTTTCCTATTTTCCATCTCCTCCTACAGACTCATAAATAGAGCATGCAATAGAGCAGTATATATTCGATATTGCGATATCGGACATGTAATACCGCAAAATTAGTAACGAAGACCGTATATCTCCTGAACTTACAAAAACTTTAAATGGTAATTCATCTTTTGCCACCATATGGGACACTTTCATAGAAAGAGAATCAGTTTTTTCGGAATAGTGTGATATCTTCCTTTTTTCGCCAGTGATTGTAGTTTTTCATTGTGGTCGGCTTCGTCAATCAAGGTTGAGGTTGTAGCTGCTACCTCAGTAGATTGGCTGCGGCTCGTTGTTGCGCTAGGACAATCAACCTCTTCCGATATCTCGTCGAAGTTAACATTTTTTGCCCTAATTCCGTGCTTAGTGCGTAAATGAGTATGTAGTCCGCTTGTTGAACGTCCACTAGTTTTAATAATAACTGGACAGAGTTTACACTTCGCTGATTGATGATCCATAGATCGCAAAAAATGTTTCCACACTATATTAAAACTTTTAAGTCTTTGAATTCAATACCATTAATTTTGTAGTATTCATTTTTTACAAAAAAAAGTTTGATACACGGATACAAGTATAATACGTTAATATATTAGTCAAAATAATTATTATTTCACGCTTTCACGTAGTAAACAAATAAAATAGGACAGATTAGTCACTCACTTCTCCGACTTGCGAGTAGTTGCGAGTGAGACCGAGACTGAGTAAGATTACAAAGAAACGTTAGTTTGCTGTAGAGAATTCGGGAATTCCCCGACGCACTGTTCGTAGCAGGAGTTTTCCTATCACGGTTCGTTTTTAATACCGCAAAATTCGCATTTCTAATCTCGCTTTTGTGGTACTGACAAACAGCGCAAAATTGCGTTAACAATATAGACTGCTTATATAACGGTATTGAATGCTCTACTCACAACATACCTAAAATGTACATAGTCCCACTGACTCCGGGCAGTTGGGATATGTGTGCGGTAATCAAATAATTTTTTTTAAAAGACTGAGTGGTACTGCAGTGCCACAGCACCCCAAGATCTTTAATTCTTAGATGGCAATTTTTTTCTGTAAAGAAAGTCAATGAAGCCCAGGCGTACAATAAATGCAAAATGATACCGCTAATAACTCCGTTAAAACCTCTATTTCTCTTGAACAATGCCAGAACAGAAAGACCGGTAACAATGGAGTTGTTAGCAGAAGGACCATACTATTTTATGGGGTTATTATTATACAATGAGCAGACAGCATCCTGATGATGCGCTCATATCTAATTTCATAATAAGTTTAACCCTCAGGCCTCGGTCATATTCTGTCAGAAGGACAAAACATTTCCGCTTTGCAATAAAATCCATTCCCCTTTCAAATGTTACTATTAGAAATAAACATGCAATTTTTTAAATATAATTTTTTTTAATGGAAACATTAAAAAGTTTTAAAAATAGCCACCTCACGTTTTTTCGAACAAAAATTTCTGATAACCAAAAAAAAAAACAATGGCAAATTTATTTTATTTTTATTTATTTATATGTATATTACAATACATCACAAAATGATGCTTTGTCTGTCCAACTGGGAATGATTCCCGTTTCTGGACAGCCAAATGGCATATTTAGTTCATAATATTCTTAACAAAGGAGTGGTTTCGTTCAAGAGATCACAGGAATGAGCTTCTGTCAAGACAACTTTTGAGAACTTTAATAATTGCATTCTGAACGAAGGGATGTTTCTTATGTCCTTGAAAGAATCGCAAAGATGTAATTTTTTTCAAGGTCATTTTGGAGAACATTAATAATTGCATTCAGAATAAAAGATTGGTTTCTTTCGGGAGATCACAGGTATGAGATTCTTTCCAGGTCATTTTGGAGAACATTTACAATTACATAATTAGAATTTATAAACCAATATATGACATTTGGCAGTATTAATAACATCAATATATATGTATTATTTTAAAAAGCTCAACTCTGCTAAGCTACGTTATAATTATTTTGTACATGTTATCACTAGGATGCCACAATTCCCCTAAGAGTTAAATCATATTTCTAACCACGATAGTAAGGGAGACAAGAATTTCTATGAGACCCACATTAAATTTTCCGAAAAGTGAACAAATTAGTCTGAATTAACTGCAAGCGAGGTAATTTAAAGTTAATCCTTTCTTTTCTCCCTATAATAATCCAATGTAGTTTTAAATTGATTTACATGTGTCATTGATGACGTGTTGTGTGTTCCTAGGATTGGATGCAAAAGGTGTTTTATTAGTTACCTTATTAAGTATACAGTGCTTGATGTGATAGGTGTGATGCTCCACGCAGAAAGACAGCAGCTCCAGCACCAGCCCCAGGAGTTGCACCGTGTGGTACTCCTCGCCCAGCGGTTTCTCCCCGCAGGTGTTGGTCAGCAGGGGAGCTGGAAACAAAATCATCCAAAGTGATAATCACTAAATTATCATAAATCCGCCAAAAAAACGTTCGAACTATCTGGGAGTAAAAAACTGTGTAATTTAATTCTAACTAAAAACCTGTTACTTGGAATATTTTTTTTTTCTAAGCAATAAACACTTCTTTATCAGCCTCGGATCTATGACTTTTTCAAACCTGAGCAGAAACTTGACAGTGGCGCCTCCTCTCGCCAGCGTTTGAGAGGGGGCGCAGGGGGAGGGGGTCACAGAACAAATAATTCAATAAAAAATATATTAAATTATTTGTTACACCTTTTTGTTTAGCTAGTTAAAAAAGCAATTCTTTTGTATTTCGAGTACTGGGTTGCTGCCTCCTTCCTTCTTGTATTCATGGTGTATTGTCAATTCATAATAATAAAAAACGTAAGATGATAATATTACATAATAAGAAAAAAAAATTTCATATCATCCAATTTAACCTCTTATTTGCCGGAGACGCGCGGGCGCGCGCGTATTGAGCGCAGGCATGAGAAAATAATTCGAAAAAAATTCGAACAAAATTGTCTGCGATTTTGGCCCTTCTATGTACAGAAATTGTATGAAGAACAAGGTCAGAATCGCTTGCGCCAACATTACCCCATATGATGGGTAAAAATTTCATTCACCTTGCAACCCCAGAATATTTTTAAACGATTATCTGTGACATGGAAATGTCAAATTTGCCGCGAATTTTATCTTTCAAGGTTGATGCTTGTTCCTCGACTAAAACATCGTAAAACCTATTAATTTACGTAATTAAAGCAAGTAATGTTGTTTTGGTACATGGTTTATTGTTCTAGGAATGTGTTTCGGTCATAAAATATACGATAGCTCAAAATTAATCCACAAAACATTCAAACATTCAAAATTCAAAATCGTGTTTAGTTACGAAATTTCCGTATTTTTCCTGGAATTTGCCGGCCTTTGACCGGTTGATGAACTGGAATCTTTTAGTTCAATTTTCATCCACTTCTCGAACTACCGAAATGTGTGAATTATCACACACGTGATAAAAATGATTTCAATAACAAAAATTAACCAATATTAATGTTTACTTTGCTTCATTAGTACTTTTTACTGCCCCCCTGAAAGTCTTGATCGCCCACATTGAGAACCTGTGACGTACGCTATACATGCGTTCAAAATAGACTTTGGATACATTCATAAATCAACTTAACCGGTGACAGGCCGGAGCCCGGAATTTGCGGGCCTACAATGCGCATGCGCGAGAAAATAATTCAAATATTTGAATAATATTGTCGATGAAAAACTTTTGGTCTGCGATTTTGACCCTTATATGTACAGAATTTGTATGAAGAACAGTGTCAAAATCGCTTGCGCCATCATCACTCTAGGTGGTGTTGAAAGTTTCATTGATCTTGTCACCCTGGAATAATTTTAAAACGATTTTTTCCATGACAATCCGCTGTCATAATTTGCCGCAAATTTAACGGTCGTAATTAATACGTTTATCGCGAATAAAACGTCGTAAAACCTATTAATTTACGTAATAAATGCAAGTAATGTGGTTTTAGTAGATAGTTTATTGTGTTGTGAATGTGTTTCAGTCAATAAAATATACAATAGCTCAAAATTTATCAACAAAACATTCAATTCAAAATTCAAAGTGGTGGTTTTTTGGTGTTTTTTCGCGAAGTTCCGCGAATTTCCGCGAATTGTTCCGGCCTTTGACGGGTTAAGATGTGTTCAAAAACCATTTTAAAGGTTGTTTTAAAATCTGACAAATAGTCGATAGAACAACGTGCACGGGAGCCAGGCCGCTTTGTGAATCAAGTTTTTTTTTCAATCAAACCAATAAATTACGATTTTGAAAATTCCGCCCGGGGCAGGCACCCCGGTTGCCCCTCTCCTAGATCCGGCCCCGATCTTTATAAAAATGATAATGTATGATTTTTTTTGTGTTTCTTGAGTTGAGTAAGAAGTAAACATTTGAAAAACTTTGAGCTACTAAATAATAATTATTTCAACTCTTATTAACCTCTAATGGGCCGGAGACGCGCGGGCGCGCATGTATTGTGCGCATGCGCGAGAAAATAATTCGAAAATTTGAATGAAATTTTCGACAAAAACTGTTTGTCTGCGATTTTGACCATTCTATGTACAGAATTTGTATGAAGAACAGGGTCAGAATCGCTTGCGCCAACAGTACTCCATGAGACGCGTAAAAGTTTCATTCACCTTGCAACACCAAAATATTTTTAAACGATTTTATCTGTGACATTAGAAATGTCAATTATGCCGCGAATTTAACTGTCACAATTTATGCGTGTTCGTCGACTAAAACATCATAAAACCTATTAATTTACGTAATTAACGCAAGTAATGTTGTTTTGTTACATAGTTTATTGTTCTAGGAACGTGTTTCAGTCAATAAAATATACAATAGCTCAAAATTAATCGACAAAACATTCGATTCAAAATTCAAAGTGGTGCTTTTTTAGTGAAATTTCATGAATTTTCATGAAATGGCGTGGCCACCCAGAGGTTAGTTAATAAAATAACACAAGCAGAACACACCTGGAAAAAATATAATATGATCAAGCATGTAAAAACGTCTAAGAGTTGGAATTCCTACTTTCAAAAGTGTATCTAATTCTTTCATTGTAGTATGCGTCAATTTTTTTCTTTAAGTGCTGATCAGAAAATTAAAAATTTCATAAATTAAATTAAAATGCGTTTCTTGCAACATTATTTCCATAATTTGTGACAGACGTTTGGAGTTACGAGGCAATTTCATCCTTATTGCCTTTGGTACAAGGAGTGTACGAGCGACCGAATTTCAAGGTCATCTTAAAATAGAGTTTGTTGTAGCATAAATCTGTGGAGTAGAATAATAATCTCACTGAAAACGGTTAGTTGGAGGAGTTGTCCAAGAGTAGGGTTCTCATTCAGGCATTGAGTATTCAATCCTCTGTCATCGATGCATAAGCAATATTTTCTGTCTGCTATGGCGGTAGTAAGAGGAATTAAAATAATGTCAGGTTATTCATAAAAAGCAAAAATGAAAAAACATCACACCTATGAGCGTTTGCACGCCGTGCTTATAAAAGAAGTTGAGGAAATCCGTTTTCTCGGACTTGTTGGCTGCGGAGAGCATGTTCTCAGGGTCCAGCAAGATTCTCAGAACTCCCATTAGCTGGACGGCTCCTCCCAACTCCGGATCGCGGTCTCGGAGCATCTGCTCGATAATTATGTTCAGCAACAGTTGCTCCTGGAATCAAAAGCAAATATTTTGATAAGGAAATTACATTGAAAATAATGCAGTGGCATATATTATCAAGGAGATTTAAAATATTCAAACTCAAATGAGTAAGTAACCTTTCATAAGAATAAATTATTACCGCTGTTATGCTGATTCATTAAAAAATATTATTGAATCATATTTAAATGTCAGAATAATTTCATACGTTAGTTGGGGAAAAGTGAGTGACTTATAACAGAAATATTATCGTAAAATTAAAACTATAATTTACATTATCCTAACTGGATTCTGTAAATATAAACGTAAACTTTTATAATATTCTTTTGTCAGAATTCTGACTACATCGACGGTTTCGAAGAACAATGTCAAATGTGTGATTTTGTAGTTTTGCAGTAGAGCTGTGTAAAGTTTGAATTTTTACTGTTTTTGAGATTAACCTCTAATCGGCCGGAGCCGCTCATATGCGCGCAGCTTGTGCGAAAAAAAAATTTCGAAATAAATATGTTTGTCTGCGATTTTGACCCTTCTATGTACAGAATTTGTATGAAGAACACGGTCAGAATCGCTTGCGCCAACATTACCCCATAAGATTTCATTCACCTTGCAACCCCAGAATATTTTTGAACGAGTTGATGCATGTTCCTCGACTAAAACATCGTAAAACCTATTAATTTACGTAATTAACGCAAGTAATGTTGTTTTGGTACATAGTTTATTGTTCTAGGAATGTGTTTCGGTCAATAAAATATACGATAACTCAAAATTAATCCACAAAACATTCAATTCAAAATTCAAAATCGTGTTTTGTTACGAAATTTCCGTATTTTTCCTGGAATTTGCCGGCCTTTGACAGGTTAAGAACTAACTATAGTGTAGTTTTGATATTTGACATTACATTTCAATAAAAATTCCGAAAATACAGACCTTTGAATCAATAAAATAAGCAAATAAATAAGGCAACAAAACTATTTTCAATTTTTAGCAGATCCGACATTGTTCTTCGGGACCGCAGACATAATAATTAATCTATTGCCGTGGAATATATATTTTTTTCTCACTAAATGTGTTGAGGTTACATTGCGTGAGTGGATTCAATGCATCTTTTATGAGATATTGCCTAAGAGGCAGCTAAATAATAGAATATAAAAGCTATTCAACGATTTTTTGTTGTTAAAATTTAGAAACAAGAAAATGCACAAATAATAGGACTAACGTGGTGTTTAGTTAAGTGTGCGAGGGTCATCTTGCATAAGTGGACTCGCCGTGTCTTACACGATATCGCCACAAGAGGCAATCAACTTCATGGTGGCCACAGAAAGCGAATTTCAAAATTCCCTGATAATTCCAGGTTTTCGCATTTTTCCCTAATATATTTTATTTGATAAAGGGGGGTATCTTTCAAAATTCAACTTTAGAAACTAAAATTTTACATAATCTTGACATAAATTTTTGACGTTTCATCCACACCAGAAGATTCAAATAAAATAATATAATTAAAAAAAAAAGTGCATTCAAAATATTTGCCAAATAAAAACATTAGAAAATGTTTTTGAAAAGAATTTTACCCAAAAAAATGCTTTAACCTCTTATTTGCCGCTCGTGCGCCGGCGTGTCGTGAGACTTTACACGCGATTTTGACCCTTATGTATAAAGAAAGTGTATGAAGAACACGGTCAGAATCGCATGCTTTATTATCGCCCTTTACCATAGAGAAAACCGCAATGCGCCAGGTCACTCCAAATAATTTATATTAATAATTTACCGGAGCGCGGGAATGTGCGCAGTTCTTGCGCATGCGCGGGAAAAATTCCTTTAATTACGATTTTGACCTTTCTATTGTTCTAAATTTCTCAAGGACACTGTCAGAATCGCTGGACACGAAATGTCATTGGGTGTCATGGCTGCCGTTTTTTGCGAACGCTAATTGGTGGACAACCAACCCCAATTACCCCGGCAAACAAGGGGTTAATTGTGATTTTTTTTATCGGCGAACAAAAATTTGTCCATGCAATTCGAAAAAATTGAATTTGTGTTTTCATATATCATAATATTATGTCATATCTTTACGAATTTACTTTGAATTAGTCAAATAATTTTGTAATTGGCTGCGAAAATTCGATTTACACGAGAATAAATTGTCTTATTACAAATTTACTTCGAATACCAACCTGAATTTGTAGGGGCATCCGCCAAACTCAAACTTTCAGCGAATTTTTTCATTCTTAAAATTAAGAATCGGAAAAATTAAAAAATCGCCTGATATTCCAAAAATATTTATTAATTCCCTGATATTTTCCTGACAATTCCCGGTTTTTCAGGTCTGTGGCCACCCTGACTAACGAAATATCGAAGACATTCGTTAATTTGATTTGTTTTTTTTATTGTTCAAATTGAGAATCATAGAAATACACAAACAATAAAGCGGATGAATTACCTCATCCGTATTGTTGGCCTGCTGTAATGTGTAATCTCTAACAACAGATGGAGAGAACTCCACAATGTAGGTCAGGATGTCTATGGAAGCCGTCTTGGTCTTCTGGTCCTCGATGCCCAGCGTGATCTCCAGTGCGGGCAGGATGCCCAGGGTCACTAGGGTCTTGTAGAACGCATCCTTATCCTGGGGTTGGAGGTTCTGCGAAAAGTTGCAGAACTCCTTCAGGAACAGAACCAGGTCTCTCCGTTTCTGGTCCGGAGTACCCTCGTCCCGTAATAGTTTGAAAACGTCCGCCAAAAATCTCTCATCCTCCTCGATGATCTTGACAATCTCTACTTTATTGAAGAATATAAAACTAGACAGATTACTTAGTAGATTTTCCTCGAATACCGATGGCGTGGGTAGGACTATATCGTGGATATATTGCACTCGGTATGTTTGGTGGATTTTGGCGAGGAGTTCGGGATTCTTAATGGGGATGGCTTCGCGGAACTTGGCGAGGACTCGTAAATACTCTCTGTGTCGTTTGGGCTGTGCCACTCCGGGATCGTATTCTAGACATCCCACCACGTCCAATATCGTATCCTCGGCAAACATGGTCTCTAAGAGTGTATTCTGATTGAGAAGAAATATACTTTTGAAGATTTCATAAAGATGATGTAATCCTTCTATATTATCTAAGTCTTCACACATGTGGAAGACGTTGAGCAACTTGCGGATGTAGTTGTCTGCCTCAAGCGCCATGGTGAGCTTCTCTTTGCGAGGAGCCGACAGCAGGTTGTCACTGATGACCTTGCTGATGTCCTCGAGACGGGTGAGCTCAGCAGCCGGCAGTTCCACGGGTGGACAGTTGTCCGACATCTCCTCAAAGCGCTCATCTTCAGATTCATCCACAATGTCCTGGGTGATCTCTACTGCTGGATCTTTGCCTTGGACCTGAAACCAACACACAATTTACAACTATATTGTCAATCAAATACAGACAGAAAAAGTTTAGATTCATTTAATGCATTCACAATTTTAAGAGCGTTTAACCAGCCAGCGGACGAAAATCCACATTGTCGAAAGTTGTTCTTACGATCGTGCAGGGCGGTTACAATGAGAAAGATTAATTATTCTCCGTACAAGCTTTTTTAAATTATAACTCAATATCGAATTTATTTCAATCCAAATTAGCTTTAATTTATACCTTCATCCAAAAATGCTGAAAGGCGTGATGATAAAACTATTACAATAATGTACTTTTTGTAATTATTTTTTGATTATAAGTATTTATCATTTTTCAATAATGTCTAAATTTAATAAGAATGCAAAAAAAATCTGAAATATATTAGTTTGTAAGTGCGCAAATAAATACGCAAATGGACCAATTTTCGTCAAGAAACACATGTACGTACATATTTTTTATTGATTTTATTGAAACTAAAATTAAAATTCTAAAACATGCGTTTGCTAGATAATGTATTGATTTATTTTACTGCATGATTATATTATTTGAAATGGGTGTGGTATAAATTTAACAAATCTGCCAATGACCTATGGAATAACCTTATTATACTAAAAATTAAAAAAAATTCTCAAAATTTATTACATGCGAATGCTAGATAAAAGAACAATCTTTCGAAATCCATTTATAATTTTTTGTGGAAAAGAGTCAATACGTCTAAAGTCTGATTTGAAAATGACATATTTCTGGTTTTCTCTGGTAATGCCCTCTTAATGAAACAGACAAAAGTAAAACATATTCCCATTCCTTTTTAGCAAATGCTTTGTTTGTATTACTGAAAAGGTTAATGAAGTAAATGTTAAATAGGAAATAATCAAGTTCCCTTTGTCAAAATTTCTTCTTAATTAAATCTTAAAAAAAAATGACTTGTGTAATCCAGTAAGAAGAAAAAAGATATAATATATATACTTAGATGAGGCGAGCATGGATGCCAAAAGAAAAAGGGAATTACCCAGAGGAACCAAATTTAACAGTAGGACAATGACCTCTGAAAAGGTATAATGGTGGCATTCTGGTTTCAAGGTCTTGGTGTTGAATTTATAAGTATGTATGTACATCCGAAGTATTTCACATTGCTGAGATGAAACGTATCGAACTCTGTTGTATATCAGTTAATGCGGAGGAATATTTATGTGGAAAAGGGGAAGTTTTTGGTCATAAAATAATGGGTGGCAATAAATGTTTCCTATTTAACAGGTAGCTGACACGTGTGCCAAAACCTATGGGAACGTACCCATACTACGTGACCTACTTTTTGCAATTTTTAAACCCCCCCCCCCCACCCCCCGGTGACCAAAATCCTAAGCAACCCGCCGCTCATTTGTATGGAGCGTGACATTTTGAAGACCCCCCCCCCCCTAAACGTGTCACGTAGTATGGGTACGTTCCCTATCAATAAAAAAGGAATACTTAACCTGAAAGAATGACTATTAGAATTAGAATACTCCCACAAATTTACTTATTATTGCAATTTTTTTGTGAAAGCCAATCGAAATTATATTTAGCCATGCTTTATAATATATCCGATTTTTATTTATATAGAACTATTGACTTTTTATAAAAGTCTAAATGAATGTTCAATTTTATAAGAAAAACTCTCTTTTTATAACTTTTGAAGGTTATTCCCATCAATGTAATATATCTAAAATTAGTTGAAGATAATATTGTTAATTCTAAAATTTGAAATTCGAGATCGACTAATATGACGATTTGACAGTAGGTGGCAATGGCGGAATTATTAGTAAACGCGCACGTCCCGGTTAGACGAAAGGTTTTGGGTTTGAGTCCCAGTTGCGACCATTTTCTTTTTTCTGTGTCTTGTTCTCTTTCATATTTTCGTTTAGATTATTATTGTTATCTTCTTCTTCAATGATATGTTATATTGATGGGAATAGTCTTCAAAAGTTATAAAAAGAGAGTTTTGTTATAAAATTTAATATTCATTTATAAATAGTTCCATATAAATAAAAATCGGATATATTTATCCGAGACACTACCTAGGTTACAAACCAATTCTTAGAATGATTGTTTCCAATAAAAAAGGGTGGTTGCCGATAATATGGAAAAAAAATTAATTGAAGATAATATTGTTAACCCCTCAGAAAATCGCCAATTTGCACTTTAAATGTCTTAAACGAAATGACATTTTACGAAAACTTTGTGTTATTACCGTTTCACAATTAATGCTCTTTAAATGAAACTTTTCTGAACGTAGCCGAATAGTAATAACTGTTTTAGACAGGTTACAAAATAAGCTTTCGAATTATTATATTATAAATAAATATTAATATTTGTAAATATTAATATTTGTAAATATTAAAATTTAGAATGCAAACATTAAAAAAATGAATGACTCACGTGATGTATTTATGTAAAAACGGTACTAAAATCACAGATTATGTAAACAACAATACTTATTCTATTGTATAAATGTGTGATAAACATTTTTGTCACCTCACTTTTCAATGATTTCATATAAAAATGTTTAATAAAAATTAATAATGTCGGGAGCGGGCGGCCCGCCCGTGGGAAATTTGGCAGGATAAATTATCTGTCAGACTGCGCGTCTGACAGAATGTTCTTTTTAGGCATTTCTATGGACAACTTGAATAGAGATGTGCAGCATGATTCACTATCGACCTTTCACTTTTTATTTTACAGATGTAACTAAAACAATAACGGAGTTATAACGGTTTCTATGGAGACACACGCGTTGACGAGTAAACTCGCTTATTGTACTTGACTGCTATCGTTGTTTTAACGAGTATACTTGCTTACGTTGCTGAGGGGTTAATTCTAAAATTTGAAATATGAGATTAACTAATATGACTGTTCGATAGTAGGTGGCCATGGCAGAATTGGTAAAAGTGCACGTCCCGGTTAGACAAGAGGATCCGGGTTCGAGTCCCAATTGCGACCATTTTCTTTTTCTGTGCTTGTTTTCTTTCATATTTTCGTTTAGATTATCATTGTTATCTTCTTCTGCAATGAATTGATATTATGTTTAGCACTAAAATATCAATACTATTTTGATTGATAATTGAGCCCTTGCCCGGAATAATGTTGTATCCAACAAAACTATCAATGTTGAGTTATTGATGGAATAATGTTGTATCTAACAAAACTATCAATGTTGAGTTATTGATGGAATAATGTTGTATCCAACAAAACTATCAATGTTGAGTTATTGATAGAATAATGTTGTATCCAACAAAACTATCAATGTTGAGTTATTGATGGAATAATGTTGGATCCAACAAAACTATCAATGTTGAGTTATTGATGGAATAATGTTGTATCCAACAAAACTATCAATGTTGAGTTATTGATGGAATAATGTTGTATCCAACAAAACTATCAATGTTGAGTTATTGATGGAATAATGTTGTATCCAACAAAACTATCAATGTTGAGTTATTGATAGAATAATGTTGTATCCAACAAAACTATCAATGTTGAGTTATTGATGGAATAATGTTGTATCCAACAAAACTATCAATGTTGAGTTATTGATGGAATAATGTTGTATCCAACAAAACTATCAATGTTGAGTTATTGATGGAATAATGTTGTATCCAACAAAACTATCAATGTTGAGTTATAGATGGAATAATGTTGTATCCAACAAAACTAACAATGTTGAGTTATTGATGGAATAATTTTGGGCATATTAATACGCATCTTTTATGATAGGAATTATGATAATGAAAATTTTTTTAGGCCTGTGGCAGCCTTTTAATGTATGTTTTGTGGAAGAATGTTGTATAACACCATCTTTCAAAATCACGGCGCATGGTTTAATTAATGGGAATAAATGGAGAAAACAAACGTCTTATGGCTTCAACAAGAAAGTCATCAAAGCCAAGAAGCTGAAGAATGCAGGAAAGTAGAATTTGTCCAGAAAAAATATTATTAAGCCTGCTTTTTAGCCGTTGAAACAGTTTTGTGGAATAATGTTGATCTCAAGACAAAATCTCGAAAGTAAATGGTTTCATTTATTCATATCGTTTTTTGTTTTTTTAAGTTCAAATATGTACTTAAATGACATGTGTAAATTTATGTTAGAAGAGCATGTTGCTTTCTGTAAGGTACGAAGAGTAAAAAAACCATTTTGTGGAATAATGTTGTATACAAAGGTGTTCATATACAACATTATTCCAAAAATTCTGCATAAATTCTAGAAAAAAAGCTCTAATTTAATTTATTGGTAAATTTTTGGGATTAGTGTCCATGGCTATTACGAATAATTTTTAGAAAAAAACTTTAGATTCGCCTTAAACACTATAAAGGGAAACTTTTTGCATCACGGCCGGCGGAAAATAATGCATTTTAATTTTCAATTTCGTTAAATAAAATTTCACTTCGCGAACCGATACTACGACAGCCCGCCCGCCATTTTGTCACTGTTATGTTGGTATCCCTGACCTGATACAAACAAGAGCTAGATACGATTGTAGCTGACTTCGTGGGATACATAATAAGGCGCGTAATTATGAAATTTGTCTAGCGGGCTTGTGTATGTTATCTTTACTATAAAAATCAGCCTACATTTATAAATGGTTTGTCTGGCAAAGCAGGGTTTGTCTAGCGGGATTGTGTATGTTATCTTTACTATAAAAAACAGCCTACGTTTTTGAATGGTTTGTCTGGCAAAGCAGGGTTTGTATAGCGGGCGCTTGTGTATATTATCTTTATTTTAAAAAACATCCCATGATTTGAATGGTTTGTCTCCATTCCAGTGCCTGATTAGAGGTTCGTTTACATTATATCATTAATTCTGTTTTTCATAATTACGCGCCTTATTATGTATCCCACGAAGTCGGCTACAATCGTATCTAGCTCTTGTTTGTATCAGGTCAGGGATACCAACATAACAGTGACAAAATGGCGGGCGGACTGTCGTAGTATCGGTTCGCGAAGTGAAATTTTATTTAACAACATTGAAAATTAAAATGCATTATTTTCCGCCGGCCGTGATGCAAAAAGTTTCCTTTTATAGTGATTAAGGCGAATCTAAAGTTTTTTTCTAAAAATTATTCTTAATAGCCATGGACACTAATCCCAAAAAATTACCAATTTATTTTCTAGACTTTTCAATTAATACTATTGTATGTTTTATGTATTTTAAATATAAAATGTTATCAAACATAATTGGTTTCGTTTTTTCAATTTTTCTTGGAAGTAGAATTTTGTTGGATACAACATTCTTCCGGGCAAGGGTTCAATTATTAGTTCATCAGAATTTATTTTAACTGGTTATTATGAATCGAAAATGGATATTTTGAACACGCTTATCATAGAGATATAATTTTATGCCACAGTGAAAATAATTGCACAATTTGTGAAAGCTCTTTCCAGATAAAAAGCGTGCACGAACCTACATGTCGGGTCTTGAAGAAAGATTAAGGTAGACATTTAAATATCATATCTGTGGACTAATCTCTACTAACAAACTAACCTGAGAAGATATAAAGAAATATCAAGGACGTCTGTGCAAGTTGTGGTTTGCTTGTCAGTGTAAAACTTTAAAGCAATGTTGGTGTCAAATTTGTCACATTATTAAGTTTAGGCCCTTGAATTTTGCCTTTGCCATATGAATTGATGGGTGAAATGCAGATCCCGCCAATGTCTGGGAATCTAATAAAAAGGCACTTTTTAGATGAGAAAAGTGTGGAGAAGATGAATAAAAAATAAATTAAGGCGCGCTCGGCAAAATTGAGGGAGATACAACCGTTCAAAGTATTTAAAATTTCACTTCGTGAACTGATATTGACAGTTCGTTCGCCATTTTTTCACTGCTTATGTTGGATCCCAGACCTAATAAAGAATTAATAGTACGCCAGAATCACAAACCATGTTACTCAAACCTAGCGTAGCCGCTAAACCACTTGAAAACTGGGATGTTTTTCTTGCCTTGACGCGAGTAGGCGTTATAAAGGGGCACTTTTTTTGTATCACAAACCATGTTTAGCGTATTAGGTAATAAAAAAAATGGCGGGCGGACTGTCAATATCAGTTTGCGAAGTGAAATTTTAAATACTTTGAATGGTTGTATCTCCCTCAATTTTGCCGAGCGCGCCTTGATTTTTGTTTTATTCAGCTTTTCCACACTTTTCTCATCTAGAAAGTGCCTTTTTATTTAATTTCCAGACATTGGCGGGATCTGCATTCCTCCCGAATTGATTGTTAAAAGTTATACTTATTTCAAATTTTCACCGAACAATTCATTTTAAAGGTTAAACATGAGCGGGAATCCAGTATTGTAAATAAGCATCGCATACTTATAAACCTAAAAACAAACATAAGGTTTACAATACATTAGCTGATAAGTTATCTATTGCGCAGTATCTCTTCCATTCATAAATTATTGATGTTGCAACAACTGTGTGGTTCATGATAAATCAGGTGCATCAGCGAGAGAGAGAGAGAGATTCCGAGAAATATTGTACTGTGACGAGGAAACCAAACGTTGGGAAATTATTCATCATTGTAAGTTAAAAATACACCATTGTAGTCACAAAAATATTATGTTTCTTAGTCTATGGAATGTACTAGGTGACCTGTAAGCTAAGATTCATTCTTTATGTACGGTGGCACTTTTGCAGCATGAGTTGTGAACTGAAACTGTATGTATCCAATTTCTTTACAGACTGGAGCAATGAGTTTTTGTGCTGAGCTAGAGCAGAACTGAACCACAAGTAAATGTTAAGTGTTCCTTTGTTTCAGACATTTTTTAGTACAATAAAAAATAGTTTACTATTTTTCAAGTGGCAACACTGCTATCTGATTCCTATCGCTATTCGGTTATGTCCCAGAATTTGTGGGGTATGTTTAAGATGAAGTCATAGTAAATAATGCAAAATCATATGTTTTTGTTTTGAAAATTTGATCGCTTAGAAGTATTGTAGATGCTTCAATTAAATACTGCGTGTAGAACATACCTTGGCCCTTAAAAATATCGGTCATTTATTTTATAAGTTTTTTAATAAGCCTATAAAAAAATAAAGTATGAGGTCTAAAAAACACACTTTCAAGTCCAAACTCTCCTATTTATAAACAAACCCCTTTTCGGGTATGGTTTTATTGTGTAATGTGGCAAATTCAGTTTATTTTATAATAATCGCAAAAAAAGTTGATATTTACACCCAATCTTCCCAAAATAAAATAAAATATGCATTTTCGCGTTGATATTTTACAATACGGCCGCTAGTCGACGAATTCGGTTATTCAAAGTGACCCCTATGGCGTCCACCGAAGAACTACTGTCCACGGCACAGTAGTGAACTAGTGGATCGCCTTAAACAAAATTCTTAGATGGAGCACAAGGCAGAGAATGATATCGGAAATAGAGATGGGTAAGTTCTGCATTTTTCCAGAGGCCTCCGAGACGTGCTTTCTTTTAAAGGTACTCGAGTTCTTGGAGCAGGTCCCGGGAGCCACTCCCGACTCGCGAATGGCCTGAGCGCGCGCGCAAAAGAATTCGAAAGCGCAACCTGCTCCTAACTCACAAATGGCTCAAATCGAGACGACACTCGGGTTCCACCCTAGCCGGACCTCGGAGCTCGCAAAAGAGCTCGAACGCACTACCTACTCCCGACTCGCATATATGGCTCGGACCGTATCGCACGGGTTTGACAAGTGCGAACTGCCACAGCGCCGCGCCGCCACCCGACTGGTTCGGCCCGCCGAGTTCCGGCTACAAGTACTCTACCGGGTTCTTTGGGAGTAGTCAATTTGAAAAGGGAGTAGGAGCCGTTTTGCGCAAAGAACTCGAGTTTAAGAGCCCACTCCAGCTGAACCTACACATTGCTAATTGGAATGGATTAAAAAAAAGAAGAGTTTGGCTTCAAACTCCTAATAGCAAAATTTATTCTATGCCGTAAATTATTTTGCTCAGACTGGAAAGGCAGAAATTCTAAAACTAGAAATAATTTTGAAACAAACGAATAATACAACTGAATTGAAAAACATTATATTTAATATTATTTAATGAACGCATTGAGGAAAACATCATAACTCGACGAGTCACTTTAATGTTTTGACATAAAATATGACTATAGGCCTTACTTTGGGAACGTCAACTAACTGCAAGCGTATTTACGTTTTTAACAACTTCAATATAAAGTACCTACCTATATGGAACGGCCAACAAATCAATTCTGGGTACTAAAATACTACACGATCTTAACATTTGCAAATTGATTTTGTAAATAATTACTTTCATTATATTATTTAGTGGCGATAAAAATAAATTATCATCTTGCATGAGTAAAAGACATCAGTTGGAAGTGGAAATAATAATAATTGACAGAAGTAGTAGTTGTTTCCTCAAGGCCGACAAGATGGTAGCTTTATTTATATAATGTTGTACAGGAAATATTCTTTGTAACTTATTGGTTTATTACAATCTCTTCAGCAGTGTGAAAATTATTACAGCTCTCAAAATACTACCAACATAGGTTTATATTAACTTTCCAAGAAAGAATATCAATTCATTCACAGAAATGTCAAGTAGGGTTATGTTACAAATATAACCATTACTATTATTTACCTTTAAATTATTATGTTTTTTTTAAGTTTAGGTTTATGACAGCTAAACAATCCAGACAGTTAATCAGAAATGCATTTAAAAATCAATTTTAGGCTATTTTCACAAGTTTGGTACCTACCACGGAAACTTAACCTTGAAAGAGGGGTAATTTTATAAATTTGAAGAGCATTATAACCTTCAGTTTTTAGTTTGGTATTATTTATTCAATGGGGAGGCTTTTTAAAATTGGGTGCCTATTATTAGATTAACATTTTAATCTATGGTGTAAACCAATTCCTTGCATTCATTGGTATCTATGTGTCAATTTACTACAACAAACTAGCATAGGTAGAAGATGCTTTGGTGATTTACTTTTTTGAATGAATTGTGGATATGCAAGGCTTTTTACTTTTGGAAACAAATTAAAATTTGAGACTTGTAATAAATAATTGTTATTTTGAGTGGTAATAATTGTTTAGGTAGAAAATACTAAAAAAATGTTTATTTTTTATATGAAAAGCGGGGTCTGTCGACAAAAAACCACAAAAATGTGTATTTTTTATATGAAATTAGTGAAAGCAGTCGTATTTGTTTATGTTTTGCCGGTTTGCGTGTGAATGCGCCGTGCGCCGCGCCAAGGCCAGGAGCTATTGCACAATACGGGAATGATGGGGGCTTTACCTGGCAGATCTTCTCCCAGATCTCGTCACAGCCCGCTTTCTCTTGGAAACTGAGGGCAAGGTCGAAGTTGTCCCCCTCGGACCAGACTATCAGCGTGTCCTGCTGCTTCTGATAGGCCGTGTCTGGCTGAATCTTGCTCTCCAGAAGCAGACTGCTGTCCGCCTCAGCGCGCACCAGCAGGGACATGCCTCGCAGTCTCTCCACGTAGCAGGACGAAACATGACCTGTTCCCCTATCGTCCCACTGCCGATCCGCGTTCAGCGCGTACAGCTTCACTCTCCGACGAGTATCCGTCATTTTACCTGATTTGTAAGACTATGTCAGAAGGCCGATCGAACTGACGAATGACTTATCACCTAATCACCATCACCCTTCACACACTGTTCGTGAAGCGATATCTTGTCGATATAAATATTACTGTCATAGCAATTTCCAGAGAGGTGTAGAATGCTTCGGCGTTAATTCACACAATGAAACTCGACTAAATACTCAAACGTATACATTTTACTATCACGGTCGCGTCGTTCCGCGTACTTGTATTTGTTTATATTTTTTATTTACATAATGGTACGAACACAAATTAGGATATCGACGTGTTTTTCCACAGCCATCGACGGTAAAATCGGTGTTTAATTATCGCAAATCACAAACACAGCACAGAATTGGCACAACATCCCGGTAACGCGGTTTTATGACTCTTGGGTGGGTATAATAGATCGCGCGAACGGATAGACGATTTACTATTTTAATTTACCGATTGACAATCGAGTTTTTATTATTACAATCGTCAAATTGACGTACCTTCAACGAAGTACAACATCAATTATCGCCATATTTGATTCACAACAACGCTTGCTGTGCGGGGTTCACGAGTCTTTTGACAAAATTGCGACGGCGATGGTGGGAAATTTAAAAAATAATATTTTATTCAACGGTTTAAAATATTTTCATTTTCTCTAAAAGTAAAGTAATAGCTTTAAAAAATGTACGATATTTCATTTATTCGAAATTAATATTGACTTAATTTATTAACCATCTATAATAAAACTTATCGGTAAATATAAAAGTTCATCATTCGTGTACCATAACCAAAACATGCTCATAGACAATCATTGATTTACATTCTTATTTTGCTTTTACGAAAAGGAATTACGCCGGTGTACTTAGGTACTTTGTTTTATTTTAATTTTTGAAGTGAAAACTTCTTTACCGTCGTTGTGATTTCAAACTCGATGAAACGAAAAAGCGACACTAAAAAGAGATAAACACATACATCTATAGGATTTAGCCTTTACAATCGGTCTCCTATTTGCGGTGCGGAGCTTCGTGGCCTCCCCACTATTGTTTAATTTAGTTTTCTGAATGTTTCACTTTTACCGCGTGTAAACTACGCACTTGAATTTTTTTAAATAAAATATTCACAAAGGTGAATAATTTGGAGATGCAGTGAGGAAAGATTTTAGAAGAGATAGGAATGAACCCAGGGCTGGGCAAAATACATGCTTTGCTGTAATTAAAATACAAATTACAAAATACTTTTTCCCATGTATTTAAAATACGAAATACAAAATACTTTCGAGTCGTGTATTTGAAATACAAAATACAGTATTTTAACCATTTTTTAATTTCAAATACAAAATACAAATTACAAAATACAAAATACATTTGGTTTTGGTAGAACCTTTGGTTGCAATAAATTGTCGTAAGTGCCCATATCTAAGGGTGCGTTTCCATAGAAGCAAAGCTGAGCAGAGTGAAACAGAGACGTGCTAAAATAGACTAATCATATTGCTCAGGAGACACATCTCGTGTCCGCTGCACTTGTAAAGTTTTGTGGTATAGGACTTTTTAGGTGTTAGATTATAATAATAATTATTCTTATAATAACACTAGCTGGTTCCCGGCATGCCTAGCAATGCCATATTCAAAGAAATAAATTGTTTCTCCCTGCATGTCCTTTCCTGTGCGTCCCCGTTCACCTACCGCATCCCCTTCCCCTCTTGCATTCCCGTTTCACCTTCCCTGCCACCCTATCCCGCCCCCCCCATCCCGCCAACTCCCATCCGGCGTTCCATATATTTAGTTCCAGTACATTCAGTTTTCAAACAACTCGCGTGCCAGCTATTACAATTTTTTATTCAAATTTTCATTTTTCACATATTACAAATATTCATTTTTCTATATTATAAGAACAATCAATCAAATCTGATATTTTTTTTTTTGTACCTAAAATAGGTACCTATTTAAAATATCTATAATTTAAATAATCCATAGATCCTTTTGTTACAAAAAAACAGCTTCCTGCTAAATTCAATTTCATCAAACGCGCGAACTGTCAAACATGCGAAGTTAAAATAGTCGTTAAGTTTTCTGAAATTATCCAATTTCCTGCGAAATTTTCTTAATTTTTCTTTCCGTAAGAACCTTTTATAAAGTATTAAAAAACTTTAAAAAAATGAATAAAATAGGTAAAGTCATTCTGAAATTAGGGCGCGACCAAGGGACACATTTGTATAGCGCAGTTTTGTGTTATTTCACTTCAAGTGGGCTCTACAGTAATTAACTTAAAAATAATCTAGTAATCAGTCAAATTATTTCTATAGTGCTTGATCTAATACTATGATACAAAAATGTACAATACAAAACAATGACAAGTATAATATGTGATACAAAATGTACAATAACAGTGCAATTACAGCACAGGTCAATAATAATAACTAGCATGACGTAAAAAAATATACAGTATATTATAAAGCAATGATATAAGAGAACTACAAATAATCATTAGTAAGAGTGCTATAGCAAAAAGGACAATAGTACACGATTCTAGCGTTTTTAGTCTATGTATTATCTATGTGTGTTTATTTTTCATTATCATTATCATAGAATTGAAAGCGTTCAAAATAGATTTTTAAGATACCTCAATTTCCGCTCTTTTCGATCTCATGTTAGTAATGAAGACTCTGCAAAGTTCTTCAAAATACAAACGCTAACTTGTCGAAGAAACATAGCAGATTCGGTAATGTTATTTAAAATTACACATAACTTAATCGATTGTCCTGATCTTCTTCAACGCCTATCATTCCATGTTCCAAATCGCAACAGCAGGCAGTCACTTACCTTTAATCTCCCTATTTGCAAGACCAATTCCAAACAGAACTCATTTATCTACAGATCCACACACTCATTTAACTCAAATTATTACCACATTGACATTTTTAACTCAACTTTACGTGACATAAAACGAAAACTCAGCAAGCACCATGACTCAAACTAGAAAGTTCAATCCCTATATATATTCCCGTCCTTTGCCTCTTAATCCTATTCCTATGTTCCTCCTCCCTCCCCCCCCCTTTTTATATTTTGTAACTAAAAAATAAAACTTACATATCACACTTTATTATTATAACTATCATCAGTGGAAAGTTCATAATTGGCATAAATAACATCCTATTATTTTATTATATTATAATTTCTGATTTGCTGTCAACTTTCTCCAAAATAAATAAAATAAAAAAATAAAATAAAAAAAATCATTATTAAGATCGTTAAATGTATTTGAAAATGTATTTTGAAGCCATAAGTATTTGAAATACAAATTACAAAATACCTCAGCAGCAGGAAATTGAAATACCAATTACAAAATACATTTTTAGGAAGTAATTGAAATACAAATACAAAATACGTATTTGTATTTCAAATACGTATTTCAATTACAAGTATTTCAAATACTGCCCAGCCCTGCGTGAACCACGTTTTTCCAGGAGGTCGGAATAAATGTCGGAAGTCGTTTCAGATTTAAAACAAAATTAATCGTTAAATTAACCGAAAATGATTCGATAAAAAAAACGAGTGTGCTTTAGACCACACGACGAAGTAAAACTTCATTAACTTATGCCGGGGACCCGCTATATATAAAGTTATATAGTGCAGGCGCTTGCATAATAATGTAGTTTCCCGGGACTTGGGATGGAACCATAACAGTTAAGTTGACCCCGAGGTTAAAGTGGCCTTGCAAACCATGCCGGGTATCCGCTGTATATAATTTATTTATTTATTTATTTACGGACAAAAAGTCCATAAACAATATAAGAAACTTCACTAACTTATATCTCCCTCATATCCTTTCCCCCCTTTTCCCCGTCCCCGTGCCCGTACCCGGGTCAGTTCATGCAGTTGCGCGTTGCGTTAGTTCTTCGGAGCAGAGGCGGAATAAGAGGGGAGGGGGAGGAGTAAAAACAAATTTTTCATTTTTTATTTAATTTTTTTAAAGATGCACTTGTTAAGAATGTTTTAAAGAAATTCTCTCACCAAATGTTTTAAAGAAATTCAAAAAATTGACGGAGATACAGGATTTTCCGTGAAACCGTTTGAAACAGTTTGTATGTTGAATTATCCTTCAGCAAAATAGGTCACTGCCTAGGGGCCACGCATCGGCTAGGGGCTCCTGTGGTAAAGGGCCCCGAGACATGCATTGCCTGATATGTTTAATCCGGCGCTGACTACGACACCACGTGCGGTAATTTTGATATCTAAAAAAAGAAAAAATGGCGGAGCAGCGAATTTTATTTTCGATTTTGTGCCTTTATAAAAAATCCCTACGTGGTGACATAGTGACTGGATTTTCTAACAGTACTTAGTGCATGCAAATCGGATGTATAATATTTTTAAATATGTTGTCAATCGTTGAAAAACGTAGTTTCAAGAAAAACGATTTCAAAGTTTTGCTGAAGAATAATTTAACATAAAAACTACGAGTATTTAACGGTTTCATATAAAATGCTGGATCTCCGTCAGATTTATCAATTTTCTTAAAACATTTGGTGTGAGCTTTATCAATAAATGCATCTTTTAGAAAATTAAATTAAAAAATGTCAATTTTTTTCACATTGTCCTGGTGCCTTATAGCCTTGTTTAAGATTTGATCAAGGAAACATGGAGGCGCTTGGAGGCCACCCAGGACAAGAGGACCGTGTGAACTGAATAAAAATCTTGTAAAATTACATCAACTTTTTAAACTAGGGAAGGGTCTCATTCAGCTTTGCCGTCCCGGGCCTCTGACGGGCTTAGTCAGCCAGTACCTATCTTCTGTTGAAAAACGAATAGAATTAAACAATACCGCATTCCCTTCTAAAAGTTCTAACCTTTAACGATTGCAATTCGTTAGAGGTTAGAACGTTTTAAATTAGTTCAAAAGGGAAATCTATTTGACGGGTTGCCTGAATTTGCATTCAAGGGTTTTTACAGCAAGTCACAGACGAGGGTCATTGCGTAGGGAGCGATATAGTGAAATAGGCAACACCCACTTATATATCTCTAGCTGTGACTAGCTACATTATAAAAATTAGAAGCATGTATTTTGGGGAAAAGCGTAACAGAAATAAATAATACCAAGAAAGTATTTTTTTGGTTCCGTAAACAGTGAGGTTTCTCACAACATTCCGGATGCAAGGAAACATTGGGAAAGCTAGATGGGAATTTTATCCACAACTTCCCAATATTGTTCAAAAACCAAATGCTGACCACTGCTTCAAGTCGATGGTAGTTGGCAGGAAAAAAGTTTTACTAAAAAATATGAACATATCTTACTGATATTAATTATTCTACGCATCGCACAATGAAAATTTGGACATTATTTTGCAAGGTCGGGAGGTTAATTAATGGTTCGGCTGTTTTTATTCTTTAAATTTTTTTTTTGTAACGTTTAGTTTCAATGATTAAAAAAATATATCAGAAAAACGTAATTCATCTCAATCTCTGCTATTGAACCAATATTCCACGCCTCCTTAGCAATACATTTATTGAATAAAAAACAAATGACATAAACGGGTAAGTACCGACTTCAAAAATATTCACCAAGCTGTGAATGTTTGCAATATTAAGCCTTAAAAACGTCGCTTTATTCGGCTGCCATTTGCTGCATTCTGTCATTTGTCTAATGTTATTGAATAAGTGTTTTATTATTTTTCGCAATATTTGTGCATTTAATTGTAAATATTTCATAAGACATAGTTAGTTAAAGGATCCATTTTGTAATTTATAATGTGCGAACAACGATTTGTCACGTATTTGTGAAAATGTGGGTGATGTTTTCAGCATATATTTTTCTGCTTCGAAATGACTTTCTTCTCCGATTTGTGTATTTTATCGTTGAAATCCTCCAGTTTCCAGTGCATATTGATTACGTTTACAGTTTGGACACTTATATTTGTTTTCATGCGGATCAAAATCAGTTGGATTCCAAAAAACGACCTCTCACAATGACAGATCTGTCATGTCAGGCTAGATTTTGCTGCTTTTAGATTGAAATGTAGTTTATTACCAATAAAACGTTCCAAAAAGAATATATTCAGCTATTTACTATGAAGCTTATATGATTTAATTGTTTGATCTGAAAATATTTTATTGTGTGAAGTTATAAAGTCAATCTGTTCACACTTACTCAACTTGTCAATCAGATGTTTGCTTGAAATCAAATCGGGTTTACAATCTATTTGACCTAAGCATTCAACTTACGAATGTTTTTAAAAATTATTTAGACTTATTATATTGCATTATCAATGCTAAAATTCAACTATCACTAGTGACTGTTGATGTTTCGTTGTTGACCCAAACATTTTTTTATAAACAAAAATTCAAAATATACATTAGGCTTTAAAATTAGTAAGTTTTTTTCCAAACAACATCTTCACTTGTAAAGGGAGGAATGCAGAATACGCCAATGTCAGGGAATTTAATAAAAATGCACTTTCTAGATGAGAAAAGTGTGTAGAAACTCATTAAAAAAAGAATTAATGTGCGGAAAGCAAAATTGAGGGAGATACAGCCGATCAAAGTTTTATAAAATCCTAACCTAACCGAACCCAACCTAACCTTTCTAGCGGGCTTGTGTATGTTAACCCAGCGCCGGAAATGCCCGCCCCCCCCCCCATAACCTAACCTAACCTAACCTAACCGAACCTAACCTAACCTTTCTAGCGGGCTTGTGTATGTTAACCCAGCGCCGGATCTGCCCCCCCCCCCCCCCCCCCCCCCCCCCGCCATAACCTAACCTAACATAACCGAACCTAACCTAACCTTTCTAGCGGGCTTGTGTATGTTAACCCAGCGCCGGATCTGCCCGCCCCCCCCCCCCATAACCTAACCTAACCTAACCTAACCTAACCGAACCTAACCTAACCTTTCTAGCGGGCTTGTGTATGTTATCTTTATATTAAAAAACAGCCTACGTTTTTAAATGGTTTGTCTGGCGGGATTCTCCATTCCAGTGCCTATTTACATTATATTATTAATTCTGTTTTTCATAATTACGCGCCTTATAATTTACCCCACGAAGTCGGCTACAATCGTATCTAGGCTCTTGTTTGTATCAGGTCCGGGATACCAACATAACAGTGACAACGATGGCGGGCGGGCTGTCATAGTATCAGTTCGCGAAGTGAAATTTTATAAAACTTTGATCGGCTGTATCTCCCTCAATTTTGCTTTCCGCACATTAATTCTTTTTTTAATGAGTTTCTACACACTTTTCTCATCTAGAAAGTGCATTTTTATTAAATTCCCTGACATTGGCGTATTCTGCATTTCACCCCTTGTAAAAATCAAGTAATCAGTATTTCAACTGTTGTAGGTTTTTTATGCAACAGTTTGAGGAAGTTTTATTTATTATTATTTTTTAATATGAATACCTTACAAGAGTCCCAACTGCTCTGGTGAGACTATGGCATCTCCAATTGGAGTATGTTGTGAGGCTGAAAGTAAGTGGAGAGGGGAAGGAGATGGGGAAGAGGAAGGTGGGGAAGTTTCTGGATATTCAGATCTAGTCACCAAACATGGCTAAAGCGATTTCAAGCAACGTTTCAATTCTGGTTGGTGGTCTTACACGTGGGAGTTATTGAGAATATCTTCCACTCTGGAAAGTGCCGCAAATATACCTCATATTATTTTGAATGATTAATTTGTAGATAAAATATAAATATTTTTGAAGATAGTTAAATGCTCTTGAATGACCATCTGAAATGTAAATGAATTAAATTTGGTATTGCTTAAAAAAAGTAAAATATAATAAAATCAATATTTGTATCTAAGTTCACGTAATTCAGCTTTTATGGTTGGCTTGTCATTTTCTATGGTTAATAATAAGTTCTTATATAGGTACTCACCCAGATCGCATTATAATTTATTTTTACACTGCTAATGTTTGTTGTCTCTGACAGTGTGAAATGTGACGGAGGAACAAACTAGGCTGTTAGACAACTAAGTGTATATCATTTGAATACAAATTTTGCAATTTCCCTTTGCAAAAGTGCTACCTTATTCATTACTCCTTTTTTATTTATTCTTTCTCCCTTTATTTCTATGGAGTTGATGGTGGATTTCCTATTTTGTTTTCAGAATGGATATAAGGGGCCAAATATTAATATCATTAAGTAGTTGTAGAAACAGTACCTACTGTCCGCTCTCTACGTTGGAAGTTAAAATATGATTGCATTATGTTTAACCTGAGTACATCTGGAAATGTGGGGTAAGTTGTTGCACTATTAAGGTTTCAAATTGTATTGATGAATTAAATATTAAACAAAAACAATAATTGGGAATTATTCTCTGAAATAAGTAAAAACAATCAAAGACGGCGGCGTAGCGCAGCGGTTAGCTGCCTGGCGTGCAATGGCGGCGATTGGCGGGAATTTCCTATCTCGTTAGGGACAGATTCATATTTTTTATGGTACTACCTGTGTAATAGTGTCAGCTATGTGAAACATTGCTACCCACAGGGCACTTAGTAAAATTATCATAAAATCTCCAAAAGTCAAGCGAATTTTCAGTTTGCAAATTTGTTCCCTTTTTACATCTTCTTTTGTACAACTCATTGTCAATTTTGTTTTAAAAACCAATAAAAATGTGTTTGAAGTTACCTAGTTACGAGTAACTATATTCTTACATATAATAGTGATGCACAACCTTTTTAGCCGAGGGGTCGCTCTGCCTATTTATCAAACGGCCCGCGACCTACACGTGAATTTTTTTTGTTTTCATTGAGGGGAGGGGGTTGACAGTGAAATTCAAGATTTCCCATTTCTGGAGTTTTTATCGAATTTCTTGTTCTGCAAACCGGTTCTTCAAATTTAATTGTATCTTTTTACATTAGCTCCACACAGGAGGCCCTGCTGAAAATAATTTCACTCAGGGCTTATATCATCTTAGGGGATGATGTGTGGAGGGATTTTTTAAAGAAAGGATGGGGAGGAAGTTCTGGAAAGGAAATAGGTATGGGGAGTGGGTAGGAATCTGGGAGTCAGTGTGTCCAGCTCGATCCTGCCCACCTTGCAGCAGGTCGGCAGATGCATCGGCCGCCAAGACCTGGACAAACTTCACCCCATGAACCCGGGCACCCCTGCTAAGTCACCAAACGTAGCGAACCACTTAGGGTGACCTATGACAGAGGTGTTGGTTATCCAATAAATGGTTCTCGGGGTGGCGGTACCCATACCCTCCTCCCATATTGAGTTGTATTTACTATATGCAGTGTAAATGAACCAAAACACTATAAAAATGTTTTTCTTTATTTTTATTTTTTTTAACTTTATGAGTAAAATCTCAAATATAAATCTCTGTGCGCTAAGAAAATGAAGATAGCGTTGGTAGTTCTTAGTCGAAGTATGATACAGTTAAAAGTGACCGAATTTGATATGGGTTCCGTAGCTCAGTTGGTAGAGCACTTGCCATGTAAGCAAAGGGTCCTGGGTTCTAGTCCCAGTGGAGCCAATATCTTTTTCAGGTTTTTCTGTCTCCAGATTTTCGATTGAGTTTCTCTAATATTGTCTTCATTTAAAAATATTTTTTTTTCTATGCGAAATTGGCACTCGGGCCGCACAAATCGGGCTGTGGGTTGTGCATCAGTGGCGGCTCGTGACTTTCGTTGTGCTAGGGTGTTATTACTTAAAAAAATGGCATTACGGATGTTGTCGTAGGCGAAAATGTTTTTTTAATTTTTTCTATTAAAAACAAAATATTTTTCAATCGTACTTGTACGTCGCTACTAATCCCATCCCTTTGGGATATATCTCTTTGTGATGGGTTTGAGCGAAACGCATGCTCTTTTGTGCATTAACGTTCGTGTGAGACGCAATGCTTATCAAGCCATGCTAGACTATGAACACGTTACTCTCCTCACAGTCAGTCGGAAAAATATTTTTAATGTTTTTAACCGGACAGAAAATGTCATCTCCATTTTTTACTCCAAATTTGCTTCAGGAATCGCTGGTTTATATCCTTCGCTGTTACACCCTTTATCAGGCACAACTGGCCCTAACGTTCACTAGTGCGCCAAACCGCCAATGAAATTGAACATTTTACAGCTCAACGTATTCCTACTTTATATATTTTTAGTTGAAATTATGCACAATGTTAAAAATAAAAATTAATAACGTATTTAAACGCATGAATTTTGCAAGAGATAATAATTATTGCAGCCGGCTGCATTGCTTTCCCGCGCGCTGAGAATCAGGGATCTAGGTAGATACCATTCCATGTGTTTCAGTCAAACGCCCCGTTTGGGAACTGTCATTTTATATGGTGCCCATAGTAAACATGTTCAGACTGTCTAATACACAAAATGTAGCCAAAATATGCCTTTGGCCGTGCGCCGTTCGGTGCGCACAAGATACGAAGCGCATCGAAAAGGGCTTCAGCAAAATAACTACTATTCTTGTAGGTTTGAACAGGATAGTAATACTTAGCTTGCAAAATTCAACCATAAGTCAAAGGGTTTTGTTATGTTTGGGACTTAGACAACCTATTTGACAATGATATTAGTTTTTCAGATAAAAGTGACCTTTTATGTGTGTGCATTTTAAATGCGCTACACTGGGTACTGGGAAGAAGTTTACTGAAAACATTGGATGAATGATGTCTTTACTTACTAGATTTTTACTATTTATGTATTTATCATTTGAGTGAATATCTCAGAAGAAAATTTGGTAAATATTCGGAACAAACGTCAACGGTTATGTAACGGGATTGTGTATGTTATCTTTACTTCAAAAAAACAGCCTACGTTTTTGAATGGTTTGTCTGGCAAAGCAGGGTTTGTGAAGCGGGCTTGTGTATATTATCTTAATTTTAAAAGTTTTATAAAAAAAAGTGCGTATTAACCGTTGACGTTTGTTCCGAACCGCAAACAGAGTGATTTGACAGTGTGAAAGCAAATTTTCAATTTACGTAAATAAAATTAAAAATGTAACATTTTCAACCTCCCCCAATGCAAATAGTTGTCTTTTATGGTAATTAAGAAGAATCTAAAAGTTTTATAAAAAAAAAGTGCGTATTAACCGTTGACGTTTGTTCCGAACAATTACCGAAAATTTTAGTTTTTTGGAAGGCCTTATGGCTTTTTTATAACTTTTTCGACTTTAAATAAAAGCCGTCATAATTATAAGCCATTTTATCGATATTTACCCCACAAAGATTAATGTATTGCATTTTATTATAGGAAATTGTCATAGTTTTTGAATACCCGGTATCCGGCCGGATATTGAGTTATTATCTGGTATCTGGCCTAAATTTACTATCCGGCCGGATACCGGATCCGTATCCAGCCGGATATTGAGTTACTATCCGGTATCCGGCCTATCCGGCCTAAATTTACTATCCGGCCGGATACCGGATATCCATTTCGTCTCTAATGATAATTCCTGAAAAATAAAAACAAAACATCTATTCCAAATCTTTTTTTTCTACTAATTATCCATTTAAATTTCCTGTCCGTGCGTACTGGCATCGAGATCCTGGGATTAAAAATTTCCTAAACCGTATTCCCGGTTCTGAAAAAATCTCCGTGATCGAAAACCGTATGTTTTAATGTTTTAAATTATTTTATTGTTTTTTTGACATTAAAAATGCACAGGCTATCATTTGATAATATAGGCTGAGGATATTGTTATTCCCCAATAAGCGAGCATTGAAAGACATGAACAACCTCTTCCAGGTACAATGGCATCTCTCAGCTGTCTGATGTCCGCTGTGCCCCGCAGTACGAGGGCGGGGTGGAGCGCCCCCTGTCCTCCCCGGGGGGCAAGCTGCGAGCCTTCCTGCACGGCGAGGCCAAGGGGCCCCCGCAACCCAAGCGCCCTCCGGTGCCCCGCTTGCAGCCCCAACCCGAAGACATTTACACCTTCAGAGACTCAGACCCGCCCAGCACAAATCCCCGAACGCCGGAAAAACTTGAACCGATCACCGTCAGAAAAACAGACGCAACAAGATCAAAACATCCCAACGGTTTGAATATGATAAGCGATAACCACATTCATAATCATCTCAACGGCGTGCACGATAAGCTTGATTCGTTGAACAATTCAACGCAAAGAGCTAGAGTCACCGTGCGACAAAATAAAGATTTGTTTGCGAATTACCCGGCCAGCGATTTACGAAAATTTCCACCGATCGACGATGCGCAGACGGAATCCATTAAGAATAACAGTATTATTAGTAGCTTAAGCCAGCTGGATGGGAAGGGGTCCATGTATCAGGACTGTCAGATGAACGATGCAGTTGTGAAGAAGGAGAGTGTTTGGGGGGCCGAAGATATCGGCGCTCCGCTGTTCAGCACTCCGCCTAAGTTTTCACCAATCGTTACTCCTAGGAAATTACCATCAGGTTAGTCAAAATTTATTCTCCTTAATTTGGTTCGATTAGTTAATTTGGATCTTTGACACGATATATTTATGAATTAGAAATTCTTTCTGAAGCCACTTTTTAAAATGTATATATTAAAATTTTTATGCTGACTTGATTATAAATAAAACTTTTATTTAACTGCCCATTTGTGGCCATAATTTTGGCAGGCATGTAATAATTTTCCAATTGGTTGTTACAAAATAGGTTTGGGTATTTGGCGGGCATAGAATATTGAAATCGGATTTTATTTTGACCGATGAAGGCTCGTTGTCTCTCTGACGTGACATTTTACCACGGTATTTATTATAAACAAGAAGTGATAATGATAAATTCTGTGATCTCCAATTTGTGCAATATTCTTGCAAAAATTATGTAACAAAAATATTAGGCACTGAGATGATGTGTTATCTTTCTTTGCGTTTGAAAGGAAAACTAAATCCTACATCAGTATGCTTTTATAAGATAATAATGGAGAGTAACACTTATATTATTTATTTAATTTAAATATGTTGTATAATAATACACACTTACTTATTGTACACATTTTATTCTGTACATTAACATAACGGCCAAAAATGATATTTTGATAAAGTGTGATTTTTTTGTTGTTGTATAACCTCTGTCGTAGGTCACCCCAAGTGGTTCGCTACGTTTGGTGACTCAGCATGAGGGGCCGGGTTCATGGGGTGAGGTTTGTCCGGGACTTGGCGGCGGATGCTTCTGCCCCACAACTGTGGGGCGGGCCGTATCGGGAGAGACTTGTTGAGGAAGGTCTATTGACCTCTCCAGCAGGTCTCTCTCGGAACATTGCTTTGCATTAAGTTCGTCACTTCTGGACACACTACCCCTCCAGATTCCTATCCACCCCTCACACCTTTTTCCTTTACAGAACTTCCTCTCCTTCTTTTCCTAAAACAACCCTCCAAACAGCATTTCTAATGGCGATGTTACACGGTTCAATTCTGCAATTCAATTTGGTTGCAGCAACCAAATTGAATCATGTAATTATAAAATTGAATCATGTAATTATAAAATTGAATCATGTAATTGTAAAATTGAATCATGTAATTATAAAATGGAATTTTGTAATTATAAAATTGAATGATTCAATGTCATTGTTCAATGCGATTGAATTCAATGTTCAACATTCAATGCGGTTAAATGAGAATTGAAGGTGTAAACACAAGCATTGAATGATTCAATCCATTTATTTTCTTAGTTTTTGGGGTATTATGCCGTGTTGTGCTACCTCCTTCTTTAGCCAACGTTTCGGACAGCGTTGCAGTGTCCATCATCAGGGCAGATGTGTGACACATGTGTGATATATCTGCCCTGATGATGGACACTGCAACGCTGTCCGAAATGTTGGCTAAAGAAGGAGGTAGCGCAACACGGCATAATACCCCAAAAACTAATAACAAAAATACTTTTGGCCGTGAAAATCTAAAATCGTATCCGATTCAATCGATCTTTATTCGTTGAAACCTTTTTTGATTAAAATTTGCATTGTTAATGTAGTCAAAATGGTTTATAAATAGAAAGAGGAGCATATGTCTCTGTTTTTGGAACATTTTAAGAAGTATCCTGACCTGTGGAATATTGAAGCGGAGGGTTTCATATAATTAAATCGTTATTTAAATTATCACAAATTAACGTAATTCCCAAGGGACGACCTGATTCAAAGACATCCTCAGCAATGTGAATCGAATAGTTCACTTTTTCAGGATACGTGTAAACTGCACACCCGTTCAAATTGCAGCAATTTGATTGAACTATGTAACATCGCTATATTCTAATGTAAAGAAATAAGTTAGATTGACACAAAAAAATTGTATGAAATAAAGTGTAAAAAATTTGTTTGTAGATAGGGATGGATGCGGATAATAAAAGATTTACATTCCTGCGGCTACGGACATTTAGACATTAATCACAAAACTCTGATAGTGGCCAAAAACCACAATTTTACCTTTTAAACTTTGTAGCGAAATCTGACATACAAATTAAAAAGAGTGGAAGCAATTTTTTCAATGGAATTTCCGTGCAATTACTCAGAATTATTATGAACTAAAGTACTTATCTATCAGCTGATAAGATTCTCAGAATGTATTGTGTACATTCGTTTGACCAAGGATAAAAGTATTAATAACTATTTATCTACTTATGTAGATTAACTAAAGGTTATTTTGATGACTAATCTTGTTGAATTTTTCTAGCAGCTTCTGTTCATTCATTTTGTTATTAAGCATCGATGACACAGGGCTAGTTTACAAGCTACTATCTGGGAAATTCACTATCTGTTAGTAAACTCGCCCAGTGTCATTGTGTCACTTACTAACTAGCAGCAACTAGCAGATTGTTGACAATCTATGAAAAAAAGTTGAAAGGTCGTCAACTTTACTCGCCTACACGCTTGCTCCGCTTGCTCGTGATTGGTTTATTTATGTTTCCAACATGGCTTCCGATAAACAGCTGATTTCGACTGTCAAACATTGAAGAATTAGTTCACGCAGTCGTCGTTATTCTTGTTACTGGCGCTAGCAGTGGCCTCAATTTCCTACGCTTCTGAGCGAGTGGACAGTTTTGTGTGTCATCATGACAATCTCACTTGCCGATTTACCCGCTTTTAGATAGTAGCTTGTAACTCGCCGTGTGTCATCGAGGCATTAGTGTTTAGTTTAATTTAATTTTTATTAACACTTTTTAAATTATGTATTACCTACTGTTACTTCTTGTATTGACATAATAATGTATGTGAAATGTGCTAATTCTTTCAAATCGACTTTCTTACCCTTAATTAGGCGCATTAAGAATATCACACAATTAGTCGCATGGGGGTCATTACTGATCCCTAAGAAATAAATGAAAATGGAGAAGTAATAAATGAAACAAAGTACCACTTGTGTTTTCAAAAATATCAAAATATTTATTATAATTAACATCAAGAAACAAAAACATATCTTTGGCTTCAAACAATTAAAAAAATAATACAGCTTCTAATCTATCTTAAAACTATACATTTTTTTTATAGCCGAGATCAAATTAAAACAAAAAATTGTTCAGACTCATCATCAGGGGTCCTAGCACACTGAAATCGTTATCTTTACAATATCGAATCGATATGGCATAACAACCGACGATTTTGTACCGAACCGATATTGATAAGCAATGTAAGGTAATCAAAAAGAAATTGTTATACGCTGGCAACACTTGAGATACTTTCTATGTAGCTGTCACGATGTCTATGGTATCGCAGTTTTAGACCGGGAGCCGGTACACAAATCTTACGTCACAAACCTTACGAGTGATGAAACCTTACCTCAAGGATGAAACTACTTTTGTAGTGATAATGGACATTTAGTAAGCCTTAAAAAAGTTGGTGTGCCGCGCCTCTTGGCAGATTCCGTGCAGTCATGGAACTAGTGAAATTCTTCAGTGGAATGGTTTAGAATCTAGAATACAGTTATTCCTTGGTTTCATTCGTGTACTTGATGAAGTAAAATTTACTAATTTCTATCCCAATTTGGCAGACCTGCTAATTTTCTCATCTACTAATCGACATTTATCATATGAAACCATTCCCGTTCGTGTACCCGATGACGCAATTTTTTCGAAAAAAAACGAGTGTGCTTTAGACCACACGACTGAAGTAAAACTTCACCAACTTATGCCGGGTACCCGTTGTATCCATATAATGTTATATAGCATGGAAACATTACAGTTTAGTTGACCGCGAGGTTACAGGAGCCTTGCATACCCATTGGGTACCCATCCCCATCCCCATCCCCATCCCCATCCCCATCCCCATCCCCATCCCCATCCCCATCCCCAAAAAAAGGCCCGACCGTTCGCCTCACCCGATCACCGTTCACATAAAATGTATATAATATCCTTTTTCGTAACGCATTCACCAGCTTACCCCCATGTCGAGCGTGCGGTAAGAAGTTTTACTTCAAAAATCGCTCACTATTTCCATGACTGTGTGGAATCTGCCAAGAGGTGCACCGGCAGACTAGCTTGTTTAAGGCTTACTAAATGTCCATTATCACTACAAAGTAGTTTCATCTGTGTACTCGATGACGTGGGTTTGTGTAGCCAGGCTCCCGGTCTATAATAACTGTCAAACCATCGTAATCCATTAAATGTAATAATATGACAACTAACAAATAATCTTCTCTTTTGAACATTTAAAGATCCATTTACATCGAGATTTTTGCTGAGATATCATAATAATATTAAATACACACACTTTAATATACGTTGGAAGTCCGCATGTATTTTTTGACAATAAAAAATGAGTTAATTGGACAATGAGATCATTAGCCATAATACGAGATATATTCGTAAGTACGAAACTGTCAAACGAAAACGTCTGAATTCCGATTTAATTCAATCCTGCAATCTTCGATAATCTGCCCCCGTTCATTAATAAACCAGTAATTATGCAGAAAGAATGTCATTATTAATAAATTTGTGCAGATATATCGCCAGTTAAACAAAGGACATGGTGATTTACAATCTCGTATCGATAACAAACCGATTGCCCTAGCACGCTTGTACCATCGATAGGCAGACCGACGTCGAAGGGAAATAAATAAGGAATTGACATGCAACGGCAACACTGGGGATCTTTGAATGAATTTTCGTTTCTTAATTTGAAATACCAATAAATTGACAATTTCGAATTGAAATACGAACTCAAATAAATATTGGCGTTTCGTATGTAGATACTGTTTGAGACTAAACGACATTTTAACAAATTTCGTTTCTCGAAATTGAAAGCAATTAATTGATCGCCTTTTAAATGAATTAACTGAGTCTATGGGTCTCGTATACGATTTCTTTAAATTCTAAGAGTTTTTTTAGTTCACCTCTACTCATTAATTAGACAGTTATTTTGCGTAACAAACGACATTATTTTAAAAAATCTGTACAATGACAGCTTATCTGTCACTCCGGAAGCCACGGTAAAAACGGCGTCTTTTGTCAACCGACTGTCGGAATCGTATGTTCACTGTGCTCGCAAATATCGCTAACTCACCATAGACAATGGATTTATTACATTTCGTATTAATATTGGGGTTTTATCAATCGACTGTGCTACGGTCGCAGCCAAGAATGCATACGAATTGGCGGGGTTTTGTCAATCGTCGGTCGGAATATCCCTTATCGATTGTTGAGCGTGCTAGCACATATTGATACATGACCATAAATGACGGATTATAACGATATCGTATTGATATAGGAATATATCGATCGACCATGCTAGCACCCCAGATGCATCAATTCTGCATCTAATGCAGTAAGTCCCGAAGTATTGCTGACAAATAAATTTACCACACTTATGGCATTTATTTGGTACTTTTACTTATTAGGGTGTCCCTATCCAGAAAAAAATTCTATTTTTTTGACAATTTTTTTTTTTAATTTTTTTTAATTTGGAATCAAAAATACCTATAACCCCAAATTTTCACCTTCCTACCTATCGCGATTTTAGTCTTTTTGTATGAACAAATTTAACCATCGTTCATATTGCAAACAGAATGAAATTATTTATGTTGTTTGACAGATGGTGCTAAAAATATATTTATTTTTTCACTTTACATTTAACTTTTAAGAGATCAGACAATGAATACGCCCGTTACTTCAATGCAATAAATTGAATTGAAAAAATGAATGTTTGGCATTTTTGTTTTTATCGGCGGTCTTCATCTACAGCACTCCATTCCTCTTTCTGTCATAGATTTTTATTTAACAGATAAAATATTCACTACAAATAATTTATATTGCAGAACAATGTTGCCGGGTCAACTAGTAAGTGTATATATATACACTTGGGAAAACTGAGTTTCATCAGTTATTTAGGATATGGCTAGCGACTATTGGTAAAAAATATCAGCAAATGCCTGCAGTAATTAATAAAAACATTTTTTCAAAATGAACTTCAAAATGACAAACAGCTCGCTATGTCATGAATAAAATGTGCCAGTATTGCCATCGCAGGAATTTTTTTCCCATAATTATGATCAATATAATATTAAGTAATGTATTGCATTGAAGGGGACCCCACCACTTTCCCAAAGGCGTTATAAGGAAACATATGGTTTCCTCCTTCACCGCACACGTCAAGACTACTTTTTTTTTTGAACGAAGCTACATTTATTTGAACGACTCTAGACCCTCCAATGTCAATGCATACAGGGTTAGTAAGCAGTATGCAAGTAATTACATTAACATTATACAAAAGATAAATAGAAGTAGCAGTCCGTGGAATAATTCTTCTGAAATAGGTAACATCAAAAAGAGATAATAGTGTTAGTAAAAGAAAAAGAAAAATGAAAATAACGGCTATGACCAGTCGAAGAAACCTTCTGTAAATAAAATAAGTAATGAGGAAAAAGCAGCTATATGATTTTGTTATAATGTAAGTAATTACTATAATAGCGGAAAGAAAATAAAATATATAAAAAGAAAAGCCAGAGAAAGTATTCCATAGACCACCGGGCAGTCCCAATGAGAATGCGTGTAGCTATCGGCCCAACCGCAGACGAAGCTCGAAGTCTGCGTCCTTTAACCGGATCCCCGATTTTGCTTCAAAGAAATGTACTTGGGAGAGAAGGGGAAGTTTTTGAAGACCTTGAGGAAAAGATGAGCGTCGGGTTACCGAAGGGGGACAGAAGGACATCAAGACCGCGCGGTTACGCCTCAGGCCAACGCATGTCGATGGGGGAGGCGCGGGCGGATCGCGGGAAGACTGCTCCGGTGTGTGTTCGCCTGGCAATGTGCATGGACAGAGTCTATCCTACCCCCTTTCTATGGGGGAACGACGATACATAACATGTACAGTTCAGTTGCGTCACCTAAGAATGGAAACCAAAAGTAATAAAGAAAAATAGAAAATAGTAAGAGCTTTTATACATGTGAAACATAATTACAGAATCAGTACAGAGTTATAATGTATCAAGCGATAGTGTCATCACTACCATCGCTCACTAAGATAGAACATGACCTGTCGAGGTAAAAACATAAATCATTGTTAGCAGAGATCAGAGAAAAAAAAAATAGTCAAACGTAATCAGTAATTTATAGGTCACATAAGTTATATTATGGATAGTTCAAAGCATATTCACTAAATAAAGAGTAATAGAGGAGGACCGAAGAAGACGGGAGCAATATGTGTAGCACCTGAAACAAAGATGAATTTAGTCTAGGTCGGCGACTCTAAGTACAGGCCATCTCTCTACCCAGGACTTGACAAACTTTTTCAAGCATTCGAAATTCTCTTACAGTGTATTACATATCAGTATCTAGCGATATTGATAATCTAACTTGGACATAAGGGTCGACCGAGATCTCGGTCTCGGTCTCGGTCTCGGCATTCTCGGCTACAAATTCTACCGAGAACTCTGTCTCGGTTCTCGGCGAAAAATCGCCGAGATTCTCGGCCATAACCGAGACCGTTGTAAGTAGGTACGGTATAGGATAATGGGATTCAAATCTACCGCACGCGTTCACATTTGTCACTTGGTGTCAGTGCGTGAGAGCTGTCGATTGGGATTGGTCGGCTGGCAGCGAGGCGGGTTTTACTTATAACCATAATGATAATATCTAGACGCCTTCCACGCCGAAACGCAAATTATTTGCAATTCCCTCGATAGAAAAAAAATCGCAAAGTATGCTCCAAAAATTATTTTAAAAACGTTTGCTTCAGTTATTTTAAAAGTTATAATTGTGAAAAAAATTCACAATGTTTCTTTAAATGATGTCGTGTTTTATTAAATATTTTCGATTTTATCGCTTTAAATATTAGCGCGCTCCTCTAACATTCCTAATTACATATTTCTCCATCTTCTTCTTTTTGAGCGCGGATGCGGCGCCTTAAAACAAATTATTATTACATTCTTAAATATACTATATTATGCCAAAATAGCGCATTTTCATTTTTTTTCTCAATTTATCTATTCTCGGTCTCAGCTCTCGGTCTCGGCCGAGATTTTAATTTATTCTCGGTCTCGATCTCGGTCTCGGCCGAGAACGAAAAACATGTCTCGGTCGACCCTTACTTGGACAGCTTTTGCCAGCAGTTTGTCTTAATGATTCGCTTAGTTTTAGATATGGCCAATCTAGTTCCCAAGTAAAATCCAGGGAATCCATTCTGCCATTAGAAATAATAATTGTCTGCTTTCCCGATAAATCAGTTAAGTGGAGCAATCCCATTAACTTTTGTTGTATGATCTTAAATATTTGTGTTTCTAGGGAAGCCCCCCCCGGTGAGTGCGCTGGGCAGGAGGGGGCGGGGGCCCGCGCTGCACGAGGCCTTGCAGAGGATAACGCCCCCGCCTTGGGGAGCCCCCACCACTCCTCTGTTCGACTGCCAGCCCCTCGACACCCTGCAGTGCCAAGACGGGCTCAGCAACTGCCGTATGTTTCATATTATTTTTTCATCGCTTGACCGGGTATAGCAATATAGTCATGACGCTGCCAAGTGATCACAATCTTTACGCATTGTCCATTTAGCAAAGTACTTATTTAAAATTATTATTCATGAGAAATCCAGTGGGCTGCCCCAAACATAGGTGGGAGAAGTAGTGTTGAGGTATTGTCGAAATAGGACAAGGGGAAGAAGATGATATGATATAATCTAATAAAGTAGTTGTTTAGATGGGCTCTTTTCATACACAGTCAAAAGATAGTCTGGCATTGAAAATGTTAATGTTCGATACATCATTAAATATTTGTTTCGTCTTATTGATAAGCGGTGATGCAAAATATCTTGTCTAAATGGTTCCAGGTAGATTTTTGTGATTAAGAAACTACTACAGGTTTCCATCGATGATAATTTATTTTTCCTTCCAGTCCAACCTTGGCTCGAGGGTGTGGGGAGCTCGGAGCCCGGCTTGGGCAGGGCAGAGCGCCTGGCTGCGCGCAGGGCTGCCCTGCGGAGACGAGCCACCCAGCTATGCCACTTCACCTCCTCCCTGCAGGACTCCAACGCTTATTCCCTCCACCAGAATGTCAAGGTAACCATCATAAGAAGTAATAAGAAGTGTCCAGTCATATAAAGTATCCGGGATTATGAATTGTCCGGTTATATGAAGTATCCGGATATATGAAGTGTCTGTTTATACAAAGTGTCCGGTTATGAGAAGTGTCCGGCAATAAGAAGTATACGCCAAGATTGATAAATAAAAGACACTTTCAAGACACAACAGCCAAACAAAACGAGAAAAAAAATTTGTAGAGATGGACTCTTTTGTCAGGGTAACTTTTTGCGGTCTAAAGTTCTAGGATGTGAAGTTCTCGGTTACATGGTTCTTAACTTGTCACGGGCCACGTCATTCCACGAAAATTCACGAAAAAACACTAAAAAAAGCACCACTTTGAATTTTGAATTGAACGTTTTGTTGATTAATTTTGAGCTATTGTATATTTTATTGACTGAAACACTTTCACAACACAATAAACTATCTACCAAAAAAACATTACTTGCATTTATTACGTAAATTAATAGGTTTTACGATGTTTTAGTCGCGGAACACGCATTTATTGCGACGGTTGAAATCGCGGCAAATTCTGACAGCAGATTGTCATAGACGAAATCTTTTTAAAAATATTCCAGGGTTGCAAGGTGAATGAAACTTTTAGCGTCTACTAGAGTAATGATGGTGCAAGCGATTCTGACACTGTTCTTCATACAAATTCTGTACATAGAAGGGTCAAAATCGCAGACCAAAAGTTTTTTGTGGAAAATATTATTCAAATATTTTAATTATTTTCTCGCGCATGCGCACATGACGCGCGCGCCGACGCGTCTCCGGCCATTAACCGGTTAACCGGTCAAGAGCCATTCCTGAAACTTTTTTTTCTTTTATTGTATACTGGAAATTACTGAATGCATCTCTTTGAAGTAATATTTTGTAGATTTATTTTGAGCTATAGTATATTTTATTTACCAAAACACATTCCTTGAACAATAAACTATCTATAAAAACAACATTACTTGTGTTTATTTGATGAATTGATAATTTTTTCGATGTTTTTGTGAACTATCACGCTCGGACTTTTCAACATTTCAAATCACAACAAAATCTGACACCCAGATTCCATAGATAATTCATTTAAAAATATTCTGGTGTTGCTAGGTGAATGAAACTTTTGGCTACATCAAGAATGATATTGGCGCAAGCAATTCTGACCTTGTCTTTCATACAGTTTCTTTATACATAAGGGTTAAAATCGCATAAATTTTTTTTTTTCGAAAATTTGTTCCGCGCTTGCGCTTTCGGCCATTATTGTCTGTATACATACTTAAATTTAAATTAACTTTTGGTTACAGAAATTACAAATATTTTACAGTAAAACTTTATGATGAGGGTGGCCACAGACCTGGAAAACCAGAATTTATCCGGGAAATTTCAGGGAACTTTGGAATATCGGAGAATTTTTTATTTCTCGAAATTCGAAACTTTAGGAAAAAAAAAATTTGCCGAAAATTAGACGTTTGTGGATGCCCCTTCAAATTCAGGTAGGTATTCATAATGAGATGACGTGTAAATGAAAGGGCTTTCAAATTCAGGTATTCAAAGTAAATTTGTAAAAATACAATGCATTTGTGTGTAAACTGAAATTTGGCAACCCAATTACCATCTCGACCAGGCCATCAAATACAGAAATTCGAAGTAAATTCATCAGAAATATAATAAATTTCCATCAAAAATATAATTAATTTTGTCAGAATTACGACATATTTCAACAATCCTATCACGGTCAGCCTTTTGAATTCAGGTATTCAAAGTAAATTCATAAGAAAATACAACATATTTTCGTGAAATTCGAAATTTCGTGGTCGATTACCATAGCGGCTGGCATGTCAGATTTAGATTTACGAAATAATAATTCGATGTTTTACCGCGTAATGTAAATTACACCTGTCTTCCTAAAACGCCCGCCTGATATTCATACAGTAGAATCCGGATATAACGACCCTCAAGGGACCGGCGATACTTAGTCGTATTAACCGGACGACGCACAAAACGGCCGGATAATTTAAGCTTGTTTTTATTATGATACATGTTAATGTCATTGTAATTATTGTTATGAAATACGTAATAGTACAGATAGATGAATTTCTTTTTAAGTAAATAAAACATTTAACGCAAATTATAACTTTAATGGTACTTAAACATTCCACATAACAAACGTACGTAATGTACTGTAATCCAAAAAGATACAATGTACCTACATTCTATGCAAGTAAATATGTAGTTACTAACATAGAAAGTCTGTAATTTGAGTTTGTTTTTGGCTCATTTTTGGCCCAATAACACTGACTGTGATGCGCGGGAGTAGCCGGGTGCGGGGAGGGGGGTAGCCGGGCGCGGGGAGAAGCAGGGAAATAAGCGAGGCGCTGGGGGTGGTGAGTTATTGGTGCCTAGGTTTTGTAAACAAAACACTGGCGAGGGGCGGGGCGGCGAGGTATTCGTGCGTAGGTTTTGTAAACAAAACACTGCGCTTCATTCTAACCGGACAAATCATTTTAAAAATAGGTCGCTTTAAGTAGTTGGTTGCTTAAAACGGAGTCGTACTAAACGGATACGTTTTTCTACTAAAAGCTATGAAACCTAACTTGAGTTTACATTGTCGTCGCTAAAAACGGTCGGCGGTTATATGCGAAGTCGTTATAACCGAATTGTACTATATTTACATATAATATTTTGATATATTTTCTCACAAATATAATTTTTTCCAATTAAACGGATTCATTCATTCATTGTGCGCGGACAATAAATTTAGTGTTAGGAATTTTTTCAAATAATAATTTTTTTTCATGAATTTTTTTTAAAAAACATTTGAATTAACGCTAATTTTCCAATTTAATTAATTTATTCGAATATTCTGGTGCGGATGACTTTAAACCTGTGTAACTTTTTGCAGATTCTGAAATAAAATTTATTTATTTCAGAAACTGCAAAAAAAAAAAAATTCTTCTTTACATGGTATAAAATGAAGTCGCTCCCACTGTATGTGCGCTTAGATCTTTTAAACTACGCAAAGGATTTTCACGCGGTTTTCACCAATAGATAGAGTGATGCATGATAAGGGTTTTTAGGTATATAATTTGTCAAGATTTTGTGTAAATTGGTTGAAATATATAAATAAGGACATCGGGCTGGCAAGCGGGCGGTGTGGATTTGATTTAACCTGTCAAAGGCCGGCAAATTCCAGGAAAAATACGGAAATTTCGTAAAAAAACACGATTTTGAATTGAATGTTTTTTGGATTAATTTTGAGTTATCGTGTATTATATTGACCGAAACACATTCCTAGAACAATAAACTATGTACCAAAACAACATTACTTGCGTTAATTACGTAAATTAATAGGTTTTACGATGTTTTAGTCGAGGAACAAGCATCAACTTTGACAGCTAAAATTTGCAGCAAATCTGACATTCTTAAACCATAGATAAAATCGTTTAAAAACATTCTGGGGTTGCAAGGTGAATGAAATCTTATGACCGTGTTCTTCATACAAATTCTGTACATAGAAGGGTCAAAATCGCAGACAAACACATTTATTTCGAAATCATGCTCTGGAAAACCTGGAATTATCAGGCAATTTTGAAATTCGTTTTCTGTTGCCACCCTGATAATACTCTCAACCATGTCTGAAGAAAATGAAATACGAGAATGAATATTATAAAACAAACAGAAGATGAATAAAAAATGCTAAAAAGTGTTAAATGTAATGTAGTCCGCTTTGACACAGAATATCCTAATTTATGATAATGTATTTATGTATTATATAGTCATTAACACATTTGCACAAATTGTTGACCCGAACCTTTGTTGATCTATGTAATGACACAAAATTTTCCAATACTAATTTATAAGACGTGGTGTCACTTAGCGTATTACATATTTTATTCCTGTTTGTTAAAAAAATAACCCTCTGAGATCTGGCATTTTCTTGCCTCTAAATTCGTAGCAACTGACTTTTGTCTTTTTCTGTAAATCCCTTCTAAATTGTTGTTTTCTGAATACCCTTGTCTAGCTTCTAATCCACTCCTTATTATTTTTATTTCACAAATAATATCTTCAAATATCTTAACTATCTCTACGGAAATAATTTAAAAAAAAAAACAATATACTTAACCTGTACACCGCTCAACAAATCAGCTCAGACATCCACCTCGAAATCTTTTTATTACAATAACATAAACATGTAGGCTACCATTCTAAATTTATGATAATAACTTATGATACAGACAAAATATAAAATTAAATAAGCAAAACTGAAGCCAGAGAGAAATAGAGGCACTTATCAGCTAAAAGGCAGCAGATCGGCGCTGTTGACAATTTGGGACTTTTATTTTTTATTTTTTCATGTATACGGATAAAGTAAAGATATTTCTTCTTGAATCTTTCAATAGATAAGAATAAGCCGCATTTTAAACCCAGGTTTAGTACAATAGGACCCATACATTTTGCGAAATTTTGATTTGAATTTTGGTTGCCACTCGATCACATACGTACGCGTCAGCCACGCCAAGGGCTTGATTTTCCAAATCGCATATGTGTGCGTCAGCCGCAGGTAAAAATTAGAACAGCCAAGCGATCCTCTATGTTTGGCGAGATCTCCTGTCAGATTTGTGTGATTTTCTTTGGCTGTTATTTGCTTTTTCTATGGGCCGATGTCAGAATTTCAGCTGTGAGCTGTCACATATGGACGTTTTAAACATGAATTCATGCATGTATGCATGATTATTTATTCATTTAACAGCCTTAGAAAATCACACAAATCTGACAAGAGATCTCGCCCGATATCTGTCTCGATTGAGATAGATATCGGGCGAGATCTCCTGTGATTTTCTAAGGCTGTTAAATGAATAAATAATCATGTATACTTGCGTGAATTTGTGTTTAAAACGACCTAAACTAAAATACGTGTCAGCTCACAGCTGAAATTCTGACATCGGCCCATAGAAAAAGCAAATAACAGCCAAAAAAAATCACACAAATCTGACAGGAGATCTCGCCCGAGATCCATCTCTATCTCACAAAAGATAGAGAATCGCTCGGCAATTTAGGGCGTAATCTTTTACTTATCCCTTTCGCCAAAACAATGTTTGACCAAAGAAATTTTAGATACTTTGCAACAAAGCTATATAATGCATTTCCACTTGTCATTAGATGGAATACAAATTATGTTAACCCCTCAGCAACGTAAGCAAGTATACTCGTTAAAATAATGATAGCAGTCAAGTACAATAAGCGTGTTTACTCGTCAACGCGTGTGTCTCCATAGAAACCGTTATAACTCCGTTATTGTTTTAGTTACATCGTAAAATAAAAAGTGAAAGGTCGATAGTGAATCATGCTGCACATCTCTATTCAAGTTGTCCATAGAAATACCTAAAAAGAACATTCTGTCAGATGCGCAGTCTGACAGATAATTTATCCCGCCAAATTTCCCACGGGCGGGTCGCCCGCTTCCGACATTGTTAATTTTTATTAAACATTTTTATATGAAATGATTGAAAAGTGAGGTGACAAAAATTTTTATAACACATTTATACAATAGAATAAGTATTGTTGTTTACATAATCTGTGATTTTAGTACCGTTTTTACATAAATACATCACGTGAGTCATTTTGACATTTTTTTAATGTTTGCATTCTAATATTAATATTTATTTATAATATAATAATTCGAAAGCTTATTTTGTAACCTGTCTAAAACAGTTATTACTATTCGGCTACGTTCAGAAATGTTTCATTTATAGAACATTAATTGTGAAACGGTAATAACACAAAGTTTTCGTAAAATGTCATTTCGTTTAAGACATTTAAAGTGCAAATTGGCGATTTTCTGAGGGGTTAAATATAAATTGGTCTCCAAGTTTAGGATCACCAGCCAAGACAGATAAAACATCATTGTTTTTTTTAAACCTGTACATGGTACAATATGGTATTGACTTTTATTTTGACTGTCATACAGGGTGTCCCAAAAGAAAGTTGGTATTTAGTGGATCAATTTAAAAAAAAGTAAGGGTTCTATCGAAAAAATGTTTATTAAATACTAAAATATACAATATGGGAATTTATTTCTGAAAAGTAATATCGTCTAAATGTAAACCCTCACGTTCGCGGCATTCATTTATTCGAAGAGTAAAATTTCTTATAACGGCTCGCCAGGTAGGCTTCGTGATGGCTGCCATTTCGTGATGGATATTTTCTTTTAATTGCATCAGGGAAGTCGGAGATAACCCCACAGGAAAAAGTCCATAGGGGTTAGGTCAGGACCACGAGGAGGCCAATTTATGTCATCTCTCCTGGAGATCAATTTGCCAGGGAAAATTTCACGAACTCATGGCAGAGACGTATTGGACGTATGTAATGTTGCTCCGTCTTGCTGGAACCATGTTCTTTGGTTATAGCCAGTAAGTTTGTAGGGGTGCAGCATTAGGTCTTTGTGCAAAATGCTGATCTATGCACATTTAAAGCAATTGCGCGCTTTTGAATCGAAAAGTTTGAGTCGTCACGATAAGACTGATAAACACTCTCTACGTTTTCTACCGTTCTCGATGACCTTGGTCGCCCGGATTTTGGTTTTGCCAGCAACCAGTTTTGGTTGTACCGATCTCTTCAAACTTTTTGACCCATTTTCGAATGAGAGGAATGCTTGGCGCATCATTGAATCGACGAAAACCTCAAATATTGCAGAATCTTCTACGCGCTACAGTCGCCAATCACCATTTTTGTAAAACTCACGCACGCACAACGCGCGGTCGCTCCTGAGAAATGCTTCATAGCGACTAAATTTCCAAGAGCCAGACTACTGATTGACATACCCCCCGCGCCCATTCACACAAAGCAAAACAAATATTAACTTTCTTTTGGGACATCCTGTATTATGTTGCAAACTTGACTTACTTTATATTTTTGATTGCTGTATTGTGTTGTGAACTGTGCCCATTCTGAACACAGGGTTTCTCAGCGAGACAGGCACAGTACATCACTCATGTTCTAATGCACTTTATAAAGTTGAATGAATAAAAAAATAAGAAAAAAACAATTTAAGACATTCCAATGATATGTGAATGGGAGGCATATTACATAAATAATAAATTCATACCAACTATAATAATATATGTATGTATTATGTTTTACAGCAACAACAAGGAAAATCCAGAAGTGAGAATTTCCGAGTAGAGGCGCCATTACTAGATAAGTTACTGTCATCTCGAGGCAGTACGACTCTACTTAGCGCAGCCGATCGAAAGAAGATCAGGTAAACCAACGCATAATTATAATTTATGTAAAGCTACTGCTATGAAACTAACAGGTGTATTATAATAATCAGTTTAAACTTATGATTTAATAATACATATTTAGCAGCTCCAGGTGCGTAGGCTCAAGTGTGGTTCTCTCCAGATAGCTGCAGTCAGGTTGTAAGGTTGAGCTGCTTTTGTTAGCTTCCTTCAGTTCCACACCAGGGAACGTACAGTGAGATGATAGAGTAGAGTTTGAGGTTATCCTTTGTGTAGTAAAACACTTGTGTTAATACTGGATATTGTACTGTTTATTCGGGTGAATAATTTATACAGAGTGATTCTGGTCTGAACACTTGACTGACGACAATAATTTCGACTAATTAAAGTAACAGAAGCGAAAGACGATTTGATTTCCGGCTAAACAAGCAGAGTTTAAGAAATCGAGAAGAATAACAAGAGAGAATGTTAATAAGTGACAAGCAAAATCCAAACACGCCTTTTTATAAACACAAAAGAGAAAGTTTGACACGGCCACAGACAAAAGAGATTATAGACAGACATTTTATTGCAATATTTTAGTAAGAGGTGGCATAGACGTGAAAGTTTAAGGTAAGAGGCTCTACACATCGAGATTAGAATAAATGATAAGTAAAAGTGTTCAGTGCTAAATGAATTTAAATATAAAATAGGACAATCACAACACACAACATCCAACACCAGGAACTATTCAAATTAATTTATTCAGTGTGGCGATGCGTATGATATAATCATAAAACTGTAGGATAACATGTCACAATACGAGCGAGTGTGTGACTTCTTCTTCTTTCGTAAAGTGAGGGGTCATTTGGGAAAACATGTACATATACAGGGTGGCCACAGACCTGGAATACCTGGAAAACCTGGAATTATCAGGGAATTTTACCGAACCTGGAATTATCAGGGAAATGTCAGGGAATTTCGAAAAAAATTTATAATATCAGGGAATTCCAAAAATAAAACTATATTCGTTATTTTGCAATTTGTGAAACCCCAAAGTTTTGTTTTATTACTTTTACTTGCGACTTGTGTAACAAAAGATATGCCGACAAAGACAAACTAGATAGGTATTTTTTTATTATTAATGCCCTTGCAACACAATCATGTCATCTAGTTGATGTGTGTGTGTGTGTTTTTATTTTGTGTGTGTAGGTATTTTAACATTTAAATCAAGGTTTTTAGTATTTATAAAATTACATTGCATCACTATTTATACCATAGCTTCGTGTAAATACATAATAAACCCCCCCCCCCCCCCCCCCCCCGGTGACCAAGCCCCCCGCCGCTCATTTGTACCAAGCGTGGTATTTTGAAGACCCCCCCCCTGAACAGGTCACGTAGTATGGGTACGTTCCCTTATATCAAATTAAACATATCATGGAAAAATGTAGAAACTGCCCTGGAAAACCTGGAATTATCAGGGAATTTTGAAATCCGTTTTTTGTGGCCACCCTGATATATGTCTGCAAGGCACTAATCCGTGGGGATGAATGGAATGGGTATTTGATGTCCATGTGTTCGGTGATCTGGCCCTGGCATCATGTGGGCACAATGACTGCGGGACAACTTAGCCTATTGATGGAGGGCCAGAGTTTTCAAGCTAGTGAAAAACCCAGGCTGTCCTCGGTGTGATCAGGTGTGAGTTGAGCATTTCTCACGTCAGCCGGTTATTATTAAAGTTTTCACCCATTTTCTGTTCGGAAGGTCTGCTTTCGGGACTTTATCAGGTAAATTTATTAGTGTGGTAAATTTATGTTTGACCCAGATATAAATGTAAAGATTTTAAAATAATGCAAGGCTGAAGAGATCGTAGTGAACAAAATTAAAAAAAGGGATCCTTAGATGTTTGGACTTGAGGAGCGAATGAACGGAGAAATGAGTGTAAGAGAAATGTATAACAGGAAAGTGAATGGTTGAGGGTGGTAGAAGTTGGGTACACCCATAGACATATGAATATTAATAGACCATAACATAAAGGTGAGGGGAAGAAACCAACTACAGCGGGGCGCAGAGCGGGAAGATGAATTCGGTGATATGTGATTCGTCAATAACTCAATCTGAGAGTATATGGGCATCTCGCATTATAATATCACCATTTAGTTCTTAAAAGTAAACTCTGTTCTTGAATGAATAGACCTTTTTACATGGGAGCGCAAATTGTTCGCCGCGAAACGAACAAATTTACAAATTCCAAATACAGTAAAGTAAAGTTCGCCTATTTTCATAGTCCAATATTTTGTTGACTTATTTAGTTAAGACGCTTTTACAAATGTTTCATAATTTACTTACCCCACAAAACAGCGACCAGCACACGCCATGTGTCTCGAGTGATAGTGTGTGTTACAAAAACGACCATATTATATGATCTGAATAAGCTTATAATAATGTAAAATAATGCTTGCTTATGGAATGTTACACGACAATCGGGTTTATTCTCTTTTACACTTCTTTTTTTACACGTTTTCAAAACACAAGCCACTATTTTTGCCGTGTTATTTCGTAAAATGCACCGATGAGTGCTCGACGCTGGCTCGCAGTAGAATGATGACGTCACATTTTTTAGATTCACGCGAAGCCATACTCGATCCCAGCCGGTTCCAATGGAACCGGTATGGGGAGGGGGAAATAATACTCTTTTATCGCTTAGGGCAGGTCTATTAATATTCATATGTCTATGGGTACACCCGAGGAAGATATGGCACGACCAAGTGAATCAAATACTTGAATCGTGTTGTGTCAAGAGTCAGAATAACAGTAGAGACCTGTGAGAAGATGTATGAATGTGAATTAAGCAAGAAATGTGTGCCAAGCAAGACAGTTGTGTGGCAGTCCATTCCGAGAAAAGGCGTGATGGTTAGATAGATATATAGATAAACCTAACCTAACCTAATCTAAAAATATTCTATGATAAAATATTCAATGTTTCCAGAACGGGTTGCAAGCTGGTGGGGGGTGCGGGGTGTTCGGCTCCGGGCTGCGGCGCGCCCTCTCTGGCATGCGCTGCCTACTGCATAGGCCACGTGGCTGCGAGCCCCGACCAGCGCCTCTTCTCACGCTGCACAGCCAAGTTCAGCGACAACACGCAGTGCCGCATGCCCGTCCTAAACGTCACTAGCCACCTGCCCCTGTGCACAGAGCACGCCTGGAAACGGGTAAGACTTTTCATACACACGCTATAGAATCTACTAACCCTTAGCAGACTAGTAAAGTCATTAGTTATTATTCCCTAAGCCAGGGTGACTTACTTTCAACCTTTTAGGACAGCACCCACAAATTCCATTGTCAGTGGTTTTGTTCCCAAAATTTTCCATCAGGAATTTTTTAAAGACAAACTCATGCTCACAGACACAAGGGCCGAAATGAACCTAAATTTGTATGCATAAAAAAACTGCTTGATTCACACCATTCCAACGATGTTTACAAATTTCAAATCATTAATATATTTTCCAAGTTATTGAATTTTTTTCAAATAATGGAGTTTTTGTCATTTGTATGTTAAGTGTAATCATAATTTATGTCGGTTGCAATAACGATTTAATGGGTTCGCTGCCAACTCGTTGTGCGTCAATATAACTTTCATTACTCATCTGGCAACTACCATGACATGTTGTTTTTATGCTGGCTTTGTGCATGAAAATACAACAGAAAATTAAAATAGTATTTTGGATTTATTTTATAATTAAAATATGGAGACAAAATTATAATAAAAAGAGTATTTGAAAAAATATCTGCATTTTTCAAGCCGTCTCTGTCTAAGGCTAGCGGTGAACCTGTTCAAAGCGCACAAGCTGTTTTGTCCCGTCACCTTTTTGGTATCTCCAATTCCTTCTTTATTTGCTGTGTAAATATTACTTTTGTAGCTTTTACACAGACGGAGCTACATGCAAAAGTTTGAACTCTAGTTACATGTGAATATAACGCATTTTAATAGGACAACTACAACAAGATCAGTCAAGAGCTGAAACCCAAGAAGGCCCCCAGGAAGAGACCCAAACCATCAGCCATGATCCGCCCCCAGAAACGGAACCGTAAGAGAAAGAAACCACCGCCACCCGAGATCACACACCCGCCCTCTCTGCACGCGCAGGGTAAGCCAACAGCACTCACTTCGAAGGCTGTGTCATGTCTTGAAACAAATATTGCCGGGTTACAAATAACCTGGAAATATGTAACTAATTGTGAATTGAATGTCGCTTGTATATTGAGTTAGTACCGCTCGAGATACTAAAACCAAAGGGCAAAATCTCTTTAGCTAAAACACTTTTAGCCAAAATGAAAACTTGAAATGAAAATTTTGCAACAAAGCTATACAATGCACTTTCACTTGGCATTAGACAGAACAAAACTTATTTTAAATATAAATCAGACACAAGTCGTGAATCATCAGCCAAGACCGATTTAACATCAAAGATTTTATTTAAACTAATTTATAAGTATGCAATTCCAATGGTACGACCATGATTGTCTTTTATTTTAATCGTAACATTGAGTTATTATTTGTAGTAAGTTGCCTCTAAAATCATGAAAAATCTATACTAGATATTTCCATACTAATTATTCAGTTTTGTCGTATATTTTGGCCTCAAATCCAAATTTCAATTTTGTATTGGAAAGGCTGAGAAATTTCTGATGAAATTTTGCATTTTGATTTATCAAATAAGAGAAAATTAGAAATACTCTTTCGGACTTCAGGTCTTCTGTTTACAGAGCTACTAGTTTATTAATATCACACAATCTTGTCTAATAAATGTCAAATGAATAACAGCTTAGTTTTGGAGTTGAATTTTAATAGCGTACTTGTTATCGCATCCCTCAGGTTCCACATCATCAGGCTGTGAGGAGAGTGCCGAGGAGACCGGAATGGGACTCTCCGAGGAGTTTATAGAGGTGGCCACCACACAACATATTGGTAAGTGTCAAACTTTACAACCGCATTTTCTTAGTTGTACCTCTACATTTTTATAAGTTACAAGTCAATAAACACTGTCAACAAAAAATTTGCTGCTTTTTAATGAATGATATGGGGAAATCGAATTTCCTCAGTAATATTCATGATGTCACAGGTAATAGTCAAATTGGCTAATGACTATTGGTCAAGAAAATTCAAGTAAATTCCTAAAATCATTTCTCCAAAAGAAACTGTTGTTGTTTTTATAATTTAGATTCTTTAATGATTGTAAATTTACAGTCCTCCTCACTAGGGGTTCCTGTTCCGAGGCGGATACTGTTACATTATGTTTTCCTCGTCTTCATGTTTACTTTGCCATATTTTGATGTTTTAACCTGTGACATGCCTTGCCATATTTTGTAAATAATTTGCGGAAATTCCGCAAACCATTACTTTGATGTAATATTTTATGGGTTTATTTTGAGCTATCGTCTATTATATTTACTGAAACACATTCCTTGAACAATAAACTATGATCAAAACAACATTACTTGCGTTCGTTTGATAAATTGATAGGTTTTTCGATGTTTTTGTTGCCTACCACCGCTCAGGGTTTGACACTCTGATGCCGTAGATAATTTATTAAAAAAAATTACGAGTGGCTAGTAGTAAATCGGGTACCTGTTACGTCAAGAACGAGAATGGCCCAAGCGATTCTGACCTTGTTCTTCATACAGTTTCTTTATACATAAGGGTTAAAATCGCATTTAAAATATTTTTCAGAAAATTTTGTTCGACCGCGCCGGCGCGCGCCCGGCACAGGACCGGTTAAAATTTGTTTATCTCCATGGTATTTTTTATTTCATTTGGAAGTTTGAATTTGATATTTTCAAAGGACAAATAGCCCACTATGTCATAGATAAAAATGTTTGAGGGTAGCCATCATAGGATGATTTTCTTTCTTTACATTGATAACATTATCGATTAGTTTGTTATATCGATTTTGCTTAAAGATTTGGCCGAGTTTGGGCAGTGCTTGTAGAAGGTATGTGAGATAACCTCTGAGGATGCGATGATCTAACGGATATGTTGTGTGTTTCAGTTGACGAGGAGGTGGTGGCGCGGGTTCTCGGGCTGCAGGAAGAAGAAGCGCCGGCACCCTCGCAGGAGGCCCAAATCGATCTGTCCACTGTCTTTAATGACTTCTTTACCGGTAACATACATAATTTAATTCTATAGTCAAACAGAAACTAAATGAACGGTCAAAGTCCATAGTCAGCATAGACATCAGAATGAATAGACCAGAAGATACAGATGAGGGGTAAAACCAAACTATGGGGGGCGAAGAGAGGAAAGATACTGTGATTCGTTAAAAAATCAATCTGACAGTATATAGGCATCTCGCATTATAATGTCACCATTTAGTTTTTAAAAGCAAAATCTGCTTTGAATGAATAGACCTTTTTACATTGGAGCGCGAATTGCTGGCCACGTTAATAACATATTTGCTAAGGCCAAATGCTTGCCCCGAAAACATTCGCCCCAATTCACATAGCAATATTTTGTTGCCGTGTTTAGTTAAGACATTTTTACAAATGTTTCATAATTTACTTACCCCTGAAACCAGCTACGAGGATCCTGGAGAACCGCCCACATTCGCTATGTCCATATAATATGTACCTATAATGGATAGCGCAAACTGCCGTTTTTGGCGTGTTATTTCGTAAAACATATGGACGTTAGTTCCGCGCTGGTCACTACAAGAATAATGACGTCACATATTTTAGATTCTAGCGTGGCTCTCTCCCCTCTCCATGGAACGAGCTGGCACCAAGGCGGAGCTATAGCCGGTTCCATGGGGAGGGGGAAATAATACGTTTTTATCACTTAGGGCAGGTCCAGATATATTCATATGTCTGTGATAGTCAGTAATAAAATGTACAGTTAAAGAAACACGAGAAGGTTCATGACGACTTAAAATTAATTTTATTAAACAAAAAGTTTTTATTATCTTCGGAACTGAATTCAAGTGTCTTCAAGTCTGATTTAAGGATTGAATAAAAATGTGTGGGTGTTTTAAAATACCTATCCCGTTACCGTTTTAGGTTTTTTGTAAAAATGAGAAGCTTCCGACGACACTCTTCGAATGTTCGACAAGTTGAGGCCGCAAGCCTTTGCTGCCAATAAATGTACTTGCTTGAAGTTCAATGTTTTGATGTATTCTGGATAATCACGGATTTTTTGGAAAAACTTGATAACATTATATACTATCATTTTTTCACCTGCCTGCAATTCTTATCGTTGATTTACATCCACCATTTTAAATATGTATTATCTACTAAAAGCACTGAAATTAGAAAACACAATATGTAATTACAATCATACCAATTAAATAAACGGAGCCAAAATGACATTAATAAAGTAGATTAAATTGAAAATAAAGTAATGGACTGGTTTTTGATCTTATGAAGTCAATACACTACTTATTACTAAATGTAGAATCATTAATTGTTTGCTTTTACAGCAGCATGATATAAATAACAATGGAATTTCCAAAGGATTTAGTCGCATGATTCACGGGAATAACTGCCATTGGAATTTATAAATTTTGTTTCGCAGCATATTAGGTATTGTCTGAAATATTGTTTTTAGAATCCAGTTTAATGTATTTCCGAAAATCGAAATTTCGAGGGTCGATTATATAATAAGAAATGAAAAATATAAATATTAATAATATAATGGTGGAGTATCTTTCAAGTTTGGGTTTTTCGGAGTTTTTACTGTACGTTGTGAAATTTTGGGAGTGCATTTGGTATCTGTTCGACTATAACACCACACATTATATTTACTTTTTCATACAACCTAACTTTTCATATTAACCTCTTGTGCACCGCCGTTGCCGGTAGGCGCAATAAAAATATATTTCTCTGATATAGTACCTAGCTTTTACAGGGAAACTGCTTATGGTAGATTATATATTATTTTTATAAAAACATAAGCACTACGGCACAATTTACAAAACCATAATTTTGAAAAAAAAAACAAAGTATGGATCCAGCTGGTGCACTGCAAAAATTTAGCATTGGCCCATGAAGTGTTAATAATTTCATCGAGCTGTTATTTTTCAAATCATTTTTTTTTATTAGCATTTTCTTATTTTGAATAAATCATAAAATATTTTCATCCCTAAATTATAGTTATTGTCACTGATAACCAAGAGTTAAAACATCTTGCATTAAAAATTACATGAAATTTGAAGCTATTACAAAAAGGCTCGTACGAATTTTCACTCTGTAAATGTTATATTATTCCAGCCGAACAGAATGAAGAGTATATCCCCACCCGCGAGGAAACTGAGGAGTTGGAGCGCGCCCTGGAGGCCGTCAACCAGGACGTCAAGTCCCTGGAAAAGCTGACGGCCTCTCAGGGCTCTGCCCTCCTCCTGGATGCCCTGCTGGACGAGAGAGCCCTGGCGGAGACCCTGGCCAGCCTCCCTGATGTCTTCAGCCCCTCGCCAAACTGCACAGCATAAATGCCACACCAATCTACTTCAAACTTAACAGGAAACTCGGTCTGGTAACGAATGTATGAGATCTCCGCCCTTGTCATTCGATATAGCCGGATAATTATCTTTGATATGAATTTTCGTGATCAAAGTATAATAACACGTTTGCCGTCTAAAGCATTTTGCAATGTTTTGGGAACACATTACATCAAGTCGAATGGTAATTGATTCGTAGAGATCGTAATCGTCTAATTTTGTTAATGTTTGCATTATAGGTCAGTGTCAACTACCCGTTGTTTGTGGTTTGGGAGTATTGTCTATTTAGAAGTAAAACCCAATAAATCACTTTGGGTTTTACTCGTAAACAGACGAGTTATGATCTTCCGTTGCTTAAGGGTCAGCTTTATCCCCTCCTCACCTCGAAGCATTATATGTATAGCTAAAAAAATTGAGATATCTTTCTAAATAATTAGTATGTACCTACAAAATTTAATTGAGTCGTTTTTAATAATAATTATCGTCGTACTTGGTCAGAATTGTTGAATAGAATAATCGGTTTACCGAAACTTGATGTTACTAGATGTTAAAAGTAAGATTCTGCGTTAGGTTTTGCAGTGCATGAATAGGACCGCGTCGTTGGGGAGTAGACATTTAAATTGATTATGTTTTCATTTCAATGCGCTTTCTTTTTATCTTCGAAATGGGACAAGGCAATTTTACAGTCACAAAATTTAATATTTGTAATGTTACGTTAAGAGGGTGTGTTCGTAATATATTTATTACCTTTTATTTGATATCTTCTCGAGGTAATTTTCATTTTCCTATTAGTTTTTTAATGCAACCGATTGAGCGGTGAAAATAATTGTGATTTTTGTTTATTATTATTTTTTTTAAATGTAGCAAATAAATTACTTTAACATATTATTTCTTTGGTGACATTTATTAACTGTATTACGAATATGAAAAATAGTTGTTAAGAAAACATCCAAACAGTGTATGCGACTTTTTTAAAGATACGCTTATTTAAACATGGTTTACTATGGATTAAACAAACATTTTTTGTATAACTCAACATAATTGTCTTAAATAATAATAATTACAGACTTATTGATTAACAATTATAGCGATTATTAAAAATAATTACAATACAGAGTGATTGAATGCATAGATTTAGAAACTGGCTCCGTTTAACTCCAAAAACACTATAAATTGACCAATATTCATAATTATTTTTAATTTATCTAAGCTTCAGTATTATAAATATCCGTGAGTTAATATTGAAAACTTATAACTTAATAGAAATTGTTATTGTTGCTAGTACATTATACACTGCGGTACTTGATGCCAATTATTGAAAGATGCAGGAGACATTAAACTATTAAAAGTTTTATAGTGATTTATTTTTGAAATATTTTGTCGTGTTGCGCTACCTCCTTCTTTAGCCAACGTTTCGGAGAGCATTACTGTGTCCATCATCAAAGCAGATGTGTAATGTAAATGTCTGCAGGACAGATGTGTGTGTCCTGATGATGGACACTGTAATGCTGTCCGAAACGTTGGCTAAAGAAGGAGGTAGCGCAACATGGCTTAATAACCCAAAAATAAATTATTATAATACTTTTGGTCATGAAAATCTCAAATAATATCTAACTAAAAGTTAACAAAATTGTTCTAATGTTCATTGCGGAAATAATAAAATCTAAATAGGCTGGAGATAATTGATTGCTAATGTTGAGAATTAATATTACATATGTTCACATGAACTTTTTTTCTTGCACATATCTCCTCTATTATGACCTTTAATATTTTGCATCATGTACCAGCCACCCTGTATGATGATACGCTACAATATTTAAAATAGCCATACAAATAATTTAATACATACACCGTTATTAGGACTGAGTTAAGATTTTGCTTCTTGTTAACATATAATATTTTCTGCAATAGAAAGCAGCCTATTTAGCAGGATCTCCACCTTGGTATAAACAACTTTCATCTTTTTCTTTGTTCTCAAATAATTTTTGTTAGCTCAAAAATTTACAAGAAACCAACAAACAACCAAATGAATGTGTCTACTTTACCTTTTTTTCTAAAACATAAAAACTTAGGAGTTATTTCACGACCTCCGATTATATTATCTGGTTCACCATCGCCGTATAGCGTCACCCTTAAAGTTATTGACGAGTAGTTATTCAACAGTTTACAGAACTGGGTACATACCCCAATTATTTTCAATAGTTTAGAAAAATAAAAAAATTGACAAAATATTTGATGGATTTATTGGTTTCGTTTGCATATTGTGCTACATAATTATTATGACTTGCGACAGAAAATAAGGTACAGTAAGACTGTCCCTTCATAAATTACTGAATCGTTGAATTAATAATTTGAAATCCTACAGTTTTATGTAGGTTTACAAGTTCATGAATATAGTCTGTTTAATAATTTAACGAAAGTGTTTTAATAAGCAACTCGATAGATATCATCAACACCTTTAAGGCAAGAACAATTTAGTAATTAACTTTTATAATTATTAATGTCTACATAATTGCATGTGCATTTTTAATTTATTTTACAAAATAAGATTAAAAAAACATTATCATAGACATGTAAATAATCTGTGTTTTGACGCAAACTGTAAAATATCTATGGTTACAGTCTGACATGGTTAACTTTTTTAGGTGGGAACTGACGAATGTACGATTTTTTAAATTAATTGATGTTTTGTGTGCACTAGAACACCACCGACTGCAAAGTTAACTGTGTCAAGCTATACTTTATAATGCACCGTTTGGAATTCAAAAGATTTCAAATGTGATTATGCTAATTAATTGGCGCAAATTTAGCAATTATTATTAGTAACTGATATATTTAGAGCTACTTAGCACTGGTATAGTGTGATTTTTTTTTTGGATTTTTGCATTTTTCTCAAACAATAAGTTCTTGTCTAGAAAAAAACTGTAAAGAGATTTCTCTTGAACCTTATTACACCACTTTCCAACGCAAGGGCTATGTAGAAGTTAATAGATTTAAAAAAAAAAACTCAAATATCAGACTCCCATAGGCGTGCGATGCACTAAACTAGTGCGAACGTGTATCAAACAATAGTTGAACATTGATGGAATGGCCTGAATATAGTGTATCAGTCACAATTGATTTCATACACTTGATTTTGCCCTTTTGATGACTTAAATTTATATTTGCTAATTGTGAATGTGCATTGTGTGAACTGTCTGGAAGAAACTAATGAAATCTAGTTTTTGTCTGGAAATTTGTTTTGGAAATTTGCAAAATCCTTACTCTAAGAAAAGTCAGACAACGCTGTGTTATTTAGTAACAAATTTCATGATGCAATTATAATTTAGTAAAAACATTTGTATTTGTATTTTAGGTCAATGAAGGGATAATAATAATCTTGGGGAAGTGTGTCCAAAACACCATAAAGCAAAAATAATGTGTCTTAAATTATATATCCAGTACCTACCTCAAAAATAATTTTATAAATTCTTGCCAACTGAATAGCTAGTTCATAAAATGATTGTCTTGGATCTAAAAACTAATTTGTCTATGGGCATAGTTTTTTCTCTACAAATTTGTAACTGCAAAATGATGGTATGTTTGTATAAGTCACTAAAGAGCTCATTTTTTACTGTCGTTCTTCATTTTGTTCTACAAAGTGTCTTATGAATATTTATCCATTCATTTGTGTCATTTAATTATTATCTAAATCATTATTGTCAGCTTTACAGCTTCTGAGTAACCTTTCACCTGATTTGTTTGACAAACTGTTTTATAGTTCTTGAACACATTCTCAACTTTTTTTGTTTAGTGCTGTTAGGTCCTTCGTCCACAAGACTACGCGAGTATCCGATACTCATGTTGTGTACTCACATTGCAAACAACTTGTCGCACAGTCAATTATCAGGAAGAAAGACCTGCTAAACTAGGAGAATGGTTTGAAGAATTAATCAAGCTATCACATAATTTTTTAAATTTTTACATTCAATTCGGTATAATAGCTGAATACATAATTACACCAAAAACAACATTAAAATACGAAATATTTTATTGAGCATAAGTCGGGTCCAAAGCTCATCATTTGTCTCAATTTGTCTTGATAAAATCATTGACAGTCCCACAAGTCAATGATTTTATCAAGTTTGTCAATGTTTCGAGTTTAGTTGTGCTTCCCGTGTTCGACGGAAAACATTTCCAAAACACTTCATCCCGGGTGAAGCGGGAAGGCAGGCGGGAGCCGGCGGGGGGGTATAATTCATTTAATTGACAGGAGCCGCGCGGTTTGGTCGTATTTATGGAAGAACAAACCGAACGACTTTTTGAGGTTATGTGTAATGTATAATGAGCGAGCTTAAATAATCACGAGTTTAAAATATTATTATACTTACGTATAATATTATAATAAATATATTTGATAATATAGTAACAAATATTAACATAATTATTCGGTATCGAGAAACGCCTGAAATATTCTCCGCGCCGCGCGGGAACGTGGATGCGTAACATGTCTTTGTACAGTAATGTACAGTGCCCTTGAAATGATTTTACACAAAAACGCAAATTTCATAAACAGCCATACATTGTTATTATGTACTTTATTATTATGTTATGTAGGTACTACTTGTCAAATTGTGTTCACCATGCCAACTTGAATAATCAGGAAAGATTTCTGACTAATATAGATTATGGCACGACCTAAAGTTACGAATTTAGAGTGCGTAAATATTTACGTCAAAAACAGAATAATTATAAATATTTGATATTATGTTATAATTTTATTATCAAATATATTTATTATAATATTATACGTAGTATAATAATATTTTAAACTCGTGAATATGCCCGCTTATTGCACATAACCACAAAAGGCGGCCGTTCCGTTAATTCTCCCCACACGACCGCATTGCGCGGCATCTGTCAAAAAATGAATCCCCCCCCCCCGCCTGCCTTCCCGCTTCACCCGGGATGGAGTGTTTGGGAAATGTTTTCCGTCGAACATGGAAAGCACAACTAAACTCGAAACAACAAAAGTTGAGAATATTTATTGACAAACTTGATAAATTCATTGACTTGTTGTGACAAATGACGAGCTCTGGACCCCGCTATAGGCAAGTAATTGCAAACGTAATAATATGACATGTCAAATAATTTCAAAAGTAATAGTCAATCAATTTCGTTCCTTTATATTGATATCGTCAGCAGGGTCGATTCCTTTGAACTAAATCCATTGTCATTAGTTTTATGAGGGTGGATCATTAAGTACCCATGTTAGGAATGAAGATGCAAGTTTTTCACAATTTTTTTTATGTTGATACACTTTTCCCATTTTTCTGCCATTTAACCCCTCCAAAAAATTTGTCAAACTCTTCAAAATGCGCTTCTGTTTAGGCGATAACCTCCTCTTTGAGCTGATTTTTTCTCCCCGAGCCATGTTTTTGTGTTGGGGAACATATGACCACATTTAAATTCGTTGAACCAATATTTCATGGTTGTCATAGGTGATGAAGGGTCCCCAAAGATATCCAACTTTACTTTTATAATTTTCCGTGTTTTTCCATCAAAAAATAAAAAAGAAAATTACGGATCAGTGTTGCTCTTTTTCCATTTTATCGAAAACACAAAACACTTGTGATACAACTGGCTGCCAAATAAAAACTAGCATATCAATCAGTCTTAAATTTAGTAGTGTCGTTTGACAGAAGGCAGTCCATGACGGTAATGTCAACTTCCTTCAACAACGCCACCGGTCTTCAAACACAGGTACTTATTGATCGACCCTCGTATTAAGAATTTACTTGGAACTAAAACCTGTCGTCATTAGTTCTATTAAGAATTTCCTTTGAACTAAACCCATTGACATTATTTCCATTAAGAATTTCCTTTGAACTAAATCCATTGCCATTAGTTCTAAAGAATTTACTTTGGACTAAATCTTTTTTCATAAGTTCTGTTTAGAATTTCCTTTGAACTAAATCCGTTGTCATTAGTTCTATTAGGAATTTACTTTGAACTAAATCCATTGTCATTAAGAAAAAATAAATAAATGAAGGTTCCTTAAAAAAGTAATTGGCAAATTTTAACAAGAGTGGAATATTTTAAAAGAATTAATGACATAGGATTTATTGATTGACATTCTTACAGCTTGACTTACTTATGTTTGCAGGCAACTGTTTTATAAATCCTTAGATTTTTTGTATTCACGGAATCTTTATAAGCGTGCCAATATGTTAATAAGCAGTCGATAATGTACATTTTGCAGATAAAAAAAATATATGAATTTAAAATATGTTTCGATTCGTCAGTTAGTTAGTTTGTCCTTGAACTGCCTGCAAAGATAAATGTGTCGAGGTATACTTTTATTATTAGGAAAGTATGTACCTATTCCTTTATTTAATGAACAATAAACACAAGTGGTGTATAATGATGTCACACTGATGTTTAAATAGAATCAACAATGGATTGGCTTTATTTAGAATTTGAAAAATATTCAAAGTGTGGATGTGACGGCTAGTGATAAAGTTTCATTCAATTCTCTCGCAAATTTACAATGTATTTTGGACTGAAGTAAATTTTCTTAATTCCAGTGAATCATTTTTGAGTTTTACGCTTGCTTTATCTACAGTGACTGTTAGGATTATTTTAGTTAATATATTTTCCTATTGTATGTGGACAAAATGATGGACATCTTTAGGTTATTCCAAGTAGTCAACCATAGACTTCATAAACAATTTCAAATCAATAAACTATCTTATTGTCTATGAAAATGAATAAACCAAAACTAAATTTCTTCTATAATTTCAAATATGGACCATTTTTTTTTTTGCTTTTTGATTCACAACATATTAATAATAATAATAATATTGTTTTCAAGCACTGAACAAACATGTATTATGAAGTCTATGGTTTGTTACTTCTATTATTAACATTGTTGTCTTTGGAGAATATTTTATATTTCTTTTTTTTGTCACCGTTTTTTCGAATCGGAAATCCAATTTATTTATCATTTGTTTTAAAATAGTACGTAATATATATATTATCTATCTGCAGATTTTTTCAACTATAATAATTTTCCTCATTTTCAGATATTAATAATCGTCTTCGAGATAAGATTAAATGTTAAAATACGGGTACACCATTTTATAAAATAACTTGATTAATGTTAACCCAAGCAAAATGTATTAGATTTTTGTAAATGTAACCGGTGAGGAAATTTGATGTAGGTATTCTTCAAGGACATGTTTTAAAGTTGAAGGATTAGGTTATAACACTGATTACGCTTGCTAACTAAATAGATAGTTTTAGTTTGTAAGTTTACTGTAATTGAATTAACAAGAATATTGCACTCTGGGACGACAGAAGTTTAATCCTGTGATTATCTGTACGCATGTATGTAGTTTGTACCATTATTTTTAGTTTTAATTAATTTTATTTTACACAAAGTTTCACGGAGACAGATTTAAGCAATTCAATGGATTTTGGCCATAGTCTGATAACTTCAAATAAAATAGTTGGTTCTGACATATGATTGCCAAAATATGGTACATCCCCTTGGGCATCGAATGGTATGTTGAACAACCAATTAATTTTGAATAAAAACTTTATTTTTATGGTTGCTTAATATTCTGTGTTCAAGAAGATATTATACAACATTGCAGCATCCACATCTCAGATCTGGAATAGCTGCTTCTGTCTGTTACTATTGTTGCATTCTGTTTGTATATAATGAAAATACTATCCGGTAACCATTATCAGAGAATTTCTGATTTCTTAAGACTGTCAGTAATTTCTCATTTTAATATAATTTTATCTCATTGGTTACAGTAAAGATCGTTCAATTGGAATGATGATAATTCATAGTATTTTAGAAATTCATAGTATTCTAGACATGCGTTTTCTAAATTAAATTTCACAAACGCCAAATTTGTAAATATCCCGTATTTCATCATTTTTTTTTTGAAGTGCAGTAACGTTTTTTTTAGATGGGTAATAAACCTTGGAGAAGCTTGGTATATAATCATCCCAGGATAAATTAAAATATGTCTCTTGTGGCACCCTGTGTTGTTATTCATGTTTATCGAGGACTAAACCTTGTTTCACACGTGTTTGACGAAGCTGCCCGGTTTACACGGCCTCGGCGAGCTAGCAAACCAGTGATGGTATGTCTAGGGAAATTTCCCTAGATCGAGGGGAGGAAAAAACTTTTTTAATTAAAAGGGAAAAAGCACAAAAATCTAGGGAACTTTTTAAATGTTGACTACATAAGGTCGACGGCTTTGTCCGGTACATGTGAAATAAGGCTAACAATGTTCTTAGATTGACTTTTTTCTCATTATTTTGTAGTAAATTTTCATGAAAAACTAATATTTAAAAATAGTAACACTAGATTGGGCATGCCCAGCCTGCAGCCCAATTAAAGATTTTCTGCGACCCAAAATGAAGTTTTCAGCTATCTATGTTTTTAATTTAGGCATTCATACAAAAAAAGAAAAAAATCATTCTCTTATCAATTTACGCCTTCTAGCATTAAAGGTATTCATATTATTATAAATACCTTAACAATTTTCTAATCATTTCATATAAAGTTAACAACAAAAGTAGGAATTGCAAATTTACTGAAATTATCTTAATTTACCGATATTAAATTTGTTAAGAACTCGTCCAAAATCAGATATTGCTCGCGGTTTTATAATAATTGCATTTTTGACACCGAATTACCGATACAATTTTTTTTTAATTTTCTGCATTCATTGCATATTACGGTTACATTATTTGTGGATTTTCGACCACCATGCTAGGCTGATGCCCGTGTTATGGTGGTCGAATTAACGGTAATATCCGCCATTACCTGTGTTCACTCTTCATTCCCTCCCCACTCCCCCCTAAAGGTTATTATATATGTGGCCCACCTAAGCTCAGTAATATTCCTTTGGCCCACTGATCAATTTGATTTGGGCACCCCTGCACTAGATAAAACATTGTTTGAAATAGTTTTAATAATATGATAATTGTCAGACATTTCCAAACCTTCCCCTCCTTTCTCTCTCATTTTCTACCCGTGGCGTTACTTTATCGAGGCCTGTGGTGGCTTCTTGTGTGGTGTTCATAAAAAAATAGTTTATTCTTGAAAAAAAAAACTTGCAATTTCACTTTTACTTGCGAATTGCAAGCAGTGGTGGTTTTTGGCGAGAAAAAAATCGTAATCTAAATCCTATATTATTGGTCTTTTTTCCATAAATATATATACTTTTCGCTGGATCTAACGGAATTTCATCTTACCATTGCACCAGAGACTAGCGACCTGGCAATAAAATTTGGCCATTCATTAAAGCATCTGTGGCTAATGTTGTAGGTTACAAAAAATAGTACCACAAAATCACAATTTGCGCAAGAAACTGCCTTTTTTAATGTAAAAAAAGTGACATCTTCAGTAATTAACTTATTTTATTAACAGTAATCGCAGAAAAAATCTATTGATTCTTGCAAAATACTATTCTGTGCAAATTTGGTAATAATAAATCCGGGCAGCTAAATTCCTAAAGTTTGCACCACCCTCCTACTGCTGAAGCGCCACTATTATGTTTTGTATGAACTATTTCTTAGAACAGAAAGAACCAAAATTGCTGAATTGTTCATATTCGTATCGTATGATGCACATAGGATGCATTTCAGACTCACCCTCGGGCAATATTAATATGGACGGGTGGATTTTTTAGTACTGAATTGGAAAAGTGCACCTTTGAAAGTGTTGTAAAATTATAATAGAAGTTTATCTTATTTTCTTTTCTATTATGGGAGTTCACTGTACTTTTGAGAAAACCGCCACATATTGCTAGTCTCGTGAATTTAAACTCACCCATTTAATAAATACAGTGAAACCCTCTTAACCCCTCAGAAAATCGCCAATACGCACTTTTAATGTCTTTAACGAAATGACGTTTTACGAAAACTTTGTATTATTATCGCTTCACAAATAAAGCTCTATAAATGAAACATTTCTGAACGTAGCCAAATAGTAAAAAACTGTTTTAGACAGGTTACAAAATAAGCTTTCGAATTATTATATTACAAATAAATATTAATATTTGTAAATATTAAAATTTAGAATGCAAACATTAAAAAAATGTGAAAATGACTCACATGATGTTTTTATGTGAAAACGGTACTAAAATCACAGATTATGTAAACAAAAATACTTATTCTATTGTATAAATGTGTAATAAACACTTTTTTATCATTTCACTTTTTTATCATTTCATATAAAAATATTTAATAAAAATTAACAACGTCGGGCGCCCGTAGGAAATTTGGCGGGATAAATTATGTGTCAGACTGCGCGTCTGACAGAATGTTCTTTTAATGAATTTCTATGGACAACTTGAATAGAGATGTGCAGCGTGATTCACTATCGACATTTCACTTTTTATTTTACGGATGTAACTAAAACAATAACGGAGTTATAACGGTTTCTATGGAGACACACGCGCTGACGTGTAAACACGCTTATTGTATTTGACTGCTGTCGTATTTTTAACGCATATATCTGCTTACGTTGCGGAGGGGTTAAGAGGTTTTTATTCTTGGAGTTTTCTTTTCTGGCCCCTTGGAAAACCTTATAAGAGAGTTTCATTGAATATAATTTATTTCCGTGGCAAAATTATTCTCCATCTTTTGCATTCCAATTCCTTTTCTCGCAATGTTATATTTGTATTTTACTCTTAAATATATTTCACGCTTCCCAAATTTATCGATAGCTTTGTACAATAATAATCAATGTTCATATATTTGATTGTAGTCCGATATGATAGTTAATTATTAATAGAGTTAACTTGTATGACTTTCCAATGAGCTAACATTATTAACTCTGCAGATAAAATACAATGACTGAATAACATAACTCATTAACAATTACACTTATTGCTTAATTAAAAGGTTAGTTTATAACAAATCGTTTTATTTAATTATTTAACATTCTGTAAATAATTGCATATATAAGCTAAATCATCCTTTTAAACTCGAATTATGTACATAGTTTTGTTAGTGAATACAACCACAATATCATAGAGAATTGATTTGCTCCTCCCTTTAGGACACTTACACTTTTATACAATCTATGAATTGATGCGGCTTTTTTGGTTTTGTTTGACCAAGTCACCCTTGTCATATGTTGACAATATGCCTTATGGCATAAGTTGTTGTTTGTGGTGTGACATCAGTTGATTGAAGCTTGACAGCCATATTGCATAAGTTATTGATTGCCGTGAGATATCAGTTGATTGCAGCTTGACAGATATGTGGTTTAAGTTGCTGATTGTGGTGTGACACCAGTTGATTGCAGGTTGATATCCAAATGGCATAAGTTGTTGATTGTGGTGTGACATCAGTCGATTGCAGCTTGACAGTTATGTGGTTTAAGTTGCCGATTGCAATGTGACATCAGTTGAGAGCAGCTTGACAGATGTGGTTTAAGTTGCTGATTGTGGTGTGACACCAGTTGATTGCAGGTTGATATCCATATGGCATAAGTTGTTGATTGTGGTGTGACATCAGTCGATTGCAGCTTGACAGTTATGTGGTTTAAGTTGCCGATGCAATGTGACATCAGTTGAGAGCAGCTTGACAGATATGTGGTTTAAGTTGTTGATTGTGGTGTGACACCAGTTGATTGCAGGTTGATATCCATATGGCATAAGTTGTTGATTGTGGTGTGACATCAGTAGGTTTAAGTTGTTGATTGCAGTGCAACATCATTTAATCGCCAAGTGCAAGCGTTTGATCAACAAGTGACCTTATTTGATGCGTACAAAAATCAATTAATTACTCACTCCCAATTGACACTAAACTATTACCAATTCTTGTTGCATCAATACACAATATAAATTTTAAGTAGAATTTTAGTAATGTGTGTAGTTTTCTTCTAATAAACTATAGATAGTTAGTCGATGTTACCTTCCTCCAGATACAAATATATTGTCACTCTTCCATTTTTATTATCTTTTTGTAAATAAAAACTTTTTTCTGTTAATTTTTTTGAGCATCATAATACTGAGATGAAATGTATAAACAAAAAACAAAATGATTTTATTAATTTTTGGGGATCGTTGGAAACGGTTAATACGCACTTTTTTTAAAAAATATCTTTTGATTCACCTTAATTACATTAAAAGACAACTTTTTGCATTGGGGGAAGTGGAAAATATTTCATTTTAAATTTCGATTAGGTAAAATTAAAATTAGCTTTCGTCTTGTGAGATTGTACGCCATTGTGGTTATTATCACTTTGGTATGTTGGTATTCCCGATACACTTGAATGTATAACGAACGGCTAGAAGATTTTGAAGGTACCACGAAATCTGGAAAGGTAAGTACTAAATTATCGGAGTTTTGGGAATAAAACATGTTTTTAATTTCGGTACCTAATTATTTTTTATTAATAATACATTCACTTTTGTATCAAAAACCGTGTTACACAAACCTAGCGTAGCCGTTAAACTACTTGAAAACTGGGATGTTTTTCTTGCCTTGACGCGAGTAGGCGTTATAAAGGGGCACTTTCTTTTGTATCACAAACCAGGTTACACAAACCTAGCGTAGCCGCTAAACTACTTGAAAACTGGGATGTTTTTTTGCCGTGACGCGAGTAGGCGCTACGAAGGGGGCACTTTCTTTTCTATCACAAACCATGTTACACAAACCTAGCGTAGCCGCTAAACTACTTGAAAACTGGGATGTTTTTTTGCCGTGACGCGAGTAGGCGCTACGAAGGGGGCACTTTCTTTTCTATCACAAACCATGTTACACAAACCTAGCGTAGCCGCTAAACTACTTGAAAACTGGGATGTTTTTTTGCCGTGACGCGAGTAGGCGCTACGAAGGGGGCACTTTCTTTTCTATCACAAACCATGTTACACAAACCTAGCGTAGCCGCTAAACTACTTGAAAACTGGGATGTTTTTTTGCCGTGACGCGAGTGGGCGTTATAAAGGGGCACTTTCTTTTGTATCACATAAAATTAGCGTACGTAGCCGCTCAACATCGCAGAAATAGTTGACTTATAAAAATAAAATTTTAAAGTAAAAAAAAAATTTAAACTAATAAATTTTAATCAACGCACGCAATACATGTGTATTAGGTAAGTACCTACTAATTAGGCGGAATTTCAGTTTTATAACATTAAAAAAATCCCGCGCGATTTTGTCTCTAGCCGTTGGTTTTACGAGCCGAATTCCCATGAAGTCTGCTACGATTTGCTCTAGCATCTTTTCGTACAGTAACAAGAATACCAACATCACAAAAAAATGACATTTGAAAATAATGTTTGAAAATGGACGGTCTCGTTTCACAGAATGAAAGCTAATTTTAATTTTACGTAATCGAAATTTAGAATGAAATATTTTCCACTTCCCCCAATGCAAATAGTTGTCTTTTGATGTAATTAAGGTGAATCAAAAGATATTTTCAAAAAAAAGTGCGTATTAACCGTTTCCAACGATCCCCAAAGTTTACCATGATTTTTTCCAATGTTACTAACAAAATTAAATATGTTACTGGATAATATTTAATGGTAAAATAATGATCAATACAGTGATAAAATTTACTGTTCTTTATTGAGTAAATGGATTAATGTTCTGTAATATTTTCAGTCAAAACCTTATTATTTCATCACTGGATAAAAACGATGATTGTACATAAAAATTAACTTTATTTTGAATGTAATTTTTACGTGGCAATTCAGAGGAGCATTTATTCCTACATAACTTAACTTAACATAAGCAAAGCTTAACACTCAAAATTCTTAAATTTTGACAATATATCAATAAGTTCCATCCTGTAGTTACGAAATGTTAGTTATTTGAATTTGTCTGGTTAAAGAAATAATAAAAAAAAAATAATGCATACCACCGATACATAATTTCATTAAATGTTGTTAATCAGTTTCTTGGATGAACCTTGGATTGGGAATCTGAACCCAAGTTGTTAGACTGCCAGGCATAAGTTCCACCCACCGGGCTTACGTAGGAATAAAAGGTTTAAATTTGCCGAAAATTGCCACGTGCTTAGTGAAATTATACACAAAACTTGGCTATATAAATAACGGATTCTGTGATTATTAGATGACTTACTTTATAAGATAGCACTTAGCTAGGATCTGTTCCAATTAATGTGACCGTTAGGCCAAAACTTTACTTTAAGACTATTTGTATAATATTATATCTTGCTTTTTCTTAACATCTTTTTCGTCACAACTCACATTTTGTGTGTTTTGAAATTGGCGTACGACCGTACCACGATGTGTTTGATTTCACAGCTCTGTTGTAACCTCTCTTTCTGTTAATGATGAGAAAGAGGGAGTAGGTTTAACGGAGCTATCAGCGATATGCCTGTACTATTAGTGTTGTTATTACTAAGGTTTCATTCGGCATAAGTTGTTCCCGCGCCGGAATATTAACAAATAATATCATTAACGAATTTGCGAGTATTAGGATACTTGATCGTTTGAATGTTAAAATTAATAAATTGTAAGAAAGTATACAATATCGGCTTTTAAGAATATGTCCATTGCGTTCTGTAAAAATCATTAATTCATTTCTAAATTGAGTACTTAAGGCTCTCGTTTCTAGAAGACTTTACTTGTAATTTTAACAATTTGATTAAAAATATCTGTTCTACAGTTTGCCCCAAGGTTTTTCTGTACAAATAAAGGGCATATAGTTAACCCAGTGGAATAACAGTTTTTCTTTTAATCTTTTGACTGCTGCCAATTACATTAGTAGTTCAAGAATATTGCACTAACCGCACTGCTGCAAAATATCCTTTTTCTTTTTCTTTATTTAAAAATTTATACCTTTGTTCGCTTGGCTTTGTCATTTTTCGAAGTATTGAACTTTTTTCAGGGTTAATTGTAGATTTTATCATTAGATATTATTTTAACCGACACTATTTTCTAAATACTTCAACTTGGTGACCTTTGCAGAGCGCATTGCTACATACTCTTTTGGCCATGTTTTGAAAATGTTAATTCGGTCGTGAAATAGTTGTTCTGCCTAGCTCGTCCTTGGATGTCGTCAGTTTGATTAAAAGAACTTTTTAATTTATTAATTTGATTAATAGTGAATTTCTTTAAATTTTATGAAGGAGAGAGTTGTTTTTTTTTGTTTTTCTTCCGTGTACATAAGTTAAATGATTTTAGTTCTTGTAAGTTGGTGTTAGAGATAGCGAATGAACACTTTAGTTGACTAAGCTGTGTATTATTGATGGCATTGTAAGTTAGGGTAAGATGGCATGTATTAATGTTCCGTTGAACGGTGAACTCTAGTGTCTATTGTATAAACGGAAGTTTGAGTTTTGCTATCATTATTTTGTCATATTTACGTCTGAAGAACAATAAACTATAATATTTTTGCTAGTATACTATTTTATACAAACCTTGCTGTTTGTTTGTTTGTTTGTTTTGTATACTGAAATAACGCAATATTGCGGAACAGCCGCTGATAATACAAGTACCTAATTATATCAATATTGTATTTAAATTCTAGTGTTTAGCGACATTAATGTCTATTAGATACCACCATTCTGTATAAAATTTATTTAAAACGATGTGAATGTTTTTAATTGATTAATAAATTTGTATAAATAAAATTATATTCTGGGATGTTTTCCCTCCTCATTCCACTGTGTACTTCATTACCTTTTAGGCCGTTACAGATGACTTGTTTGCCTGGTAGTTTGTCTATGGTTTTTCAAAAAACACGTCGGACGGGATCAAACGATAGGCTTGAATTAAGGAAAGGATGGTAGGCCAGCCATCTGTAGATGCCTTTAGTTTTCAAGCAAATATTCCAAGTAGAAAATAATGAGCAATGAATTTCCTGGTTCTATTTGATTATCAACATCACTACAGTAGAATCATTTAAAAGAGATTTTTGCTTTTGTAGTTGTATACACTGTATCCCAGGACTATTGAAGGGTAAGAGGGGACGGGACGGCGGGTGTTCCGAACTATGCGTTTCAAACCACTATCATTAGGCAAAAATATATTAAAATGTACATTCTTTAAAATGATTTGCCTGTACATAATTGTGAGATTCAAGATTCTAGCAAACACAATTTTGGTGGTTTTATTATTCAGTCGATTCTGCTTAATTGGTTTATCCGGACAACCAGTTATTTGGGACAAAACCCAAGGAACAGAAATCAAATAAACTGAAACTAATTTACTTCGGGTATCTGGAACACCATTCCATTTGGACAAATTTTGTTCTGAAGTCGATGCAAAACATGTCTCAGTAAACGAATTTTAGTTAAGAAGGGCAGGCGTGCCGTGCAATATTTCGGAAGAGATTGAAAAAATCAGTTTTGATGCAGAAAAGTGAAGGTGGACCTTCAAATGATATTTATTTATATTAATAACTAACAGACCCGACCACACGTTGCTGTGGCTAATGAAACACTACGCCATTACCCAACCTTTATAAAATCCACACCACCCGCTTGGCAGCTGCTCGCTGCCTGAATTGAATATTTGAATTTCTCGGCTGTTCTCTACTATAATAGGCATGTATTATACATATAAACCTTCCTCTTGAATCACTCTATCTATTGGTGAAAACCGCATGAAAATCCGTTGCGTAGTTTAAAAGATCTATGCGCACATGCATTTTGAGCGACTTCATTTTATGATAATGATGATTTTATTGATGTACAATAATATATAAAAATAAATGTAATATACAAAATATTAAATAAAAATAAATGTAAGTTTCCCTTCACGTTCCTGCTTAAAAAAGTATTTTTTCACTCACCTGTAAAAATTTAATTTTTTCACATTGTCAGTTTTATGCGCCCAATGACGATATTTGCACCTATTTTTAGTAATAATAAAATTTTAGTACTAATTTAATTTACTAATTTAATTTACTAATTTTTTTTACTAATTTCTAATTTTTAGTACTCAATTTTCTGTAATTATTATTATTAATTTTTTATAATTTTATAAAATTTAAAAACACATTTGCGAGTAATCAAATAATTAATAACTAGAGTAAGATAATTTTTTTTATCCTCCCTTATGCCTACAATCTTTTTTCCGCCCGATTCCAATTGTCATCACTGCAAACAACACATGAACCATGCTGTTTGCTGTGATGCCTACTGAAATCGTAGATATGAAAACAGCGATCGCGTAAAGCGAAAAATGTTGACTTTGGTCTAAATTTTTGTAGGCAAAAATTTTTGCTTTGTTTGATTGTTTGAGACAAAATGTTTGGATCCTGATGTGTCCCAATGAAGCGGAATCGACTGTACTACAGTTTTTAAACTCCTACTCCACACTAAATTGGGCCTATAATTGGATCACGAAACACTCCCACAAGACACTTCTTGTGTTATTCTTTATTCTATTTCTATTTTAAACTGTATTTGTTAACTTTATTGTTAGTGTTATCAAATGTAATTTACTTAATTTTTGTTACTAATTTGCAGTTTGCAATATGACTATTGAGCAACTGCTAACTGGCCGCACTTTCAGGCTTTTTCTAGGGTGGCTAAAAAGCAAAAAAAAAATGGCCTTGCCCGAGGCTCAGTGCTAGCCCCTTCGCTTTTTAACATCTATACCTGAGACCTTCCTCACGCTGAAGGCAGAAAATTTGCTTTTGCAGATGACATTGCTGTCACAGCCCAAGCTAAAACCCTTAACCTTTAACTGCTGATGTGGGGGCCGCTTCGTCCTAGCAATAATAATAATATCGAAATACTCCCCTTCCCCGCGCGTGACGCATACGCCGCTTCCAGTAGCTTCGAATTTAGTGATGCCAGAGCCGTAAGTTTTAAATTTTTAATTTTTAAAGTTTAATTTCTGTAAGTAAATTCATTTCATTTTTTTTGCGGGCCTCTGACCCATCGTTATACTTACGTGACTTTTTCAAAGTTGGTTTTTACTATATAAAAATAAATATTAACAACTTTACTAAAGTTTTACATATATAGTTCATTCGAGACACTATTGAAATATTTCTTATATATTTATTTGCCAAAAATTATTACATAATATCTAAAATGTCAAATATAAGTTACTTAACAATAAAAAAAGTAAATTATTTTATTTAAATATATTTAAATTGTATAATAAATAATGATTTGGACCTCAAAATTTTCGGGGATCTCTAATATATAAACATTTAGAGTAAAAGGCCGCCCAGGCCCCCAGGTCAGAGTATACGTAAAAAAATCACGTCAGCAGTTAAAGGTTAAAGTAGCAGAAAAGATACTTAATTCTGATCTTATTAATAAAAAAAAAATGAAACAATTCAACTTTGTATAAACCACTTACATATCGGTCGGAAACCGGTCGGATTTACTCATTATATAAGTCAGTGGCGGTTCTTCACAGGGGGACAATGGGGACGGTCCCCGCCAGTTACAATCAAAACCTACTAAAGGAAACAGTTAATGCGTTGTCTTCACCAAAATGAATGAATTCTTTAAACGTAAAAGTAATTAACATTTGCAGAAATAAAATACAAAGAATTATTCCGGGTGATTTTTAATAAGACCCTACGCGCGTACAGCGAACAATGTACGGAGCACAAAACAGCGGGTCATTTCTCAGTGCGCAGAATCTAATGCGCACTTGGGGGACGATCCGAAGTATCCCCTAACTTTCCTTGCGTTGTTTCGTGATCGTATGCAACTGCGCATGCGCAGTCGTATGTGAATTCAAATACCCGCGGGGACAATTCTTTAGATCCCCACAGAAACATTTGTTTGCGAAGTTTCGGGCGGGAATCGCTCACGTTCAAGTTAGTTTGATAATAATCTTGCAAGGTAAAGCTTTATTTTTATTATACTATATTGTAAATTGGCATATATCTATGGATATTTTATATTATTTTGTGTTTAGATATCCGACTAGCATGATTAGACCATAAAAAATATTTTTGAGAAATTTTATATTATATTCTACGGGTGGTGAGATTGCGGTACAGTATGTAAAAAAAAATTGATCCCCACCACTAAAGAAGTACTCGAGCCGCCACTGATATAAGTGGTTTATACAAGGTTGAATTGTTTCATTTTCTATAATGGATAACCACAAAGTTATAGCTACATTAAAAACAAAAATTAATTAAAGGCTAAGGAAGAATATTTCCTCAATTAATGACTATAGCCAAATGGAAAAAAGTTGTGACAGCTTTCCATCTTAGCAATTCACAGTCAAACGCCAAACTCTGTGTTCAGTTTTTGATGGAAAAAATATTTACCATGACCCCCATCCCCACTATCTTGGAGTTACTTTGGACAGGTGCCTGAACTACCGGCAACACATGGAAATAGTGGTAAAAAACTAGGACAAGGCTAAACTTAGTCACTGGGGATGTGACGCCAACACGCTCAGAACGGCATCCATTGCCTTAGTTTTATCAACAGCTGTGCTCCAGTGCCCGCACTTCCATGGTCGACGTTCAGCTTAATGCTACAATACGAACCACCAGCGGGACTTTGAAATCTACTCCTCTTCCTTGGCTCCTCATACTTGCAAACATAACACTGCCAAAAATTAGGATAAGGTGCTCCTGTAGCCATTGTGCCCACATAATGCATAGATGGGGCCTTAAAGAGTTGGTGATATTTTTTTTATTTTATTTGTAAGATGTGTGAATGTGGTGCGGAGCAGACCACTACGTGCAGTCAACGAATGCCTGCTCCATTAATTCCCCGGCGGGATTGATGTGATCCACAGGGCGACTACTGCGGCCCTAGGCTGGCTCGCAGACCTAGATAACCCCCTCTGACCCCCCACCATACCAAAGAAAAGAAGAAAAAGTATGAAATCCAACGATTAGCTGAAAAATCTATTTATGAAAATTTATGAATGTAATGTAGGGATTAGAGTAATTTGTTGGTAACTAACAGCGAGTTGGTAACAACGGTAGTGCGTTGAAAGACAAATTAAAGCTTAATTTGTTTGGTTGCGGCGGTCTTAAATTAAACGAGGGACGAGGGTGAGATGGTTTTATTCTGAGTAGTAGTACTCAACGGCAATACGAGTTGGAGAAAGGCAAAAAGAGTATTGTATCATATCACTTCATGTTTATATTTCACATGAAAGCAACATAAATCCAAAACTCTGTCGCCATATTTGTAAAGTTGAAGTTAAGAGTTGAAGATGAAGCTGTCCAGCTTCCATTTATGGAAGTGCCTTTTGGTTGTTACAATGAAATGATTTTTTCAATGTATGTAAAAATAATGGGGAAAAAATAAACAATGAAAATATAATGTGTTGTAAAATGAGGCATATGTGATGAGTATGAGGCTGGCAGTGGCAAAACGAAAATTCCAGAGCCGCTCATTATTAAAGGCAAAACAATTAAATTATAGTTATTTATTTATAATTTATTTATTTGTTTATATATTTATTTATAATTATAGTTATTTATTTATAATTATAGGGCAATCACTGTCAATCACTATTAACAAGTGAACAATCACTATGAATAAGTGCGCAATCGCTATGCCCAAGTGGGCAATTACTATTATTTATTTTTATTTTTTTAAAAATTATGTTGCCATTTGGTTACAATAATAAAACAAAGAATTCCTAAAGCACCATGAGCAGTGGGCAATTACTGTATATTTAGCTGCATTTTTTATTGTTTTATGGGGCCAACAGACTTAGCTATAAAAGATAAAAGATCATTTGGTTTTGGTCTATTTCAGCATATCGCTCACCATACATTCCCAATGTTTTTGCGACCGCCAGCCAGCCGCTTACTAGTGATGAATTAAGAAAGGGGTGTAAGCAGGAGGGATGATGTGGAAGCGAATGGTAGAAGAAGCTGAGGTCGCCGAGGAAGTGAGGCCTATGTAGATATAAGGCTGATGTAAGCAAAACAGATAAGATTAAGAAAGAGATGCTTATGTTGTTTGGACTTAGAAAGTGGATGAACAAAGAAAGGAGTGTTGTGAAATTATATAAAGTGGAAATTAATAATAGAAGAAGGTAGATAACGTTATTTTCTATCGGGAGCACCCACTACCACAATCCCACAACATGCAGAGGTACAAAGAATTATGCTCTATCAGGGGCACCCATTCCCATAACCACTAGGGGTACATAGCATTATGTTCTATCGGCAGCACCCATCCCCACAACCGCCAGAGATACATAGCATTGTGTTCTATCGGGAGAACCCACTCGCACAACGTCAAGAGGTACATAGCATTATGTTCTATCGGGAGCACTCACTCCCACAACCTCCAGATGTACATTGAGCATTATGTTCTATCGGGAGCACTCACTCCCACAACCTCCAGAGGTATATAGCATTATGTTCTATGGAAGCACTCACTCCCACAACCTCCAGAGGTACATAGCATTATGCTCTATCGGGAGCACTCATATCAAAACCTCCAGAGGTACAAAAATTAAGGGAGCAAAAAAAATTAAATTTTGGGATGATTTTTGACAGGCTCTATTTCGGTGAAAAATTGTCGTATTGAGACTTTAAAAAAAAGCATTTTGAAGCTTTAACTACATTTTGAGCTACGGTTTTCATGCAATCCTAATAGATAGTGCGAAAAAATAATTTTGCAAAAATTTTTTGGTCCACGGGCTTGAATTTTTTTTTCAGTTAGGCCGGCCTATGGATCAGATAGCCAATATTTAACAATACTTTCCTTTTTCTAAAACCTCCCTTAATTTTTTGAAAAGTGTTTTTAATTTTTTTGAGGAGTGTATTTTAAGAAGGTCAGCGACTGTTACTTCTAAAAACTTGCATATTCGATATTTAATTCTGTTTAGGTGGTAAATACAGGACACAGGACTAGATTTTTTTTAATGATTTTTAATGATTGAATAATTTATTGAGACATTGAGGTCATTTTATACATCTACTTAAGAAAATATTGTGAATTTTTCGAAGCATTTCCTCGGAAAATATGAAAATTATAAGTAGCTATGCATCGAACGTCACCATCAGACCTAGCTTTTGGGTGCATTTTGGAGGCCATAGTTTTCAATCTCAAATCAATATGGTTTTTAATTTAATTTAAGAAAATGACGTGTCTCTTCTATGTAAACCTTACTTTTCCCAAAAAATAGAAATTAAATTTTTTACAGGTGTGTAAACAGGAAACCTTGATTTTTGCCAATATTTAAAATTTTTTTGCAATTAAAAAATTCTTTTGACAATGATATTTTTACGAATTACGGTTCACGTAGATAGAGCATAATTATACGAATAAGGTATTTGCAAATTTTTAAAATGTTTGGTTAAAAACTTTCTGAGCTAGAGTGCACACAAATTCAAAAAAATCGTTTCGAGAAAAATGAATTTCAAGTTTACCACGCGGTTCGACACAATCACCCTCATAACACCGGAACGAATTGAAATTTTTATTTAAAACTTTGGGAACATATTCAATAGTTTAACAATTTATGAAATAAAAAAATAAAAACATTTTTTTGAGTCATCTACATGTATTTCCCCCCTAAGTCTGTTATCATATTATTTTAATAGATCAAACACAAGAAAATACACTATTTTTCTTTTATTTATACCACTCCGAATTTAGGGTTGGAACTAGCCGCGATGCAATTTTCCATGGTTAGATCTAATCTTCACATGTTTTGACTAGTTTTAGGAATGTGGTAGAAATGTAGCAGCAGGGGGTCCACCGAAAACAGTAAATTTTTCAAAGGGGTCTACATAAAAAATAAGTTTGGGAACCTCTGGTGTAGATTAATAAATACTTACCTACGCATAATTCAGTTTTGCTTTGATTCTATTCCACATATAATATACAGATGGCGCAAAACAACTTTTATGGTTTAACAACTAAAAAAGCAACTTTAAAAGCAAAGCAAAGCACTTTTTTTTTAAGCAACTCTACTTTGCCTACGTACGAAGTCATTTGGAGTTCGCGTCAGTTGTTTGGTCTCCATTTTATAAAATCCATACGAACAAAATTGAAGCAATTCAAAACAAATTCCTCAAATATCTTTGTTACAAGTCATATGTAAGATTTAATAATTATGCAGAGGCAGCCTCATACTTTAAAATTGATTCATTGAGTGTACGAAGGCATCATAAGGATGCAATATTCCTGTATAAATTAGTTAACAATAATATTCAATGCCCAGAGTTGCTAAATAAAATTCAATTTAATGTACCTGCGCGTACAACACGCTCTTCTGTCCTGTTCAAGGTTGATCAATGCAAGACAAACTGCAAGCAAAATTCTTGTCTGAACAGACTATGCAATAGTTACAATAGCATATTATCCAAGGTGGACATTTTCAATTCCGAACCTACCAAATATAAGGGGTACATAAAAGAGTATTTCTCTGATGTTTCATGAATATGTTATGTGTCTATGTTTCTATCGTTTATCTTTAATTCTGTTGTGATTTGATTTATTTGTACAATCTGGCTTCTTATGGTTACCAATGTATTGATATTTTATGTTTTATGTAAATTTTAGTTTTATATACTTAATCTTTTGTTTTATAAAATTTTTGATCTCATAATGCTTTATTATAAATTTATTATTTAATTTTTTTTATTATGCTGTTAATCAGAGGTAAAGTCACATGGAGGAAATCCATAATTGGTTTTATTTTGGCTATACAAACATGTACAAACTGTAAAAATGTAAACTGTCGATTTCCCGAAAATAAATAAATAAATAAATAAATAAATAAATTAGTTAATTATAACTTTTTATTTCAACATTTTTTGTTCGTTTTAGAAATTTGGTAACAAGACTTTTAGGAAACGGTCCACAACTGAACAACGAACAAACATCATTTGCTCTGTTACAGGACATCTTCGACGAGCGCATTATTTCGCGCAGTAGTGAATTCAATTGGCCACTGTGGGCCTATTTTGGGGCTATAGGCTATAGGCCAGCGAATATCCTCCAACTGAAAACCAATATTCGCAATGAAATCCGTGCCATAACACATGAAATTTTGCCAAAGGTGATGAAAAATATGTTGAAATAGCCGGAATGTGCGAAGCAGAAAATCACCACCATTTGCGAGATGTACCTAATCTTTCACGTTTAGGTATTGTATGTACAGTAATTAAAAATTTACTCTGAAATTAAAAAACAAGATTATAACGAATTCCAACCATAAAGGTAATTTTGCGTCACCCCTTACATAATGTTTAAAGTCGGTCGTTTCTGCATTAAAAATGGTGTAGAATTTCCAGAAGAAGTCACGATATTAAATAATGATTAAACAACATGAGTAGTGATTATCTGGAGATATCGTCATGGTCAAATTATTTATATATGAAAAGGGAATAAAAAAGAGACACCCCAAAATTATTATTATTATTTTATATTCTTCATTTTAAGCACCCGCTAAACTGCCAAAGCAGTTTGTCAGCAGGTCAATTTGACAATATTAATATAACTGAAGCACACATACAACAAGAAACCACAAAATAGAAAATAGATGTATAAGAATAACCTTTAAGTAATCAATATATATTATAAAAGAAAGTCCAAAAAAGCGTGCGGAACGCAAAAACTCAGAAACGAGTGCCGGTACGATCAAGAGAGTTATATGGTATGGTAGATCTCTATCCCCCCTAGGGAATAAGGGTATTCGTTTTTACCTAAAGGTCTTGCTTTTGAAGATATAAGGGCTAGAAGTTCTAAGAAGACTCTAGAATTTTCAAGAAGAGTCTGGAAGATTCCGGAAACTTCTAGAAAATTCGATAAAACTCTGGAATGTTCTGGAAGAAATGGAGGAGTATGTCAGCGAATCTAGAAGGTTCCGGAAAGTTCAAAAAGGTTCGATAAAGCTGTAGAAAGTTCTGAAAGGAGTGGAGGAGTGTGTCGGTGTGTCTAGAAGGTTCCGGAAAATTCTAGAAGATTCCATAAAGCTGTGGGAAGTCCTATAAGGTTCGATAGGGCTGTATAAAGTTCTGGAATGAGTGGCGGAGTATGTCGGTAAGTCTAGATGGTTTCGAAAAGTTCAAGAAGGTTCGGTAAAGTTGTGGAAAGTTCTGAAAGGAATGGTGGTATATGTCGGTGGGTATAGAAGTTTCCGGAATGTTCTACAAGGTTCGTAGAAAGTTCTAGAAGGTTCCGTAAGGCTGTAGAAAGTTCTAGAAGGAGTGGAGGAGTATTTTGGTGTACGTAGAAGGTTCCGAAAAATTCTTGAAGATTCCACAAAGCTGTAAGAAGTTCTAGAAGGTTCGATAAAGCCGTGCAAAGTACTGGAAGGAGTGGCGGAGTAAGTTGGTGAGTCTAGAAGGATCTGATGGTTCACAAATGCTTAGAAAATTGTGGATGGAGAAAGTTCTAGAAGCTTTCAGAAATAAATGATGGTGAGTCTAGAAGATTCCGAAAGTTCTAGAAGGTTCGAGAGAACTATACAAAGTTCTGAAAGGAGTGGAGGAGTGTGTCGGTGTGTCTAGAAGGTTTTATAAAATTCTAGAAGGTTCCATAAAGCTGTGGAAGTTCTAGAAGGTTCTATAGGACTGTTCAAAGTTCAGAAAGTAGTGGCGGAGTATGTCACCGAGTCTAGATGGAAAGTTCTAGAAGGTTTAGAAAGTTCTAGAAGGTTCCATAAGGCTGTAGAGAGTTCTGAAAGGAGTGGAGGAGTGTGTCGGTGTGTCTTGAAGGTCCCGGAAAATTCTAGCAGGTTCCATAAAGCTGTAGAAAGTTCTAGAAGATTCGATAGGGCTGTACAAAGTTCCGGAAGGTGTGGCGGAGTATGTCGGTGAGTTCAGAAGATTCCGGAAAGTTCTAGAAGGAGCAGAGGAGTGTGTTGGTGTGTGTAGAATGTTTGGAAAATACTTGAATATTCCACCAAGCTGTAGGAAGTTCTAGAAGGTTCCATAATGCTGTAGAAAGTTCTGAAAGGAGTGGAGTAGTGTGTCAGAAGGTTCTGGAAAATTCTTGAAGATTCCACAAAGCTGTAGGAAGTTCTAGAAGGTTCGATATTCTAGAAGGTTCGATAAAGTTATACAAAGTTCTGAAAGGAATGGTGGAATATGACGGTGTGTGTAGAAGGTTCCGGAAAATTCTTCAAGATTCCACAAAGCTGTAGGAAGTTTTAGAAGGTTCGATAAAGCTGAACAAAGTTCTGGAAAGTTCTGGAAGGAGTGACGGAGTAAGTCGGTGGATTTAGAAGTTTCCGGAAAGTTCTAGAAGGTTCGATAAACCGGTAGAAAGTTCAGGAAGATTCCGTAAAGCTTTACAAAGTTCTTGAAGGAGTGGCGGAGTAAGTCGGTGAGTCTAGAATGTTCCGGAAAGTTCCGAAAGGTTCGATGAAGTTGTCAAAAGCTCTGAAACGAATGGTGGAATATGTCAGTGGGTTTAGAAGTTTCCGGAATGAACTACAAGGTTTGATAAAACTGTAAAAAGTTCTAGAAGGTTCCGTAAGGCTGTATAAAGTTCTGAAAGGAGTGGAGGATTATTTCGGTGTGCCTAGAAGGTTGCGGAAAATTCTAGAAAATGACGGTGAATCTAAAAGATTCCGAAAGTTAAAAATTTCGATAGGACTGTACAAAGTTCTGGAAGAAGTGGCGGAGTATGTCGGTGAGTCTAGAAGGTTCGATCTGTAGAAAGTTCTGGAAGGTGTGGCGGAGTATGTCGGTGAGCCCAGAAGGTTCCGGAAAGTACTAGAAATTTTGATAAAGCTGTAGATAGTTCTAGAAGGATTGGAGGAGTGTGTCGGTGTGTGTAGAAGGTTCCGGAAAATTCTTGAAGATTCCACAAAGCTGTAGGAAGTTCTAGAAGGTTCGATAAAGCTGTACAAAGTTCTGGAAGGAGTGACGTATTAAGTCGGTGGGTTTAGAAGTTTCCGGAAAGTTCTAGAAGGTTCGATAAAACTGTAGAAAGTTCAGGAAGGTTCTGTAAAGCTTTACAAAGTTCTGGAAGGAGTGGCGGAGTAAGTCGGTGAGTCTAGAATGTTACGGAAAGTTCTAGAAGGTTCGATAAAATTGTACAAAGTTCTGAAACAAATGGTGGATTATGTCGGTGGGTTTAGAAGTTTCCGGAAAGTTCTAGAAGGTTCGATAAAACTGTAGAAAGTTCTAGAAGGTTACGTAAAGCTGTAGAAAGTTCTGATAGGAGTGGAGGAGTGTGTTGGTGTGTCTAGAAGGTCCCAAAAAATTCTAGAAGGTTCCATAAAGCTGTAGGAAGTCCTAGAAGGTTCGATAGGGCTGTACAAAGTTCTGAAAGGAGTGGCGGAGTATGTCGGTGACTATAGAAGGTTCGATAAATCTATAGAAAATTCTGGAAAGAGTGGCGGAATATGTCGGTGAGTCTAGAAGGTTCCGAAAAGTTTTACAAGTTTCCATAAAGGTATAGAAAGTTCTATAAGGAGTGGCGGAGTACGTCGGTGATTCTAGAAGATTCCGGAAAATTCCAGAGGATTCGATAAAGTTTCATAAGGTTCGATAAAGCTGCAAAAAGTTCTGAAGGGAGTGGCGGAATAAGAGAATATTATATTATTAAAAAAATAATTTGCATGCCGCTAAAGCTCAAAGACGAGTTCTGGTACGATAACGGGAGTTATATTGTGTGGTAGCCCCCTATCCTTCATCCACGAAGAAAGTTCCCATTCTTACCTTAAGGGCGTGCTTTTAAAGATATAAGGGCTGGAAGTTTGGCTCCGTTGAAATTTCTAGAACAGTTCAAAAATTCCAGAGTATTCTTGAGCATTCCACCACATTCCAGAACATCTCAAAACATTCTGGAATGTTCGAGAATAGGATGGAACTTCAGGAACATACTGGAACAGCCCAGATCATTATGGAACATTCCAGAATACTCCTGAATGTTGTGGAATGATCTGGAATATTATTCTGTAACATTTGATTTTTTTGTATGGGGATACCCATATGGGGTATATAAAGCAAGATCCGTCGTGGATTCGAACGTCAATTCAATCTCACATCAACTCCATGAGCGATGTCGGACACCCCAGTCAGAGTATTTGAGAGCATTCCACAACGTTCCAGAACATCCCGGAACATTCTGGAAAATTGTGGAATGTTCGAGAATAGGGAATCGGGAACATCAATGTGAAACATTCCAGAACACTCTCGAATGTTTTCCTGAGCGAAGCCGGGTAACCCAGCTAGTTACAATATAAAGGCATAAAATAATTTAATTTTCATTTATTGAGTATAATAAATATACATCAAGGGAGAAGGGAATTAAAACGGTAATTAATAAACACCAAATAATCATCTCAAAATACATTTTTATTCTATATAGTAAAAAATAATACAAAAAAACATATTCCTGTTGAGAAAATGTAATTAAAATTAATAACTCGGACTGTGGAAGGAATACACAACATTCAAAAGTTAAGGAAAAATGATAAAAATTCTAAAACCTCTTATTTTAATTTTCAGTAGGGCTAGAATAGGTTCCCTGTGGTACACCCGAAATGATATTAAAATCCAAAAAATTGGTTCGGTGGTTACGCGTTGATGGTGATTGGTTTAGTTTGTGTGGTTTTGCTTTCTTTATTACATGTTGGTAGAATGCGGATAAATTGATGATCTAGGTTTTCTCCAGATTTCTAGATGATAAAAAGTAAACAAAACTTGTAGCGCAATTAAGTAACCTGAACTCGATTTATTTTGGTATCGTAAAAAAATATTGTTGGCTAAAAAGCGTTCAATGCTAAGAATTATTCTAGTTGATAAAAAAAAGAATGGGATTCTTTGAAAAAAATCGATAAGTATGGATCCTGCATTGGTACTACGAAAAATATAGAACGAAATATGGAGTTCAAAGAATACACCAGGTTATCTAAGCTCCTGGGAAAGAAATGAGATATTTAGATTGGGACAGCAGTTCTCCCCGCTTACCAATAATTTGATGAATTCGGCTTGGTGGAAGTCAACGCCACGTTCGATTGAATGTCGAGAGCAGACGATCGCAACGGCAGTGCGACTAGTGGCTGTAAAAGTCAACACACAACCAGCTAACCACACTGCCAGGGCGATAGTCAAGTTGGCTAGGGCATATGGGCAGACATCTTCACAAGTTATTAACTTTAATTCTTGGACAGCATTCTTGGATTTCCTGGTCTGGACTGCAAATAAATTAGTGGTTGCGCAAGGAACCGAAGAGCACTACTTCGCCATGTAAGAAGTTGTTATTCGCTTAACAATGTGCATTATTAGTGTTAGCAAAAGTGAAAAAAATAGAAAATGGAATGATAGTCCAAGTACATAGTTAGTATGGAAAGCTTAGTGTGAAGAATGAACGCAAGCAGAGTCGCATTACGATAAAAAAAAACTCCCAAATACTATTTGCAATACGTTTTTAGCGAATACTGAAAATTTATAGGTAGCGTGTTAGGCGAGTGAAAGTTAATGCAGAGCTTTCTGACTAAATTCTTTAGTTTTTAATAATGACATAGGTGAAAAAGTTTGCAAGCTGCTAGGTACCAAATGTTTCCCAGGAAAACAGTCATTGTTGACTTTGGGGAACTTGCCTTCGTCATTCCGTCCATTTTTTCTTGAGTCCTTAAGTAATACACGGTTTTGATAAACAACAGCTTTGCTTCGTGTGACAATGTTTAAAATAATGTGCGTAAAATGACAATGTTTGATTAGAATTGTTTGAATTGTCCAGAACTTCTGCCGGTGCTCATCGTGAGTGCTCTAAATTTAGAGATTTTTAACTTGCACTTCATAACGTGAAATTTTATTAGCTCGGTTAATATTTTAAAATCATGCATTATTTTTTACTATAATATTGTTAACTTTTGCAACAGACGTAATGTAGGTGCACATTTGGTCATTATGCGCGCCACGTAGATGAGAAAAATATCACACCTTATTTTGACCCATGGAAAATTTAAAAAAGGAAATTCGGTTTTGGAAGCACCCACCATACAGAAAGAAATAATAATTAAATGAAAGTTAAAAAAAATTCTTAATATGAAATAATCTTTATTTGTATATGGATTACCTGGGTATAATGGAACAACTCTAACAGAAAGCACGCACTTGATCATATTCTTGAACCAATCTTTAAAAAATATTGATCCGTTTAAAACAAATGTAATGTTTGTAATGTCCCCACTTTTCAAAGCTATTTCACCAATTTTGGCATGCATGCTTGTGTAAAATAGAAGACGTAAAGTAGTTTTGGGATTTTTATATGTCTTTTATAAGAATATTTGATGGCATCGTATAAGTACCGGTAGACAAGCATGACAACATACGAAAATCAAGCACACAAGCCAAATATTTCAAAAGCAGAATGATGTTGATTGTCCACAGATGGTTTTTGATAGATGTATTATATTATGGCACCCCGGAATAACAATGGCACAACTCAAAAAAACCTCTTTTTTCAGGAGAGCAGTTTGAATATTTCGTTTAACAAACATTATTTTGCAAAAGTTGAAAAGCAGTATATTAATATTTATTAGGTATGTGGTACAATGATCAATGTGGCACTATTTTTGCTTGAATTCGAGTAAAATATATTATTTATTTTATTTTATTTGTTAGCGTTATAAACAGTCATTACAAGTTCATATATAACAGTGTTAGAGATAGTCATATCATTGACCAATAAATTAACGACTTAAAAATTTGAGACCATAATAAAAAGAAAAACAAACAAAACAATATATGTATGTAATATAAACAGTTCTGAAAAAGTGCATCTACTCACTTAAATCTACAAAATCTAAAAAATGTATTTTCAAGGGTAATATATACTGTAACATTTTGAAGAGGTTATTTAATGCAAACTGCTGAAATGAAAATGAAAAATGAAAAGAAAGATAAGGAATTAATGAAAGTTATATTATAATATAAAAACGACATATTCGCTTTTAAGGCCACAATAATATTTTTAAGAAGTGTTCCGTTTTTATCGAAGATAGAATGGATATCCAGGAACATTTCTGCGCACATAACTCATTGTTTTGACTTGTGCCACTGTTATCCCGCTATGATAATGTGATGGTTAATTATTTGTGAGCTGATTGATCGATTGATGTGAACTTGTGGAAAAAAACCTTAAAACAGGAAACTTTTCAAATTATCTCCGTGCCGTGTGGTGTCGTCCATTGTTTTAAACTTGGAAATTAACCAATACGGGGATAGTTTTTTGGAATGGCTTAGGAAAATGAGGAAATTTTTGGTTTGGTAGAGTTTATTTTAATTTTGTTTCACTAGTCGATTTCTAGTGGCTGCTTTCGTTTACTCCTCCAATGCTGGTCTTCATAGATCATCTAACTCTCAGCGCCCTCCTCTCCTCTCCCCGTGAATAGTCCTTGCCTGGTCCTTGGTGCAGACCTCCATCCAACCTGCGAACAAAATAAACTTTTCGTTAGTTCAACTGTTTACTGTATTGATAAAATTTACAGGTTTTTGAGGTTATAAAAGAAGTCTGGAAGAAAATAATAAATTTGGAAATAATATGGAACATTAGTGAAATGCGCCACTATATTGGGATTATCGGATTTTGGGCATAAACTGAATGTTTAAGGTAATATTTATTGCAAATGAGAAATTCGTTTAATATTTACATAATTTTTTTTTTAACAAAACAAAAAAACGACTTTAAAAAATGCACTAAAAAGTAAAAAAAATAATTTCGTATTCTTCTACAACTTTATAATCAACTTACCTTTTCTACTCATCAATATGTACGTACGATTGTTATTTTTGGAGTCGGTGTCGGCGGGAGAGGAGCTGTCAAGTGAACACGCCGGGCCGCGGGTACCTTGGTTGACACCGACTCCAAAAATAACAATCGTACCTACTTATTGATGAGTAGAAAAGGTAAGTTGATTATAAAGTTGTAGAAGAATACGAAATTATTTTTTTTACTTTTTAGTGCATTTTTTGAAGTCGTTTTTTTGTTTTGTTAAATTTTTTGTTTATTTTTTGATTTTTAGTGAATCTGAAGTACACTAACTAATTCGATTAAGATTCGGCCGAGTATCGTAAATTTGTTCTTCAGAATTGGAGAGTTCCGTTACTTTGTCATAGATCCCATAATCAGAACCTAACCAAACTCTCATCAAACTACCCTTGAAGTACATCCTTTCCAATAAAAAAAGAATCATCGAAATCGGTTGGCGTGATATTGAGTTATTCGTTCATTTGTCGCGCATATACTTGATGCAAATTTAAGACTTATATGATTTTCTCATAGATGCCATTGTCAGAACTGGACCAAATTAAAATGGGACCACACGGGAAGCACCAGCTTTCAAATAAAAAAAGAATCATCAATATCGGTTCACCCAGTCGAAAGTTCTGAGGTAACAAATATAAAAAAAAAAAAAAAAAATACAGTCGAATTGAGAACCTCCTCCTTTTCGAAGTCGTTTAAAAATAAAGAGACTTCTGTCGAAACACCAATGTAGGAAAGACTTTCAAGGAAATTAATAAATATTTTGAACTCACCACCTACAAAACATACTCAATATAAATAAAACATTACCGACAAAAGTAAATTATACACTGCAGAGCGATCGTGCCGCTTTTCTCAGAATGCCACATCCAGTCTACAGTCGATGCTAAGAGTATTATATATTAAATGGGTAATTAATTAACAATTAACCACAGTATCAGGCAATAGGCAGTTCTAGAAAGGCTCGATAGGAAGCCAGTTAGACGGAAGACAAGTTGGTTTGTTGGGGAAAGTGCGCGAAAAGGCGGGAAAGTGGGCGCTAAATGCAATCACGTGGTTTAGGTGGTGTTGCCAGTAGAAATTGCAGAAAAACATTTCTTTATTAAATAACTAAATAAGTTTTTAAGTAGGTATGTACCCATGTGGAGTTACCTTACTTCAATCGACACTTGATTATTAATTTTAAAGCACTGGATTATGTGAGTAATTACACTTTTAAGCAAGGTAGATAACCTTTCCAGTAAATTGAAAAGATAATACGTTACACACTAGAAATGTTTTTTTTTTACATTAGCTCCACACAAGAGGAATATAATTTCCTCAGGGTCATCTTTGGGTATGCTGTGTGGAGGGCCTTTTTGGGAAAGGAAGAAGAGGAAGTAGTGGGAAATAAAAAGGTATGGGGTGGGTAGTAATCTAGGTGTCGGTGTGTAAGTATAGGAGTGACGGACGAATGAATCTCTCACTGCGGCGCAAGGTGATGTTCCGAGAGAGTACAGTTGGAGAAGTAAAAGGGAATCCCTCAACCATTCTCTCTCGATCCGGCCTGCCGTGCAGCTGATCCGCCGCCAAACCCGGCTAAACCTCACCCCATGAACCCGGGCACCCCTGCTAAGTCACCAAACTTAGCGAACCACTTGGGGTGACCTATGGCAGAGGTGTTGGTCATCAAATAAATGGTTCCCGGGGCGGCGGTACCCATACCCCCTCCCAAATTGTAGATTACGTACAATAGCAGCCCAACATCTTTTTGTACATAATATGAATATAAACGTATTACATTATTCAACCATTCCTGCGAACGTAAGAATAGAGCAAAATTATGAAATGTTCCAGGAAAAAATCATGAAAAACTTAACCGAATCCATTAAACAGTAGCAAATTTTAAATTATATTTTCAAGCGTTTAAATGCCCAATATATTATTATTTATTTATTTGTTGTAAGAAACTAACAGCAATTTATATACAGGATGAGTTATACAAGATGTTAAACATGAGGTAAGCCAAAACAGTTTCTTGTGCTAATGTTGGTTATTATGATATAATATACAATTGTAATTGGTAATAACCATTAAATAAAAATGAAAATAACAACAAAAAAAATATATATAAGTATATTAGAAGGAAGAAGGAAGAGGAAAGGGCAAGAGGCAGAGGAAGGTGGGATGGGGACAGGAGATGCTCATGCTGTACCTTTTCTATAGTTGTGCGTTAATTTAATTAACATTTGTGGTCGGACTTCGTTTCGGTATTTCACAAGAGTGTTATTAAGAATATCGATATTGTTAAATTGCGTGTTATATTGCGCGCATATACGGGGGATTGGAGAATTTTTTCTAAGGTTGGTTTTGCATGCTGGCAAATGAAAAAAATGGTTTAGTCTGGTTGGCCTTGTAGGTATGTGAATTCTTAAATAATTTACGAGTTCAGGAGAGTCCAGACCGTTATTCAGAATTTTGTATAAAAATATTTGATCAGATATTAATCTTCGTGTTTGAAGTGGAGTAAAGTTGTGAAATTTTAAGGATTCGGTGTTATTTGCAAAGAGTAATTTGAATTTATAATTTATGTGTTTAAAAAATTTATTTTGTTCACTTTCGATTCTGTCAATATTGATATGTATGATATTATTCATGTACACAGTCATCGTTCATTAGTTGGAGCATTTTCTATTTTTTTTATTTATCTGTCTTTATTTTGTTTTCATTATACAGCTGTTTATTTTAACGAGTATGTTTATATTGCCTACAGGGGCGACGCCAGCTTCCAAACGGGGGAAGCGGTGAAAGACCACTACTCAGAATAGAAACGTTGCATGAAATTACTTTAGCCGTGTTTGTTGACTAGTTCTGAATAGCCAGATATCGGTGTCCCAGCTTTCCTCTTCCACATCTCCTTCCCTTTCCCACTACCTTCAACCTCACAAAATACGTCATTTAGGGATGCCATAGTCCCACTGGCTCAAGTCAGTTGGGAGCGGTTTGGGGCAGTTATTCATATTTAAAAAAAAAACATTTCACCATTTTTAAATGGTCCCATGCCAACTCAGAATCAGGTCAACTCAACACCTCTTAGAAAAATTAAAAGGTTCATGTAAGGTAGTGCTATACCACCTTATCGTGATTTGGAGATGATCAGGGTATCTAGCATGGTCGATCGATATAGATTTTATCGAAAATGTCGGTAACTTGTCATCGCTCCCGAGCACGACTGCAGGCCGCTAACGAACGAACAACAGTTCACAACGATTAAGGGTTCCTAATTTATTTGACGTGAACTGTTATTTCTTCGTTAGCGGCCTGCCCAGGAGTGGACAATTAGTTACTGTCACAAAGATATGGCAAAGCGCCGCAGGCGATTTTTTTTAATGATAACCCCAACTGGGTTAGGTGGATGTTGTGGGTGAAGGGAGTGGAGTATGAATTATTACACTCAGAAATACATGGAAAAAACGCCGTAGACGAAAAATTTTCTGTGTCAAAGCGCAAATCAAAAAATGCTTTCGATTTTTATTTTTCGGAGAGTCATTATTCCAACAATATTTAGACAGAAATTCTTTAGTATTTTCTTAAATGGAATTATTTTAATATCGTAGTATCGGTTAGTATCGGAAAACACATCACGTTAACCAGCCGAGTGTACAAATGCGTTGGATTCCCAACCTGGTGTCGAGAGTTTCAGCCATTGCTAGCTAAGTCCTCCATCATTGCACGAAACAAAACAACGTTTTCCGCTTTATATAAAAAAGTGAAATATTTTTTTCTATGTCCACAATGTGTATCATTTTGGCACCTAGCTGGGACCCCCTCCGACGTTGGGGCCCTACGGAAAATTTGATATATTATTTTTCCAGTCCCGTGCCTTAGACGTGTACCATTTTCATCCCCAAAAATGACAGATTATGTCTGAAGAAACTAATTTTTCAACGAGGCTTCCTGTAAGTTAATGTTAAAAAAATGAAACAAAAGTCGGTCCCTGGCCGGGGGCCCCCAGCCCGAGGCTGGGGCTCTAGGCCGGGGCTCTCGGGCCTAGGGGGTCGTCTATTAATCACGTGATGTTTATTAGCAACTTTTTAACCCCTCCCCCTCAGGTGATATGTGGTGAGGTTTTAGACTAACCCGCCCCCCCCAAAATCACGTGTATTTTTTTAGTACAAAGTATTTTTAAATTTTCAGAATATTATCACGAAAAATAAATACACGTGATATCTCATTATACCCCCCCCCCCCGTCGTGCCTCGAGCCTCACGTGATTAATGAACGACCCCTAGGCGGAAGTCTGGTCCTACATCTGCATCTGCTACTAAACGTGCTACATTTATTATAAAAAAATAACAGAATTGTAGTTTTGGCACCCCCCTGCCTCCCTCTGCCCCTCTCCCCCACGCTGACTCAAATGGGTGCCTGCTGCATTCTGAACACAACACTTATATAGTTTGGGAGGCGGGTATGGATACCGCCGCCCCGAGAACCATTATTTGGATAATCCACACCTCTGCCATAGGTCATCCCAAGTAATTCGTTACGTTTTGTGACTTAGCAGGGGTGCCCGGGTTCATGGGGTGAGGTTTGTCCGGATGTTGGTGGTGAGTAAATTTGCCCACTAGCTGGGGGGCTTGTCGGATCGGGGGAGACTGGTTGGGGAGACCTTTTGACTTCTCCAGCAGGACTCTATCGAACATCGCCTTGCACCGCAGTGGGAAGGATGGATTCACATTTCCGCCATTCCTTGACACACTGACCCCCAGGTTTCCCACCCCTCATACCCTTTTCCTTCCCAGAACTACATATCCTTCCTTCCTCAAAAAACCTCCACTCAGCATCTCCAACGATGACATGGGCCCTGAGGGGAATTATTTTCCTCGGGGCCTTCTATGTGGAGCTAATGTAAAAAAATATATTTCAAAGTCCTAATCTAATGATCAACATTCTTGTTCGACAGTTATCTTTTTCGACAGTTTTTTCTTTTAAATAATGGATCTAAAAAAAATCTGCACTGAAAAATTTGAATACCTACGATTTAAATCACTGTCTCAGAATAATACAATGTTTCGGATCTTTTGTATAAAATTTATTGTAGGTACTTACTGAAAAGTCAATGGAAAATTCATATGAAAATTCATATGGAAAAACACCTCAATACTCCCTTCGATAATAATAATAATTATTTATTGTCTTCTAACAGTAGTTACCCACGAGAGTTTTCAGGGTGGGTATTGCAATCTCTAGTCATGACGCGTCACTTCCTATTAGAGTTTCGAGAATTAAAAAAAAAAACTGGTTCTGCGGTAACAATAACAGGTTGCTCCACTGCTCTGTTACCGCTCCTCGCTACATTCCACATTGCATTTTAGAGGACTCTGTTGTCACATCTCAAATCAGTTAACTCTTGTCATAATTCATAATATATTACAATATGGCAGCATTCGTATATTTTACCTATCTAATTCATCTTTAAAACATGTGAAAAGACAGGATGTCAGAATTTTATTACAAAAGACAATAATTGATTTAAAGTCCACTATTTATTTACAGGCTGACTAATACTTCAATTGCTATCCGCCTACTATTTACTTCAGACCACGTACCCGACATCGCTTTCCGCAACGGTACTGGGGGACTTTTCCGCTATCTAGCCGATTTTGGATGATTTTTTTTACATTGGCACAACGAACACTAGAACGTTTTTTGCTTATATTCTACAAAATTTCGCATAGGTAGGTAATATGTAAGGTTCTTACCTATTCAGCGTGTGTTTAATAGCAAATAAATTTAAGAAAAGCAGGTAGGTGTACCTGCTTAGCATAATTATAAGTGCAGTGAATTAAATTGCGCCATATACCAATAGTACGTGTAATCACGTTACTAAGAAAACCAGGATTCCCCTCTTGTGGGTCTTCACTGCTTTACAAAGGATTTAGGTCTGTACATACATATTATATACCTACCTAGCCAATTTTCTGCGGAACTAACTTGTCAGAATTGTTAAGGTAAATTTTCTTACTTGCACCTATGGATACTTTATCACAACGAAACTTTATATTTTTTATGCATATTTTATATTAGGTAATTATTTGTTTCTTTTTTGTATATTTTAAACTAACTGTTTTCTTGTAGAAGATGTTAATAATACTCTACTAATCGTTCCTCCCGGGCAAATTCAATTTATTTTCAACTGAAACAATTGCTATAAAACCCTGCTATAAAATTGTCTCTACCATAACAATCTCCTCATATTCCCTCCATTGTAAATTAGTCATCGCAATTTTGGCAATACACCTTATTAATTGTTGTTGATCTTGGCATCGATAACCTGCTCTTCCGTAGGGTACAGGGTGCTATGGGACGTATGTACCCAAAACACTTTAAGCAGCGATTCCTGACCTAGAGTAAAAATATGGAATTTTGATCTCCGGTGATTTTTTTTGTTGTTTTTTATAAACCAAAATAAAATTTTCACACGTCGACACTGGTCTTGCCTAGTCATCGCCCAACCTCCGCCACGACCCTAACTCTCAGATACCTTTTGATTTCATGTATTTATACATGATAAAAAGTCATCGGAGACCAAATCGCCATCTATACTTTTAATCTAAATAAGCTCAGAAGTTGCTGGTTAAGGTATGTCAGGTATCTACGTCTCTTAACAACATTTTTTACCAGTCTTAACACCTTGTATAAAAAAGCCTTGTTAACACAACGACTACCTAGCAAAAGTTTATCCATTCCAGAGAGAAAATATTCATTTTGTCCCGCCAGAAAAATCTAGAAAAACATATCAAGAGGAGAGACGGGACTGCAATGGACAGAGGTCGCAGGAGATGTCGTATCCAACAGGAATGTAGCCACAGATAAACTAATGTCTGGTCTACGCTCTACGAGACTACACGAGGAAACCCGAGACGTACATCGCGTAGGTTTGCGAAACGATAGTGAAGTGGTATCACTCGGTCTATCTCACCCCGGAAAAGTCTCGACGAGATGTCTCGCCGATGTGATAATTTAATATACCTTCGCGCTTCACACGCTCTTCTGCCCCATTCAAAGTGGATCAATGCAAAAAAAAACAAAATTCTTGCATGAAATAGACTATGTAATAATTACAATAACATTATATCAAAAGTGGACGTTTCAATTGCTACATAGCTGAATATAAAAAAGGTCTGTAAAATTGTGATTTTCGGAAATGTATAGGTGAGTAACTCTTCCATTGTTGTTTGTATTGTAATAATTCTATTACAAATGAATTTAATTTGTTTTATATGTTTCCTGTATTCTTATTATATTAATTATTTAAAATTTACGCCACAAAGTGCCAATTAAAAACATGTGTTTATTTAATATTTTTAAACAGTCATAGTACAATGAAGAAAGATTTTTTTAAAATTTTTCATAACAAGAGAAAAAGAGAAAAAATTTCTAACAACTGAATACCGGAAACTTGGGGTGTAAGTGCCATTTACAAAAAAAGAATATTCAAAGAAAACCCTATTTTATTTTTATGCCGATGGACGTATGTCTCCATCCTTCCCAGTTTGATGATTTGGCATAAAAATAAAATAGGTTTTAATTTGAATGAATGAGAGTACTTTCCCGTAATTCCCGTCTACCTCCTTTTTTGTAAATGGCACTTTCCGGTATTCAATAATGAAAACTGTAAAAGGATACAATGAAATAAAAAAAAAAAACTTGTTATGTAGTAACCTCATTAAAATACGTATGGCTGAAATGTTTGATAAGTAGAGCCTTGTAGAGTTATATTCTAGAATGCTTCTAACGAGAGATGTGAACAGAATTTTTAATGTGTGAATATTTTTTAAATCTTTGGAAATCCTTAAAATAAAACCTAACATTTTCAAAATGTATAATTGTGAAATAAAAATTAATTGTAATTATAAATGTATAATTATAACATGTCTAAGAAAATGTATATTTCTGTTAATTTCTTAAAAAAACGACGATATCTATAATTAGATATTATTGGTTCTATTTTTGATAAAGTGATAAAATTCAACTATTTGTTTCCCAAAGATCAAAATGAATAAAATAACAACTGTAACGGGATTTTTTTTAATAAGTTTCGTAGATTTTATGATCAATAATATAATATTTATTATTTAAGACGATACCTACGAATAAATCTAAACCAAACGTGAAATAGAAAAAGACAAAAAATTAACAAGAAGGTAACGTTCGCAACTGGGAATCGAACCCAGGATCTTTGTCTTACCGGGACAACGCCTTTACCGTTACCTTTTTTTTAAATCTTCTTCTTCAATGATAAATAACAAGTTGGTGTACGGGATTTTCTCATTTGACTTTCACAAACTAAGAGACTTGTGATGCATTAAAAGTTGGTCACAGAAGTTGGGGCGTGTGTGTCACAGTGTGCCCGGCTGTGGGTGATGGGTGACCTGGCCAAGTGATGGGTCCGGCTGATGGATGCCGACTTAAAAATACGCTGCCCTCGCCGGCTCCGCAAATAACCCCCCCTCTCCCGTCCCGTCCGCGCCCAGAACCCATCTCTTGTGCAACACCAAACAACTTGTCATCATGGCCAAAGGTTCGTCCACAACATCGCAGAAACTGTGCAAATATTTTTAAGCTAAGAAAAAAAAAATCAAGTGACGAATAGAAGAGCTCGCTATTGATGGAGAGCTGATCCAATCATCAAATACGAGTACCTACTTCTTCATGAGTCGGTTCCTCGCTGCTGAGGATCGTGACACTCACTTTAATTTCAGTGGACAAGGCTCCTACACTCCTTGCGGTTCTACTGACGCCAGTGATACTTGGCTTGGAGGGGGTTTTCTTTTTACATTCGTTAAAGTTGAAGCAACCACGCTTCTGGTATTCTGGACGCAAGCCTCACCGATGTCAATTGTCTTCAGCCTTAGTGGTAGGTAGCACTGTTACCCTCTGTCAGGAATATTTTATTTGAATTTCTACAAAGTTCTGCGAAAACAGGGACACCTCGTGTAGGACGTGCTTCCCACGCAGGAAGGTCTTGTTAAGAAAAGAACTTGATGACTCGTCCCTTACCCTGGGAGTGCGAGGACCAGTGTTAGTTCATCTCTAGACAAAGGTACCCACTACCCTTAACCCTGTCTGTTATCAAAACAGGTGTTTTATTAGACTTCGTAATACTTTACGGAGCAGGGACTTAGGTAAAATGAGGTAAATAGGTATGGAATCACAGTACAAGTCAGATGGTAAAATATTCCACAATGAGTCATTTGCCTGTGTTCTTTTTGCGCAGTTGGATCCTAATTTTGCCACTTATCAGAAAGATGGCTGGTATTTAAGTTGCTTTTTAAGCTCGGCTTAAGAGTTACTTTCATCAAGGTGTAAATCGCGGGTAGTAATCCTGACAATCCATTCCGTCTCATAACATTTCCTAGCAATTGAATAAAGAATTACAAGAAATGACATGTGGGTGTGTTTAGTTATTCAAAAGACCGACGTTTTTTCGCTTAGATTTCATACGCAGAACTGTGTCCATCATTACGAAATTCAGAATGGCGATATAGGATGTCAGTGCTAAATGGGCTAGAACCAAAAGGTAATAAGGCGACATTTCTTTCCATTCTAATCGATATATGCAAAGCATTTCAGTGTTCTTCTTTATTTTATGTTGTGGGTATCTACGGACTTTTAGTATAATCAAATTTGTGCCCTCTGTGGGCTTTGTACTATATATTAGAATTAAACTTTATCTTCCCATAGAAGGTATGCTTAGTGAACCTCTCTGGATAGCTACTTTCTAACCAATTGAAAGAGAAGAGGGGTTCCTACCTCTACTCTTTCAATTACCCCACTTTATTCACGATCTATCTGACACAGCAATGTCATGCAACAAAGGGCTTTAGAAAGAGTTCATTTAGAGTTCTTTATTGCATAACATTTCCATGCGATATGGAATCTAGTTATTCTAAGGTGTCGAAATAGTAGTTCTGTGAACTTGAGATGAATCATCACAAAACTTTGCAATATAAATTAATAGTTATTACTATTATTTTTATCCTGTGGACGCAGCTTTACATCCGATTGCATAGAGAGGCGCACTCTTATCCCGCGCATAGACTGCATAGCTGTGTCAACTGCACGATGCACGATGGTCGCAAGTGATCCCATTGGTCGGTCAAATTGCAGCGAGTCGAGTTGTGCAGCTAAAGTGGGGCATCAGGTCACAGGGAATTCAGGGAGGCCTCTTTGTTATTCCACAAGACATGCGTTGAATGATTCCAATAATTATACGATGATGGAATAATTATTGGAGTCCTTAGATTGGGTTGTTACAACCTCCGTCACATTATTATTAATTTGATAAACTATGCGCGCTATATCTTGCTGACTACAACGCAGATTTTCGGCCCGTTTCTGCTTTTGATTTAATTTTGATGAGCCGTCAAGCATAACGACGATCGTGATTTTATGCCATGCGGAGCTAAGCTATGACTTATTATTATTGATTCTAAAATGATTCCTGACTAAACTTGACTACTATTGATCAAGAATCCAATCCAGAAATGTGTAGATATTTTTAAATGTTTATTAGCTTTATCTACTACCCGGTTTTATAAACATGGGGTAAATCATTTAGCGCCTTATTTTATACAGTAAAATGAATTTTCAACGCGAGCTAAAAATAGGTGCGTTGACCTAGACATTTCTGAATAATCTAGGGTTTGGTTGTTTCAGATACACAAATAGATTACTGATTTATAGCTCTGTTGACATGTTGATTATTAATTTATTTCACAAATATTATAAGGTATTCGTTGCGTGTAGCTGGTCAAGAAGTAAAATTATATATTTTCCTTGCAAAATTAATGATTGTAGGAAAATCACAAAATAATCAATGTTTGTGTCATTCCACGAAAGGGAATTATTGATTCCAAGAAATCACTTGGCCTCGCTTTTAGAAAGCCGGAGAACGCTTGAGTATATCAGAATGTGCAGTATTATTTGTAGTATTATTAAATATTACCTACACAGTTGTGTCATGTGTAAAGACGAAGGTAAGCAATAAAATATGATTCTATCAGCGAATAAATCATGCTTATCATCTTCCTCGTTATTCTAAACTGTCAGTCAGAAAGGAAAATCTGACTTTTCTTTTCTTAAAGTAGAAAGTAACGACTTGTCAAAGAAGGACTTTATCGAGATATGTTGATATGTTTAATTAGCTGGAGTTGTTAATTTATTTTAGACCTGGCTCAATCAATTTATTTCATCTGTCACTAAATCCGTCCTAAAAAACTAAAAAATGTTGTCCGAAAATACTTTTTCAATAGTTTTACTGGGTATTTGGCAATTTTTGCTGTACAACCATTCGACTACCAGTGATTCTTACTACCAGTAGTAAGAATCACTGATTTTTTTCTATATTTTAAATCTGTTTCTACAAAATGTGTGGCTGTAAAAGCGGTATCATTACTTTCCAGTGAATTTTTTTTCTACCTTTATCTTGTACTATTTAATTAGAATGAAAACTCATGAAAAATCTTTTCAAGCACGCATATCTTAATAATATTATAATGTACCCTTTACTGAAAAACTGCAGTGGACTATGCTAACTATAAATATGTCTGTAAAAATATTTACTTCTGCATATGGATTTATTCTATATACCTAGATGAACTTTGAACACGCCACAAGGATTTAAAAAGACTTTGCGACAGGCTATTAAAAATTACATAAAATTGTCCCTAATTAGACTCTATAAAAAGTCCAAACTCTCTTTAAAATTTGAGCTTCAAAGCTCTAACTGCCATCTGTTTCTGGGCAGGCTCTTCAATCTTCAATAGATACTTATCCTTTGTACATCGTAGCATTGCTTATTTCCTTCGTAGCACATCCTTGTCGTCAATATATTAGTATTTTTTTGTACTTTTTAATAATTTGAATACTACGACCTAAATATTCTCTGATTATTGCAAAATTGTTAAAATTGTAAGATTTATTCACTTCTCTTTTACTTGATGAGCAAAATGATTAAATTGTTATAATATTACGATAGTAGCAACGTATAAAATAATAAAGATTCTTTACTCTGACAAATTGAGTAGTATAAATTGTAATCCTTATGATAAAGTGGTTTTTATATAACGCAAACCGATTTATCATTTTATCCATGACGATATAAATGTGTTCATTTTTAATTTAAAAAAAATGTTTATAATATATTGTGTTGAATACTTTAAATTTATGCACCATTTGGCATATCTATCTCTGATTATATTTATTGAAATAATATTTGTGTTTTCTTATTAAGTGTACCTACAACATAAAACTAAAAATATTAACAAGCCTATTTTAATCTAAAGTTTACTATATTTATTACACTGGTAAATAGGTACCATTTTTGTATATACATTATTATTTAACCTATATCCTATTATATTTCATTTCAGTTGGCACTGTACTTTATTTTTTCTACATTAGGCAATATCGCTATAAAAGCTCAGTGGGTGTGTATATTTCATTAAAAAAATTAATAGCAAATTCCAGTACTGAACGGTAAAAAATATCAGAAAGATTGATTATTTATTATGTATAATTATTTGTAAGATATGACGTTTTTCAATCAAGATAAATATAGACTACATTATTTCTGGTGTTGTAAGACTTGGACCCAGTTTTTTCCCCTCAGAAGTTTAAATGTAACATTGTCACTTAATGGCCATTCAGAGCCATTTTGTTTTTTTGACATGTGAAAAGTTGCCGTTGAATGTCGATTCTAAGTCCGATAAACTGAAACGCACCTAAAATCGACATTTAACGGGAACCTTTCAAATGTCAAAAAAGCACCGAATGCCGTTGGATGACAATGTTACATTTGATTTCATGTGAAACAACAGGCTTTTATGTATCTAGTCATATGCCAAAGGTAGTAGAAATCATTTACACAGGTAAATGTGAACTCTTGTTCATATGTCATAAATTATGTGTTTTGCAGCAAGTGATTACACCTTTGAAAGTAAGATTACTGACTGCAGTCTTACTGACATCAGTTCTACTTTGACGATTTGATGCTAGTCTCATACTAACGCCATACCCTCATACTCATAATATGCGTGGGCTTAATAGGCCAAGCCAACATATAAAATGAGAGTATAGCGGACGTGTGGGACTAGCTTAAAGTCAAGATATTGTATCTCTATAGACCATAATTTCGAGACAAATCAGTTACTTACCGCACTCGAGCCACGTAGTGCTATATCTGTCACCAAATGATAAGTCCTCGTAAAATTCCTATCTTCCTTTCTATTATGGTCAGACATATTATCTATGTATATAAAAATTTCGTGTCACGGTGTTTGTGGTCGCACTCCTCCGAAACGGCTCGACCTATTTTTATGATTTTTTTTTATGTATATTTGGTTATTTATTTGGTAGGAATGTGAATAGGTCGTAAAGTATATTTAATACCGCTGGGTGATTACGGTGTCCCCATCCAGAATTTTTTTCTATTTTTTTACAAAATATTTTTTTTGGCTTCATAAAATACATTTAACCCCAAATTTTCACCTTCCTACCCCTACCTTTTTAATCTTGATTTTAGTATTTTTGTATGAACAAATGTAACCGTCGTTCGTATTTCAAACAGAACGAAATTATTTATGTTGTTGAATGGCAGATGGCGCTACTTCCGCCACATTGAACTTTCATCCAAACATAGAAATAATTTATATGGCAGAACAACGTTTTCTGGGTCAGCTACTATACTATAATATAAACAGAATTAGAAAGAGATAACACATTTTTTTGGCATTTAAAAGTGTACAATGGATGCTCCCGATCTCGAATAATATGAAAATATCTATTAAACAGAAAACCGCCAAACAGTTAAAACAGTTTACCCGGCCAAGGTTTATAAATTTTAAAAATAAAAAATTGAATAGGAAGGTAATCTTAATCTAAACGTGTATTGTAACAGAAAAAGACGAACAGAAAAATAAAAAGGTGACGATTGCAACTGGCCATGGTCTATTTAAAATTGTATATTATTTCTTCAATTCAATCTCCTGGAAAAAATGATTTTAACGCATCGAAATTTTTTAATATTTTTACACATATCTACAAAGTTGGATTCTCCTTCGTGGAGTCTAGTTCATAACTCATATTCGTCAAAAAAGTGGAGATACAATGTCCTATAATATTATGATAATTAAAATTGATAGAAAAACACAATTCAAAGTTGGATAAAGGCACCAGCCAGTTTCTTAAATCAGGTCAACGTTTTATAGACCCAGTATCAGTGGATTAAACGAGTTGTAAAAAGGACAATGATAATGTTTGAAAATGATGTCTTTTTGTTTATGGTAGTAATTGCATTTTTAATTAAATGATGTTTAAAAAGGACAACGATAATGTTTGAAAATGATGTCTTTTTGTTTATGGTAATAATTGCATTTTTAATTAAATGATGTTTATAATATTAATGTTTATTACTTTGATTTAGTCTGGACTAACATTAAATCTGTAGGATCAGATTCAACGCCAACTTAAAAAAAATGATTAAATATCGAAGGCAGCTAAGTGAAAGTAATATTCCTCATCGACCTCAACGTTCACGCTATCTAATAATAGGGTCTAAGGTTCAACACAAGTTATTTATTATTCAACAAAAAATTATGAGTTTTCCCATTTTTTTAGAACAAATTTTACAAAATTATACCATTTAATTGATATCTCGCTTTGAAAAATATAGTTGAAAACCCCCTATAATATTTCTTATTCTTAAACAGCTCTGGTTAGGGTTAGCAAAATCAATACGATGTTTATTTAGCAAGGTCCTGCAGTAAAACAAATATAATTTATCTAAAGCATGGAAGGCCCAAAACAATTATAAATAAGGTTCAAGAAAATAAATAAAACAATTAAATAAATTAACAAATAATATATTTTTCAAAGTAAAACATAATTAAATACAATAAAAATTATTTGATAATATTAATTAATTATACATAAATATCTAGTAATGTACATATAATAATACAAAAAAATAAAAATAATAAAAGTATCTATTATTTCTCTTCTCCTAATAATTGCAATTATTTTCAATAAAAAATGACATAATAATAAATTATTTAATTTAATTTCAATGCAATCATGATTGGAGATGACAAAATTTTAATTGATTGGAACATGGAGAATTTGAATACATAACCCTTAAGACGTTAAAGTCATACTTCACATATTATGAATCTCTTATCATTTGCAGCTGCGCCTAATAAGGCCAATTAATATTTATTTTTCTGTCAATGTTAATTATTACAATCTATAAGGATTTCCCTTAAAATAAACTTATAATCAAAACAATAAAACATAACTACATAAATAAAATACAAAATTATAACCAATAAATATTTAATTAAATAATCTAATTAGATTGGCGTGTTTTATGAACACATGTCAAAACCAATCTCTTCGCTGTGGGCTAATTACTAAATGTATTCAAGAGAAAAAGGACTACCAACGCTAAATTTGTCTGTTTTGAATATCAAAATTGACATTGTGATCTTGTATTTCTTTAAATTGTATTTTCTTAGGAATTTATTCCTTTTAGATTTTTCAAGTATTGGGAAAACTGAATATCGGTAGATAGATAGGTAGAAAGCACAAGGCTACAAATAGGTGTAGTCCAGTCAATATAGCACAATATTCCTTCTAAAGGTCGGGCATACCTACCCTACCCATGGTTAATATATTTTATATATCTCAGGAACCTTTTGTCATACAAATATCATCTGACGCTCAAATTATTGCAAATTATTATTTACACCCCATGGTTTAGGAGATATTTAATATAAATCATAGGCTTTTATGATTTTTTTTTTTTTAATCACTGCTTTTAAAAAAGTTTTATCTCAGAAACTGTCGTGCCTATATGTCGCATCTTGTACTCAAAATGTAGCAAACTTACTCATCTTTCACAACTTGAAAGGTTTTTTCGATAGACGTGTATTTTTTTAAATATACCTCAAAAACGAAAACAAGTGCCAAAAGTGTTTTTGGCGGGTAACGCTGGGTGTGGGTGTTTGCCGAGATCTTTGAAAAAAGGTCTTCCAAAAACTTGGTTTTAACATGACTGTGGCAACCCAAACAATATGTCAAAAATTCAAAACTACCCAACCAAGGAAGTTCGCTAAACTGACTGGACTAGTTGTAGACATAAAATTTCAGGGAAAAAAAAATAATTAGCAATATCCTGTAAATAGTTTTTTTTAAATCTTTTAGTCACAAGTTTTAATGTTTTTTCCGTTGATTTTTCACTGATACAAAAGCTAGTAGAAAATTATACTCAGTCGAGGAAAGTGGACAGGGAACAGAATAACGTCCCTTCGTAATGTTTGGTATTTTCTACTACGTTTGATTCCTTCATAAAAAAATAGTAAACATGCATAAAATAATACTAAAAAAATACAAATCATATAAAAGCAATGTATTGTCAGTGTCCAGTTTAGAAAAAGAACTCAAGTGGTGTTTTGTGGCATTCGGAAGACGTTAAAGTGTTGGTAACGATGAAAGCTTCGGTGGATTTGGAACTGTTGTGCACCAGTCGTGGAATATCGTACCAGATAGTGCATTTACAGTTTGCTCATTGCCAACAACACCATGATCATTGCGATGTAAACGCACTTCTGGCACGAACTCCGGGACTTAGTCGAGGACCGTAAGAAGAATTCGAGGACAAGCCTCGACGTTGAGGACCACGGACCAGTGATGCAGGGCTAAACATCGCTTTTCCAGAATACACTATTTGGTGGTCTGAATGCATGGTCGGCTGCCTTGTGTGTGGAGGCGCTGAGTTAGAACCATCAGGATTTGCTGGGTTTGAACCATCAGGATTTGCTGAGTTTGGACCATCAGGTTTTGCTGAGAAACGGGAGATCGCATTTCTACATTCCAAAGTTAAGGATGATTTCTAGAATTATATCGATTCATTTGAATTAGTTTTGTGATGAAAAAGTAAATGAAGGGTGTTTAAAAATGTACATGAAAAGTTTGAAAGCATTTTTTTTTGATTTTATGGTTTTTTCGAAATTTTCTAACTAACTGGGGCTTATAACAATACCCTTTCATGTTTCTAACTGCGACTAGTACTCCGGCTCTTTTGGCCTTATTTCTATTGTCATCTGATGGTTGTATTTACTTGACTGATTTTATATTACATTATTGTGCTTTGCGAGGAAAAATTCTTAACTGGACAAAAAACCCCATGAATCATGAATAAGTGGGTATTTTTTGATTTCCGATATGCTTACGTAATCAAATCTTAAAAAAGTAGGAATACGAAATAATAAAAAAAAATCCCCTCAGAAATTTATGCTTGATTTTAAATAATTACTAATTTTTAAATCAATTTTGTTTTAGATCAATCTTAGTGATATTGTAATCAGCAATGTCTTTATGGAGACGTCACGGGGTGAAATAGTTTGGTCCAAAGATTAAATGAGGGCTTTCGGAATGCCGCCATCGCTTTGAAAGCGATATTTAGGAATTTGGGTGAAGGTCTGTTAGTATATAGTACAATCTATAGACAAGAATGAATTGTTAGTCTTTGAAGTATAAGTCATAAAAGTGCATTAAACCACGAGGACTGCACACACACACACATTCATTTCTTTCTCCAATAAATTCTAATAAATAAAATTGGATTCAGGCAACATTTTCACCATGGATTGATTATCTGGCACTTTAGATATAGTTGCAAATTCTAGGAAATATGAAAACCACTATATAGAACCGATGCAGTCGGTGCATTCGTAACAAGTTTAATATTTCTCAAGCTTTACGTTTATTTTCTAATGAATTATTCCCTAGTAATTAATACGTCATTAAAATTTTACTTTCACAAACTGCATCAATACTAATTGTCCTTGCATGCAAGAAATATAAGCTGAACACGAAACTACACTGATTGGTTGCAAAGTCTCATCCATTCATTGTTTCACCAAGTTCTCTCGTGAACATTTCATAAGAATTTAAAGTTATGATGCTGAGTATGAGTAGGTACTAACATAACGCAAAGTTGCGTAATTGTTGGATAAGAGATAAGACATTTTACAGAATTGCAACGTACCACTCAACGTTAATTTACTTCTTTTGACAGCAAAACCAGTATAGATTTTTTTTTCTTTAAAGATACATTCGCACATCATGAAATTAATACTTCACAGAATTCCACAGTTAGGCTATAAGGAAAAATAACTATCAAGATTCATTAAATCTTACATACAGGGAGACATACAAGATATTTAACAGGCACATGCAGCAACCAATAACCAATATCAAAGAATCTCAATACAGAATCCTAGTTTTCTAACTTTTTACAACGGTCAACACAATCATAAAATGTCCACTGATTCATTATACTTACGAAGTGTGTATATTCCATAAAAGGGGTTAGTAACAACATTCATTTCCACAAACTCTCAAAATCATTTGTGAGAATACTTTTTATGTTTACAATTTCATCACTTTTTATCACTGCTTTACGGTCTACGCAAAGCGACTGTTGAAGCGTTTAAATAAATGCGCTGCTTCAGATGTTATGTGATTTGGTTACGATTTTCTTCAAAATTAAATCTTTCAAGCATGTTTTAACTCTATGACTTTCCGTTGCAGAACATATGTAGACCAGTAGTATATTTTGTACCACATGCAGGACAAAAGATGAGTTCTTTTTATTTCATTTCACAACTTTTTTTATGTTCACTTTTAAATTTTTAACACACACTTTGGTTTCGATAGACATAGAACTGTTGACTGGTTCACTTGGTTCGTTGGTTTAGTATGTTGTTGACTGCGTTTCGCTGAGACCACAGTTATCTTATGCGGTATTGTGTTTTTGTTTTGTTTGTAGTTTATTTTCCTTATCTCCGACTTTTTATTTCAAGTTGTTTGTTATCACAAAATCAAGTTGCAGGTATTTGATGTCCTTCGTTAACCACATCCCTTCTCTATTATTGTCAGCAATAGTCCAATCAATATTATTGTCCAGTTCGCTTATCTTCAAGTCGAAATGCCAGATAGGTACATTTTTATTTACTTTTGTAGATGCCACACCATTAATTTATTTAAAAATACATGTATATGTAATAAGGAATTAAAAGCATTAAATAAATAATAATAATATAATTAATTATTTGTCGATTGTATGGCTTTAACAGACAATTTCAGATTTATTTAAATACGGGGGTTTAAAAACGTCTAGCGGTTCACCCTGAAAACAGCTATCGCTTAGAAGCTATATTAAGTTCATCTCAAACGCACTTCTTGTTCGATATTATTTCATCTTTGTGGTTGAAATCGATTATGCGTGTCATTCCGAGTCACGTGGTACCAGGTGAATCGGAGCGAAGAAAATTCAACACAGTTAACGGATGTATGCGATACCGGTTCATATAGCATAACGGCGCATAGCACAGAAAAGCTCGTAACCATGCTATGGCAGAGAAACCGATACATTTTACTGAAGACAGCCGTTTTGGATCGTGGAACGGGCTCAAAACAACAGATTTACTGTATAGAAAGTAACGCGTGCTACTGTTACTTTCTTTACAAGCATCTAGAATTATAAATAATATCAGTAAAGTGGATAATTCTACATTTGTATCGTCCATTACACCGACCACGCGATCTGTTCTGTCTGTGCGTCACTTTAATGCAGAAGGTATTAAAATCGCTTGCATCCATTTAGGAGTGTTTCAACGAGGCCTAGATAATGATGGAAATCATTTTACATCGTGTATTGCGTGCTTCAACTGGAAATCTGAACATAATACTTTGTTATTTGCAACGACTTGCAAAACGGTTTTATACTATGGTTATGTTAAGAGAACCTCTTTCAGTCTTTGAAGAGCACAGTAATTAAAAATAAATTCAAAGAGCAGAAAGCTTCATTTAGAGTTAAGAATCTTAGAACCCGGGAAGGTGGAAAGTAAATATATTCAGACAGCCTTTCAAAACTATTTTAACAGCTGTTACAGCATAACGACTGAGACTTTTCAATTGAATGATCCTTGCTGAGAGCTAATAACTCATATTTTAACACCTACAAAACGTCTTGATGACATACCGAGTGCCAAATATTTCAGAATTTTGGTTCCTTTGAATATTTTCTATTCGAAGACGGATTAATTTTATTTTATTTAACGAATAACTCGGTAAGTAACTTTAAACCACTTTTATAAAACCCAATCTTACACGGACATGTTTTATAATTCTGACACTAGTTATTACGTGAAATGTCTTTCAGTTCTTACAACAAAAAAACACCTTATGTTAATTGAGGAATTACCGTTAACGCGACATAGCGTTAGCGAGTCGATGTTATTAAAATGTAACAACTGAACTGGATGTTGTAGCCGCGGCCATTTTCTTCTTGCTTTCTTTAGCGAAAAGCTCTCGTTAGAAATTTTATATGACTGACGATATTTCATTTTGTTCTCCTGGAGTGTGTGTCCCTTCCCCTGTTTTACGTCCCCTTCTCTCCGCCCTGGTAGAGACAGCGGAGGAGAGACGAGATGTGACAGATTTAGACCACGCCCACGCCAAATGGACCGGTCAAGATGGCCCGGCTGCCAACATTTGTGTCACCAGGGAAACATACAGGGGAACTTTTAAAATTAACATACTAAACAGACTCCTAGATTTGGTAGAAAATGTGAGTGGAAGGATGATTCGATCTGCATTGCGCCGAGTATTAACCTCCCTATAAGACCAATGAAGAAATAGATTTCGCAATTCTGCATTTCGATACATTCAAATTAATTTTAATCGATTAATTTATCGAGAGATACATTTAGAAATATTCCGCCCATCACTAGTCCAAAAGCATTACAATTTTATACGACACGGCTATTAATACGAGAAAATGAATAACGTGATCTTTACCGATATTACAGAAATCTGATGTCACTAATTTAAATAAGACTCGTAAGCCAAAGACAGGCCGCTGAAATTGAACGTCCATAAAAGTATTTCGATGTTGGAAAAGGTTTGGTCAATTTCACCCTAATTAAGAAAATATTGAACTTATTCCAAACACAGAAATGCCCACTTGCTCCATCAGTTTGTTTCCTAAGTGATACACGTATTATTATCAGAGTTTTCAAATTGTCAAAAATGTTTCGATTATTTTGATACAATCATGCTGTATCCGCTAGGACTGGGCTAAGAGATGGAATGGAGAGTTGGAGACCCACCTTAGCATCAATCTTGTAACAGCTGATGATGCTTCGAGTGGCCCGAGTGTCTACCGTGTCTACAGAAATAGCCGATGAATGTCATCCAGCCTCTTACATCAGCGGTGTAGCATAGTGCCCCGTATTGTGGCAATGTCGAACAAAAACACCGTGCGAAAATCTTAGATCATGACTCATTGTAGAACGAATGAAAAAATGCAGTTTTTTTTTGTAAAATGGTTACAATTGTACTTATTATAAAATGAATGATTTCGAATAGCAGATAGCGAGTGTTATGCTCACAGTCTTATTCCCTAGTCATAATTGTTATACGGTGTTAAGTTCTATGCCACAAAATTAGGGCCCTTAAAAAAAATTAAGAAAAAATGTCCACCTACCGAACGTAAATATCAGGCGAAACTCAATGCTTAATCACTATACTAGATTCATATTTTCTACGCACAGGTTTACATTATAAATACAAAAATACATTCTTTGGATAAATTGTAGCCTTTCCTACTATTTCTATTGATTGAAATATTATAAAAACATTTGAAGGCAACCGACTAAAAAATGGATTTTTGAAGTGTAAACTTCTTTAGCACCATTGTGACATCAAAAGGAGACAAACACATACATCTGTAGGATTTAAGAGATAGAATAATCGATTTCCTCTTTGCTCGTAGCCTCGTCACTACTGTCAACTTCAGTTTTCTGAAGGTTTCATTTCTACCTGAACTGCTCACTTGTATTTTTTTTCTTTAGAAATGTACAAACGCGTATAAGAAACGACTTAAAAAAAAACAGTTTTAAGGCTAAAATTATCTGTTACAGTTTCCATTGATTAACTTTTTTTTCTTTCTTACAAAATTATTCGCAAAATAAACCAAACCCAATTTTGCGTTTGAAATCGAGACATCTAGACTCTGTTTGCCAAGCGATTTTTTTGCCTAATACCTGTGTTTGTGGCGATATAGAGAAGTTATACGTGAAATCCTATTTAGATACTATTTTGATTAATCTTTACGACGAATCGGTTTACAGTATGAACATCAAAAAATATGCTACAGATAAATCGAAGCTTTTACCAGCTTTTTTATGTATTGGAATTACAATAAAATTATTATTTTCGTAACAAAAAATATAAGCGTAAACCATAAAAAAAATGTTTTTTCATGACTTAACTATGAAGTAATACAAGAAACAATTTTTAAATAATACCCCTTTATAGTTAAGACTATATTTGAGGTTTTACAAGTTCTAACTTTTTTTCGTTCTTATAAAATTATGCATAAAATAAATAAAAACCACTTTTTCGCTTACTAGCCTCGTGCAAATAAGACGCTCGATTTTAAAATTTTGCAGGCATGAGATTCGAAATATTTCTAGCGTTTATATTTCTCTTAATGAAGTATTTATGCCTCAACTGTAATAAGTATACGTACATATTTAGTTTAGTTTAAATACATTTTAATTGTTGGCACTCATTTTATTCGTCAAGGAAAATATTTGATTACAATTTACAATTAATTCATAAGGTTGAATTAGTTGATCGAATTAACGTTGAAAATTCATTCGAATGGATTAGGATTACAAGTTATTAGAAGTAGAAATAATATCTCGGAGACAATGTGTACCACTAATAGACAATGTGTACCAAAAAAACGAGTTCCAATTTAAATGATTATTTGGAACATGAATTTTTAAAGGTTTTATTTGGGAGCAAGATGTTACGTTGGATTCATTCGATTAAAAAAAATCTGAATTGAATATTTTGTCTGCCCATCACTAGTGAACATATTATTATCATATTTTATTTATCGTTCCAAGAAAACGCTAAATTACATATAATTATGTATAAGTTGACGATGTGACGAACAGAGAAAATCGATTGATTATCCGATACCTAAATTACAAGGTGAATGGACACTTAGGGTAATTTATTATGAATTATGACTAAGCACTAAATATGTCTTTGTTCCGTAATGCACCGAAGGAAATTATTTAGTAGCATTCACGATTACGATGGCATTATAGAAAACATTTTGACAAAACCAGAATAACACATTTTGTCACCATTAATAGGTTCGTGAAAGTTTTTGCCTAAAAAAGGTGGAATAATCATATCACAAAAAAGTGACGGCAGTAAAAATGTTTTTTATGTTTCTTATCTCTCTTCTACTGAGATTTCCAATGTACCTACGTGAATGTATACGTAAGTGAAAAAAAGACACGACACATACTCGTACTACTTGCGCAGATTATTGCCAACATAATATTTTAAAATAAAACGTTGTGATAGAACGATAATACTAATTTGGGAGGCGGGTATGGGAACCGCTGCCTCGGGAACCATTTATTGGATAACCAGCACCCCTGCCATAGGTCACCCCGTGGTTCGCTACTATTGGTGACTTAACAGGAGTGCCCAGGTTCAAGGGGGTGAGGTCTAGGCGGCGAATGCGTTTTTGTCCACCTACAGCAAGTCGGGCCGAATCGGGAGAGGCTGGTTGAGGGAGATCTAACCTAGACCTCTCGAGCCAGACTCACACTTCACACAGCTTCCCCTAAGATGACACAGGCCCTGAGAGAAATTATTTTCTTCAGGCCTCTTGTGTGAAGCAAATGTAATACAACTCTTGTTCGAAACATTTTTATTTAATATATTATTCCAAAATTCCAACTTTTTTTCCCATATAAAAAGGCGTACCTACTAAAAATCCTTAGTGTGAGGTACGATCTTACTTTCTGAAAGCCTGCCGGGCGCCGGGCACGATTGTGGCAACATTGCGTGGCTGTGATTGGCCCGTATCGTAACTGCGGAACATAATAAAGCTTGCCGCACACGTCGTGATAATTTTATCCTTTTAGCACAAAACTACCCCCAAATGTTGGAATTTCGAAAAAAGTTATTTATCTTTTTTACTTATAATATCATGTAGAATCACCTCCCGAAGTTAATGCACTTTACCCCCGGACACAGTGTATAATTTCAGTACTTTATTATTAGTTCGAAGTGTCTTCATACCTTTTATCGTGGAATCCCCGATTTGCTGTACATTATCAATTATCATAAACACTTAGCTAATCACATTAAGTACGTAAATACCTAAAGTAGGTATGGACGTATGCAGATGTAGAAACATTGATAGTGAGGTACCTAAGGTACTCCCAAACACATAATTTAATATCAGAGTAGGTACGCTTATCTAATAAAGTAGAGCTGGCAACAGAGCGAAGCGGCACTAGTTGTTACGACACAATTGGGTAAGAATGCATTATTCATATTGCCTTATTTTCCGGTGAATAATCCATCGGTGAATGTGCAATGTGCATACTGCATGCTGCATACAGCACACTGCACTTCACGAAGGCCTGATGTGCATTGGGGTGAATCATAATATAATAATAATAAACTCGCCACTATTCAACAATATTTATATTATTATATTATCATCGCAACTAAGGTGGAGCCTGGCGGGTCACGTGATAAGCACTCCATCTCGTTCCAACAGCACATTAACACACGAAACCGCTCACGTATCACGTGATCCCGTCGCGCCCTTTAGGAGTGTGATCAATGGCGAGGTGTGATTGAAAAATATGTTTTTTTTTTATTATTTTTAATACAAAAATATCATAAGACAGCAAAATGGCAAAAATTTTTTACTCCTAAAGGGCTCAGGAATGGCTCGTTAAAATCCTTTGGGTATGCACTCTTACACCCTGTATATCTATCTCTACATCTCTACATATTGTAACTCCGCGTCGTCTGTCAGTCTGTCTGTCTGTCTGTCTGTTCGCGATAAACTCAAAAACTACTGAACAAATTTTCATGCGGTTTTCACCAGTAGATAGAGTGATTCGTGGGGAAGGTTTAGATATATAATTTGTCAAGGTTTTGTGTAAATTGGTTGAAACATAACGATAATTGTTAGACGTGTCGGATAAAGCCAAGCCGCCTGGGATCTTTCATCAAAACTACTGCCTAATCCTATACATATTCTATCTTCTAAAAAAATGGTCACGTACAATGCGGTAATTGGAAAGTTATTTAGACGGATACAGTTCCTTATCATATTAGTTACCTCAAGCATTTCATGCACATTATTACGTATTATAAATTTAAGTTCTCCACGGTGTCTGTCTGCCTGTCTGTCTGCCTGCCTCTTCGCGATAAACTCAAAGATGGCGGTGTTATAAAGGTTGGATAACCATCCAGTAGATGGCGTTGCGTTTAGTTAGTCACAGCAGCGCGTGGCCGGGTCAGCTAGTTTGTAATATATTATTAGAATTTAATTAGGTAAGAATGCAAGGCTCGTGGATATTTCAGAATATTTTGTCGTTATTGTTTTATTCTGATCGTATTTAAAGAGATTTATCTATTTTTAAATGGAGAAAATAATATTCTACGGAAAATATATAACCTGTGCTGATAATACCTAATACAGCGCCCTTGAGGCTTAGGGCCGGTCCTGTTCATACAAATCACAAGTGATGGTATTAAATAAATAAGAAAAATAAAATAATAATAAATAAAAAATAAACTAATAATAATAAATAAATAATAACTAATAAACTAATGTTAGGCTTATCTAGTTTCATTATTTCATTCTCCTGAACAAAACCTTTAAGAGTAGGTATGTGGTTTGAGAAGATATTTCAGAAATACATTGTATATGTAATATTAATATATAATATTCGTATTAAGGTCCGGCTTCCCGTATTTCTACCGATTTATTACATATTTTCCTTAAATACTATTAAGTTTTAAAGTTCTTAAAAGAATATATGTTATTCTTGAAGATAATATATTTATATACATTCCCCGCACCGAAACGGCAATTACATGAAATTCCCTCGATAGACAAAATCGCAAAGTATGCTCCGAAAACACGATTTTTCAGTTCTTTCACAAGTTATACTCGTATAAGTATGAAGAAATTCATATTGTTTCTTTAAATGCTATCTTAGACATTCTCCACGAGATTTTCACTCTATTTTAAACGAGTAGTGTTTTATTACACATTTTCACAATTTTCGCTTAAATATGATCGATTTTAATATTAGCGCCCTCTCTCCAACATTCGTTTTTACATATCTCCCCATCTTCTTCTTTTTGAGCGGGTATATCGCGCCTTAATAACATGCTCAATATTACTTAATGATAGTATTAGGTACTAATAATAATCACGGCATTTAAAACACGATTATAAAAATACATTGCTGCTTACTCGTACTTTATTTACTTTGCATTCTAATGAATAACAATACATCATTAATCAATTTGATAAATACGAGTAAAAAGTAAAAATAGCGAGATAAACTCAAACGTTTAAATACTGCGTAGCGTGATTTTTCAATAAACTAAAACATTTTCAACTTCTAAAAACTTATTCGACATTTTAATCAAGAGCACACATTTGAATGTATTTGTGCACACGAATAGTATCGAAAGTTACAAAAAAATATCAGTGTGCAGTTAACACGTGGTAGAAGTAAAACCTTCAGAAAACTAAGAGTGGGGAGGCTATGAAGCACTACACAGAGAGAAGACCGATAATTTGATGTGACCGATGTGTGTGTTTGTCTCTTTTTAGGGTCGCTTTTTGGTTTCATCGAGTTCCAAATCACAACGAAGCTAAAGAAATTTTCACTTCAAAAAGTTTTCAAAACTAGTTTGGAATCGCTTGCAATCACCTATTATATTACCCCGTAAATTTCCAAACATACTGGATGGGTAGCGACACTTCGATAGTCTAGTTGAATAGTCAGACATTTCAGTTGAGTATGCAGTTATATGTAAAAGTGAGCCCTCTATCTGGCACAATTCTCAGATTACACATAAACTCCACCAAATCAATTTTAATGCAGAAAAACTTGTAGTGAATTAAACACAACGACGATGTTTTCTGGATCACACTAGGAAATCTAAGAATGTCATACTAACGTACCTACCGAATGTTATTTAGCACATTTAATATGTAAAACACAGACACGTGTAAATAATATTTGATTTATGGTGATCGTTCTAATATTGCTTTCCCCACTATCTCAAAACTTGGTATTTGTGTCTGACTAAGAATCAACTGGACCATCGATTTATGAAGTCCGTTTAAATTTAGACCAACGATTCAACCCGATAATTTTTTTTTAATGTTCTTTTGGTTGTTTAATTTTTCAGCTTCCTTACATTTATTATTATTAGATAAAATTATTTTTGATCCATCCATTACACCAGTGGCGGTTCTTCACAGGGGGACAATGGGGATAGTCCCCACCAGTTACACTCGAAACCTACTGAAGGAAATAACAGTTGATGCTTTGTCTTCACCAAAATGAATGAATTCTTTAAATATAAAAGTAATTAATATTTGTAGAAATAAAGTACAAATAAATATTCCGGAACAATGTACGGCGCAAGAGAACAGCGAGTCTATTTCTCAGTGCGCAGAAACTAATGCGCACTTAGGGGACGATCCGAGCTATCCCCATAGATTCCTTGCGTTGTTTCGCGATCGTATGCAACTGCGCATGCGCACTCGTATGTGAATTCAAATACCATGGGGACAATTCTTTGAATCCCCTGTGAACCATTTGTTTGCGGAGTTGCGGAGTTGAATCGCGCGCGTTCAACTTAAGTACTTACTATCTTGCAAATTGGTATGTATACGTACACATACCTATATATAAATTGACATTTTATATTATTTTGTGTTTAGATATCCGATTAGCAAGATTAGACCATAAATTTTTTTTTTGAGAAATTTTATATTAAAATGTCGATGTATATGTATATGTAAAAAATGTCGATCCCCACCATCGAAGAAGTGCTCGAGCCGCCACTGCATTACACCATTACACAAGCAAGGGTCTTTTTAAACTGATTTACCAATACTGAAATGAAAAACAACGTGATTGCACCTCTGCTTATTTAAATAGCCAAGAAGTACACATTACTGTACTTAAAACAATATGCCGTGCAGATTGCACACATGTTGATTATTATTTCACTCATCTCGCCTAGAGACTAGAGACAAACACTCATACATTCGTGGTCGATGATGGCAGAGCAGTAAAACCGATGATGTAAGGCTCGTAAGAGAGGAGTCGACTAGTGACCAGTGAATCACCGAGATGATTAGTTCTGGAGCTGGCAGTGGCCAAGGTCCCTGCAGTATAGTATTGTCGAGGTGTTTTAACGACGCGTCCTAGTGCCAAACTCGTAAATATTGGAGCACTTTGCACTTGGTCGCTGGACACGACACTGAGGTCTGTGTCGATTGCACTTCGGGACTTCCCATGGATTAAATGATGAAATCTTGTTCTGCTAAGCTAATTAATTAAGTTTTCTATAGTGCCAAAGTTGCATGTGAAGAAACTTTTGCAAGATCCGGGGACGGAACGAATCATTCGGAACTTCGATCAAGTATTATCATTCGGAAGAAAAAAATGTATTTCAAAAACAAAATTATACTATAGCTGTGGTACAGCATATTTCCACCTTGGACATCTAAAATTTTGAAATAAATATGATAACTTATATGACTCGATTTTAAAAACAGTACAAAATTAAATTATTATTAATTCAATGCGTTTTTAAATATATAAAATATTTTAGATAAGATAAGCAGATTTAAACCAATCGCAACCATAGCAACAAATTTTGCCGTTTAAATTGGTCTTTTTTGATGTTAAATATATCGATATTCAAAAAATAATAGATAAAGAGTAGGCACCGTCAAATTTAAAATAAATTGATGCCTGGGTTTTCATCAAACACGTAAATACACTATTTATGAAAAATAAATGTAACTTTGTAACTTTATGTCATGTGATTAAATTCAGAACTGGTTTTGTGGATAGGGACATTCACGGTCGCGTTGAATGACAGTAAAAATTTGGACTATCAATAAATCATTCACACGTCAAAGACAACATCGTAAAACCGGTTTAGCCGTAACATGAAATATAAAAAGATATTTTTACATATGCTGATATAAAGGTCGGCAGGCTGTTAATCTCGAAGTGGGTCGATTGTGCAGCAAACTGATGCAGTTTTACGCAATTAAGCATTCCGATGACGTTGCAAACTTAGCAATAGAGGAAGGAATTCTAAAGACATGAAGTGCATTCAAACAATGCTCTACATGACGTAATATATGCATGGAATTGAATGATAACGCAATCGTTATAAATGAAACAGGTTTTGATGCACGTAAATTATACTTCATAGTAGACATGGGCAAAATTGAATGACCGAATTAAATGAATAAATTCAATCTTGTGACACACTTGATCTGATTCTCAATTTCAAAAGGAATTGATTCTTCATTCCTTACCTTTGACCTTGTATCGTACGATTTTTAACGGCAACATAAATGTTTAATTTCCATTTATTTTACTGTTAAATTATTTCAATGAATAATGTGTTCCGTAAACGATTTAAATATTATAATGTTTCATAAGTATTTTCAAAATATATTAAATACCGTATTTAAATATTATTCAATGGGCGGCGCGCCGCGAAGTTGTCGACGGTATTGTGAACGACTCGTATCCCGCTATCGCCGGCCGCCGTTCTAAAAACCCGTAGATCAAAACGCGGCCGCGATTCAGCCGAATTGTCCGAGCGTCCCTTTCACGCAAGGAATTAATCATTTGTCGTAGTCAATGTCCTGAGATTGTCCTAAGGTCCCCGCGCGTCCCGTCCCGTCCGCGTCCCAGGTACTCGTAGCTAGTCTGTCGCTATCGGAAATTGTCCGAAGCGCTTTATTCAGGAATTAAAACTAAAAGTCTTTTTCACTTGTGACGTTGTTGTCTCTAGTTAACCTCAGACTTAGAAATGACGTCAGATGTCATCGTCTTACATCGCCATCGATTCACGTCAATCTCGGCTCGAGTGTATCCGAAACGCAGCTCCTCGCGAGTCTCTGCGGGGTAAGACACAAGACACTAGTCAAAAGTGCCGGCCCTTAATCCGTCCGAGCGCAGCGGTTCACCAATTCCTCGGCGGGCCAAGCCTTCAATTTCATTACATAGTTAGCCGAAAACTTTCGACATTGAATCCGAACATCGCGGCATCGGCTAGAAAATTGAGAAGCAAAAATAGTGCACTTGTAATCGTTTTTTTGGCACGTATGAAAGATATTGGAATACAAGTACCTACCTACTTTTAGACATGGATCTTGGGTAGATGTAATATGTAAATTTGCATATATTATAAGGCCGATCAGCTGTTGTCAGCTGTCATAAAATACTTTTAAGTTTAATAAATAAAATAAGTAAAACTTTAGGGGTGAAACAAAAAACTGTTTAATTTAAAGATTTAATTGCTGGCTATAAATACATTTTACATACGAAAAATAACGATACTAAAAAAAGACAAACATATACATCTAAGTATAGGATTTAGCCTGCGAGATAATGAGATAGAATAATCGGTCCTCTCTTTGTGTGGTGCTTCGTAGCCTCACGCTTATTGTGATTTGAAATGAAACGAAAAAGCGACACTAAAAAGAGACAAACATATTAATCTATAGGTTTTAGCCTGTGAGGTAGTGAGATAGAATAATCGGTCTCCTCTTTGTGCGGTGCTTGGTAGCCTATCAGTCTCCTCTTTGTGCGGTGCTGCGGTGTTTCGTAGTTTTTTTTTTTTTTTTTTTTTTTTTTTTTTTTTTTTTTTTTTTTTTTTTTTTTTTTTTTTTTTTTTTTTTTTTTTTTTTTTTTTTTTTTTTTTGGAATTAATTGAATTAAAGGAATGAATAGAAGGAATCAATTCAAAAGGCCGGGGGAATTAGACGGGATCTATTCACTCCTGGGAATCATTTTGCCCACGTCTACTTCATAGCCTTCACTCCTAACATAATACCTATGCAAAAAGGAAAACGTAGAATAATTTATAACTATTGTTGTAAATATAATGGATAGGTGCAAGCAAAGAAATTGAATGTCAGAAATCAATATCGCAACGTCCGAAAACGGATTTTCTCGTCGTTTTTCCTCAAAAACTTCAGATTTAGTTAATAACCCATAGAATAAATAATATAACTCTTTATTCTATAGTTAAACGTAAAAAAATAGGTAAGTTATAATCTGTATCCAAGATCAAAGATTCGTGATAACTAATGTGATTTATATTGTCGACCATAATAATCCGAAAAAATGCTTCAAAAATTATAAAAAGTTGATTCTGATCTGTTATTTAGCATTTTATAGTCGTAAAAATGAACACATTTCTTTGGGTGCTATTGATTAAATGTCAAAAAGATTTTTGATGTGTTTTAACCATCCTAGCGTGGTGATTTCTGGGTGTTCGGTTTTCGATTCGAAATAGATTAGTAGGTAGAGCACTTGTAATATATTTTTGTATGTATTATAATTATTAATGTATTGAATATCGATTAGTTAGTAATACGTCAAACTCTATTGGCTACCAACTTCGCTACGTCACTTGGTCATAGTCCAGATTCGGTTCTCGGCGTTGATAAGTTAGCGCACCTGTCGTTCCTTCTAGATTCTAGATACAGTCTCCGTCTACCTACAGTCGTTCTGTTCAAGCTAATACTAGAATATTCCGCGGGTCTCTATTCGCTACAGTCTCTAAATCAGAAGTTTTAAACCTTTCCACTGTTTGTTTTCAAATATTTAGAGTGAATGAAAAACCGGCAAGATAAAATACCGTCATGTTACTCTACTAACACTTATTGAGCTACATTTTTGAAGTAAAACTTCTTTACGCACGCTTGAATTGGGGAGTAAGCTGGCGAATGCGTGACAAGAGCGTTACGAAAAGTGAGGCGAACGGTAGTTGAGAGGGAGATATAAGTTAGATAGAAATAGAGAGAGTTACGTTTCGTATTTATTACTGTAGGGGCAAGAGAGGGAGGTGCGAGCACACATTTTCTTTCTCTCTTTCTCTCATAGCCAGTTATGTTTCGTATATCTAAAGACACAGTGCAGGCCTATTGTCTGTATCACACTGTAGGAGAAAGAGAGAGTACGCGCGCACATTTTCTTTCTCTCTTCCTATCATATAGATGGAGCCGAAGTTTTACCTCAGACTTGTGGTCTAGAGCACACTCTTCATTTAAAAAACACAGAGGCTTTCCGGGTAGTCTTAATTAGAAGTTTTGTGAACAGTAGACCTCGCTTCCAAAAACGTGTTTCCAAATATCTCCAATTTAATTAATTATAACCAAAATTACCCCTGAAATCATAACATATATCTTTAGGTACCTATTTCAATACCTACCTACATAAATATAAACATACAATACATATCTCAATGATAATTCTTTTTTAAAACTTTTATAAGGCCGGTGGGTATCAAGGTTCATAGAAAATGCATTTAACAAGGTTAGCTTATTGAGGGGGTAGAGCGGTGATTGGCTAAAACTTGGTGACGTAGCTTGCAGTCCATGTACTACAGGGAGATTTGAATTAACTGCAATACTAATGGCAGTCTTTTGCTTCAAGCCAGGCCCATATGAGCTAACCTTCTTGAACTCATTTTCTACGAACCTTGGGTAGGTATTTGTATAATATTGATAATTCCAATATGACAGTTCGTTGTAGGAACACGCGAACTCTGGTGGGATAAAAACATAGTATTAAATACTGCCACCATAGAAACAAATTTACAGACAGATGAAATGCTAAATTGTCGATTTAAAACTATTGTGATATTCGTTTAATGTTTATATTAAGTAAATTATTTTTGACAGTAATTTAAAGTGGAAAGAACATATTATCACTACAGCAAACAAGCTTAGAAAATCCATATACTTCCTTAGACATACATACCCGCCACTTTCTGAATTTGAATAAACTCAGTACTATGCACTATGTCAATCTTTAATCGAGTACGGTATTATAGCCTGGGGTGGAGCAAATGCTGCCGTCAATAATTCGATTTTTAAAGATCAGAAAGAAGTCGCTGAAAACTTATCCAAAGCATAGTCCCCTCAGCACAGGATCTCCTAGTGAGGAGGACTACGAATATAATTTCTATTTTATATATATATATACCTAACATGTTTCATATAAAAAGGAAAAAATAATAAATATATAGTTACTTAAATAAAATAAAATATTATAAAGACTACATGAAACACGGTGAAAAAGAATCCAAGAGTATAAAAAGAACACAAGAGTATAAAAAGAACTAGTTGACGATCACTGCGCTAAACCTACGTTGGGTCTAACCTCTGGTCTCCAGTGACTGAATCTGTCAGCCATGGAAATTAATATTTCTACTGCACTATCAGCTCTAACTGGGACACGGCGCCGCCCACGTCACGAATACTGTATTATATAACCATTAACCAAGGCCCAGCCGCTACGATGACAGGCGGCATGAAAAATTAATCTCTGAATTTCCTCGTGGTAGGAGGAAAACTAACAAATATGTGTTAACACATACTGAAATACTGTTTCTGATATAGAAAATCTTTAAAGCCGATATAAACCCCAGTAACTGATTTAAAATGACCGCGGTTTTCCTTTGAGGTAGGAAATGTAAAAGATTATTGGTACAAATATAGTAACCAGGGTTCTATGTATTAAAAATGTTTTAAATTGGCAGGTATATTGACCTACTGCCTACAATATTTAGGTAAATCAACTATCTAGGTAAATATACTATCAAATTAATAGTAAAGTTATAGAAAACACACGGAGAATAATCACATGAGAGGTATAGAAGCAAAGGCACCTTTCTGCCAAAAGCAATTAAGATTAAAAGCTATAATACTGATTTTAGGCGGTTGTAATTAAGAGCTTTGAAACTTATTATAAACTAGCTTTTTCCTACGGCTTCGCTCGCATGGTATTAGGGGGTTCCCATTCCACCTCCTCAACCTTTCCCCCATCCCCCCACCCCTTCCACTCTTCCCCTCTTCCTTCCCGCATTCCATAGATTAAATCCCGGTACATTCAGTTTTCAAACTGCTCGCGTGCCACCTATTGCAATTTTTATACAAATTTAATAATACCAGAGCTCACCAGTAGTTTTATACAAAAAAAAAATTATCCAATTTGGTGCAATCGTTCGGAAGTTATGCGCGTACATACATTTCGGCGATTCATTTTTAGTACGACGATGCCAACATCGCTTCCACGGCAACCGTTTGTTTTGCTTTTCTTCTGACGTTTGCAATAACTAGATTTTGTTAGAGACAGAAAACGTGTGATAAATAATTTCAATATGCCAGAGCTTATTCATAACGCCAGAGTTTACCAATATATACAATACATATTACTCGCAAATAATGTAGCTTTCTATTAGTGAAAGAATTTTTAAAGTGCATTCAGTATTTTTTGCGTGAAAGAATAACAAACATACATACATCCAAACAAACTTTCGCCTTTATAATATTAGTAGGATATAGATATATGGATGAACAGGCAATCTGCATTGTAAAAAAAATCAATATTTTCGTACTTTTATTAAGATATTTTAATAATAAATATCAATTTAGCTGCATTTGCTTCCAAATTACTAGTTTGCTGGTTTGATTCTAATCAGTTGAAAGTTTGCAAGTTTGCTGCCAACTTATGTTACCAACCTCCATTTTAATTTTATGCAAATTAGCTCCACGACATGTTTTCCATGGTAGGTATAAATATGTATAAAACTGGGACTTACCAGAGAGATAAAATGTGAATTGTTCATATTTTAGCAAGGTCGACATGATGCTCTTGGGAAAAAAGGAAAAAGTTTAACTTCCAGGCATATTTAAAATTCATAAAAAATAACGTGTGATAAAAATGTTGCCTAGAAAAATTAGTTTGCACTACAAAAGCAAAGGGAATGGTGCAAAGGTCCGAAGCTATACAAAAATATTAAGTCCGGACTTGTCTCTATAACATTATTCTTACCAGGAATTGAGATGGTGTTGTAATAGTCAGGTTTTTTTAAAGAATAACCCCCGATGGGAGGTCCTGAGGAAAATAATTTGCCTCGGGGCCTAATTATTCATCTTTGTGGATGTAGTGTGGAGGGTATTTTAAGAAAAGAATGAGAGGAAGTTCTGGGAAGGAAAAAGGTGTGTAGAGTGGGTAAGAATCTGGAGGATAGTGCGTCCAGGAGTGATGGACAAATAAATTCATCACTGGGAGAGGTCAAAAGGACTCCCTCAACCAATTTCTTCCGATCCAGCCAGCTACGCAGTTGGTAGGCAAAAGCATCCGCCGCCAAGACCTGGACAAAACTCAACCCACGAACCCCTGCTAAGTCACCAAACATAGCATTGGGGTGATCTATGACAGAGATGTAAGTAATCCAATAAATGGTTACAAGGGTGGCGGTACCCATACCCGCCTGAAGAAGAAACATTAAACAACCGTTCACACTCTTTTGAAGTCCTTCTCGTACTAAAGCCTGTCGAACGGTTATTATTACATCAGGTGAATAATGTTATTAGTACATAACTAACTCCGTGGGACGTGACAAATCTTATTGGTTTTAATGTCTCAAATGACGCAAAATTACATTTTGAAAAAATCATTTAAAAATACGTGGAATTAAATAGGATTATGGGTGTCCATTCCACCGTCCAATTTGCTGCAAATTCAATCATGCTATAATATCCATTATTACTATTGAAATGCCACGTCTATGATAAGTGAGCTATGCAGTCTATACAGTCCTAATGACCACGTCCGACATAGCCAAAGCAATTATTGTTTGGAAGTGATCCCGACAAGGTAGTTTTAGGTGCGGAAACACCGCTCTGGTCTGGTGGTCCACTGTTGGAATCAGGGCAGCTCTGTTCGGACAACGAACCCAGAACTTACTGAATGGACACCTTCGAAGGTAGTATAGTATGCTGTTAAATAGTATTTCAGATATATTTATTTAGATAGTATTTATACACCTGAGCGATTTTCGGTACCACTCTAAACTGACAGCTGATTTTTTATGCACAACTTTCTGAAGACTCAGACGTAGCCCAGACTTCATCAGAATCAGATGCAGGCAGTAATTTTCCTCTATTTTTAACGTCAAGTATGAGAAATTTCATCAAGACGCATCAAAATTCTGCTTAAAGAGATGGAAAAAGGGGATGGGATGACGCAGCCCGTCACAGACACTCTTTATATCAGTGATGGGCAAACTTTCTTCATGAGGGGCCAGATAGTTTTAAGAAAATTCAGAGGAGGGCCGGGAGTATAAAACTTTACACACAAACGCTAATATAAGTTACAGATTACAATTATTAACTTTTATTTGAAGGCCCTGTTATGGTAGATGTGTGAGACATATGAAATTGTTTTTGACTGGCCATAATGTCTTCAAATGCAAGTTTGAGCTGTGACGAAGTAACCTTTAGCAGTGACAAAAGGTGTTCATCAGTTAATCGATTTCTGACTGAGTTTTTCCGAAAATTCATGGTCGAAAAAGTCTGTTCGCAGACATACGACGACCCAAACATCGCTATTATTTTCTGGATGTGATCAATTATCATAGTATATTCAGTTTTCGGCAGCGTTCTTTAAAACAAATTTTTCGGAATTTAAGAACAATTTTTTTAAATGGGGGCTGCACTGCATTTCAACAATTTCTAACTGCAATTCTGCAGGGACATTCTCCGGCTCCACTTTAAATGGCATTGAAAAAACACCAAGCGATGACTGAATATTCTTAAAATCTTGAAACCTAGTTTAAAACTCTGTGTGAAGTTTCTTCAGCGCCTGACTGAATTCTTTCAGTTTGTTCTCAGTCACTGGTGCCACGGATTCTAAGCGCAGAAAGTGAGTTAAATCAGTCTACTCAATGCAGTTATAAAACAGAAAAAGCTTATTTTTAAATGATTTCAGAAAACCCCAAGTCTCATCTAAAAGTTGGTGTCTTCCTTGCAATTATTTATTTAACTTATTATAGTGTTCGTGCAAATCGGTACGCCAATCTTTGTTTTCCAAGATCTGGAATTCAGACCTAAGATCTGGAATAGCCCACGATAATTATATTTTGACGCCGACGATCCTTCGAAAATAAGAGTGTATAATAGGTATACTTATAATTTCGAAAAATCGTCGGCGGGCCGGATGAAATACTCTTGCGGGCCGGAGCTGGCCCGCGGGCCGTACTTTGCCCATCACTGCTTTATATTATATTAGCGCAGATCCATGAAAAATTACGTGATAGTTTGAATTCTTGACAATTCTTCTCCAATTTTGCAAATGATAAAAAGTAATTTCTGTCAACAATATTTTTTTCAATTATATTATAGGTAGGTAGGGTCTTTATCGCTTGTACGTATTTTTAGCACAATCAGTTCCAAATTTGAAAATTACATTTATATTAAAAACAAATTTGAGTTCATTGAACCGGGGTTTGGAACCGAATTTTCTATAAAACAGTCGTATTAAAGTAAAGATAGAAAACTTTTTTTAAATATGTAAATCTGTTTTTTCTGTAATAAATTTATTATCTGGCTGTCATAAGGAATATGAACCGTAGTAAATAAATAATAAATATTAACAATCTAAGAACAAGAGCGGCGGCCATCTTGGCTAACAGTGTCAAGAGGCTTTGTATGAACCGAATGCTAACAGTGATGTACAGAAAATGAACGGGGACTAGTTATGAAATCAGTATTCACAAATTAAATAACAGTTAAAAGATTTTTAAACGGATTATTACAGATCACAATAGTTAAAATTCTGATTGAATCATAATTCTTATTTTTGGTACTTAAGTGGAGATATTAAAGCAGTTATACTAATAATTGCAGTAATAAACCACTTGTGTCTTGACGAAATTTTGAATTGAGATAAAGTTTATTATTTCTAGCTGATCGAAGATTAAAGTGAGATTTTAAAAAGAAATATTAATGAATTAAAATGCACGTATAGAATTTTGAGTTATATCTTAAAATTCAATAATAGAGTTAGATACTTAAGTATAGACTAGAGGCTTTTGAGATGTGGTCCTATAGAAGACTACTAGGAATTTCCTGGAGAGACCACATCACAAATGAGGAGGTTCTCCAAAAATCGAAGGAGGAAGGCACCTGCTCAGGATCTTGTCCGAAAGGCGCGCAAGATGGATCGGCCATGCAATAAGACAAGAAGGCCTCTTGCATGCCATAATGGAGGGTATGACCGAGGGGACAAACTCTAGGGGACGCCCACGCCGAGAGTACCTGGAGGACCTGCTGGTGGACGTGCGATGCTTATCATATGCAGACTTCAAAAGAGCCGCACAAGACAGGGAAGAGTGGAAGAAACGAATAGATGAAATTGCTGCAAACCAATCCCAGGATTGAAACCAGAGAGAGAGAGAATGAAAATGCCTTCAGAATCCGTGGTAATATTTATAATTCAATAATGTTTCTAGGTACAATAAATAAATGTATAAAATTATATTACCCGCCCACAGGCTGCGCCTTAGTGGGTTCCTATTACTGATTCCATAGTATTGTATGTATCAAATGTAAGAATTGGGAAAAAAAAGGAAAGAAAAAAAAATCGACCTGTACGCAGAATCGAAATGTCGTTTCAAATGTTTCCAGACATGTTTAACGAATCTTCCCAAACCTTCCTCTTTTAATGAAGATTTATAGTAATATAGAAATTATATAGAAATACCTACTCTACGGCAGTGGTTCTTAAACTTTTTGTAACCATCAATGGCATTCCGTGAGTTTTCAGTAAGCTAGAGTGCTAACATTGAAAAATACGACATTAATGATTTTTTTTCAAAATTAAAATTATTTGTATGAAGATTTTTCAGTTTGTGTGTCATTTTCAGCTATAACAACATCAATAATGGCGTATTTTTCAATTTTAGCACTCTAGCTCACTGAAAAATTACAGACCACTTTCAGAATTTCAAAATAATAATAACAAAAAAAACAACGCTTTTTAATAAACACTTTCATTGGTTAGTTACAGTATTAGTAGTAGTTCGTAGGTTAGTTTACATTAACACTTTTAACTTAAATACATCATAACTAGATTTATGAGAAGGAAGTTGTTGTTAAGACTCAGTGAGCACGATAATTTGAGGTATATTCTTCGATAAGGCAAGGCGCATGTCATTTTGAAACGATGCGCGATTTACTGCAAGATATTTCTAATAAATATTTAAGAGTGAATTGGGTGCTTGTGGACCCACGTTAAGAAACCCTCCTCTATAGTAATTTATTTATTTCTTTCTTAGAAACACAAACAATAAATTAATTTATGAAACATGCTCCTATTACACAAACACTTGAAAATTAGTAAAAACTTTACTAGACTAATGCGTCTGCAGCATGTGAAATATTTATTAACTCCTTGAAGGTTTTTCATGTATACATTATTATAGGTAAGTTGTTCAGGAGTATTACATAACATAATAAACTGAACGTGACAGATATAAGTAGGTACAATACAAGTAGGTAATTAGTTTCATTATTATGAGAAGAGTTCAATGAGTATACGTATAATAAGAGTAAAAACGAAGTACTTATGGAACTATGAAAATAGTTGCAGATCAGTGTGTATTGATATTATTATAAACAATTGTTGATATTATAAAAAACATGAACGTGAAAGTTTGTAGTAAAGCAAGTTTGTAATCAGCAAAGATTTATTATCCCGATTGGATATTTAACAGAACATAGCTAAATTAATACAGCGATAAAATGTGCACAAGAAAAATAATGAAAGATATAAGTAGGTAGTGCAATAATAAATGAATATATTAGATACTCCGTTCAGTTCTCTATAATATCAAATTGGCTAGAGGAGACGCAAGGCTTCCCTGTCGTTACCTATTTATGTTTCAATTAAAACGTTTATGAAGGTATTTAAAACGCAGTATAACAAAAGCGGACAGACCTCTATCGATGACGATGTCTTGGAAAACACGTGTTTTTGGACATAATGGATCGTAAGTTACACTTTAAAGGCAGTAAATTCACACCAACTACCAAATCCAACACCGTCTCTGGCCATTAAGTCGCCTACTTCAAATCGAGTTCTGTGTTAAAAACAATCCGTACAAAATTAAAGCTATATTTAAATAACGATTAACAAAATCACTAATTCATAGTCATAACCCAACCCCCACTTCAACACCTAACATAAGTTCACTCATAATGAATTTCGTAATTTTATTCATGTTAACTTAGTATACATTTTGTCTTGGGAAATAATTGGTTGTTGTGAAACCGGTTGGCGTTAATAAAAAAACGTGGTTTAAACAATGTTCGTATTATGTTTAAAAAGCTTCGCAAAGACTTTTTGATGCTCTAGGTGCCACACACACGCTTTTAAGTTACTTGTGATTTTGTAATATGTTTGTTTTGTTTACCCTGCTTTGTTGCTCTGTTTTCGTAATATTTTCTCCCAATGAATGATATAAAAAAATCAGAGTGTGCAATTGACACGCGGTAGAAGTGAAACCTTCAGAAAACTAAAGTAGACAAGAGTGTGGAGACTACAAAGCACCGCACAAAGAAGAGACCGATTATACTATCTCATTCTTTCGCAGGCCAAACCCTATAGATGTATATGTTATTTATCGTTTCATCGAGTTTCAAATCACAACGGTGCAAAAGAAGTTTTCACTTCAGTTATTATTATTGGTATGTTGTCGACTTTATGACAGTTTAATGGACATTTCAAAGTATTCAAAGCTCTATACCTCAGTACACAAATGAACTTAAACGCTAAAAATGTCTTGCCTTTTAGATATAAAGCGTAGATAGAAAAATCTGTCAAAATTTTTTCACACAAGAGAGAGATATAGAGTTTTCGAAGAGAAAACAAACTGATTTTTGAAAATATTTCTTATTATGTCTGTGTGTGTGTGTTTTTTTTAAAATATAACCCATCTAGTAAACACTGTTAAAATATCAACCGTTTAAGATGAAGATAACTAAATTCATACCTAGTCACTCAGTCTTTAAGTTCAGAAGTTTACCCCACTTAGCTATCCGCCAATGCGAAAATTGCTCAGTGAAATGGCTGGGCTGTAACTCCAATATAAACACGAATATGTCAGATTCCATTTAAACTCAGAATGGCGAGACTTACATAGCGTTTATTCTCTTTAGTATCATTCTCCAAATGAGGCTTTACGTCTAATTAACTGGCAATAAATTGTAGTAACGGGGTAATTTAAGGTATTCAACACGACGACGGTAGGGAATGTCGCTTGTAATGATTAAAAAAACATGCCTATATAGTCGACAAGAGTTGTAATGTGCAGGCAATGATTATTGTGCTAATTTTGAAAACGTTGTTAACGTAATGATAATGATCTATGCGTTTGAGTTGGCGTCGAGATGTTGCGGGTTCGATCATGGTCGTTGGGCAAACAACATAAACATAAGAACCCTTGTAGTGATTCATTTTGGGGAATGATGCCGTGTGGCACTTCTTCATTTTTTAGCCAACGTTACGTCAGCGTTGCGGTGTCCATCATCAGGAGGTTTTGGGCAGATAAAAAATTAAAAGAGGGGATTTATGTGGGTGCACAAGAAGAATATAATATATGTATTTTAACTTGTGCTTTAGCTATCTGGGTTAAATTCAAGGTAATTGTTATATGAATGCACCATGATATTATGGTTTACTACTTGATTCACTAAAATTCGTGATGATATTATAGAGTAGGATGATCGTATCATAAGGAATAGCTGGTACCAATAATAAAATTACTGAGACACAAAAAAGCCTTTAAGAGGGACTAAACAAAACCGGAAATATGTCATTTTAAATAAAATTTTAGCCGTATTGACTCTTTTACACAAAAAGGATAAATTTCGAAAGATGGTTCTTTTATCTGGTAAAGTTATGTTTTAAATTATGAGAAAATATGTTTATTTTTAGCATAATAAGGTTACACCGTAGTTCATTGGCAGATTTGTTAAATTTTAAAACAAAATTTTGTATTATACAACACACATTTCAAATCATATAATCATGCAGTAAAATAAATCAATAAATTGTCTGAGAAAACTATGTTTTAGAATGTTAATTTTAATTCAAATAAAATCATTAAAAAAAGATCCGCGCACGTGTTTTGTGACGAAAATACTTCAGTTTGTCTATTATTTACGGTCTTACAAAATAATATATTTAAGATTTTTTACATTCTTATTTTTCTTAGACATTGTTGAAAAATTATAAATACTTACGATCAAAAAATAATTACAAAAATTACATAATTTTAATAGTTTTATCATCACGCTTTTCAGCATTTTTGGATGTGGGTATAAATTAAACAAATTTTGAATGAAATAAAATCGATATTGAGTTATAATTTATAAAAGCTGGTATGGAGAAAAATTAATCTTTCTCATTGTAACCGCTCTGTACGATCGTAAGAATATCTTTCGACGAAATTTGAATTCTCGGCCGCTGGCTGGTTAAAAACCCTTAAAGCTGGCTAGCTTTATTAGGTTTAAATTGCTCACGTATCAATACTGCCAATATAGAAAACTCTATTGAATTTAATCATCGTAACGAATCGTAAACCGCGCTGAAAATCAGTTAGGTAGTAGTGAGTCAATAAGATAATAAGATTTCATATTTGATTCGAATAATGTCACGGCGATAGGTAAAAATACTCGATGATCAAACACCTCGAACAATTGCAGACAAATAACTTATCAATCTCTATTTACGATAAGCACCTTCTTCTAACCATTTCAGAGATAACGTCATTTGATCGAGGGACAAAGAATAATCTCCAGTCTACTGGTGGAGCGGATCTCACGTACCAGTACAGCACAGAGACAGACTTGCTATTATTTAATTACACGCTTATCAAAGAAGCTACAATTCTGGATCATATCAGAGCCTTATCAGTTATTATAAATCACGACCACTTCTGGGGAATTAGGTTATCTCAGTGATAATTGGAAAATAGTGGGGAAGATAAAGAAATAAGTAAAACCAGGCTAAATGGAATCTAATGCTTAAATTGTTGTAGGGGATTTGTTTTAATAACTAGGTATGTTATAATTCAACACTTTAGGAAGATTTATATAAAATATAAAATAGATGTAGAATACTTTCTTAGTCCTCCTCACAAGGAGATTCCAGTATTGGGGGAACTAGATTTTTGATGTAGGGTTTTCAGCGACTTCTGTGTTATAACTTCATGGTGTTGGTATGGTTTTTGCGGTAACGTCAGTTATTTTTTCGATAATGCTATAATACCCAATATTTGATGGAATCAATGCAGTTATTTTTTGTTTCAATTTGTTTAATAGTGAGTTGGAGTTTGTTATTTATTAATGTGTATCATAATCCTTTGCATAGAAAATAAATAGCCCTTCAGCGTGCAAAACAGCAAACGATAGTAAATAGAAAATTAGAACATGTGTAAGTAACAAATCAAAATGAGATACTGTTTACGTACTACAACAATGGAATATCAAAGATAAAACTTAATAGTTATACATGATAAAAAATATATATGTAAGTAACTTAGATGAAAATGTAAGTAAAGGAACGTACCCACACTACGTGACCAACTTTTTGCAATTTTTAACCCCCCCCCCCCCCCCTCCCCGGTGACCAAAAACCTAAGCAACCCACCGTTCATTTGTACCGAGCGTGACATTTTGAAGACCCCCCCCCTAAACGTGTCACGTAGAAAGGGTACGTTCCCTAACTTACACAGTAAATGCATAAGGGAAGATAATGAAGTATCCGGCTCGCGGAGGCAAAACCAAAATTCTAGAGCCGCTCATTATTAAAGGCAATACAATTAAATTATCGTTATTTAACCGGTTAAATATGTTTTATGGGGTCAACAGACTTAGCTATACAAGATAAAAGACCATTTGGTTTTGTGCATTTCGGCATATCGCTCGCCATACATTCCCATTGGGTTTTTCCACCGCCAGCGGATACTAACAATGAGTAAAACATATTTTAAGTTGAGAAAATGTCTAAATAAGAATTTTATAAATAAAAGACATCTCTAATGAGCTTGTAGAATAAAAAAATAATAGAAAATGAAAGTTAAGAACGTATGTAAATAACAAATCAACAACTAACTTAGGTTTATAATAAGAAAGATATATTTCAAGTTGAGAAGATGTCTAATTGAAATTAATCTAATTTCCAATAAAATAAAATAAAATGAAAATCTGTAAATAACAGGGAAGGATAGCCTTGAAGATTAGATTTTGAACCGATAAAGATTTTACAATAAATTAGATATGTAATTTGAAAAGCATCTTTCCCCGACGGTAGCATTAAACATGGAAAAAGAGTAAATATAATAGCGTATCAAATGTTGCAGTATCTAAACCCCTTTTCTTCATTTCTGTGTTATGACATTAAATTGGTCGCACATCTCCGAAACGGCCTGACAAATTTTTATGAATTTTTTATGTAAATATATTCGGTAGGTATGAGAATAGGTCGTGAAGTATATTTCATACCGCTGGGTGATTAGGGTATCTTTATCCAAAAATTTTTTTCTATTTTTTTTTGGCATCACAAAATACCTATTACCCCAAATTTTCACCCTCCTACCCCCACCCTCCCATTTTTTAATTAAGATTTCATTTTCCTACTTTAGGATAAAAAACATATTACTTTTTTCACTTTTCATTTAACTTTTAAGAGATCAAACAGTGAATATGTCCGTTAATTTAATGAAAAACATTGAATTGAGAAAATGAACGGTTGGTTTTTTTTTGTTTTTATCGGCGGTCATCGTCTACAGCGCTCCATACCATCCCACCCCCACACACGTTATTTTTTATTTAACAACCAAAATATACACTAGAAATAGAAATGGCAGAACAACGTTTGCCGGGTCAGCTAGTATATAAATTTTCCTTTATCAACTGCATTGTAGTTACCTACTACAGCACGTATATAAGTACCATGTACTATTTAACTTTTTTTCGTTTACTGTTATCAAGTTTAATTTATAGAACTACGTTTTTAGTTTTAAGTTTTTCTTTTCTATGTTCAATGATATTATTATTAAATTGCGTAATGTTGAGTTTTGATTTTGTAATAAACCATTTTATAAATTGAATTATAATTTTATTGAGTGATATGATTTGAGATACAGAGTCCATCATCAGGACAAATGGATAATCGATTACGTTTAAATGCTTTTATAATGGAAGAATAGCGTAAAAAACGAGATGTAAAATGACTGTAATTTCAAAACTATTCTGTATAGAGTTAAGTCCTGAAATAATAAAAAAATCTAACTATATTATACCTACTAATTATAGGATGAGGATCTGCTACACACATGTACATACCCAACCTGAATTTAATTAAAAAAGGAATTATAAAGATACTACTGAAAGTACCCATTAGAACGCCTTCGATTGAAATATTCAATAAGTTTGATGTACCAAATGTACAACGAATATATTCCAAAAATATATTATTGAAGCTAATTAAAAATACTTGATCCTCTACTAGACCGTGCTTCCATAACACTTGATCGAATAAAAATGATTTAAAAAATATTCCGAGTTAATAAAAAACCACATTCGGACAAAGAAACCACACTTACTTTGCAACAAAACTCGATAACATCCTTCCCTAAGACATAAAACTAATAAAAACATTTAATGAGTACAAATCAAGAATAAAAATATGGATGAAAGAGGCGAATGAAAAAACCCTAATGAAGACACTAAAAACGACAAAGAAAACAAATAAACTTAAGTCCGCCTCGGCACAGGGCCCCCTAGTGAGGAGGACTAAGAAATACAATATCTATACCTACCTACTTAATTTCACCATTATATTTTGTATTTTCAATTATTTTATATAGTCGCTAAAATAAATAAAACATTTCAATAATTAGACACAAACGAACGAAAATATTTAAAATTATTATTATTATTTTAAATTCTATTCTAAGGGCTAATCTCAATAAACAATCGGCGCCTTCATAAAATTATGGTTGAATATCGATTGTGGTCGTAATATTTGAAATACCCGTAGATAGTGACAAAGTTAACCACGAACTAGCTGCACATGTCGATAGTGTGGAACGCCCCATAAGATAAACATAAAAACATCAATATCAAATACATACGATACATATTATATATAATTTAATCCCAATTTAAAATTGAACACGCACAACTAGGTGATAAATAAAGTAATCGATAAGATACGAGTATTCGAGTGCGTGGAACAGATTTCATTTTAACCAAGTTTTCACTATTTTTCTAGGTGTGCGTAATGTCTACACGTAATGAGTAATGAACTATTTGTACTGATTTTGTATAGATATAAGTATAGATAGGACGGAACCGTGTTACTAACGTGTGGAATGAAGCATAAGAACTTGTGAGTACCAAGACAGGTGTACTCCTACTTAGTTACTCGTTTTAAACAAGGTTGGTTTAATACTTGACGTATTATGCAATTCCAAGAAACGATACCGCCCAGAGAAGCTCGTTCTAACTGACTGATGTAGAATTGCAATAATTCTATGTGACAAATAATGATAAGTTATAGCAATTGCGAGAAGTTTATGTAAACAAGTTATGGAAGTGTAACTAGCTCCGGGCTTTACACCGAGTTTATCAAAATCAGACGTGGACAGTAATTTTCCTCTTATTTTGAACGTCCAGCGAGCAAAATTTCATCAAGAAGTATCAAAATTCTGCTTTAAGGGCCCGCAACCCGGATTTATACCGATTTATTACATATTTCCCTTAAACACGGTAAGTTTTAAAGTTCTTAAAACAATATATGTTATTCTTGAAGATAATATCTAGACTTTGCCGGCGCCGAAACGCAAATTACATAAAATTCTCTCGATAGAAAAAAATCGCTAAGTATGCTCCAAAAATTATTATTAACACGTTGGTTTCAATTAATTTACAAGTTATATGTATGAAAAAATTCACAGTGTTTCTTTAAATGCTGTTTAAGATAATGCCCGCGAGATTTTTGCTCTATTTTAAACGAGTCGTGTTTTATTAAACATTTTCGCAATTTTCGCACCGATTTTGTCGCCGTAAATGTTAGCGCTCTCCTCTAACATTTGTAATTTCGTATCTCTCCATCTTCTTCTTTTCGGGCCCGGTTGCAGAGTCTTAAGACCCGGTGTACTCGCTCAAAAAGAAGAAGATGGAGAGATATGTAAAAAAGAAAGTTAGAGAGAGCACACTAATATTAAAAACGATAATATTTAAGCGAAAATTGTGAAAATGTTTAATATAAATGACTCGTGTAAAATGGAGCTAAAATCTCGTGGGGATTGTCGAAAATAGCATTTAAAAAAACACTGTCAATTTTTTCATGCATATAACGTAAAATAACTGAAAAAACGTGTTTATAATAATTTTCGGAGCACATTTTGCAATTTTTTTATTGAGGGAATTTCATATAATGGCCATTTGGGCATGGGGAATTTATAGATATTATCTTTAAGAATAACATATATTTTTTTAAGAGCTTTAAAATTCAAAGTATTTAAGGAAAATATGTAATAAATCTGTAGAAATGCGGGAAGCCGCGCCTCAAGGGATGGGAAAAAGGAGTGGGGTGATTTTTTGAAATCCAAAGGCCAAGTGTCAAAAATTTAATCATCCTCGTAATAAAACTGTAAATATGTATAAAAATAAATTGTGTTGGCCCACTACTCTTCTTTATATAAATAGATATAATTCTTTTTAACATTTTGCTTTCATTTCTAAGAATTTTCAAGACAAAAATGATCCAAGGAATTCATGTTAAAATATAATGCAAGTACAACACGTGCCCGACCCACAGAATGAGTTGTATCTATGCACTAGTGTACGTTTAATATAATAATAATCTGTGGAGTGTGCCAACTATTCTCAAACGGAATATGACATTGGTTCAGAACTTTAATAGCTTTATAATATATAATAGATGACAAGGTTTTGCCCATCGGATGACCATGATTAGGTGGCTGTGTGTGCGTCACGGATGCAGCGGTGTTGATGCACATTATAATTGCAACTAGTTTTGCAAAACAAACGTATTCAGGTCACGGAGATAGCATCCGTGGAAATATGCCTGCCGTAATGCAAGATGCATCTTCCGACGAGCGTAGACAAAATAATATAATAGATATAAACGGAATTGCAATATTCAGATCAAGAACTTTATTAGTAAGCCTCGTCTTATAAGTATGTAGGAGGTTATGCAATGCAACACCGGTGACCAGGGCCACCGCGAGGGGTTTCTATTTCTTTTTTACGTGATTACACCCCCAACTGCACGGGGGCAATGTAACATCTATTTTTGTATGATTAATGTAAACGAATGAATCAGTCACAAATAATGCCGAATCAAGTAGCGGTCGGTGCAAAAAGAGGTGCAAATTCTAGAGGCCGTCCCTTAGTTGAGGGCACCCGTGTGCGCAGCACATATTGCACATAAGGATGCGGGTGCCCCTGAACTGCTGGTGAAGTATGGAAGTATCTGTCTGTATAATGTCCACCCACTCGCGTGGGAGATAAAGACACGTAAAGAGAAACAAGAACAGCAGGTTCATTTACAGAACTGCTCCTTTGCTTTGTCACTGAAGTGGATGATTCCAGAAGTGTCGGGCAAAAGATCCGATATCCACGCATGCAAGAAGACTGGACGTCACTTTTTAGACAGAACCAAACATATTTTGTAAATAAAGAGATTCAAGTTAAATCCAACAATTTGAAGAGGTCAAATTCACATTCGAAATAAAAAAAGGCGTCCTGCGTGTGTTGAAAACTTACAAACTGTTTTCAGGCTGTTTTTGTGTGTGGAAACAAATGGCCTACGTTTATTCTTTTTGAGAAATCTTGTAGTTCGCAATATTGAAATTCGCCCTTTCTGCATGTTGATTCTAATTACTATCATAGAAGAAATATAGGAAATAGTGTTACTTGAAAGCGTTTAAACTAGGTAGGTAGGTACTACAATGTAAATATTGGCTATCGTCAAATGGTATTAAGTTGGCAACGACACGCATTTGAGAAGGTACACCACACAACCAAACAGTACTTATATAGAGTATAGAAGGCAGATGTAGATACACTATACATACAGAAATAGTGGAGACGGCATACACTATACTTACAGAAATAGTAGATTAGTTATGCTCAATACACATAGAAGCAGTAGAGAAGGCGTACAAAATACATAGAGAAACATTAGATAGAAAACGTAGAATAGACACTATACTTTGTGTACTGTACCTAGCAACTACGGGCACGTGTAAGATGCTAGATTCCTCCAGAGATCGGGATGACCTCGGACCAGGGTCGTATCATATTAAAGTCAATTGAGTCTCCTGCACTGTGATGCATCACTTTGCTGCACTCGTATGACAACGGACAGTAGATATTGACGTGAGAACCGAAAACAGAATCACAATGGAAGACGGAACAAATAATCTACTAACTCAATAAACAAACTACTACAGAGGATGAAAGAATAAACCAAAGCGTTGAACCTAACCAAGTCCCTGAAAAAGTGTGTAAATATGTGATAAGGCCCAAAGATAAGTGCAGAAATTATACCTCTCAAAATTTTCTAATTTTCATTAAATTATATGTAGATACATTTGGTTCCATGAAAAAATAGAAGTAACAAAACATACCTAATACTTTTTACAGTTTTATAATCTTGAAAAGTGAATAAAAAATAAACAGCTTTATCTTTCTATTTTTTCTTTCCTTTTCACTACTTTGTCAGTGTTTCTTTCTGTTTACTTTTTGTTTGGTCCGGTTACTGTATATTCTACGTTAATGAGATTTTTAAACATGACTTATTGGGATGCTGTGGTAAACAAAAAATATGGGCTTGGCCGTGTTAGAACAAAGTTTTCAATGTCAGAATTCGAACCAGAAAGGTTTGTATAAAAACTTGTTGTTTTGCTAAAATATGCAGTTTTTTTAGAGGTTAAATCAGTCTGGCTTGTGGAATGGTAATAACCACTGAAAGGTTTAGAAGCGCACAAAGAAGATAGAATTTATCAGTTAACAAGGCTTGGATGATGTAGTAACGTTGGTAGCTGCCGCTGAGCTATACCACGATTGTCCACCGACAATAATAATAATCGATAGGAGTTGACAGAAAGCATTCTCTTTTCAGCCAATGAAAAATGACCGTCGGGCTCCGCTGGCCAGGGCATAAAGGCCGCTACAGCCACCTACCGACGCGTCACGCATGGCGTCCTACTAATGCCGCAGATTGGAAAACTCCACCAGCAAATGGACACAATATGCGCTGGAGATAGAGATATCGCTAAACAGATACTAGATATAGGGATGCGGGATGCAGGTCAAGGCTTTGTACAAGCCACGAGGTCTACAACTGTACTACAGTAGCATGCACATTGGCAGGCGATCAAAACTGTTCAAAGTTGATGAGAATCACTTAAATCCTCAAATATATTGGTACAAGCACTTCTCGCAAAACGGTGGGAGTTTATGGCCCATAAATGAGATATTTACAGAAAATATGATTAACAATTATGTCATCCAGAAATATGATGATTAGTACTGCCACTGAGAGATCAGTTCTGAGGTCTCTTCATATTAAATTGATCATTCATGAGAAAGAAGAAGTTACAATAAATATAAAATTATATTAAAGATTTACATATAAGACAACAAATTGATGGGAAAAGCGGACATCCTAAAATATTGGAACAATTTGAAAAACAGCGAGAGTTTATGAGCTATTAAAACGATACCCATCCTAAAAATATAAGTTATTCGTGCGTAACGTATTAAGGTAAAATTGTAATATGTTTACGTAGGTACTTACTCTAAATATTTTTTGGTGAATTTAGGTTGGGTTATATAATTTTTTTTTAATAATTCATCAATTTTTTAAAGTTAATTTTCACATTATGTGAAAGTTCTATTAAAGTTCTGTGATTATTTCAGTTCAGATATAATAACATAACATGAATAGAACTTAACAGAACGTGAACTTCAAAACTTTGATAAAATGTTCAAAATTTTTTAAACAACCCATTCAGAGTTGTTCTAACATTGAATTGTTGAGAAATTTAGTGTACGTAACTATCATCTTTTTCCTATTATATGTGTAATTTATTAATGAAGAGAGGTATACAACGGATCTATAAACAACTCATGTCTATAAGACAACACAATTCTTTACAGCTGTGAGTCATTTTGGTATTCATATCAAAGCGATCATGACGTTCATATTTAAAAGAAAGATCGAGAGACCGAACGGACCGGTAATATTATAAAATTCGACATGGTGTATGGAGATCAACAATAGAATACCTAACGCTATCCAAATAAAAGTGTTATAATGTAATGCAAAGCAAATATTCTGTTGGTAAGAGTTGTGAAAGGTAGTTGAAATATTATGCAGGTTATATTGCCGAGTTTGTGAACGGTAAAGCAATACTTAATACATGTCATATGCAGACTTTGACTGACTAAAGGTGAAACTTATAAGCCTTTTATAGTAAGCCAATTATACCGTATGTATTCCATTTTTCTTCGACCTGATTATTTACACATAACCTGTGGCAGGTAGTAGATATGTTACGGAAATTTAATACATTATATGAAATATGGACCTTTAGGTTTTAGAAATATGGACGCTTGTTCAGTTTATAATATTTAGACAAATTAAGTTTTTTTTTACTGCTTCTAGCAAATTGTCAAAGATGATATGGAATTGTTAGACTGACGACCTTAAAGATCTGCAGTTTTAGTCGTCAAGAATAAGCGATGATTCCCCAAATAGTTGCCCCCCCGAAATTACAATTAATATAAAATAATATTTTTTTGTGCATTGTTTATCAGTTTCAAACCTAAACTGAAGACCTTAAAGATCTGCAATTTTAGTCATCAAGAATAAGCGATGATTCACCCGACAGTTGCCACACCGAAGTTATAATTAATATTAAAAATTTTTTTTTGTGCATTGTTTATCAAATTTAAACCTAAAAAATAGCTTTAACAAAAAGTTGTTATGGATGATTATTATGATTATTTATACTTATACGCTGGTATATACAGTATACATACACAAGTAGTTTTATCATTGTTGCATTTGAATTAAAATACGTTTTATATTTTTGTCATTTGGCGGCATATCATTCTAGGCCCCCTTCAGGGACCCTGTTATGTAAGTATTAAGTTGGTTTACAGTATTTTTTTCCTAAACCAACTGCCCATCGTATATTAAGCATGTCGGGGGTCAACTGTCGTGGTATCAACTGTCATAGAATAAGAAAAAGCAAAACTGGAGACATTTGAGGAAGGCTTAATGTCCAAAGATGGAATCCAGAAGGCTCAAAAAGAAACAGATTGTTGTAAGAAAGCGATTCAAACTGTGAATAAACTAAGTGCCCATTAAATTTATTCAAATATTGCAAATAATACCATAAAAAAATCGAATAAATAACAGCAACTACAACGATTGACACGTTGATTGTGAAACTACTGAAGGTATACCAAAGTAGCACTATCACCTTTGTACATGGCACAGAGGTGATAAAGTGGTTGAGAAGTTATATTAGAAGCGGCAAGTTGGCGAGGGGAACGGGAGAGAGAGAGGGGGTTATGTAATGTGCATTACGTTACATGTGCAACACTGCACCCCCTCCCCCCCCCCCTCGCACTGCACTCTGCGCTCCGCAACTCTATTGCACATTTATTATTATTATACTTCACTTTTATTACTCAAGGCAGGCAATAGATTATTGGATTGAAAGAGACGATTTATTTGCCCTATCTTGACTTCGAATCAAGCCCCGTTGGAACATAGATAAACAAAGTGGAAAATCATTATCAAATACTTATATAACTGTGATGAAACAGTAATATAATTCAATTAACAGGTATAACAATACACATTTTCACTGAAGCTTTGTAAAAGTTATAATTGGCTCTTTCGGATGGTGTGGCAATTTTAACTTGTTTTTGGATGGTTACTCAAACAGCGATTAGCTTTAATAATCGGACAATTTGTACATCTTTCAACAGACTGTCACTGCGGGTGTTAAGTATGCCCGTTTAACGTTCAGATGATTCTCCTTCTGTTGAATAATTTCCAGCGTAAAACAATCGGAGTGGACAATTTAGGGACAGTAATTACATCGTTGGGTACTGTTCCAAGGCGGTTCGCTGACCGCCTAACGAATGCAAGCAGGGCACTCTTCCATGCAGGCTCTTGCCTTGTAAACAACTTGAAATAATGCCAGTCATTAAACGTCGACAACTGTAATGTTCACAATTTACCTGTTTTCTCAAACGTACTTCCAAGGAGTTATTTAAAACCGTCCGAGTTAGATTGCGCGATCACTTGTTCTTGTTGTAGGTCTTCAAGGCTCACAGGAAAGGGATACGGACTTGTTCCTTTCACCGGTTCGGATCACTCGGCTGACAGAGTGCCCGGAGTGACGGAGTGCCCGGAGTGCCCGGAGTGCTCGGAGTGCTCGGAGTGCCCGGCCTCCGAGCTCCACTCGCTGCGGAGGAGGAGGTAAAAGAAAATGTTGCGCCACTGTAGCGTTCCGCGCCAATGCAACTATTACGAATGCACTATTAATTGGCGTCTTTACATCATGCACATGCACCGACTGAACTCCGATCAGGCGGAACGGAAAACTGCAAGATCGAGTTGTAAAACAGGTTGTTTAGAAAACGCGATTGGATTGATATAGAACTAAAAAAACGGGATTTGATTGATTCACAAGTGTCGCTCGCGGGATCCGAGGTAGTCCGCCCGCTCCCGCGGCCACAGGCACTCTGCGCCGACCTGCTGCGCCAATTAGGCCCGGAGCCATTTTATTAGAATCAGGTGTTCACGCTTTGGCGCGAGCACGGAGCACTGAGCACGGGGCACGGAGCACGGAGCACGGAACGTGCGTGCTATCTGCTCGCCTAGCCGTCAGCGACTGGCGGCTGCACCCGGCTGCAGGGAGGGCCTGCTGCCTGACTGCAGCAGGTCAGTGGGGCGTGCGGGGGCGGGGGCGCGGGCGGGGAAAGTTCCCTGGGCGGCAAACGGCACATTTCCCGGGGCTCGGAGCGCGGCGGGCGGGAGCGACCTTGACAAGGCTGGCGGGCGGATGGCTGACTGGCTGACTGGCTGAGGTGGTTCAGCTGCCTCGGCTGGTTGCAGTAGGGAGCATCAGAGGCCCGCCCACCACGCTAAGGGGTGGAAACATTAGTCAGGAGTCACCCCATTGTGATTCCTGAACTGGATTCCACCCGAGACAAAGATTGCAGTAAAAACCCTCAAAAACCTAACAAATAAACCCTCCTCTTTAGGAAATACTTTACAAAAAAATGTGTAGATGCACAATAAAAAATTACAATTGTTTACTTAAGACTTCTATCACGTATATTTTAAGGGATCTGCTTATCCAAGTGAGTACTTTTTTGTGAATTGAAACATAGAACTCGACGTGGTCGGGGAGCAAGGCTTTCGTCTAACAATCCGAAGGTCGCGGGTTCAAATCCCGGTGTGCACTAGTAAATTATTTGATTGAATTGTGTTATTTCACAATTTAATAATGAAAAATAATAAAAGGTATATTTGCGCCACGTTTTACATCTACCAAAATGTAAAACCCACCATATTAGTTTTTACAATATTGAATTACGTAACTTCAATAATATTTATTAGGTTTTGGAAAACCATAAAGGAAACTGATTATACAAAAACAAAAAACTTCTATATTGCTTAAAACTCCTCTTGGTCCCGATTTCTTAGGAGTTTTAGTACATATTTTTAAGTGTTATTACAGAATTTTCTACTAAAAAAAATAATTATGTGTGCCATTGTGAAACTTTCCGGAACCAGTTGGAGTATACCATCCCCAATTAGGATTGGTTGGTACGATTTTTTCATAAAAAATAAATAAAGTTGTAAAGATCGATACATACCTATTCTATATTGGATAGACACGAGATGAGGCGAGATAAATTGGACTCTGACGATTGTGTAATACTTTTGGCACACTTTAGGTTTTTTTTTGGGTTATGAAACGGTGCATTGCCAAGCAATCAAATGGGCCAGAATGCGACATTGCAATGTAACCCGACAGCATCCAAACGAAGAGTTAAAAAAATCTCAGTTGTTTGACCTTTCTAATTCTAAACTATTTATAAATCCTGCTCAGTAGCCAAGTACCTACACGCTTTTCTAAAACTTCAGAAAATATATTTTTAGAGTTACCACATCTGATAAAATATGATAATGCTTTTACAGTATACTGACAGACAACCTAAAACTGAATAACGTGCAAAAAGTTGTGCAGTAAAGACTATTAAAACTCATTTACGCACATCAAGGCTCTTGCATAAAACAACTATTTCTTACATTAGTGTGATATAATTTACGTAACAATAATAAATATAAAAAATATTTTTATTCCCATGAATGGCATATTATGCAATTCAACATATCAAGAGCCAAGTTAGCCTATCAGCAGCAGGGCATACAGTACAGGGCCCGTAGATACTAGCAGTACACAACTGCTGACTCTGTAAAATCGCAGTTACGCCCCATGGTTTATTTTGGAAACTACCTCAAAACATACTATAAATAACATACATAAAACCCCAAAAACAAATAACGAAAATACCTTTAGCCGTGAAAATCTTAAAACGTATCTAATATTTGGTTTGTTCAGAACTAGTATTTATTTACACCAATCAAACTTAGCATTTTCATCAGTGTTTACGGGTAAAAGTGAAATAAAAATTATGTATTTGGTGTGAAGGTAGATTTTACGTAGATTTTTACAAAGGAGGAAAGATAAAAGAAAAAGTGGAAATAACAAACATGAATACCTTAGTAAAATTATCAAAATTTTACGTAATCCCCGATACAAAAAAGAGCTGATGACCTCGAAACGCCTGAACAGATTTTCATGAATTGTTCCTAGCTAAGAACCACCTCGATCACGTCAGCTTTCAAACAAAAAAGGCATCGTTTAGGAGCAACGTTACCACAGACAGACACACAGACGGTGGTCAAACTTATAACACCCGTTCGTTTTCCGTCGGGGGTTAAAAAGGAGTCGTAGAATATAAAGATTCACATAAAATAGTGCACGTAGGTAAATAAACTTCCTAGTTTTTCCATCAGAGGCACAAGTGAACCCGGCGGTAGAAGTGAAACCTTCAGAAAACTAAAGTAATTAAAGTAAAAAGCAACACACAAAGAGGAGACCAATTATACTATTGCATTCTCTGGCAGGCTAAATCCTGTAGATGTATGTGTTTTTCTCTTTTTGGTGTCGTTATTTTTCGTTTCATCGAGTTTTAAATCGTAACGGTGCTAAAAAAATTTCACTTCAAAAACATAAGTGCAGTTCACACGCGGTAGAAGTGAAACTTTCAGAAAACTAAGGTAGACATCAGTGGGGAGGCAACCAAGCACTGCACAAGGAGGAGACCGATTATTCTTTCTCATTCTTTCGCAGGCCAAATCTTGTAGATGTATATGTTTGTCTCTTTTTAGTATCGCTTTTTCGTTTTATCGAGTTTCAAATCACAACGATGCTAAAGACGTTTCACAAAATGCATGCACTATTTTCCTCGTTTCAGGGCGGAAAACATTCTTCGGTACATTCGTAATACAGTCATTGGTTGGCATATTTACGACATGTGCGTCAGGAATCTTTAAATTAACAGACTTTATTCTACTCTCGTTCTTTCTATGCTGGTTCCACCTAGCAGAGAACGAACACATCAGGATTAGTATCAAAGCTCTATCATGGACTGCTATCGTCGTTTATTTCGATAACATTTAATACGGACTAGGCATGGCGTTAGTTATTACACCAATATATAAGTAAATCAAATTAAATCCACAAAGACAGTAAGGAATGCATCAAAATATTAATTTTTAATATTAGGTACTGTCTCGTTGTTGGCAGTTAGGGATATACGCCACACGCAAAAATAAATAACCTGCTTTTGAAACCATTTAGATTGTAGGCAAATATTACCTACTAGCACTAACAGTGTATTGGTGCACAGCGCGTGTTCGTAGCGCATTCATGTTACAACGTTGACAGATCTCTCACTAGGCCATGCTCATAAGTAAAAAGAAGACCTCCATAGTCCAGTGGCTAAGACTCTTGACTCACATTCCGGAGGTCGCGGGTTCGAACCCGGCATGCGCAAATAAATTTTATTTGATTAATTTGTGTTATTTCACAATTAATTCATTTAAAATAATATATAGTATATTTGCGGCATGTTCCAGAGTGGAAGATACTATTAGTATCGCCCTGGTGTAAGACCACCATTCAGAATTGAAACGTTGCTTGAAAATGGCTTTAGCCGTGTTTAGTGACCAGATCTGAATAGCCAGGTACTTCCCAACCTTCCTCTTCCCCACCTCCTTCCCCTCCCCACTACCTTCAGCCTCACAACATACCCCAATTGGGGATGCCATAGTCTCACTGGCTCCAGACGGGAGCAGTTGAGATTCTTGTGTGGTAATCACTGTAAAAAAAAAAAAAAAAATAATCATACGTTGTTGATGTGCGACTATTCTAAAACAAAGATTCTTTGTTGAAACATTCGATACAAAGACATTTCGTTTTAATAGAGAAATGCAGTAGTGATTAAGCAAACATGTGGAAATAATTATGAATCAATGACGATAGGACAAAGACGCGAAGAGATTTCGATGAAGAACAAAGAAAATGCAATTAAAACGCGCATTTTGTTTTACCTTATTACGCACAATGGACAAACTGGATGCCAAGTGCATTTTTGATTTGACTAATTAGTGAAATTTTGCTTGTTTCCAATAGTTTCTTTGTCTTGTTAAGTGTGTGGTTCTTGGAAAGTATCCAGGATCCACGTAGCTTTTAAAGGGTGCCTGAGTTCAGTGCATCAGGGGTGGCAAGGATGTTATTAATCATAAATCAATTTAACAGTGCTACAAGGAGTTGCAAAAGGGATAGGTTGGGCGTGGGCGGAAAGCTTTGATTTTAGGGTGGAGGATGCAGCATTACAATGGGTGTTACGTTGAAACTGTGAAAAAGGGATATTTAAAGTAGGTATTAAGTAAAGTAGGTTAAATGTTTGCATTAATTAGCTCTAGATGCTATACAGTCGCTAAGAGGGTAAGTCTTTTTCATACCGTGCTTTCTAAATAATGTAGTCCAAAAAACCTCAAATATGTCCATTATTCATATTATTAGGTGGTACCGTCCTCTACACGAGGTTGACTATCTATCATTAAGTCAAGCACAGATCGATATGCTTACAACATCGAATCGATAGGTTGTAGCTTCAGACGATTTTATATCGATATACCGAGCCCATATATTGACAGAAAATAAATAAGAAATCGATATGCGCTGGCAAGGCGCTAAAAAGTTTTCTATGAATTCACTTTCCGAAACGTCAAACGCTAAACAATTACGTAAAAAATGAATAAATTGGTGATGTTTAATTGGAATACTAACCTAAATATGCATTGGGAGTTAATTGGTTAATGAGGTCTTTAGTCACTTTCGTTTCTCAAAGATCGAACATAATAATAAAAACAATAATTTTTATTTTAGTAATTTGTACATTTAAGTTTACAAATTTCTAATTGATTATAATATTTCATATTCACTATATTTTTTCAAGCTTTATGTAGCTCCTACAATACATCTTGAACTTTCCAATTGGTGTGGACTTTAAAGTTTCTGGTAGTGTGTTATACAACTTCATTCCCTTGTACAGTAGACTGGTCTGCGTATTCGCTTTGTCCTTTTTTTGTAGCCTAATTTCCTTGCACGTCCTTGTGTTATATCTGTGAATGTCTTTTATTTCATTTCAGAAGTAAGCTGGTACGAAGAATTCACCTGATTTAAATGTAGGTCGACGTATTTATGATTCAAAATGACAAAATACTTCAAAATAAATACGTCGACCTACATTTAAATCAGGTGAATTCTTCGTACCAGCTTAGTTTGAAAAAAAAAGAAGTTATTTATATATTTTTTTAATTTCTCATTTCAGGACAAAGTAGAAATGAATTAAATATAGAACAAAAAAATTAACAGGCAAATTAGAAGTTTCGGCCTAATGCATTCTTACTCTAAAATATGTTAGTAGAGTTAATTAAGTTAAGCGAAGGAGTGTGAATGAAGAAATTACACCAAAACGGCCGCCATCTTAAATACGAAACAGCAAAAAACTAATGAAACTCAGATAATTTCATTGTAACACATCCTCCATAACTCTTTCGTCTTAATTGGAAAATTGTAGGCCAGGAGTTGCAGGGTGAGTAGGGGTGGTGATTTCCGATACAGTGATATGATTAGCAAACTCCGGGAGGACGGATGCATGGACCAGAATTTCATGGAAAAATGGCTGGAGTCACGGGAGGGATGATGGAAAATAGACAAGTAGATACCTACTACAAACTAGTTAGTGGCTGAGTTCCCACACAGGCTTTGTGGGTTCAATTCTTTCGCCAGCTATGTCCTCCTTAATTGGGCAAGTAAAATGTTTTGCTTATAATGACGGAAGTAGGAGTTTTAAAAATGTTGTTAGGTTATTTGTAACCCGGGAGCGTGTGCCTGTTTTTCTTTTTTTTTCTCTGTTTTATGAAAAAAAATGCAGTTTGTTTCATTTCCGTTTCCAACGAATCTTTTAACACTGAATCTGGATGTTTCACATCGTCTGCTTTCTTTATACAACCATTAATCCGTATTGAACATATAGAAAATACACAATTTAGGGGATACCATGTAGTCCAGTCATTACGTGGTGAAAAGGATATTTTAAAACCAATTCTGGTGTACATAGTTCGGATTTTTCCTCATTTATGTTTTTGGGGCGTTGAAGTTTTGATTACGAATCCGAGTTTTGTCAACAACAAAAAAATGGGTGGTATGTGAATTTAAAAAGAAAAAGAACATTTAAAAAAAAAATCCTATCTTTTTTAACTAAAAAAACTATTATTTTTGAGAAAATATGTTCATCACCAACATAATTTTCATAGAATTTCTTATATTGTAGGTGCCTCTAAGTTCTTTCGCCACGCGTTTTGCGCAATTGCCAGTTGAAGTTGGATAAATAGCTGACTTACCAATAGTTTAGTCCAATCAGTGGCTGAGTTGGCATCGCGTTTGTTAACCCGGGAATGTTTGTCTTTCGTTTTTTCTTATTGCAGAAAAATGGCAATTCGTTCCAAAAGATTTAAGAGTTAGCGAAAAAAATTGTAAATGTATAAATTATAGGAAAATTTTATACAAATTATTTTAGTGACAGAACATATTTTTCTCAATTGATAGTTTTTGAGTAATAATAATAAAACGGGATTAGAAAAGAAAAGAGAGGAAGAAAAATCTGCCGTTTCGAATCGAAACGTTTCTTGAAATGGCTTTAGTCATGTTTAGTGACCAGATACGAATAGCCCAGGCACTCCTCAATCGTCTTCCCTTCCAAGCTCCCTTCCTACCCCAATTGGGGATGTCATATTCTCACTGGCTTTGGACAGTTGGAACTTTTGAGCAGTATTTAAACCTAACAAAGGTATATTAATTAGATACTATTAATTTCAATCTGTTGTGAGAGCTTCACGCGAAACAAATAGACCGCGAAATGAAAACTGGTAAAAGTGATTTTTAATATAATTTAAAGTAACATCAACAGCGCGTATCTACTATCCATGGAGAATTCGTTTTCACCCAGAGACATCTCACGCCATTGTCGCGTTACATAACGCCATAGATAGTAATGAGAAAATCAGCAATCACGTCTATACATTTCTGAGAAAGAAACTTGTGAAGGCACTTGCGCGGCCTTTTTCGTATAAAACTTTTATTTGGATTTGAGGCCAAAATTCCTAATCACACTGAAAAATATAGTTTTTAACAGATATCTAGTACGGATATGCTCTATTTTTTATTTATTTTGGTTATTATGATATATTATAGGCTATTAAAGAATTCAATTTTGTAGAATTTTAACCCTTAACCACCTGACGTCGGTCTCAGAGATTCCGGCAATTTTGTTTTTCAAATTATTTCGTTACTAGATACGCGACGCAACTGTGAGTCGAAGTACTTTTCCCTCGCCCCCGCAAGTACTCGCCGTGCGGTCGGCAGCTCCAGACGTGCGCGCGTTTATAAATTATAGGTAAGTATATTTTGCGTGCGGTCCCTGTGACCGACGTCAGGTAGTTAAGTTACTTTTGTTATGTGTTTTTTTTTCTTTTTATCTAATCTTTCAGCAACTGAAAATTCTGAAAAATTAGAAAAACGTGAGACATGTTCCACTTGCGATCCTAAAAGGAAAAGTAAAACATGAAATATATGTTTCGCATGTAAAAATCCGATTTTCATTGAATGCAGTCAAAAAATGTGCTTTGATTGTCGCCGGAACTTGTAAAAGTTTGTGGGTTGTGATTTTCAAATAATCGTGCCTAATTTGTGCCAAAAATTATTTTATACTAGCTGGTTCCCAGCATGCGTTGCTACGCCATCAAATAAGGAAATTGTTTCTCCCTGCGTGTCCTTTCCCATTTGTCCCGTTCCCCTTCTACCTCCCCTTCCTCTCCCGTGTCCCCTTCCCCTCACGCGTTACCACTCCGTCTCCTCAACCTTCCCTCTCCCCACTCCACTCCCCCTTTCCCATGAACCCCCCTCCCGAGTTCCCCCTCCCCCCTCCCCGTTCCCGCATTCTATACATTCAGTTTTCAAACAGCTCGCGTGCCACCTATTGCAATTTTTTTATACAAATTTCATAATGCCAGAGCTCACCAGTAGTTTTATACAAAACTTGTCCTGACAATAACGATCTCACTCTGATCTGAGATTTTCATAGTTCCTAGATTTTTTCCTAAAATTAGTATATTAATGGTTAAGTGTAGAATTTTTATAAGTTAATATAAACTTTTGCGTACTTTTATAATTTTTTATGAATAAAAATATAATGAAAATACAGATATGACTTTTATTTATGTAAAAATTTAATACATGATTATTAAACATGGAAAATACTCAAGTGGTCTCCAGGACCGACGTCAGTTGGCCAAGGGTTAAACATAAAAGGTGAGTGAATCTATCGATTTTTCTGAAATGTTGATTCAATTGTATGATTATTTATTGATTCTAAATATTTTTAGATTCAAATCACCAATATATGAATTGATGTTGTCCTAAATTTTGATATTTACGACCATTGCTACGATTTATGTGAATATTGTTTTTCATTAACGCTTATTTAGGGGCTTCTACAGGGGCTAGATTATACATAACTGAACTGCCTCAATAAAAATCTTTGGTATTTATTTAATGATAAATTGAAGATATTCACTGACTCTGAAAATTTTCCGCCAGTAATTACCCGCAGAATTTCTGCAATGAAATAAATCAATCACGAATTACATCACTTGTCCTGATGATTGATGCAAGGCTGACCACAACGTGACGAAGGTGAAGGGGCACAACACGAGAGGCGGGTATAGGTACCGCCGCCCCGGGATCCATTTATTGGATAACCAACACCTCTGCCATAGGTTTCGCCAAGTGGTTCGCTCGTTGCGGATGCGTCTGTCCACCTGCTGTGTGGGGGCCGGATCGAGAGAGACTGGGTGAAGGAGGCCATTTGACCTTTCCAGCCGGACTTTCAATTCAACTTTCAACTTTCAAATTTTTTTTTTTTTTTTTTAATTCTAAAAAGATTAGACATTTAGGCACCCAATTAAAATAAAATGAAATCCAGAAAGAAACCTAGGGTTTTATAATAAAGTTACGCTAGATACCTTAAATTATTAACTGTGCGCTGGGGACCAATTTTTTCTTCTGTTTATATGCAGCAGAACGCAGGAAAATCATTAGACCACCAATGCACGAAATGAGTGTGTTGAATGATGAATCTTTAAATCTTCCATGAATCGTAAAGTTGGCATTAGTTTTACCGAACAATTAGTCGCTAGTGTGGAGGGCAGTTAATACTTTCCTAAGTGACAGTTATTAATGGTTATAACGTTTTGTCACGCAGCGGTTTCCCTAGCCAGCTGAGAATACTGAAGACTTCAACAGACCGAGCTGAAGCTTACACGCAGAGCGTTCATAAACCTATTATATATGTATGTGTGAAAATATACATAAAACATTTAATGCAGGTAGGTAAATAAATTCCAATGATTTAATGTCCACGGAACAATACAAATAGGTAATGCAGCAGTAGCGGTCCATGAGTTTTCAGTAATCTAGAGTGATAAGATTGGAAAATACGTCATTATTGATATTGTTGTAGCTGACAATATAGATATGTTTTCAAAATTTCAACTTATTGTATGAAGATCTTTCAGTTTGTGGATGCGGCGCATCCCTTGACTGAAATAGTCCTGAAGATCTTCATACAAAAGGTTGAAATTTTGAAAAAAAAATTGTTTTCAGCTACAACAACGTCAATGACGTCATATTTTTCAAGAAAAAAAACTCACGGACCGCCACTGTAATGAAGGTATCTCTATAAAAAAATTATTTAAATTTTGATAGATTTGTCAAATTATTCGTTCGACTCAAAAAGAAGAAGATGGAGAGATATGAAATTACGAATGATAAAATCAATGCGAAAATGTTTAATGTAACACGACTTAGTTTAAAATAGAGCAAAAATCTCGTGTAAGGTATCTTAAGTATCATTTAAAGAAACGTTGTGAATTTTTACACAACTATAACTTGTAAAATAAGTGAAACAAACGTGTTTATAATAATTTTCCTATCGAGGGAATTTTATATAATTTGCGTTTCGTCGTGGAATGCATCTAGATATTATCTTAAAAAATAACATATATTTTTTAAGAGCTTAAAAACTTCAAATGTTTAAGGGAGATATGTAAGAAATCGGTAGAAATTCGGGCAGCGGCGCCTTAAGTCTTTCAGTAATTCTTGTTTGTTCCTTTAAAAATAACCTGTTTAAATCGTATGGCACTGAATAAAGAGCATTGAAAAAAATGTGCTATATATTGTCTACTTATACAGAGTGTAACAGCACGTATCTATTACACGAAGGATTTTAACCCGTGATTCCTGAGCATTTGGTGTGAAAATGTAGATGTCATTTTGCGTTGCGGTGACATATATTTTTTAATCAAAAACGATAAAAATATTTTTGCATCACACTTCGCAACTGAGTAGTCGGGTATAGCCTAGCGGGATAAGCACTCCGTCTCATTCCAGCAGTACGGTAAACCACGAAACAGCGCGCGATTAAGGGTGACGTAAGATTGATTTTTTTTAAATAGAAAATCATCGGACGTCAAAATCACATCTATACTTTTTGTACAGCAAATATGCTTTTGTTCGCGTAAGTGCTGCATTCATGCATTCCCAATGAGAACGTATGGCGAACGATAGCGTTTATATATTATTATTACTTCCAGATTGCTAAAATTTTGCACACTTAACCCCCAATAACAGGAAGGTAGCCGTTTATACGGAATTTAGAAAAACCACCCATATCCCCTTTTACCACCCCTTAAAGCAAAATTTTGATACATCTTAATGAAATTTTGCACACCTGACGTTCAAAATAAGAAGAAAGTTACTGACCACCACTGATTCGGGCAACGCCGGGCATTTCCGCTAGTAATGTATAAAATTTGGAATGTTCCTTTTTGGTAGAAATGAAAATTTTTAAATTAAACAATCTGCAAGTGAATGAGTTTGTAGACTTCATAACCTACCCGAATAATTACATTTTGATAATTCATGAAGTGCCATTATTGTGAAATATTACCTAAAGAGTGCTTAACAAAGCTAGAAAATAATTTTAAAAATAAGGGTGTGCAATTCACATGCCGTGGAAGTGAAACCTTCAGAAAACTAAATTACACAAGAGACTATGAAGCACTTTTTTATCAATGTGAAAGATGATTTCTTTCATATTTTTGTCGTCGAATTCCAGTGCACCTTTTCCTATGCATTTAATATACTTATTAGTTCTTGTGTTTTCTTCATACGAGTAGCTATATGTCGCTTTCTTTTGTGTTTTATTGGAGTGGTTTATGGTGCGTGGTGTTCATTTTGGAGTGGATTGAAGATTGGATATTGATTTTACAAAAATATATATTTATTTTTGGATTTCGTGGGATTCGATCCTTGGACTGCTGAATGTCAGGCCACTAAGGGGCTTCATACCAGTAGAAAGAAGACTTGCGTGGGCCGTGTATTTATTGTATTATATTGGAACCGAGTACCCGTAAAATAAACAAATATTTTATTGCTATCTCATTGTCTCGCAGGCTAAATCCTACATGTAGATGTATGTATTGTCTCTTTTTAGTGTCACTTGCTTCCGTTTCATCGAGTTTCAAATCACAACGGTTCTAAAGAAGTTTTCACTTGAAAAAATAATAACAGTACAGGTAGGTACTTAAATTTAAATACGTCTTAGGAAATTTTATTCACGTTCCCTCCTAGGACGAGTCTTTAAATTATAGTTTAATAATTTACCGAGATTTCAGTAATGATGTTTAGAATTTGAATTCGTAGACTAAACGTATTGTGATAATTTTAACAGCACTTGCACATTTGCAAAACTTTCTTTGATCTTCTGTAAATGTTTGAAATCAACACCCGCAACGACCGCAATTTGCATTCTGAGGAGTCATTGTCTCCCAGATATGCGATCTAAAATCCCTGACACGATTAGCTGAATGCATCTACAATATTACACACAGACATAGCACTGCATCTCTTGGCAGAACACGAGCTTAGATAACAACTGCAAGATCCCACGCATCTGATCTTATTCAACAGAAATATTTCATTTGTAAAAACTAGGAGAAAATGAATTAAAATAAGACATTGAGATACAAAACAAAACTTGCTTTTTCGACAGGCAATTTAATGAATATTTTTTGCGAAAAAAATTTTTTTTTTTTTTAATCACGAATTTTTTTAATGTATTACGACCGACATATTTTGATGAATACAAGCATCATCAGGGTGGTAATGCGCGTTTTAATTTCCCGACAAAATAACCCCGACAAAATATCCTCCTACACAATATCTCCCGACAAATTATCCCTCGACTTAAGGGCCCGCTACTCGAATTACTACCGATTTCTTACATATCTCCCTTAAACACGTTAAGTTTTAAAGCTCTTAAAAATATGTTATTCTTGAAGATAATATCTAGACATTTCCCGCACCGAAACGCAAATTACTCGTATATAAAATTCCCTCAATAGAAAAAAATCGCAAAGTATGCTCCAAAAATTATAATAAACAAGTTTGTTTCAGTTATTTTACAAGTTATGTGTATGAAAAAATCACAGTGTTTCTTTAAATGCTGTTTAAGACAATGCCCGCGAGATTTTTGTTCTATTTTAAACGAGTCATGTTTTAATAAACATTTTCGCAATTTTCGCACCGATTTTGTCGCCGTAAATGTTAGCGCTCTCCTCTAACATTCGTAATTTCGTATCTCTCCATCTTCTTCTTTTCGTGCCCGGTTGCGGAGCCTTAATATCCCAAGGACAAAATGTATCTCCACTACGCTGACTACTTTCTTATAACTATTTTTGATCAATAATTTATTGTCTTAATAGGATGTCTGTATTATTTTGTCCCATTTTTTGTTAGGTTAGGTTAGGTTTCAGTGGATATTTTGATGGGAGATGTTTTGTCTGTGGGATATTTTAAGGGGGATATTTTGTCGGGGGATGTTTTATCGTGGGATAAAAACGCTATATTTTATTTTATTCACTGATGATGCTTGTGTTAAGCGAAACCAGTTGGTCTTAATAAATTAAATTAAATTCGTGGTTACGATATTGTTTTATTTCAGTAATATGTCATAACAAGTGACTGCTTTCCGCCAAAATATTTTTATGTTAACATGAAAATAATTGGCCTTTAACTCTTCGGGGTTCTTTTTATAGGCCCATATGATTTTTAACAAACTTTTTGGTTTCTTTTTTAGGTTATTATTTCTGATACTACCTTTACATCGAAAGTATATTTATTGTATCATATTTTTAAAAATAAATTATTGCTGTATACAGGATGTATCCGCTCGTACCAAAACCTCATAGATCACAAGGCTGGGAAACTGTATGCAATCGGCCTTCTAACTTGTATGAAAATCTCCAATTTTTAATTTTTTTTTTAATAATTAAAATATCTAATAATTAATAAATAAGAGTAAATAGAAAAAAAATAATGTAAAATGAGAATTTTTGTGGGATCCCATACAAGTTGGAGGCTGATTTGAATTAGTGTCCCGGCCTTGTGATCTAGGAGGTTTTGTTCGTACCCGACAAACTTTATAAAGGGATTTCTTAGCATATTTTGAGTAAAATATGATATTTTGGTTTCCGGAGTAGTTTTCTTTTTTTTTTCACCAAAAAAAGAAAGTGGTGTTAGACAGTTAGGCCCTTCGTACATAGAGTTACTACTTACAAGCTAGGTGACTGATGCAACCACAAGTCGCCTTCAGATGTGCTACACTTCAAAGCTGGTTTTCCGAATTATACTGAACTTGATATTTTTTCACGTGAGCCGTGGAGAACTCTAAGGCTGAAGATAGCATTATTTTTCTTTATCGTCATCATTACATAGTATAAAATGAAGTCGCTCAAAATGTATGCGCATAGATCTTTTAAACTACGCTACGGATTTTCATGCGGTTTTCACCAATAGACAGAGTGATTCAAGGGGAAGGTTTATATGTATAATACATGCTCATTATAGTAGATAAAAGCCGAGAAATTCAAATATTCAATTCAGGCAGCGGGCGGCTCGCAAGCAGATGGTGTGGATTTTATAAAGGTTGGGTAATGGCATTGTATTTCGTTAGCCACAGCAAGGTGTGTCCGGGTCTGCTAGTATTTATTATAAACATATACCTACAAAGATGTAAGAGAAGATTGTGGGTTCACCGGTTTTCACCAAGGGATGAAATTGTTTTTAATATTTTAAAAGAGACATTCATAATTACGAAACAAAAAATATAAACAGAGTTCGATTGCCACAAATGAAGAAATCAAAAACACAGAACTGCCTAATATACAGAGGACTAAAGATGTATGATGAAATGCCTGAAAGTATGAAGAAAGAAGAAAGAATGAATGTATTTAAAAAGAAATGTTATGCTTACTGTAAAATTATTTCAATTTATCAAATGAAATGTTACATTGTGCTTATTAGTTTATATTCATGTAGTATAAACTAACTCAATAATAATAAAAAAACGGTTCATTAAATCCTTTCATACGTTTTCCAATAATTATAGTTATAAAAACATGGATGTTTCCCCGTCTCCAGAACAAATATAACATTCAAAACACGTTCGGACGGCATTTCTGTCAAACGGGTAGTAGATGCGTATGTAACTACGTATATAAGCTACGCGAAAAAAAGGCGGTATCTTTATGTACGTATGGCCCTAGGGTCAGGATTTATTGGTTACTCGGCTGAGTGTCCCAAAAAGTTTTCACGTTACATTTGAAAAAAAAATTCGAAGATCGACATATTGGTTTCTCTAATACGAGTATTTTTTGATTGGCAATGCTCCTGATAAATACTTCCAGCTTCACAAATTCTGTAAGTATAATATCCTGTGATTTTTCGCGGGCCTGCCCTAACAGTATATAAAATTTCAAAGAAATCATTACAGGAAACCATAAATGTAATTGATTTTTAACCAGTAATCAGAATTGAAAATTTAAATTTAAAAAAATCAGCAGATGGACCTAGTCAGAGACGAGAATGACTTACTGCTTCTTAAATCTTAAATTAAATACACAGATGCCATTTTTGTCAGCACAATTGTAAGTAAGCTTGAAAAAAGAGAAAATGCATTCAAGAATTCCTCCAATTTTATGAATAAGGTGCATATTTCAGTTTATAACCTCTAAATCCGAAATCCGGTTCAATCAGGTCGCTATGGTTTAATGTCCCATTTAGTAATCCGTATTTCTAGTTCCATACATCTTCCCGTCGCTTGCAAGTCTCGCTAGCAAACATAGTTTCAATAAATAATGTACGATACATTGAGTGTGCAGTGAATAATAATTAATACTAGAACTTTATATGTAGGGGTATTATAAATACGCGACAGACTGTCTCTGCAATTAGCCAGAACTAACGAGATAAATCAAACTGATTGCCAAATGCACCATCATATTGCTCACTGCATCTTACACTCTGAACGGTTCATTCCTAGAAGTGTGACTTACACCGAGTTGAAAGAAATCTGATGATAATGATTCTAGTTCACATGAGACCTTTAGACTCCTCGGGTAACGAAAATTGAATTTCTGATCAAGAAAATGTATTGGTGTACGAAAATGTTCTATCATTTTGGTAAATATCTGGATACACTAGACACGGGTAATAGGCACATTTTATGTTTATGATGATGTGCGGATGACCGTGCAGTCAGCAAATATTCGATATTACGTCGATACTCAGACAAAATTGACCGGTCAGTGGTTGAGTGGGCATAGCACTTGGGTCCAACCCGAGCGTCGCGTGTTCGATTCCCCGGCTGGCTACGTCAAGATGTTCAAACATTGTTGGGTTATTCGTAACCCGGGAATGTTTGTCTTTCTTTAAAAAAAAATAACAGACAGTGGTTTACATTCCACACAGTTTTGATGCTGAAATACAGCAAATACCCTCAAATACAGCACTTTCATTAGTTGTTAGAGAATGGTTTTTTGTGGTAGAAAGACTTCAAATGAAAAACAGCTTCTTTCAATGGTGGAATTCTTCTAGTTTATTCACTTTATAAAAGCACATATTACAATAACTTTTTCCGAACCGACAAGCACTGATATTGTGGTCATCAGACCATTTGCTAGTTAAATCTAGCTGTGTTTCAAGAAATCAGAAACATAATAGAGAGCTCCATTACTTCAAAGCCATATTATTTTATAACAAAATTCCTAACACAAAACAAAACAACAAAACAAAATGCTACGCTAGCTGTCAGTAATCTTCGCTTTTTAAACATTAGTAAATGGTCAATTTGGCGTGTAGTGTGACTAGTATTAGGCATGTTTAAACCTCAAATACAGCACTTTTATGTTAGTAAATTACAACTTAAAATTAAAATCAAACTAAGAACCTATTTTAGATTATTCGGTTCAATGTTTGTGTTAAATAAGAGAGGACAAAAACTAAATTTTAAACTTTCCCAATCAATTGTAATTTCGCTGAAGTAACTATTTAAATGCATTATTTTCCGGCGACTGAAATAGTTGTTTCTTATTGTTATTTCAAAGTGTTTTAAAAATAATTCGTGGGTATTAACCGTCAATATTCACCAAAGGTACGGGTAAATTGAGCTTACTTTAAATTGTATTAGTTTCTCTTCAGTGATCATATTTATATGACAAAACTCGTGCGGAGAGATTGTAGACCTATTTATGTCGATTGCCGAGATCAAAATTGTAGCAACTCGAAAATGTTATTTTAAGGTTAAACTTGGCACGTTTTATAAGTAGTTTTCTTATGGTATGTAGATTACAAGTTTATTTTAAATTTCACATGGTACAATAGTTCCAACTACCCAGACACGTGAAAGGCAGCATCAGTAGGGAGGACAGGCTGATAGCCAACGTAGCTACATAATGCCATTACATCCGCAACACTTCCATTATTATTACTTCTCGTTAGGTAGGTAGGTACTTAAGTACCTAATTAGAGCATTTATGTCTGAAAGAATTCATTCTTCTAAAACCTTTGTTAATTTATTTAATTAATAAAAGGGAAAATAATTTGTCTATTATATAAATATGTATTTTGATGTTCAATATTCAGAAGACGCAATCTCCATAAAATTGAAACGGCAAGAAACACATCAAAAATCCATAATTTAACAATTAATACATGTTAAAGCTCTATCCAATATCAACAGATCAATGAAACATTAGGGGCCTTACCAATAAACGTGTTTTAAATCTTACGCTACTGATAAACAACCATTAATGCAGGGCAAATGGTCGTCTATTGGTTGTGTCGTTTATCATATCATTCTATTAATCACTTATCTATAATGTACATCTACCCTCGAACTAATACTAATAGACGTATTTTAAATTTTACATAAACTGATAAACAACCAATAATATAAATGGAATTTTATTATTGTGTAAAATTTAAAGCACGCTTATTAGTACAGGGGTAGGTACGCAATAAAAATAAAATAATCAAATAAAAATATCAGCACAGCATTAAAAATTAAAAAAACAGCATTACCATAACCTTAGTTAATATTTTTATTGACTATTTTCGAATTGTGTACATTATTTTACTTCGATTTTACATAACATCCGCACATAAAAATTAACAAAAAAAACAGCATTTTACAGCAGCAACCTTAGTATTTTTATTTATAATTTTCGAATTGTGCACATTTTACTTTGATTTTACATAATATGTTACAGACAGACAAACGTTCTCATATTTTAAATTAGTATTTATGGGTTTCGTTAAACCGTAAAGCGACTTTTGAGCAACAGGTAAAGCGTAAATAAATAATGATGAAAAGTTGCTTAAAAGACCTACGGTTTAACAATGGTGGATGATTTTTTAACAATGACATGTTTTGTTAATAAAGTTTTAACAGTTAGTATAAAAATAAGGGTCTATTCACACCGCTGATGTGCAATTGTCTCATGCGACAAACTTGCGGCACGTAGCGTCGAATTCAAATATATGTAATAAAGTTCTGGATTTAAATCGAAATATTTCAAGGGAGGATTAGAATTGAATTAAAAAGTAAAATATATTTAGTGTTATGGTAATTTATCTTTCTTGCAATTTTAAATTTCGACAAATAAATTGTTTAAGACTCAAGAAAGCAACAAATATGTAAAAGCAGTTCAGGTTTTTAATACAAAGTAACAATGGCAATTTATTTACCTTTCGAAATCTGTACATAATAAAGTACATACCGTGGTCTTACGTTCATATATGATAAGTGCTAAACCAATTATGTGATAATTACATTTGTTTTTTTTATTAACTTTTGTATCCTTTTCGTATAGTCTCATTGAAAAGGGTACACGATCCAAAACAAACCGTTAAAACTTGTGACAATTTATAGGGATAATTAATATGATTGAAGGTTATCAATTTTGCACTTATCAAATTTTTACCAAAGCAACAGAATGAGCTGGAAAAATATTTTTCACAGCATAGTAAATAGACACTTATTGGTGAAATTTCGGTCGTTGGTTGTGCAGAGAGAGATGGATAATGATGGTGGTAGGAAGAGAGAGATGTCTGTAGCTCGCGTAATATCGACGTCGACAGCTGCGTTAGATAGAGCACTAGGTCCTAGTGGCGAGCAGCATCGACCATCGATAGTGGCACGGTCAGCAATCAGCATCGAGTTGGTCCGTACAACTTATTGGAACTAACCAGAACCAGAACCTCCACCTTCTCTCCGCAGTCGCAGCGGTGAGGCACGCTGCACGCCGAGTCGTCTTCTGCGATGGATCGAGATTTTATGTCCACGAGCGGGACTGTGAGACTTTCACATAACTTTTTGTCTTACTTTTATTTATTAAGACCTACTTCCTTTTAAATTGGATGGTGTTGCAAAAATATTATACTTATTTGTTATCTCGTAGAGCTATTTCATTCTAAAATATTTCACAAAATGTTATGTTGAATTAGGAATTTACCAAATTCAATATGGATTCCATATTTAAAGTGTGAAATTCAAGGGGATATTACTGATCGTTTTTCAGTACAAGCATAACAATTTTACCTATAGTCTAAGATCTAGTCTATATTCTGTGTAAAAATGTACGAATTTAGCTGTAATTTTTACTTATTGAGGTTATGGTTATGAGGTAATCAATCGTATTAAGACGGGTTTAAAAATATTTGGAAGATACACGCTTAATAAATAAATAACATGAGTTTAGTTTTAATGTATCAACTCTCTAATTGAGGACATCAATGCAAAACTAAAATAACAGAAAATTACTTAGAATTTGAACATGAATAAGGAATAAATTAAAAGTTCGTCGCCTCAGTTCTTAATTGTCCAAATGACCATTTTAGTTTTAGTTCAATCTCCACTTTAAAACTAAAAATAAAGTATAAAAAAGGATAGTTAATCACTTAATTAAGAATTATTTAAACTAATCAGACCTTTACCTTTACAGAAATAGCTTTATCTTAAACACCTATCATAATGTTTCATTGAAATAATGAAAGAAAACCTTCACCTCCTGTCAAATTTTCAAATGGTCGTTTGGACAATTAAGAACTAAGGCGACGAGTTGTGTATCGACTACCACACGCAAAAATAACTTAAAAACAATGGAAATTTAATCTAATTCCAATGTTTTTGATATTACTCGAATGATCGCGATGCGATGCGATGAGATGCAACACGACGTTGCGTGCCGCTCGCCTATCACAAAGCCGGCCTAAATCAGTTCCCATACAATCCAAGATCTCGAATCCTCACCACGTCTTCTTCACATTGCATCGTGCGTGCCGTCGTGGTTGAAGGCTGCGACTGAAGGAGGTCTGACGAACGACTGAGATACCACCAGCTGTGTTCACTCCTCTATATCACGAGAGAGCACAGGGTGGTACCCGGCCGTGCTTCAGAATTGGCGGAGACTGCAAACCTTTAAACTTCTTGCCTGTCGATGGAAATATTGATATTTTCAATCCTAAAAATAATACGACATATTCAACACATTTAGGTATCCTGAAAAAAAGCAATATTGATCAATTGTCTGTTTGTCTGAACACGAATTAGTAACACAAAACTTTCTAAAGTAACTTAAAGTTCGAAAATTGTCAAAAAAAATTATAAAAAGAAGGTAGGGTCCCAACAAACATTGCCAATAAATTATTTTTTATAGTGAAAAGGGGATGGGGTTAGGTTTTTTAAAGTTTTTTTTTACATGAGCTCCACACAGGAGGCCTTGAGGAAAATAGTTTCCCTCAGGACCTATGTCATCTTTGGGGATACTGTGTGGAGGGTTTTTTTAAGGAAAGGAAGGAAAGGAGAGTTCTAAGAAGGAAAAGGGTTTAAGGGGTGGGTAGGAAACTGGGGTTCAGTGTGTCCTGGTCATTTGTCTCCAAGACCTATACAAATCTCACCCCATGAACCCGGGCACCCCTGCTAAGTCACCAAACGTAGCGAACCACTTGGGGTGACCTATGGCAGAGGTGTTGGTTATCCAATAAAGGTTCCCGGGGCGGCGGTACCCATTCCCGCCTCCCAAATTGAAAAGGTAATATAATAGCTAAAAGGATTTCGATTTTCGGGAAGTTTTCTGGCTCATAGATTTCAGAATTAGGAAATCGGCTAGCAGGATTTCGGATTCTGGGATTATAATAATGTAGGAGTAAGTAAGGTCTTAAAATAATTCTCCATGCCAAATATCTGTTTTATTTTTTTATTCGATTTTATGATAAAAGAGGTGGGGATTGAAAGATTCGGAATAAACGTTTTAAAGAGATTCTCGCTTGTGCAGTGGTGTACTGTACCGTCAAATTAATGCGGGGTAAGAGGGGACTGCAGTTGGGTGTTCAAAATATTAATGTGGAAAAAGTTTGAAACTAGCTCGCGATACATCGGTGTACACCAATACAGTCAAAGATGCTCTTTAAAATGATTTTCCTGTCAGTATAGCTTTGTACGTGCCAACGATGAATTAGGATTTCTAAATGCTTGTAAAATCATTGGTAATTTCGATTTTCTAGATCTCGTCTTTCTGGATTTTACATTATTTCCGATGTTTGTTTTTCTATATTACTCAACTGACATCATAAATTAACATTGGTCATCACATTATAAAACAAAACATCTATAATCAGATAGATATGCACGTAGTCAGCCTTATCGCCGAATGACCCGATATTTTCACTGCTCACTAAGCTGCCGATAACCCCAAGGTCCCCTAGAGCCCAGAGACCAGATTAGCAAACAATGCAGCCATATGCATTTTATATTGCAGGCATACGTACACAATATGCGCACATGACACGCTGCACACACTACCTAGATAATGCACACGCCATAATATAAAACGTAACGCAATGCGAACGATAAATCTGCAACCGCGGGTTTTCTAAAAAAAAATTGCAGTACAATAAGGCGTGATAAAAAAACACAGAGGCGGTTGGAGTAGTTTTAATTTTTTATTAAAAAATGTAATTATGACTCTCAGTACCGCATTCCATTTTGGTGAAAGACCACATTTCTGAATCAAAACTGTTGTGAATGGATATCGTTAAATAAATACTCTTTTCTCACAACGATATCCTTATTTAGATTTAATACTCTTATAATCAATAAGACAGTCAGGAGAATAATACCTAGGGATGCAAGGTTTTTAAAAATATCGATATATATCGAATTAAGTCGATATTGATATATCGGTCTATTAGGCCGATATATCGATATTTCATCTCTTTTTAAAAGCTTATAGAAATCCAATGTAATTTTAGTCATATCAAGCGTTTATCGATTATGTAATCGTATGTACTCGTTTATAATTTTTTATACTTATCTATGTGAATAATCACAAAATTTTGTTAGGTATATAAGATATGTTTTTTTTCTCATAAATTTATTAAATTATAAATAATTCCAATATATTGAATCGTAACTATTTATTAATTAACTGTGTATTAAATAGTAACTTTATTATCCGAGACAGTCTGCTTCCTTGTAGCCGGTTTCTGCTTTGAATTATAATGTAGCTTCTGCCTTTGAAAAAAGTTTTTTTCGATATTTCGATACGATATATTGAGTTTTTCGATATTGATATACCGATATCGGCGTATCGTCGATACCGATAAATATCGATATTTTTAGGGGTCGATATATCGGTATTTATCGGTTTCCGATATTTCGTTGCATCCCTAATAATGCCTGAACTCTTGTGCTCTCAAAATTTCTCTGTTGGTAACTGCTAGCTCATACCGCCTATGAACTGGAGGGGCGAACCTGTGTATATCACGAACAATTCTTAGATAACTCTATAAACATAAACCTTAAGGGCTACTAGCAACACAGATGCCATCTACGTTACGTAGTCCGAACTATCACAAACACGCTGCTTCAAATGCCTATAGTCATGTTTATTATATTCAATAACCAGATCTGAATTTCCAGATGCTTTCCAACCTTCCTCCTCCCATAACCCCCCCCCCCCCCCATCTGCCACCTCAACCCCACAATGTAGGTAATAATTCCACTATCTCCGGGCAATACCGGCTCATGAGCGATATTCAACAAAGTGGCCACCCTCGCATTTAAAATCTTGGTGTGTTAGTAAAACAACACAAAAACAAGAAATTACTTGCATTTTCAACTGTGCACTTGTATGAAAAGCCACATTTATGGTTATAATAACCACCTTGTGAATAACCAACACCCAAAGTTTTGTGGTGTTCATTCATGTTGGTAATTTTCTGAGTTAGGACCTATTTCCTGCCCATGAATATATTATGTCCCAAGTATGTAATACAAGCAAGTTCTGTGTTCGAGTACAGACTGTATAGAGTACAGAGGTACAGAGCACTGAGCCAAGGGAAACCTGCCAAGTCGCTCTTCAAACTGGGACGTGGGAATGTTAGCACCTACTTCGTTTTATTATCTGTAAACAGCTTTGGTTTCGACACCTAAATAATAAATTCAGTGAAAAAAATATTGTGTTTTGATTTCTGGATAAGAGTTTCTCAATCCACACGAGTAGGAGTAGGGTCTCCAGCGACATAATATTTTACAAAACAACCGATAACTACAACAATATTGAGGCGGGGCCACAATGTTTTTGTTTTCCGTGGCTGATGTAAAACAAAAAAGGTTGTGACCACGACCTAATCACCCACAAAATGTGTACGTGTTTTTGTCGGAGACACACCTAAAGTAGAACAATTTTGAACAAAACCATGAGAGTGTTGAAAATTCAATTCAACGCAATAATGTTCGTAATGTTAATATATTTATATACTGATGAACGCTTGATATTTTTTGCGAAAAAACATTGTTTTATAATTTCATGTTATGAATCAGCGACATCTGCTGGCATAACAGCGAAGTTGGAATTTTCCGACCAGATTGTGATCTCCGATAAATTGCGGTTAGCGGAGACGCAGCAGGAAAATCAGAATCTGAGAGCTGCCGGACTCGGCCGCTAGATGGCAGTCTACCAAATAGTGTCGGAAAAACAAAGGCGATTGAAATTTAAATACAAGATGGCCGAACGTGAACAGCTGATATGCCGTCAAAATATTGAGGGTACAAAATTGAAGGTACCCACATCGTCTCGCCTCGTCTATTAAAGCTCGGCTAGTCGCATAACAAGCGTAAAAGGATTCTATATAGGTAGGTCACTTTGTACCTAGATTGGTTTATAATTTCAACGTTGGCGTTTCCAACTCGTACGCGGCCCAAAACAACATGTTTATATTATTGTCAATGCTGCCCAAATGATTTTTTTCTAAATCCACTCGCCAGGCGAATCAAAGAAATAGAAATATCTTTAGAACGGGTTTCGGATATAAAAGATCTGCTCAAACGCAAGCGTAAAAAATGAAGTGTATTGACAAATTCTTTTATACCAATAATAACCATGCAAGCCTTAGGATTAGGATTTTTGTTTATTGACCCCATCTTTTTTATGATGTTTCATACAGACTAGTGACAAAAAATAACAGAAACTGATATAAAATCAAGGAAAGCGATGAAAAACTAGGTTAACTAGATTTGGTTTTTGATTACTTTTCATGAAATTATATGACTTTTCAAAATAGTCTGATTCAGAGTGATTTAAAACATCCGTCGCGAAAATATCGAAATGTCGATTCAAAGCGCGTTTAACTTCTTTTGAGCCTGAAATTGATGCCTTTGTATTTAAAAACAGTGACAAACACCCCGTTATTTTTATGTTGTCATTTTTCGTTGCATTAAAATTTAAAAAAAAAAAACGATGGTTACCTACATTTTGTTTTGCTAATATATATTGAATTTGTGGCCCAAACCCTTTGAAAAAGAATGTTGCCCAAAATTTAAAAAAATTAGGTATAATATGAAAACATTATGTCGCTTTATTGTTAATATTATTCTGTAATAAAACATCAACCCGATTAGAGCCTCTTAGCACGGTCGATCTATAAGGATTGATAGGATAACTTTCGGATCGTTCTCTAGGACAACTGCAGATCGCTAACGTACAAACAACAATTAACGTCGAATATATTAATACACTTAGTCATTGTGAACTGTTACTTATTTGTTGGCCATCTACAGTCATGCTAGGGAACGATATGAAGTTACCGAAAGTTATCCTATCAATCTTTATCGATCGACCGTGCCAGGGGGAAGCAAAGATGCAGATGGCATTTCAATTCCTACCTCATCAAGAAGGCCATCAAACAAGATTAATAATGATAAACTCGTTGTATATCTATAGGAACGTGTAACCAGTTGTACTAATGGAATTAGTTTTCTTTGCATTGCTACGAAATAACAATTTGACACGTTCTTCGAACATAAACAAGAATCTTTAAATGATAATTGGTTCTGATGTTGATAGTAATGTGATAAATACTAATAACAAGATATTAGGAATCCGATAATTAAAATTAGGAATAAGGCAATTCAATACTTAAGAATATACGATGTAAAGTGCTTTTAAAGTAGTTAATTCTTGGAGAATCGTTTGCTTAATTCGTTTATAATGGATACGGACATTAAAAAAATCTTTAATTAAAAAAAATATACAAATTTTGATTCAAATTACTCACCGCCTAAGAAAACCGCTTCATCTCAGCTTTACTCCCATGACGATCCGATAATCAAAGATGATGGCATCTGATTTTTGTCACCTGAAAAAACAAAATTACTGTAAACATTGGAATTTAAATTATGTAAATAATTTTTTGCAGACGATTAAAAGAGGAACTAATGAATTAACAAACTATTTGTTTGTCCTGGTAGCCACCAATATCCATGGTAAGATAAGTTTAGAGGTAATTAATTACATCGATAAATACTTTAAAAACGAAACAACAGAAAGTGGAAAAGCGCTGCCGAAGCATTCCAAATAGCAGATTGTCGGGTCGGAAACCCGTGGTACGACTGAATGAATCCTTGACCAAAAATTGAGAGAGGGTTGATGGTAGAAAGTGAGGGAATGAATCACAATACGGCTTCTGCGTCTTTCGCGTCACAACTTGCGCAACGTGATTGACGCAATCACGAACCGGAGAAATTAACGAATCATTTGAGGACCTAGCTGGAACAATGGCATACCTTACTTAAAAGCCCAGCCTTTCTCTACACTAGCGACACAATAGGCCACTTGCATGGACTTCATAACGTCTTGGAAAAAATCATGTGGATAGATTTTTTTACTAAGATTACGAAAATGTTAGTAAAAATTATTAACTGTTTATTTTACTTTTAAATAAATAAATCCATTATTTGGGCTCGTGACGTCACTACATGAAAATGTCCCGTGTACGAAAATGTTCCTATTAATTTTATAAAATTCCACACTGATTTATTTTTTTTTATATGGCATCACTTTGATTTCAGCCGAATTTTTGAATTTGACATTTAACGTTCACTAGATTTATTGTTTGTTCTCTGCGAACGTATCATTTGGTTTGATTTTTTGACAGATGTAATGAAGAGAACCCCGTACATTTTACGTTGTCCGTATGTGTTTTAGAGGTATAATGATAATGGTGCGGATTTTAACAAAATCAAATTTTATAACATTCTTATTATTATTATAATTTACAAGTACAAGTATATTACATTTGATTTAGGGGGTTTTTCACCATCCTCCCAATAGCTTATCCATACACATAATGAATATGTTGGATTAATTCTACAGGATTTATTTATTTAAAAAGTCTGAGTTTACTATTCGATACTTGAATCTATGAACAATGGCTACATATAGGATAAATTAGCGGAAGTTTTTACCTGTTGCTAGTATTTATTTGTTTTTTATTAATATTCGTTATGTGTATGGATAAACTATTGGGAGGATGGTGAGAAACCCCCTTAGTAATATAGACGTTGAACATTAAAATGATTTATTATCAATGAGGTGGATCAAGGAAAAAAATATTTACGAGAATATTTTTGGTATGCCTCGTTATTCTCCTGTGTCATTCGTGTGGAAATCGTTCTTTTTTTTTAAAATGATTTTCGGCTATGTAATTATCGTTTTTTCGCACCTATAAAATTATGTCCCTTCTTTCCGGTTTATAAAAAATGGTCTGATTTTTCGGATTGAAATTTTCAAAAAATTGCCAGGGTTTCAAAAATACGATTAAAAAAAATACAGAATGTCTTAAGCCTCGATGACACACGGCTAGTTTACAAGCTACTATCTGGGAAATTCACTATCTGTTAGTAAGCTCGCCCAGTGTCATCGCGTTACTTGCTAACTAGCAGCGACTAGCAGATTGTTGACAATCTAAGAAATAAAGTTGAAAGGTCGTCAACTTTACTCACCTATACGCTTGCTCCGCTTGCTCGTGATTGGTTTATTTATGTTTCCAACATGGCTTCCGATAAACAGCTGATTTCGACTGTCAAACATATGAAGAATTAGTTCATGCAGGCGTCGTTATTCTTGTTACTGGCGCTAGCAGCGGTCTCAGTTTCCTACGCTTCTGAGCGAGTGGACAGTTTTGAGTGTCATCATGACAATCTCACTCGCCGATTTACCCGCTTTTAAAACTTAGTAGATAGTAGTTTGTAACTCGCCGTGTGTCATCGAGGCTTTAGAATATTTGCCTAAACCGGATTTTTTTTTAAAATGTGATGTAAGTGGCCTATTCTTGTAAAACTATTACGAAATCTGAGATTCAATCGAAGATCTAAGCCATGAATCATAATTTGATTTAAAATACAGTTCTTTTAACCTAACAATAATATCTACAATTTGATTTCGATTTTCAATTTTCAAGTTTTAAGTTTCGAACGTCAAGTGAGTAAAATTTCATTAAAAAAAGCATTAAAATGCTGCTTTAATGGATGAGAAAAGTGAATGAGGTAGTTTTTTAAAACCTCATGTAGAGACTGACCTTCCCCTCTTGTAGGTCAAGGGTGCAAACTTTTATTAGTCTTGGTATAAAACTGTAGATTTGTATTCAAATCTTTATGTATATAGAATGATAATTACGAAATTATGAGATTTTTACTTGTTTTTTCTCCAATACAAAACTTGCTGAGCTGGTAAAAAAATTAAATAAAAAATAAAAATGAAATCTGCGAAATTATCTCATTTCTTATTTCGATAATTTCTATTTATCTGTTATTTCGCATTTTTTTCCACATTTTTTTCGGGTTTACACGAAAAATTGTATAATATAATATACAACGTGTCCGGAAACTCGTAGTACAAGCGGGAAACTGGTGAATCTACATCACGTAGAGAACCCAAAAAACTTATTTTTTTCGATCTAAGCATTTCGATTTTAATATTATTTTTTTTCTATTTTTCCATTTTTTCGGCAACTAAAGGGTTAAAAAAATTTTGAGCCCGGTTTTCCCTTCGTTGCATTTTATAAGACATTACACAGCTGAAATCAACCCCCTAGTGAAATTTTTTTTCAAATTTAACCTAAAAAATTCCAACTTCGGACCCGATTTACTCGAAAACGAAAGCTCAAATCAAAAAAAGTTAAACCACAAAATCGACTCCAAATGTGATGTGGATTCTCCAGTTTCCCGCTTGTACTACGAGTTTCCGGACACCTTGTATAACTTGGTTAACAAATAATAAAAAATAAAATTAGAGGAATTTTCTCTACGTGTAATTTACCTATTGCTTGTGTAGTTTTCATCGTGTAATTTTAGCATATGTATTTTTCGTCTATCTTATTTCATCCCGACATATTAAATGTCTTCAAGATTGTCCGCAAAAGTATTTGTACTTTAGTGAGTAATAAATTTTAATATTATTTTGTTAACTATCTGCAAAGAAAACTATACTGCTAATGGAATTTATAAATTATTTTATTGGTTTGTTCTAATATCATTTACCTAGAGAGCAGTTTGTTGCTATAAGAATAATTAGCATGATTGATTCATTAGTTGTTTCACGTGCGTCCTGTTTTCTTTGCATAATTTATCTACACGTGTTGTGCATTCACTCAATGATTTAATTGAACAACAGAAGACTTATAAACATCTATCAGGGGTGAACCTTTATGTAAAAATTAGTTTTGAAACAAATGCATTGCAATGGTGCAATAAAAGCCTGTAATAAGAAACCTTTTTTTAAATTTACAAATTTAAAGAATATTTTTAGACATTATTAAATTGAATTCTATGCCACTATCAAGCACTACACCATCGATATAATTTTTCAGAGTGATTGATACTTTCAGTTTCGCCCCTGTGAAAGATCACAATTCTGAATCGAAACTTTGCTTAAAATAGCTTTAGCCGTGTTTGATGACCAAATCTGAAGAGCCAAGTACTTCCCAACTTTCGCCTTGCCTCGCCTCCCCACCTCTCAGTCTCACAATATCCCCCAATGGAGGATGTAATGGTCTCACTGGGTCCAGAATGTAGGGAGCAGTTGGAACTCTTGTGCGGAAGATGCTCATGCATATTTAGGTTTAGAATTTTTTCCATCTTGTGAAAAAAAAAATAATATATATATTATGGTTTAAAATTTTAACAGCGTTTCGCAATTGCATCACAAATAAAGCAAAAACATCTATCACCAGATCGAAATCACATTTATATGGTATGGGACGCAGCATTTGTGTTTCCTCTGATATTTTTTTTCTCATCAATTCATATTTGTCAAGGACACTATAATATTTATCAAACTTCGAAACCGTTAAAATGAGTTAATATACTCCAGTCGGGAGTTGAAATAATTTCATTGAAACACATTTCGGAACCCACTTGACACCAAATCATTTCTTCATTGAGATTAAATAAAGAATTATCTTTTGCTCTAGCTAATCTTTCCTTTGGTTTGTGATTCGGAACAAATTGCCCGTATTTCCATTAGTTATGCCTCGATATTATCACCACACGAATAAACATATACAAGATCTTTAATCTTTACCGACTTGAACGAAAACTGATGTTGCAAATTTACATTTGATTTTTCGACTCACAGACCAATGGAGATGTTTTTCTGTTCAAAACTGATTTTCGATATCTAAAAATGATCTATCAACTTCACTCAAAGTAAGATGGGAACACAGACATGCCCATAACACATATCTGTCTGTTAATATGTTCAGTGGCTCCGTAGCTAAGATCAGGATTGCGAACATTGACTGCAACCATCCTGCTGCCATGCAGCTCGATCGATCATAAAATGACGTGGCATGATAACCCAGAAAGCAAGCAGTACACCTACATATAACGTAGGTATTCAGTAAACGCTAAACTAGTATACAAATAGCAAGATCATGGCCAGCCATAAGTTAATTGGACCGATCTATCGCTGTCCAGGGGCTCCGGAGCATCCAGCGAGGCTGTCGGCATTCACTTGTCTATTAACAGGTGATATTCCAGAAATGTTGTTACCATGGATTGACCTGAGCATTACAACCAGAAATTAAGTTTTCATGGAGGGGCCTTACCTGGCACGAAACCAAGCTATACTGAATCTGGATGATCCTGATGCACTTAGAAACCAGAAACCAGTTTATCCCACATGGCCACAAAATTGAAAACCAAATTCCAAAATATTCTGAAGTAAAAAAATTATTCTGGAAGACCCGATACATCAAAACCGGAAAAAAACTTATTCTGAATAGCCTGAACGTAAAATTCGAAATGAAAGCCAGCATTCAAGTTATTCCGGATGGTCTTGGACGTAAAATGTAAAAATCTTATTTTTAAGGATGGTACTGACCGTGAAAACAAATAATATCAAGTTATTCTGGTACATGATAACCAGAAATCAAATTATCGAAATTGTCCTGAATGTGAAAACAAAAAATATTGAATATTATTATCAAATTTAGCCAACGAAATATTACCAATGAAAACAAAATTTTCCTGGTTGGCCCGAAACATCAAAACTAGAAATAAAGTGATTCTGGATTACCTGAAAATAACCAAAAATCTAATTACTATGCTTGGTCTTAAGCTGAATACCAGCATTCAAGTTATTCTGGATGGCCATCGGACATAAAATGAAATTTAAATTTCACTTAATGTGAAAACCAAATAATATCAGGATTGCCCTGAACGTGATAATCAGATACCGGGTTATTCTGGATGGCCCTGAACCCTGAACGTAATAATCAGAAAGCAGGTTATTCTGGATGGCCCTGAACACTGAACATAATAACCAGAAGCCAAGTAAATCTGGATGGCCCTGAACCCTGAACATAATAACCAGAAACCAAGTAAATCTGGATGGCCCTGAATTCTGAACATAATAACCAGAAAGCAAGTTATTCTGGAGGGCCCTGAAATAACCAGAAAGCAAGTAAATCTGGATGACTCTGAATCCTGAAAATAATAACCAGAAAGCAAGTTATTCTGGATGGCCCTGAACCCTCAACGTAATAACCAGAAAACAAGTTGTTCTGGATGACCCTGAACCTGAAAATATTAGATGCACTTACTCCAAGCTCCAACTTGACAGCCCCTCCATGTAATAAATATAAACCTCGCATCGCCCATGTATTGGTGTTCTGGTGGCCTGTATTGGAATGATTGTTCCCGCTGCATGTGTTGGGTGGATTTAATGGCAGTTGGCTGTTGCCACGCGGCGAGCCGAGCTGTGCCGAGCACAAGCAGTATAAAGCGCAGAGGGAAAACACCACACACCACACACTGAACAATTCTGCACTGTACACTCGCACCGTACGCTATACCAGAGATGCTCAGACTTGCATACACGAATATCAATCAACTATTTAATAGAAGGCAAGCGATCAACTCATGCAATTTAACCACTCCGGTCTATCGCCTTTGTGCAAGTTTTTTGTCTTAAACGAACTGTCAGATTTTAGTTATTTGTTTTTGGGGTGTTATGCCGTATTGCAAAACCAAATCCAAACCCAAAAACAAATAACAAAAATACTTTTGGCCGTGAAAACCTAAAATCATATCGAACTGTCAGATTTATAAAAAAATTGTTTTATTTCCGCTTTGCAAGTAAAGCTCAATAAATTAAAAATTTCTGTTTTTGAAGGTTATGAAATAAGCTTTCAAATTCTAATATTACAGATAAATATTCATCATCATCATCACTATTGGCTCTACAACCCCTGGTGGGTCTTGGCCTCCTCAAGAATCTTCCTCCACTCATCTCGGTTTTGTGCCAGCACTCTCCAGTTTAGAAGCTCCAAGATAGATATGTCTTTGAGGACGTTGTCGCTCCATCTTAGTCTTGGTCTTCCCAGGCTCCGTCGCCCTATTGGTCTTGAGTTCAGCAGATAAATATTAACATTTGTAAATATTAAAATTTAGAATGCAAACATAAAAAAATGAAAAACTGGCTATTGTAAACAATTTAGTCACCTCACTTTTTTACCATTTCATAAAAAATATTTAATAAAACATTAACACTGTCTAACGGCACCTATGCATATGATTTGGCGAGTGAAAACTGTTACTACAAAATAAGTATCCTTTATCTATATCTATGTATAGCGATAAATAGAGATATGTAGCGTGTTTCATTATAGTTATTCTCCTTTTTGTTTTAGGGTTGTAACAAGAATAAAAACGGAGTTATAACAATTACTGTGAGACTACACGTGGTGACTTGAAAACAAGCTTATTGCACTTGACTGCTATTATTATATTGTCGTGTAAACAAGCTTATGGTTGTAGTGGTTAAGAAAGAAAAAAGATGTCGACTATACTAATATAGTCGACACCAGTCAAGATCGATAAAAAATGATCACTTATTAAATTCATTCTCACACGGTTTAAAATAAAAGAGGCTAATAAATTTCCAGGATGTCGAATTTTTCATTTCAAAACACATAAAATTTGAAGAACTTGTGTTCTTTCTGAATCGTGTGCTGTCGAATTAAATAGTTCAATTTATGAATAGTCACGTAGAATGAGATCTACTTGTTAATCGCTTTATTGATTGTCAAAATTCGTATTTCATTGTGGTTATTAATTGCGGCGACCGAGGACGAGCTGTTTTAAAGAATTTTCATAGCCCCTCCAGACTCACGGCGAGAAGCCCCGAGAACACCCGAGAAGCGTGAATGTGATGAGTTTCTCGCATTCTCTTTCTCGGGCTCGGCTGTTCTCGGATAGTTGTCGGTAAATTTGGCCGCTTCAAAGGATTTATCGGGCGAGAAGCGAGAAGACTACTACACTCACGTTTTGTCTCAGTGTTGTTTAGTAAGCGGTTGAGAGTAGACGTGCGTCATATTTTTGTTTTTGTTTCGAAAATTTAGTTTCCTTGTGTTAGAAATGTGGAACAATCAACAAGAGTTGCAATTTATCGTACAGAGCCAAACCTGCAGCATTTTGAATATCACGAGAACAGATCACGAGTGAGAAAAATGAGAGTGTGGATAAGTGCTTGTTCTCGCGAGAAGTCTTGGCGAGAACTTCTCGCCGAGACTTCTCGCCGTGAGTCTGGAATCAGCATAACAATTCGTTAAAATTCAAGTTATTTTTCACCATGGGCCGGTTGTTTCACACTAGGTACTTAGATAACAACAGAAATCCTAATATTTTAAACGCGAAAGTTCGTATGGATGTATGCGTGTTTGTTACTTTTTTACGCAAAAACTGCTGAATGGATTTTAATGAAACTTTACAATAATATAGCTCTTACAATCGAATAACATATAGGCTATAATTTATAAAGCTAGCTAGAAAGGGGACCCGCGGGGGGGGGGGGCGCACGGGAAAGGTGTTTCCTGGAGAAACAATGTATTTCTTTGAATATGGCGTAGCAACGCATGCCGGGAATCAGCTAGTAGTATATTAAATTTGAATTTTAATGAAAAGTTCAAATTCTGGGAAACAATCAGTCTTAATAACTTAAGGACGTAATGAAATGGAAACGAAAAAATGGCTATCTGAAGGAAAGGAATTGATAATATGAATTGTAGGTAATCGTCAATTGGACGATTGATTGGGGGAATCGAAGTGTGTGAATGAATTAATAATTACATAAACTGTGTAGAATATAAACACATAAATATGTAAATTGAATGACTGATGATTCCTTCTGCCACCCACTTGTTTGGCTTAGCAGGACCTTATTAACGATGTGTATCTTAATAAATTTAAAAAAAGTGAATTTGATATATGTCAATATATTGGTAAACGCATTCTGTGGAAAGTGTAGATTTGCACAAATCCGTGGATCGTTAGATTTGTCGGTGATTCTTCATATAAATACGTAAATTTTACCAAAAAAAAATTGAAAAACGTTTGACCATCTCTGTTCTATGCTTTTTTACACTAGTGAACAGAGTACAGTACACACATAAGCAATACCAAAACTGTGTACGAAGTAGTGAAGCAGTGTGTTGGTAATGATTACCTCCGGACTTGTGGAGGTGCAGTGTTCTAAGCCATTTCAGGAAAATACAAGCATTTCAGGAAAATATGCTGAAAATCCGCAGGGCCTTATTAATTAACTGAGTTATAATTAAAACACTTATATTAGTAAAATTGACGTTGTCTAACAAATAGATTTGGTTGCTTTAATCGGCGGTTAGCACCATTTTTATTTTTTAACATTTGAACTCTGTTAACTGAGGATTTTCGGCCAATTTCAGGGTTGAGCATTTTATGATTAGTTTCCAAGCTTAGCGATCATACTGAACGAAATTTTCGGCTTGGAAAATTATTACCATCTTTGTTTGAGTGTTTATAAAAAAAAACTCATTGCCTTTTACTAATTTATTTATTTTCACATGTATATTTTCGCACGAAGAGTGAAAAGTACAACATTTTTTGTTAGAGTATGTACAAAAATATAAATGTGCAGATCCCACGTAGTAGAAGTGAAGCCTTCGGAAAACTAAAGTAGACAAGAGTGGGGAGGCTACGAAGCTTTGCAGACCGTGTTCATCTCTTTTTAGTGTCTCTATTTTTCGATTCATTGAATTTCAAATCACGACGGTACTAAAGAAGTTTTCATCTCAAAAATGACTGCTCTAGAACTTAAAATGATGCTCTTCGGCATATTATATTTAAAACACATTTATTAAATATTAAATTAAATACAGAGTTGAGAATTAAAGTGTTATTTGTAAAATTATTTAATCTGTTCAGGTGTCAAAAATAATACACTTTTTATGTCAATAATGCAAATAACTTTTAAATTGTTATAGTTTAAAAAAAAATTATATGTGGATGATTTAGATAGGTACCTTCGCTTTTGTGGAAAATCACCTATTTTTTTCAATCTTACTACTTAATATTGACAGTCAATGTAACAACGTATCAATGAAGTGAATTTGAAATGATGTAAAGGACAAAATATTAATTCTTCAGGAAATGATTTTTTTTTCAAAAAATGATATTTTTTGTTTTTGAAGACCTATAATTAATATTTTTTATTTTAAAATAGCATTGTTAATTTTTTTTAAATTTTTTGTAATTTTTCTGTAAAAAATCCTCTAAAAATGCACGTCGTAAAAGAAACACTTATTTTTCAAGAAATATTTTAATGACGCGAATCGAAAGAGAAAAAATGGAGAAAAGTGACATACTTCATTTTTGGATTTTTGGTCCTGCACGATATTTCAATCTTCCATGATCAATACGACTGACAGATTGCATCCGGTTCATCGATCATTAATACAAAACTGTATACAGGTATAATGCATTTGACCAATGAATTGTATTGCTGCGTTTAAATGCACAAGACTATACATTATGGTGGGTCAATTATTTAAACTTTTGAATTCAGAATCGCCTAGGGTCTTAAAAGTTGCGTTTTACGAAAAAAATGAGAACTGCATTTAAATTTTTTTAATGGTTGTTAGCTCGCTAAAACGCATAGGAAATCAGAAAAAAAACCTTAAAAATGTAGATACGTTTTAAGATTTTCACGGCCAAAAGTATTTCGTTATTTATTTTTGGGGTGTTATGCTGTGTTGCGCTACCTCCTTCTTTAGCCAACGTTTCGGTCACGCACACATCTACCGGATCTGCCCTGATGATGGACACTGCAACGATGTCCGAAACGTTGGCTAAAGAAGGAGGTAGCGCAACACGGAATAACATCCCAAAAACCAACAACGAAAAGCTAAAACACGTATTTTTAAATTATGGTAATTAATATATTTTTTTAAATAATTAACTTTTTAATGTTCGTTTGTTATTAAAAACTACGAATGACTGACAAAAATGTAAAAAAAAATCAAATTCATGAATGCGAAGTCTACAAGATTATTGATTTTTTCCAGAAAAAATATTACTTTCCCCTTTTATATTTTTAACATACCTACACATCACGTATGTTTTAGAACTGCAGTTATGGAATAAAAATTAAGTTTGCTACATAAAATATAACATGGACCCTTTCTTTAATTTTTTTTCCTAAATCGCGAAATCTGTTTTTTTTTTCAAAACTTCCGGCCATTTTAGCGAGCCAAAAGTGAACACTAATATCATTTATTTTTACGTTTTCGGATAGCTACAGATCATACGCAACTATTGAGACCCGAGGCATTCAAAAATGATGCTTTTTTATCTCTATGAAGAAAGACACAAGATACATCCATCTTGGTTGTAGAGAAATTTGGACATAGTTTTGCAAGCAGAGGACATAATATGTAATTGAAAATAAGTTAACGCAGACATTATTTTTTTAATTGATCTGCGTTTTCATAAAGAGAGTTTTAATATTTCATGGTAATCTTTAAATCATATTCAATCACCTATTATGAATAATCATGAAGAACTCAATTCATCTATAAAAAGTCATCTTTTTTATTAGAATTTTAACTAAAGAGATATATGTATATATACATATTGAAAAAAGTCACACGGTGAAATTTTTGTTCTGCGATGAAATTATTGTTTTTAATTTTTAAAAATTATTTGCGTTTTCTTCCAAAGTACTTGCTTACACCTAAAAACCAATTACAAAAATTCTTAACTAAAAATTTAAATTATAATACTTTACGTTGATATATCCTAGTGATTACTCAATAGTGTGTGCCACACATATACCGTATCTGCCCTGATGATGGACACTGCAAAGATGGCTAAAGAAGGAAGTAGCGCAACACGGCATCACACCCCAAACACAAGTAACGAAAAAAAAAAATGACAATATTTGAAAATCTCTTACCACCACCACAGTAAGCGGAAAATGTTGCTTGTGTCGTGATGGAGGACTTAGCTAGCCGAGGAATTGAACACCCAACGCCTGGGTGGGGCCCAAACGCCATGTCAACTCGACCACTGACCGGTAGATAAATATACACATTATATAATACCGATATAGGGAATTTGAAATGTTGTAAAGGAGAAAATGTTAATTGTTCAGGAGATCTAAAAGTGAGTTTTTTTTTTCAAAAAATCGTATCTCTTGTTTCTGTAGACTTATAATTTTGAATTTACATTATAGAATTACCATAGAATTACCATTCATAACACTTAAAAAAAGTGAATATCATTAGTAACATAATTAAATTTTTAATTTTTCGGACAAAAAATGCTTTTAATGCACGCTCGACTCACTTATTTTCCTCGAAATATTTCAACGACACGGATTGAATGAGAAAAAAGGAGAAAAGTGACTTTTTTAAAGTTTTCTTTATTCATTGAATTTTTTATTACATAAATTGGGGCTTTTTCGAACACCATGCTAGGCACATGCTCGTGTTGTGGGATTTAACTCATTTTGAATTTTTGGTCCTTTACAGCATTTCTAATTTCGCTATTGATATGTTAGGTGTACAGATTTTTTTTATTAACCAATACATATAATTTATAATTAACCAATGTATATAATATATAATATTAGTGGTAACAATACCTCCCTAATTAAGAAATTCTCGTGTTTAGAGAGGGAGCACTATCAGATTGACAGTACTATACATACTTAACAGTTGTTACAATTTGGATGTATGTAGAACTACTTTTTTAATGCATAATGAATAATAAGTTGGCTATTTTTTGTTGAACATAATTGAAAATTTTTATACATAATGAAAATATAAGTTGGCATTTTTTTCTTTTTTGTACATAATGTGAATTTTCATACATAGAGAAAATATAAGTTGGCATTGTTTTGTTCAATGGAAATATAAGTTTGCACATCGTAACATATATTTAAATCTAGTTAATAGTAAAATGTTTTTTAATTATTTGTTTAAAAATATCATAATTCCTTTCGGAATGTATTTCTTTAGGGAGTTCGTTAAAGCATTTTATGGCTGAGTATGTGTAATGATGTTGGGCTGTTGTTGTTTTAAGTTTAGGGATTATTATTTGTCCTAAGGTTCTCGGCCTGGTGCTAAATGACTTTGTTGTTAGTTTATCTTTGTGGATTTGAAGTAATGCATTTTTTTGATAAATTTTATTTAGTGGTAATACTTTGAATTCATCGAATAATTTTTGGGTTGAATAGTCTAATTGTTTCTTTAGAATAATTTTGAAGAGGCTTCTATGTACTATTTCAAGTGGGGTTACGTTGGTTTTATACGCTCCTCCCCAGCCTGTTATTCCGTATTGTATTAGGCTAATGCATAGTAAACCTTTAGTAGCGTAGATTTATGTAGAATATTTCTTAGTTTGAGGAATAAGTAATAAAGTTTACGTATTCTGTTTACAGTTTGTGCAATATGTTCTGCCCATTTAACAGTTGATATATAATTACGCCTAGGTATAGGTACACTTGGTATATATAAGGTATATACCAAAGATATTATTTGAATATCTTTGGTATATACATATAGGTACACTTAGTTAACATGGCAACATGAATGCGACAAAGTAGGGGTAGGGGGCAGAATTTTATCCAGTGTTCCGAAAATGTGCTTGTCGTAATGTAGTAGCCATCAATCTCTCGGTTAGCTATCCCTGCCCCCAGTGGACAGCGGGCAGCGGTGGAGAACTGGTATTTGGTAACTTGCGGTGGTGGTGTAGGAAGGTAGTGGTAGTGGTCAAGTACCGCGAGGTATTATTATTCCATTAATTGCGACCTTGGCCGCCATAGCGAGGTACCCGCAGCCCGCACTGCCACCAGTGCCCGCTGTGCCGGAGTGCCGCTGTGCCGGGCGCGGGCGGGGCGCTGCGAGAGACCACTCGGCGCGCGGTCAGAAATGTAACCAGACACTGCTATAATAATATAATTTTTTATAATGCACTAGCTAATTCCCGGCATGCGTTGCAATGCCATATTCAAAAAAATAAATTGTTTCTCCCTGCATGTCCTTTCGCGTGCGTCCCCTTTCCCTCCCGCGTTCCCCTTCCACCTTCCGCACCTTCCCTCTCCCCTCTCCCGCTCCCCCGCCAACACCCTTCCCGTTCCATATATTCATTCTCAGTTCATTCAGTTTTCAAACAGCTCGAGTGCCACCTATTACAATGTTTTATTGGTTTTAAATTGGTTGAGTCTATAGAATAAAATTTACTTATGCAGTGTGTGACTTACAACCAGTGATTCCTGATATTATTTGGAATAAAAAATGTTAATGAAAATTTTTCTCTCGGTTGACTTTTTTGATGACCTTTTTTATTTATTTTTTTTAATTTAAAATCAAACAAAAAAAAATTCTTCCCCGTGTCATTACTGGTCACTCAGCCAAGAAACCTCCCAACCTCTTAACCCGCCCGTGCCCCCAACTGTCCAACACCTATTTTTTTATGTTTTTTTAGGAAAAAACCTCAAAAATGTCACCGGAGACCAAAATTTAATTTACATTTTTTACTTCAAGAAATCAGAGTGTGTAGAAGTGTAAGTGTACGCGGTAAAAGTGTAACCATCCGGTAACTAAACAGACAATAGTGACAATAATGGGGAGGCTATGAAGCACCGCTCAAAGAAGATATCGATAGACTTAGAAATACCGCACAAAGAGGGGTCTGATTATACTACCTCATTCTCTCGCAGGCTAAATCCTATAGATGTACATATATGTTTGTCTCTTTTTAGTGTCACTATTTTTCGTTTCATGGAGTTTCAAATCACAACGGTGCTAAAGAAGTTTTCACTTCAATAATGTCAGATATCACTGGTTAAAGTAAGTCAAGTACGTCCCTTAACGCTCTTTACAAAAGATAGAAGAAGAAAATCTAAGATAAATTAACTTGTAAAAGCCATTCGCTCATGGAGAACTGAAAAAAAAACAGTTAGCGACGCAACCGCAATCAACCCCATAAACAAAATCTATATTTTTCTGATATGACATGTCAAAACATGACAAAACTTGACAGGTCGTAAACCGCTATCATGGCAACCTGTCAACAATGCAACTGAAACGCGACTGCCGCGGCGACCAGCAGTGCAGTCGCGTTTCAGTTGCACTGTTGACAGGTTGTCATGGTAGCGGCTCACCACCTGTCAAATTTTCGTTGTTTCGTTGTTAGATCAGAAAAATATCGATTTTGTTCAGGAGTTTGATTGCGGTAGCGTGGTTAACTGTTTTTTTTCAGTTTCCTCACAATGAAATAGACATAAAAAAACCGCAGGTAAGTAATATTTGCTATCAACATGAAAATAACTATAATTTTTTAAATCTCAAATTTTGTACTCTGGTCATCGCTGATGAAATGCAGACAACGTTAATCTATTCTTGGCGTCATCAAGATTAATGCACTAAATTAATGTTGAGTGAGCCACACACGTGCGCTTTGCATAACCGCACCCACATTGAAGGTGCCCACTGCCCACCCTCTGCACATCCGTCCACTTCAGGGTTCACAAATGTCACACGAGGGGCACCCACGTAGATAAGTTTAAATTATTACTTGATGGGATCAGTAGCGACATGTGATTGAAACATATGTGTATTTTTTTTATAAAAATAAATATCATTACATCGGAAAATGATATATACATAACCCCAATGCGCTCAGGAATCGCTGGTTAAAATCTACCGTGTTACAATCTGTATACTCTCATTATTGATGTTTCTCGACATTATTAAGAATCTGCTTTGATAAAAAAGCGACATGTGATTGAAACATATGTGTATTTTTTTTTATAAAAATAAATATCATTACATCGGAAAATGATATATACATAACCCCAATGCGCTCAGGAATCGCTGGTTAAAATCTACCGTGTTACAATCTGTATACTCTCATTATTGATGTTTCTCGACATTATTAAGAATCTGCTTTGATAAAAACTCATTCAAAATGCCAGTAAAAATAGTCTAAAAATCTTAAATCGCACACAAAATCATTCAGGGATTATTTTTCATATCCAGGCTAGCAACTAGGTAGTACCAAACATTCAGTCTCTTTTACAAAACTATAAACATGTATGCATGTGAAAGAGAAATTAGACGTACTTAAGGTACTTTGCAATGTCGAAAAAAATCACGTGAACGTGCAGGTACATAATCTTATTTAGCAAATCTGGGCATTGAATATAATTTCTTTAAAACTCAATTTTGCTTAACTGAATACAGCGATCAATGCGAAATATCGCAGAGTTTATTTTTGTGCCATTACACAAGCTTAATGCTATGTGTTTTTTTATAAACGTTTTTACATCAATAATCATTACAATAAAAATGTTTCGGTAGCTTCGTATTAAATGTTACGATTGAAGGAAGCAATATAAATTATCTCTCATTCACTACCGTGACGTGAACAAGTATTTAATTAAATAAGATATTGTACATGTTTAATATCAAGAGGTAATGGGTAAATAAATACGCACGGCAAACTTCAATTATAAGATTAATTTATTACCGGATGAAGAACCTTATTGCTTCTGTATTCAGTAAGTGCATAATAAAGTCTTGCAAATAACAAGCATAGGTCAGCTTTTGTTTTCAGATACCTGCTTAGGTTAGTCATCGATTCGATAGTCAATAATGTCATTGGAAATGAAGTGATTCGATGAATTTTTTTGTAATGTGAATACCGCACAAGATTTCCAAATGTTCCCGTCTAGAGCCAGTGAGACTATGGCATCCCAATTGGAGTATGTTGTGAGGCTGAAGATAGTGAGTAGGAGAAGGAATTGGGAGAAACAAAGGTGGGAAAGTACCTGGCTATTCAGATTTGGTCATCAAACACGGCTAAAGCTATTTCAAGCAACGTTTCAATGCTAACTGGTGGTTTTAAATTAGGGCGATACTGAGAGTATCTTCCACCCTGGTACGTGAAGCAAATATGCTATATATCATTTTAAATAAATTCAATGTGAAATAACACAAATCTATCAAATAATATTTGAACGCGTGAGCTTCGGATTGCTAGTCGAGAGCCTTACCCCTCGACTACGGAGGCCATCAAATCAAAAATAAAAAAATAAGTGAGATTAGGCGGAATTTAAGTAACGATTTTTTTATAAGTAATAATTTTTAGCCTGAAACACTCATCTACATTGAAAAAATCTCCCGAGAAAAGATACATGCCGCCGACGGGACATTTATTACTTATAATAATTGTTACCCTTTTTGCTATGCATAAAAATCTTGTCTTAAACATTACTTTATGAATTAAAAAATAATAATTAATATTTGATAAGTTAAAGTATTTCACCAAAAAATGTAGACATAATTTGTCTCGACGGCACCTAGTGGGAGATTTAGCACTTACAATGCCTTTCCCATATTAAAATAAAGTTGGTTGTTTGCAGGTGGAAAAATGTAATAAGCAGTAATTGTTGAATGGAACACTAGTATATATTGAATTATTTGACGGGTAGGAGATAAGCCGACGTAGCTCAGTAGTTAAAGAGCAGTTGACCGGATATCAGAAGGACGCGGGTTCGAGTCCCGTCGGCGGCATGTATCTTTTCTCGGGTGATTTTTTCAATGTAGATGAGTGTTTCAGGCTAATAATTATTATTATTACCCTTTGTGCTATGCATAAAAATGTTGTATTAAACATTAGTTTATCAATTAAAAAATAATAACGATTTTTTTGTTAACGCTCCAAAGTTTTAAAATTTCGGACACCCGAAAATGATTGATTATATTCTCGAAATAACAGCAAAAGGCGGTTTTCTTAAATTTAATAAAAATATGTTCACTATTCCATCGATTAAATTCCTTATTATTAGCGAGGCTTTGCCCAGATTTCAACAATCAAAAAACGATTTGTTTTTTTTATTAAAATGGCTTTGTATCTAGCTTGATTTGGTATTATTGCATCTCTAGTGATTAGTGATTAGAATTATTTTAGGTACCTATCCAATTTATGCATGTTTCTTGAGTGTGGGTTAAAAATACCAGCATTTTCCTTATATAAGGCTGCTGAGTGAATTCCAGGAAGTTTTGCATTAAATAATAGGCGTGAATCCAAATAAATTTATAGAAAATTCCAACGTGCATTCAGCACATTATAATTAATAGGAAAGAATTTCAGAAGAAAGCGGAGGACTTAATTGCATAATACCTGTATTTTATTTGCCCAAAAATTCTACGAATACATTCCAAGGCCAATTTGAGTTGATAGCTAAAATATAAAAGACAAGAGTATATTATAATGTGCATCTTTCTAGGAATGCTTTGACTGTTTTTAAATTTTTAAATTTTTCCTGTAAAAGCTCCTACATGTAGGCAAAATTGATAGCACCAATGTGTAAGAATGTAGGTATACGTCATATAGGCTAACAATAGATTAACAAATCAACCTGTATTTTCCATGTACTTGTTATAATATTTTTTAACCCGTCTGTCTGTTCAACTGGTTTTTTTTCTTTGCTTGGCTGCAACCATCAAGTGTTATATAATTTTATCAAATTAATACAATTTTACTAAAGGATTTCATAATCTATAGAATTTCATAACCTAGCATTTATAAAAAAACTTCAATTTGATAAACTCTATTAACAACGCGATGATCTTTTCACTAATGATATTATTACTCGTAGATAAAAATTATGCATACATTTATGAAAATAAAATTAAAACACGGAAAGGGAAGGGGACGCGGGAGGGAAAACGTAAGCGGAAGGGAAACGAGGATAAATGGAAAAGGACACGCTAGGAGTCATAATTTCTTTATTTAAGTGGCAGTGCGGTTTGTAAATAAATACAAGGGTAATACTATTATAGACTAAAATTTGCCAAAATATTGAATTTGCGTTGCATTTTATCCTAGTACTAGCTGGTTCCCGGCATGCGTTGCTATGCCATTCAATAAAGAAATTGTTTCTCCCTGTGTGTCCTTTCCCATTCGTCCCGTTCCCCATTCAGCCTCTCCCGCCTCCACCTTCCCTCTCCCCTCTCCACTTCCCCCCTTCCCCCGTTCCGCGAACCCCCCTCCCGAGTTCCCCTCCCCCCTTCCACTCTCCCGCTTTCCATACATTCAGTTTTCAAACAGCCCGAGTGCCACCTATTGCAATTTTTTTTACAAATTTTGTAATTCCAGAGCCCACCAGTAGTTTTATAGAAACCTTGTCCTGACAACAACGAACACAAAAAAAAAGAATTATCCAATTTGGTACAGTCGTTCGGAAGTTATGCGCGTACATACATTTCGGCTATTCATTTTTATTTATTTAGATAGAAGATATCTATTATATCACAATATAGACCTCATGCCTCTGTTCAGAATTATTTCCATTCTTTTAACCTGTGTTTTATTGCTCAGAAAAATTACGCTTATGCAGTAATTCAGGTGGGATGCTGCTACTACAGTAGTGTTCTAGAACAATTTTATTATTTTAAGATCTCACTTACCCTTTATCTTGCTTAAAAAGTTAACCCTTTTCGCAATTTTTAGTTAAAATTTTAACGTTAGTGTTAAGTTTAATCGAGAAGCAGAGCAAGAATAAAGGGGTTTGAATGTTAATCAATTTCCACCAATTATGAAAAGGTAAGACTTAAAAAAAGTGTATATAACTTCGTAACCCGTTTCCAATAGCAACTGTATTTAAAAGACTTTTTTCAAGAACCTCAATAAACACTCTGACGTGATCAGGCGCCACATCTTAATTGAAAAATAAAAACTTTTTTCTTGTTTAATTGGCAGGCAGTCAGCAATTCTTACAAGAAATTATATAAGGTAGGGAGCGGATCCGTAAAGGAAATTTGTTTGCTTTATAAAATTCCAGGTTTAAAGAGGTCGTATTATAAAAAAATATGTTTCGTGTTGTTTATTGGAGTACTTCTGATAATATTATTTAATTAATATGACGGTAGAAAAAAACTTTAAATCGAAGAGAATATTCAATGGGCACTTTTATTATTACCGTGATCATCCACAATCACGGTACCGTGAGGGCATAAAAAAGGAAATAAACATATGTTCCTTATCACTATAATGCTGTAGCCCTTTCTTACACATTAAATAATTGTGAGACAAAAAATGAAACACACAAAGTACTTGTGACTGTTTCCTCCAAAGTACAACTTTTTTTCTTTTAGAGGAAAGAGATACGTCTTATTACGGCTCAGCCACGGCGCGACGGGAATTGCGTTTCATTTTCTTTATATATTTGGGGGAGTTGTATGATAATGATTGTATGTTTCCTTTTGGGGGGGTGCAGACGTACGTTCACCGTTTATCTCATTTTCGACTGTTGTTATGTAGAACGTAAGAAAAAGTTGCAGCATCTCACGATTAAGAACAAAAGCAAAACCATTAGCGCATCGACATTTTTGAATTTTTAGAATTCAATCACAATTCAATATTATCCTTGTAACTATATTCCATACTTTCAAAATTATCGCTACGGCTAGAAGTCTTGTAAGGGTCTACGGAGACGTCACGGTGCTGTGTGAGAGATGCAAGAAAATTATTACATTTTCTCCTTTGGAGGAAACAGACCCACGTACATTGTGAATCTCATCTTTTGAAAGAGCTGCAGCATTATTGTGATAAGGAACATATGTTTATTGTCTTTTTTCCGTCATGGTAACATAATCGTGAATCGTCACTAGTCACTACACGAATGCCGTAGAAGCAATGTTCAATGTCACTGCCCAGTTATAGAAAAAACACAAAACATAAAATATCTCGGAGTAATAATTTATTGATGGGACATACACATCAAATTGATTTATTTCTTGATGTTTCTTTTTTATGTATAAATATTTGTAAAAAATTTTTTTTTTGTAAACTATTTATATGTATAACGTAATTTCTTATATATATTAAAACTAAATTTGTAATGTGTAAAACATATGCACCAGATTTAAATGAAAAAAAAAAAAAGGAAAAAAAAAAGGAAAAACTAAACCCTTTCACACACTTCCCCAAATGATCATCTAGTCAACCCACGCTATGAAATTGCACTATATAAGTATTATAAATACAAAACAATACAAGAACAACATGTCAACCTACTAGAGACCAAATGGGAATATAATTCACCGACTCCAGATATTTTCATATCAGAGGGTTCGGCTCTGTGGCATTTCTAATTGAACCTATAAATCCTACCGATCCCTCAATATAAATATTTAAAAAATCCTTTGTAATCCTACATGTATTTAAAATGACTGATTTTTGCATTTTTATATACAAATTCTTTGACAAATCTAATATGCTTAAATTTTTAATCAGATTCCTAGGTATTATGCCAGTGGCCGAAATAACAAATGGCAATATTTTTATAGTCCGAGAATGCCAAATTCTTTTAATCTCATTTCCTAAATCTGTGTATTTTCTTATTTTTTCAGAAATAGTTTTTTGAATATTACAGGAATTTGGAATAGCTACATCAATGATGTAAGTTATTTTTTTAATTTTGTCATGTAAAACTATATCAGGTCTATTATGACTAATTGTTCTGTCTGTTAGTATAGTTTTATCATAATATATTTTATAAAATTCATTTTCTAAAAATGAATTTGGTTCATATTCATAATATGGTACTATATTACGGCAGTCAATCAAGTTATGTTTAATTACCAAACTTTGGTGAATTATTTTTAAAACCTGATTGTGCCTAAATGTATACTCGGAAGGCGCTAATATAGAACATCCCGATATAATATGTTCTATAGTTTCGGGAAAAGCCAAACATTTTCTACATAAATCATCAATTTGATTTATATCTTTGATTATATGCTTTCTATAATTTTTAGTATTAATGACTCTATCTTGAATGGCAAGCATAAATCCTTCTATTTCTGCGCTCAACTCTCCAATACTCAACCATTTGTTTGACGAAAGTTTGTCAACATACGTTTGGTTGAGATAATTGAAGTGTTTTGCGTGAATAATTTTATTTGACCAGGAATCTAATAATTCCTGGTTAGTATTTATAAGAATGTTGGCATTCTCGTCATATAAATTTAAAGGTGTACTATTTCTATCTGCCTTGCAAATTATTTTGTGCATTTCTGAGCTATTAGCTTTCCTATGGAAAAAATTTCTAAGCATTTCTACCTGATTGTGTTTCAAAGATGTTATTTTGACTACACCTCTACCTCCTAAATTTCTAGGTAAATTAATTCGTTCTATAGCTGAATTTGGATGATGGCAATTAAATTTTGTTAACGTAGTTCTAATTAATCGTTCTAAACTATCTAAATCTGTATTGGACCATTTAATTATGCCAAATGAGTACGTTAGTAGAGGTATTGCCCAAGTATTTATTGCTTTTACTAAATTTTTAGCAGATAGATTGCATTTTAAAAATTTTCTGATCCTAGTTTGAAATTTAATCCTAATATCATTTTTAATACTAGTGTGATCTAATCTATTCGATTGCGGGTATCCTAAATATTTATAAACCTCATCCCCTTTCATACTTTGAATTTTGAAATTTCTAAATATACCCTCGTCTCCATCTACAATTTTGCCTTTCTCTATATGGATTGTTTTACATTTATCTAAACCAAAAGTCATTTTAATATCATCTGAAAAAATTTTAACTACCTTAATCATTTTCTCTAAATTTGATTCAGAATTTGAAAATAATTTTAGATATATAATAGATGTGAAACTATACTACTCTCTCTTGTATTACCCTTAATTTTTATTCCAAACTTGCTTTTAATTAACATTTTAGAAAGGGGATTCAATGCTAAGCAAAACCAAAGAGGGCTCAATGATTCTCCTTGAAAAATCCCTCTTTTTATTGAAATGCCCGGTACTACTATTTTCTTACCTTTTAAATTAACTAGCAAATCTGTATTAATATTTACTGTACATAATATTTTTCAAAAAGCTAATTATAATTGGGTTAACTTTATATATTTTTAATATTTTGATTAGCCACGAGTGCGGGACACTATCAAAAGCTTTTTGATAATCTATATAACAAGTATGTAAATTACGCTTTTGATTTTGAATTTGTTTTAAAATTACAGAATCAATAACTAACTGTTCTTTACATCCCATATGTTTTCTGCGACAACCTTTTTGTTGTTCAGATAAAATATTTTTTTCATCCAAATGAGTATATATTAAATCTGTCAAGCAAGAGGTTAAAATTTTGTATATTGTCGGTAGACATGTAATGGGTCTATATTGAGAGGGATTATTAATATGTTCGCTTTTAGGCAACATATAAGTAATGCCCTTAGTTAGAAAATTAGGAAAATTTTGAGGTTCTCTGACAAGTTTTGAAAGATTTTTTGCAAAAAGAGGATGTAAAGTAGTTAGACGTTTGTACCAAAAATTATGTATCCAATCGCAACCCGTGGCTTTCCAATTATGAGTATTTTTTATTATTTTGGCTAACAATTCAACCGATATATCAGAAAAACTCATTTGTTCAATGTCTGAACAATTGAGTTCTTCATTTTCTATCCAGTTACCTGCCTCATTATGTTTTATATCTTTACTCCAAATGTTTGTCCAAAAATCGCGCATATCTGATTCAGATGGCAACGGAATATTATTATTCGAAATAATATTCTGTTTATCGTCAAGTTTGGAATAAAATATTTTCTCATTTTTCTGAAATAATCTATGATTATTTCTTTTATTATACGTATAATTATATCTTTTTAATCTACTAGCTTTTACACCTAATTTTTGTTTTAATAAATCTAATAAATCATTGATTATATTTTCATTATTATTATTATTTATTATTATTATTATTATCAAAGGTATTACTGAAAAACTCACATGCCCTATATATTTCTTTAAAAATCTAAGAAATCTGGTAAATAAAAAAGGATTTGAAAAAGGCTTACTACGCGTTATGTCATTCTCGAATTGAATATGGAATTATAGGATGGGGATCTACTATACATAAATATGTACTCAACCTGAATACAATTCAAAAGGGAAAAATTAAGACCACACTGAAAGTACCTATTAGAACGCCTTCGATTAAAATTTTCAATAGCTTTGACGTACCAAATGTACGAGGAATACATGCCAAAAATATATTATTTAAGCTATTCAAAAATACTGAATCCTCTACTAGACCACGTATCCGGTCGAACATTACACTAGATCGAATAAAAATGACATAAAAAACTTTCCAAGTTATAAAACCACATTCGGGCAAAGAAACTACACTTATTTTGCAACTTAACTCCATAATATTCTTCCCCAAGACATAAAACTAATAAAAAAAAAATTATGAGTACAAATCAAGAATAAAAACATGGCTGAAAGAGGTCAAGGAAAACACTTTAATGAAGACACTAAAAACGACATAGAAGACAAATAAACTATAATTAAACAATTTTAGTCCGCCTCGGCACAGGAACCCCTAGTGACTGTGAGGAGGACTAAGAAATACAATATCTTTACCTAACATTACCATTATATTTTGTATACTTAAAGAATTATTTTATATAGTCGCTTAAATAAAAACAACAAAAAATATAATAAAAGCGCTCATTCTCCCATCTGATAATAAGTTTAACAGTCACGTTAAAAATGCAGCTTGCTCCCTTTTGTTAGGAATAAGTTACAAAAGTAGATTTAAGAAATGTAACCACTGATGCCTTTGGCAGACATAACCTAAAACATAGTCGAAATATTATATTTCTTTTAACTTAATCTATCTATCTATCTATCTATCTATCTATCTATCTATCTAACTATCTATCTATCTATCTATCTTCTATCTTCTATCTTCTATCTTCTATCTTCTATCTTCTATCTTCTATCTTCTATCTTCTATCTTCTATCTTCTATCTTCTATCTTCTATCTTCTATCTTCTATCTTCTATCTTCTATCTTCTATCTTCTATCTTCTATCTTCTATCTTCTATCTTCTATCTTCTATCTTCTATCTTCTATCTTCTATCTTCTATCTTCTATCTTCTATCTTCTATCTTCTATCTTCCATCTATATAAATCTATCTATCTAGTCTATCTAGTAAATAAAAATGAATCGCCAAAATGTATGTACGCGCATAACTTCCGAACGACTGCACCAAATTGGATAATTCTTTTATTTTTGTGTTCGCTATTGTCAGGACAAGGTTTGTATGAAACTACTGGTGAGCTCTGGCATTATGAAATTTGTTTAAAAAAATTGCAATAGGTGGCACGCGAGCTGTTTGAAAACTGAATGTATCGGGACTGAATGTATGGAATGCGAGAGGGGGAAGGGGAACTCGGATAAGGGGTTCGCGGAAGGGGGGGTAACCAGGGAGGGGGAGGGGAACTCTAGAGGGGGATTCGCGGGACGGGGGGCAGAATGGAGTGGGGGAGAGGGAAGATGGAGGAGGCAGAGTTGGAACGCGAGGGGAAGGGGACGCGGGAGAGGAAAGGGAGGCCGAAGGGGAACGGGATGAATGGGAAAGGATACGCAGGGAGAAACAATTTCTTTATTAAATGGCGTAGCAACGCATGCCGGATACCAGCTAGTAAATAAATAAAAAACCTAAAACATATTTTTTTTCCCAGAAGCTATCTAAAATTGGCCTCTAGTAACTAAAATCAATTTTCCTATACTACTTAACTTTAAAAAATAGTTGCAATTTAAAATTCTGATAAACTGGTTGTGAAAATAATTCACTTTAAACTCAAATAAAATAGTGTGTCCAAAGTTACCATGTTTTTGTTGTTAATATTTATGTGGGATTTGAAATTAGGGAATACACATTACACGTAACAAAACACGATGCAGTTTCAGAAGAAACATTTGTAGATGTTGCATTTATCTTCTACGGGGATTGACGAGAATTGGCCAAATTGTAATTATGTAATAACGTAGTCTATTTCTGAAACTGATCTTACGTGCCAAGTCCATAATATAAACAAACGAATCTATGATTAGAAACACATTGCAACAACTTAACTTAATAAATGATGCAACGAAAACAGACGTGTAAAGTTGCTTCCATTCTGCATTTATGTATCTAAATATTTTGCAGAAGAAATAAAAAGCAAAACTTAATTTTTATTTTGGCTATTTGGCTTTACGCCCTATACTACTATTTTAGAAATTGCATAATTTAACATTATAATGCTTCTTGAACTCCAGACAAAAACTGAGCATGAAATCAAGAGTCTGTTCTAAGTAGGTTGCAAAGCAAAGATATTGTAATCCAATATCTTTATTCCAAAGCCATGTTGTGAGGTGGGTAAAAGGTCTCTTTTCCAATAAATGGTTCCCGGGGCGGCGGTACCCATACCCGACTCCCAAATTTAGGGATGCCCGGGTTCATAGGGTGAGATTTGTTTAGGTTTTGGCGGCGGATGAATTTGTCCACCTACAACGTTGCGGGTCGGATCGGGAGAGACCGTTTGAGGGAGACCTTTTGACCTCTCCAGCAGGACTCTCTCGGAACATCGCCTTGCACCGCAGTGGGAAGGATGGATTCATACGTCCGTCACTCCTGGAGACACTGACCCACAGATTTCTACCCACCCTTCATTCCATGAACCTTTACTTCCTAGAACTTCATCACCTTCATTTCCTCATAATATCCTCCACACAGCATCAGTAAAGATGACACAGGCCCTGGGTGAATTATTTTCCTCAGGGGCTCCCGTGTGGAGTACATGTAAAAAAGTGGAGACAAATCCAGAGGAAAAGACATCTACAATTCTAAAATCTTGATCGATTGCCCCAGTGGAAGCCACCCAAAGGTAGACAGACTGACTGCGTGATAGCAGATTAAAGCAGGGTATGAAGAAGGCCTGAAAACCGTACTAGAATGACTGCACAAGAACCAGATCCAGATAAGAAAATGTGACTGACACGCAACTCCACGATTACGATGTCTTCTTTTTCAAATCAACGAATATTTTAGTAAATTATCATCACCTCTAGTTTGATCAAAGTCTTTAGTTCGAATTTTTCAGGTGAAACCTCATAAAAACACTCTTCCATGACTTCCTTAAATAGTTTCCATCATTTACCTATTAATCTTGTATACCTACCGAGAGGCACAACACTATATTAACTACGGTAGGGTATTTTAACTGTCTTTTACCTGTAATTTTTAATTTTCTACGTAGGGCTCACTGTACAGCTTCAAAGCGACCCAATATCGGGGGATTAGCAGGTGAAGCATGCACGAATATGTCACAAACATCGCCGCGTACACCGGTTACCCCACGTGACTTATTGCAAGAATTATAAGAATATTACTAACTTGATGGGTGTGTACAGGACATTATTTGCTTAGAGCAGGTTCTGTTGCCTGCAAACTAAGTTATTAATTATAACTATAAATAGGATACAGTTTATCATTGGTGAATGACGGCGATGACATAATGCGGATGCTAGGCACAAGGTACAATGAACAAAATGCAAGGGGCATTACAGGGTGTTAAGGGACGTACCTGATTTACTTTAACCAGTGATTCCTGACATTATTTGGAGTAAAAAATGTAAATGAAATTTTCGTCTCCGATGACATTTGTGATATTTTTTTTCCTACAAAAACGTAAAAAAATAGGTAGTTGTTGAAAAGTTGGGGCCGTGGTAAGAGGTTGGGCGGTTACTAGGCTGAATGACCAGTGACGATATGAGGAAGAATTTTTTTTGATGGATTTTGAGGAAAAAATAATTGGAAAAAAAGAAGGTCTGTACGCTTAGATCTTTTAAAATACGCAACGGATTTCCATGCGGTTTTCACCTAAAGATATTTTTATTTTTCAGATAAAGTGATTCATGAGAAAGGTTTAGGTATATAATTTGTCAAGGTTTGGTGTAAATTGGTTGAAATACTTGAAATATATAATATATAAAGGGAACGGGCTGGCAAGCGGGGTTGGTGGGGATTTGATATGTATGCAAAATAACAGATAGCGTTGGTTATAAAGGTTGGGTAATGGCGTTGTGCTTCATTAGCCACAGCAACGTGCGACCGGGTCTGCTAGTTTATTATAAAGATATACAATAATATATTAATAAATAATGAAAATCCAATTTTTTAAGATAATAATCAGTATTTTCCGAGTTGAAAATTAATTATATGAAATTTTCTCGATACAAAAAAAATCGCGAAGCGTGCTCCGGAAATTATTAAAAAGTCACAACCAGTTCTGTTATTATAACACATAGGTATGAAAAAATCTCAGTGTTTCTTTAAATGTCGAGAGATAAAGAAATTTTCTTTTTTTTAAATGAGTTAGGCTTTATTAAACATGATTTGCTTACGCGTATTACTTAAAACCGTTTTTTTATATTATATAGCGCGCTCCCTCTAACATTAACATTTACATAATACCTTCCTTTCAAACCATCTTCTTCTTCTTTTGAACGCTTACTACTTAAGTCTTGAGCATGATAGGAGTAGCACAAAAATATAAGAAATAAAAATCACTTGGGAGCTGTACAAAAAAAAATAATAACAAAAATAAGAAAATGTGTTAAAATGCCATGTCTTTTTTACTTTATCTACTATCAACGAAGATCTAAAAATAATGAAAACTTATTACCAGGTACTAACAGATAAACAAACATTTATAAAGAACTTACAACACATAATAATTATTAATTGCTTTTAACAATGACACATAACTAATTTATTACATCTTATGACCAATTATTTACACTTTTGTAAGCAATTATCGATTAAGTTAATTCATTTATATTTCCTGAAGCTTAGCTGTCATTACGATCAATTTTTCTATGTTTGATTATCGCGTTTTGCAGCTTGGGTTTGCTCTGTGAACTAACCAACTGAAAAGGCTCACCATTCTAAATATATACCTATTTGTATAAATGTGCGGCTGCCTTGACTTTGGAGTTTCCAGTCGGCCGCACATCTGCACATTCCGCGATATCTCGGAAACGCGAAATGCAGCCGCGTCGTGTTACCGCATAGGTACAAGTGACGTCACAAGGCCCCATCCCGCAACCGGCCGGACTGCCGGACTTGTGTGGCACAAAGCACAAGTCACAAGTCACGGCGGAGACCTTGGACTTGTTCCCAGCCACCCCTCCTCCACTCCTCCGGGATCCCGTCTTCACCCCAAGAGGCAACAGAACCGGTTTTGATCAAGACACACACAAGACTCGCAGAGAATATGGATGTAGTCACACGGCCACACTGAGAGGCTACACAGATTGACACATTTACATGCACAAAAACCCGTCTCGTCTTTTACTTGTAGGTTCTACGGGTATACAGAGTATTATAAGTGTTGGTGTTCTGTACACCCTACACAGGTAAAGCCGGATGACACACGATGCTGGAAAATATTGGCTTGGAGATGGCAGTAAATTTTGCAGGCTATTAAAAAATATTGGCAATAAAACTTTCTTACCGATTTTCTCCAACCGTTTGTTAAATTTGTCAATAAATGGGTATTGTTTTATAAAGTAATTTGTCTAAAATTTTTGATTTTTCTAAAATTCGTTTGATAACTACCAACATGGTTATTATCAGACGTCTCAATACATATTTTCCGAAATCATCTTCTTAGTGAATGTTCCAAAAACATGAAACGAACTATAGGAGTTTTTAGAGAGACAATTCAATAGATTTTGTTCTTCGTAGTTGAGATTTCGAGATTATAAAATGATATTTGGAGACCGCACAAAATTACTGAAATTTATGAAATATTTTATGATGTATTATTTGAATATAATTATTGCTATCCGTAACTGACTTTGGATTTATGGCCCGTTACAACAAAACAAGGTCTCAAATGTAAAGCGACGGCTTGAGAATACACAAGCCAAATTGTGTGTATTGTTAGTGTGCCAGGGTGCATATACACACGCGAGCCGAACCACGAATTATGGAAAAGGAACGAAACCACTGCAAACGGCGCAAAATGCCGCTCGTCGTTGTTTCGTTCCTTTCCCGTAATTCGTTACTTGGATCGCGCCTATGTTCGCAAATGTATACGTAGCATAATATCATCATGAGTATAGGTATCACTTGGTAAACGGAGTCTAGAAGCGATCGATTATAGCGCAAAGCGATTTTTATTTAATTTGTGGATAATTTTAAAAAAAAGAAAAAGTTAATCAAGGGGAATTGTCGCAGATGGCCTAGCTATAAAATTGTAATTTTTTCAAGTTGTTTTTGAAGTAAAACTTCTTAAGCACGCTTGACTTGAGGAGTAAACTGGTAAATGCGTGATGAAAGCGTTACGAAAAGTGTGATCGGGCGAGGCGTACGATTGGACCTTTACGCATGCTTGACTTGGGGAGTAAGCTGGTGAATATGTGACGAGAGCGTTATGAAAAGTGTGATCGGGCGAGGCGAACGGAAGTTGAGAGGGAAATATAAGTTAGTGAAGTTTTACTTCAGTCGTGTGGTTTAATCTAAAGCACACTCGTTTTTTATATGCATTCATTCATTTATAATGAAAAAAAATATAATTTACGTTTTTGTTTTTTATAAAGTAGTGATTTTTTAAACTTTTAATTATCTTCAAGCTAAACGATATGAAATTCAATTTATTTATTTGTTTATTTATCTTAAGAATGCTACATGTTATAATATTACTGGTCTTCCACGTTAGATCACGTTTTTTGTTAAGCATAATATAAACTGATTCATAATAAAGATTAATCTAATATAGTAAATAACACTTCATATACTCTTATATCCTGGTATCGTATTCATCCTGATAATAAATTGTATGTACCAAGAACTTATTATTGGGTTGGTAGGTCTATTCGTTATTACATGGAATTTGCACCCTGCTTGCACCGTCGACTCTGTACTCTACCACCATCCACTCTGTACTTATGCTATAAGCACCCCTCTCCTACCACTTCCCCTCCAGACCACCGAAGGTTTACTACACAACAATTATATATATAAGAGTCCAAACCGGTTTTCTCGGCGATGGATTTAGTATATACATCGTACAGTTTAGCTGCTAGGTTTAAACAATAGATTCTCAGCTGTCAAAAGTGGTCCATGAAAGATTACATCTTAGATAGATTTAATGCAAAAAGGAGATAAATCTGTAACTACCCAACTTGGTTGGTTTTTGACAATTTTATTGATATCAGAAGAAGACTTAGAACTTGATGAATTTGAAATCTGGGTGACTAGTATGTGTTCAGTTCTGTGGAATTGTACCTACTATTTATGATAGCTAAACTCCCATAGGAGAGAGCACCAGAAGAATAAAGATAGAATTGAAACGATTTCGCAATATAATTTAGAAAAAATGATGTGTGTGCAGGCGTCCCGTGTTCGATTCCTCGGCTGGCTAAGTCCTATATCACGTGCAACATTTTCCGGATTCTGTGATGGTAGTAGAAGATTTTGAAATATTGTCAGGTTATTCGTAACCCGAGAATGTTTGTCTTTAAAAAAAAAATGGGACAGTGTATCTCTTTGGTACATATGTTGTTACGTCATTTGCTATCACATTAATACGAGCTTGAGAATGGAAAATAAGTTACGTATTCGGAGATTTTATACTGTTACTATTCAAAATTGATTGCAGGATCGTTCGATTCTCACCAAGAACATGGCAATATCTGTGGAGATCCCTGAGGTGCATGTGCGTAAATCATGTGGAAATGTGGAGATTCGCAAAGAATTTAAGCGTAAAGAGTAAGATTAAGAAAGAAAAAATCTTAAATTGTTTGGACATGTATGAAAAAAGGATTAGGAGAATGTATGACGTGAACGTGAATGGTAGAAGAAGTCGGGTACGCTCGAGGAAGACACGAATAGATCAAGTGAACTAAATACTTGATACTTGAAATTGAAATACCAAATACTTGAAGCAAAGAGTGTGTGCCAAGATCGAGTTGTTCGGCGGTCCATCCTCTCTGCCTGGCTTTGGGAGGAAACGGCGTGATGATTAGTTAGTATAAAAGTGTATAAATCTAACGGTCTCAAATACTTCATATAAAAAAATTACGCAGTTCACACGCGATAGAAGAATACTAAAGTAGATAAGAGTGGGTAAGCTACAAAGCACCGCACAAGGAGGAGACCGATCATTCTATCTCATTCTCTCGCAGACCAAATCCTATAGATGTATGTGTCTGTCTCTTTTTAGTGCCGCTTTTTCGTTTCATCGAGTTTCAAATGACAACGGAGCTAAAGAAGTTTTCACTTCAAAAATATTAATGGTCTCCATCATTACTTAATGTCCGCCATCTTAAACTGTACGAAAATCGTTACCAAAATAGAACACGTCCCATTTTTCAAACCGAATCAATATAATGAAAAGACAACCCATGTGGAAAATAGATGAAAAATAGCATCGTCAAAAGCGTCCATTAGTCAGGACTTTACAAAAGTTGTAACATCGAGGAAGATGATCCTGAAACGATAACCTTAATTTTTCTTATTAGCATGGTTAAGATTCTTAGAAACCTTTATCGTTGCATTACTAATTGAAACGCCTGATTAAGTGTGAGTAATTCGCACGGTTCAGGAACAGCAAGATAACGTTTTAATGAACATAAAACTGATACGGTTATATATATATTATATTATACGAGTTTATAAACTGACACGCTTTACATGTATAATATATTTACAACACCAGTTGAAACATCCGTTGACCTAGCGCGTAGACTTGCGGTGCGTATTTTGGACGGAATGCGTAAATAACACCGTGATAAAAATTGAATAATAACATGACTAATAGTTTTATCGGTGTGTGTGATCGAGTTATAAGGATAAAAATACTTGTCTATATACTGTTTATACTAGCGTATAAGAACAAAAAATCGACACACTAAATAAATTGTTTGATATTCGTACCAACCAATATTTTTGAAATCGATTTTTGGTTTGATATTGGTTTTGGAACTTTTCATGCACTTTTTTAAGCTCCGAAAGCGAGAACTTCTGCCTTTCGAATGCGCCTGTAACAGAGCGACTATACTACTTAACGATTCTGCTTTGATCGTCGACATTTTCAGTATATCTTACAGACAGTTCAGCAACTATCTTTTGACACATGTCACAAAATAGTAAAACTGCCCCCCGCGCACAAAAATATAACATGGAGAAAATTACAAATTTAAAAGATTTGTACAATTCTCCAAGATATATTTATGTATAGCCGTTTTACGGAAAACTTGAAAATAATTTAAAAAAAAAACTGTCGTGTCACTCACAGCGATATATATCATAAAGTGTTCTTGTATGTCGGACCGAAAATACAGGCAAAGATCATAAAATCCCTTCACATCTGAAACAATTTTAATTGTCATCTTTTGGTCCCAAACAGCTAAATGGATAATGGATTTAGGCAACATGGTAGAAAATATTTTAAAAAATGTCAGTGCCTAGTTTTTTAAATTTATTTTTTCTTCTCTCCATATATTATATTTATTTCATACTAGCTGGTCCCGGCATGCGTTGCTATTCCATTTAATAAAGAAATTGTTTCTCTCTGAGTGTCCTTTCCCATTCGTCCCGTTCCCCTTCCGCCTCCCCTTCTTCTCCTGCGTCCTCTTCCCCTCTCGCGTTCCCACTCCGTTACCTCCACCTTCCCTCTCCCCACTCCACTCCCCCCCCTTTCCCCGTCCCGCGAACCCCCCTCCCGAGTTCCCCTCCCACCTCACACGTCCCCTTCCCCTCCCGCGTTCCCCTTCCACCAACCCCGCCTTCCCTCTTCCCTTTCCCGCTCCCTCGTCCCGCCAACCCTCCTCCCGCGTTCCATATATTCAATCCCAGTACATTCACTTTTTAAATAGCCCGCGTGCCACCTTTTACAATTTTTATTCAAATTTTAATTTTTCATGTATATTAAATTTGGTACCTAACATAGGTATCTATTTAAAATATCTAAAATTCTTGATTCGATTCAAACAATTAGGGGAGTACCTACTTTAAATAAATTTTTCAATTTTTTAAAAATAGAATCCTGATTGAACAATCATTCATTGTTTTGCAAAATGTCATTCTCTAACACGCGAACTGTCAAACGTGCGATGTTTTCTGTTATTATCTAATTTTCTGCGCAATTTTCTTAATTTTTCTCTCCGTAAGAACCATCCTCGAACTTCAAGGAATATTCTAAAAAAAGAATTAGCGAAATCGGTTCAGCCGCTCTCGAGATTTACGCTTACCAACAAATTTAGCGATTCATTTTTATATTATAGATATATTAATTTTTCCCATATTTATTTTATCTATTCTCCTTTAGTGTATTTCCTTTAGGTACAAATAAATTAGCATAATAAAAAAATCTTTATAACAATTTAGAAGTGATAAACTGTAACCTTGCACACTAGTTCCTTAAAACAGATCTAGTTAGAAACAAATATTGACTGGGTTAGGAGTAGGCATAATTATTAGCGTGACAGCTGTTTCACGTTCAAAAGGCACAGGCAATCTGTGGAAAAATTACCGAGAGACGATCTATAGACAATACAAAGAGAATATAGGTACTTATACACATCTAGAATTATATCTTCTATAAATAAAAATAATAAGTATCTAGAAACCTACTGTATAAAAAAACTTGTGCAATATCTTAACGTGCTTGTATTTATCGCACCCATATCGCTAGCGCTTGTAACTTGTTACCGACAAACCGACTGAAGTCATTCATATCTCTACGTTGCCAATTAGTCAAGGTGATCCAATAGTCCAGGAAAAAACGAAATCGGAATCCAGGCATCTTTTTGGGAGGAGTTTAAAAATACTTGAAAAAAAGGTTGGAAAAGGTATTTGAGAATTTTTTTTACAGGTTAATTTCGTAAAGGCCTGTAAAAAACATAAACTTTTTTAAGAATTGTTTATTGTAATAACAAGGAAATTTAAAATTGATTTCACGTAACCAAGAACGTCTATTCCCCGCCGGGGCGTAACTGATACGAGATGGGTGTGCCAAGTGCATGGTTCTTACGCCGATGGCATAAGGTTCACTTTAAAAATAAAAATTTATGTTTTATTAAACATTTTCACAATTTTTGCTTCATTTTCTCGTTATAAATATTAGCGCACTCTCTCCAACATTCGTAATTACATCTCCGTATTCTTCTTTTTGAGCGGGGATACGGCGCCTTAAGTGGAACGTTCGCGCAGCCCGTTTCGCAGGCCCTTTTCACACAAATCTTAATTTTGGATTTGAGATCAAAGATATTTCATATACCTTTTGATCACAAAAAAAAATTTTCAGTTTGGTTGGTTATTCTGATCTCAAATCCAAAATTAAAATTTGTATGAAACGGGCTGAAACGTTCCTCTTAAGTTGCCATGTTTCGAATGCTGGGGTTTATTCCAGTTATATATTTCAATGCACATATTATATAATATGTATTTATTAGCACCAGAGTGGTGAAACCTGCAATCAGTTGGCCGTGGCTAATGCAACGGAACTGCATGTTGACTCTGCAATGTCAATTTGAGTTGCATCACTACACGGTGCATAAAAACCATAAAATAATATTAAAAATATTTTATAAACCATTTAATGCGTGCATTACACGTGTGGTGTTGGCATAAAAGTATGTAAATTATTTGGCTCAATTCCAAATTCAAATATTCTGAAACCATATTATTATTATGACGTGGAGTGACGTACGCGTTGGGACTTTTTAAAATTACGAATACAGGTACAACGGTTGTACAGTGTATGGGCTTTTGATCGTTAACAGTACAGTAAAATATAGACTCCGAGATTTGTAAATATTACTATTTAAGGTAAAAATGCTATGGTGGTCTAAATGTAAAGAGGACACCTGATAAGCGAACTCGTCTTTTACATATACCTACGTTCGAGCCGTACACATTCATTCCAAACATACGTTCACTTGTTATTCTATAGTCTCCGACCTACGTTCATTGCAGGTTGTATTCTAATTTGTGGTGGATTTACACTTTGGTTAGGAGCAAGTGATTATAGTTTTTATATTTTTTATTTCTTTATTTATTTCTTGTTAATTACATAATTTGAGGCACATGTTGTGGTGGTCGATACTATACTATAACTTTACTGATAAGATCATCACTGAATTGGGGATGCTGTGTGGAGGGTTTTTGAGCAATAGCAGAAGAATTTTGAATTCGTATAAATTATAGACGGAATTGTCTACTTTATCACACTTTTATTATGTATGTATTTGGGTCAGAGACCTAATATACGCATTCTTATTTTTAAATAGGATCATCACTAAAACACGTTTTTAAATTCGCCAATTGTTCATCCATTGGTTATAAAAGCAGTAATACATTATTGTTATTACCTTTACCAATGGTAGGTAATGAAATCCTTTTAGAGGTATGGTGGATTAAGTAAAATCCTTCAGGTTATGCATATAGTGAGTATTATGAAATCTTATTATGTAGTGTGCGCCATTTGACATTTTAACATTTGCACTTTTGTAGTCGTGCTGGTGGGGATTCTGAACGGGGGAAGAAAGCGGGGCCACTTATGCGCGGCTCCTCACTTCTTGGAAATTTAGTCACAATGAATCGCTTTGCGGGAGAACAACGCGCTTTCAGGGTAAAACATTTTTCCAAAAATGATTTTGTTCTATTCTGTTCAACAATGATCCTATTCTGTTTTACAAAACAATGATGCACGCCGCCTACATCATTCGCATCACAAATTGCAGGGTATTAATCAGTGTCCAAGTGTTAATTTAATTAAATCATGGTTTAAAAACTTCGAAGAAACCGGCACGACTTTCAATCGTAAAAAAACAGGGCGGCCATGGAGCAGGAGGGAAGAAGAGAACATGGCGCAAGTAAACATGTCTGTACGAGACGATCCGAATATGTCCACGCGCAAGAGTTCAAATACGCTTTGGCGATAGGATTTTTTCAACCACAGTTGCAGCAGTTCGTTAGTTACAATAATAGACGTGGATGCAGCAAGATGGCGCAACCTGCCATACTTCCAATGAGAGTGTACCCATGGTTAACCTTTAACTGCTAACGTGTTTTTTTTTTACTTATTTTCTGACGTGGGGCCTGGGCGGCCCGTTACTTTAAATGTTTATGTTTTAGAGATCCATGAAAATTTTGAGGTCCAAATTATTATTTATTGGACAATTAAAATATATTTAAATAAAATGAAATACTTTTCTTATCGCTAAGTAACTTATATTATTTGGATATTATGTAATAATTTTTGGAAAAAATCACTTGAGATCAGAAATCAGTCTGTATTATCTATTAAACTAAATAAAAACCATGAACTCACTTTTATAATAATATTTCAATATTATTATAGTGTCTCGAATAAACTGTTTATACAAAACTTTTTGAAAAGTTGTTTTTGTTTATTTTTACATACTAAAAATCTACTTAAAAAAAGTCACGTGGCCTGTTACTTTCGATGTTTATATATTAGAGATCCATGAAAATGTTGATGTCCAAATTATTATTTATTGGACAATTTAAATATATTTTAATACAATAAAATACTTTTTATTGTTAAGTAACTTATATTTGGCAATTTGGATATTATGTAATAATTTTTGGTAAAAATCACTTGGGATCAGAAATCAGTCTGTATTATCTAGTAAACTAAATAAAAACAATGAACTCACTTTTATTATAGTACATATTTCAATAGTGTCTCGGATAAACAATGTGTATGAAACTTTAGTAAATATGTTTATGTTTATTTTTATATAGTAAAAATCAACTTTAAAAAGTCAAACTACTGACGACGGGTCAGAGAGGCACGCAAAAAAATTGAAATGAATTTACTCACAGAAATTTAACTTTAAAAATTTAAAACATTACTAAATTCGAAGCTACTAGAAGCGGCGTATGCGTCACGCGCGGGGGAGGGGAGTATTTCGATATTTTTATTATTGCTGGGCCTGAGCGGCCCCACGTCAACAGTTAAAGGTTAAAGCAATTTTCCCTAATAAACTGATCTCGCGCAGAAGAGATATTACATGGCCTCCCCGCAGCTCGGATCTAATCCCAGCATATTTTTTGAATGGATTATATTTGTGTATATATTTATTTATTTATTCTGCGTTCTCACACACATGTGAGAACAACCCAGTTATAAAAACTCAGTTAATTATACAAATAAGATAAAGTAAAAATTTATATACAATCAATTAACCAAATAATACAATAATTAATTTTAGAACAGTTAAAATAAAAATTAGAGGAAATAAAACAAAAAACAGTTAGACTTAGTTATTTTATCTCAACAAGTCGTGCCTACGAAAATAAACCAGCGACTATATTCCAATTAAAGGAGAACATCCATCAAGAAATGGTCATACCCCGAGACTGGTGTCAAAAAGTTTTGGAATATCGAAGGGCCAGATTTTAAAAATGCCAGCGGTGAGATGGCGGCCATTTTTACAAAATTATTTCTACGAAATGATTTTCCAGCATATTTTTGTTCTCATCAATAATCATTTATTTATATACCTACATTCTGTATTTTTTTCGGGGTTATTCAAAAGTTCAAATGTTTATGGACCACCCTACATAAAACAAAAACAAACATTAGTAGTAGATAAACGAAGGTTTAAATAAATATCACATGATTTTGTCACGAGATTGCATGATGACACGAAGCGGAACCATAAACTTTAGTAAATATTGATTAGTTATCCTCGCCAAGCTGTGGTTTTAATCAGAATTTAATAGACTGCCTTGGGTTAGTTCTTCTGAAATCACGATTTAATATTTAGCGTGATCCACCCAGTAACCATGATAGCTAAAAAAAAAATTTTTGCAAGCGTGCACAGTAATTTTTAAGATATTCTCAAATTTCGGTACTACATCCCACAAAGACTTTTGAATCCTCTCGAGGAAGACCAAACGAACAAATGCTTGACTATATCCCCAGTAGGTGAGAGTGCGCGATCCTTGAGTGTACGTAGGTAATGTTCTGTTGTAGGCGAGTCTTGACACGTGCTGATAGGTATATGTAAGAGTCATGTCTTCCTAGGGTACTTCCGACCTCTTATTCCATTTACTCGCGCATCTAATATGCAACTACAAAATTTGGGAGGCGGGTATGGGAACCGTAGCCCCGGAAACCATTTGTTGGATAACCAACACCTCTGCATTACCCCAAATGGTTCACCTTGACCTTGCCGGGGTGCCCGGGTTCAACTCTCCACAGCTGGATTCTCGACCCATCGCCTTACACTGTGAGAGGGTTGGATTCAGATGTCCGTCACTCCCCCCTTGGACTGAACAAATTTACCCCCAGATTCCTACACACCATTTATACCTTCTTATTCCCAGAACTTCCCTTCTTTCCCTTTTTTTATATGAATACCGCACAAGAGTCCAAACTGTTCCCGTCTGAAGCCAGTGAGACTATGGCATTTCCAATTGGGGTATGTTGTGAGGCTGAAGGTAGTGGAGAGGGGAAGAAGATAGGGAAGAGGAAGGTGGGGAAGTACCTGGCTATTCAGATCTGGTCACCGAACACGGCTAATGCCATTTCAAGCAACCTTACAATTCTGAATGGTGGTCTTACGTCAAGGCGACACTGGGAGTATCTTCCACTCTGGAACGTGCCGCAAATATACTATGAATATATTATTTCAAATGAATAAATTGTGAAATAACACAAATTAATCAAATAAAATTTATAATCGGATTTACTCAAATATAAAAGTGGTTCAAACAAAGTTAAATTGTTTAATTTATTTACAAATAAAATTTATTTGCCACGCCGGGATTCGATCCCACGACCTTCGGTGTGCGAGTCAAGAGCCTTACCACTGGACTACGCCGGCCGTCTAAAATGACCCTCCACATAACGTCTCCATATATGACATAGGCCCTGCGGGATTTTTTTAATTAAAAAAACAAACTGCTTTTCCGCGCATTTGAGATATTACTAATATTATAAACGCGAAAGTTTGTATTGTATTGTAAAGTTTGTAAAACAATAGACGCTCTTAAAAACAACCTACCATGATGCATCTTAAATTTTGTTTTCTTTTCTAAGTACATACATAGTACATACAAAAAAATAAATACGAAACGTGAATACTAAAAGAATATGCGCCTTTTACGTGATGTTTAAATGTAGCGTTGTTGTAAAGATTATCCAGGTATTATGATTAAATTATATCCAAAAACAGTACGCAACAAAGGTCAAAGATATCATGTGTGATAGGTAACATTTAAAGAGATTCGAAAATAAGCAAATAGATAAGGTAGCGAGAGTAACTGCTGAATGACCAATACAAATTGAAATGAGCAGACCCGACCTAAATAAATTAAAATTCCCGTTCGATATTCGATTTCTTTCGCAATTTAATTTTTATATACATACTAGCGAGTTTCTGGCATGCTTGCTATGCCACTAAATAAAGAAATTGTTTCTCCCTGCGTGTCCTTTCCAATTCTTCACTTTTCCCTTCCGCCTCCCCTTCCTCTCCCGCATCCCCTTCCCCTCACGCGTCCCCACTCTGCCTTCTCTCGTCTTCTTCGTCCCACGAGCCCCCTTCCAAGTTCCTCTCCCCCCACCCGCATTCCATACATTCAGTACGGGTTTGCAATTTTTATATACAAATTTCATAATGCCAGAGCTCACCAGTGTACATAGAAACCATCGCGGGCATGCACACATCAAATCCCCAAAGTTTCATCGCAATCGGATGAGTGGTTAGCAACGCATAATTTCATGATGCCAGAACTCACTATTGTATTTAGAAACCAAACCATCGCGGGCATGCGCACATCAAATCCCCAAAGTTCCATCGCAATCGGATAAATGTTTTAGCAACGCATAACATATATATATACATAGACGGAAGCAAACATATTTCGATTTTTTTTTAGCAGACACGGCCACACGTTGCTGTGGCTAACGAAACCTTTATAACCAACGCCATCATGGCGGATGACTAGGACACACTGAACCCCAGATTCCTACCCACCCCTTAAACCCTTTTCCTCCCCAGAACTCTCCTCTCCTCCCTTTCCTTAAAAAACCCTCCACACAGCATCCTCAAAGATGACGTAGGCCCTGAGGGAAATTATTTTGCTCAGGGCCTCCTGTGCGGAGCTCATGTAAAAAAAAAATCTGTTAAATCAAATCCACACCACGCTCTCCGCTGCCGCTTAGCCAGATATATTATGTATTTCAACCAATTTACACAAAATCTTGACAAATTATAAACCTTAAAACCTTCCTCATGAATCACTCTATCTATTGGTGAAAACCACATGAAAATCCGTTGTGTAGTTTAAAAGATCTAAGCGCACATACAGTGTAAGCGTCTTCATTTTATACTTAGTAAAGATATAGATATAGAAGATACATGTACAAGGTGTTAAGAGACGTACTTGACTTACTTTAACCAGTGATTTCTGACTTTATTTGGGGTAAAAAATGTAAATAAAATGTTGGCCTCGGGTGACAAAATCAAACAATTTTTATTCCTCTTGTCGTCACTGGTCACTCAGCCGAGTAACCGTCCAACCTCTTATCCCGTCCCAACTGTCCAATCCTACTATTGTTATTTATGTATGTGCATTAAAATAAATCGTCAGTTCCAATTTGATTAGATTAATTAAAGTTAATGGCGGATGTCCCTTCTTGTTTATTCTGTGTCTGCCTTCTGAGCACTGTGCAATCAATAATGACTGACACATGCAATGCATATCCGATAGGAAATTATGATAAGATAAACAAACGGAGGTCACTCAAAGGCCATCTGGATACTAGATATCAATTTACACACCTACTGGAAACAAACAAGTGTGCTTTGATCTACCTATAGGTACACAGCAACGACGTGACGTTAATATACAAGGTGTCCGGAAACTCGTAGTACATGCGGGAAACTGGTGAATCTACAATATCTACATAGCATAGAGAATTTCTATTTTGATACTGTCAATTCTCGGTAGAAAGTTAGGTTTTAAAAGGCATTACGAATATCAAACAAAAATCCCATGTTACCACTAATATATATAATAAAAATAGTAATAGACAGTTAGTGTCTATTAGACACCTGCCTGACAAATGTAAGTGGATGAAAATAATTCAAGTAATATTCCCCAAATACATAGTAAATTAATGTCTAAAACCGAGTTACTTATATCATTTTTTTAAACGAGCTTCACGTAGGAAAATAATTTCCCTCAAGGTCTATGTCATCTTTTGGGATGTTGTGTGGAGGGTATTTTTAAGGAAAGGAAGGAGATGAGAGCTCTGGGAAGGAATAACGTTTGAGGGGTGGGTAGGAATCTAGGGTTTAGTGAATCAAGGTCTTCCAAATTACGTCATTACTGGCAATAATCAAATAATTGAAAAATCAGTTGTGAAACAAGTTCAGAATTGAGTTGAAAATTTAAAAAAATGGCCTAGAACACCTGTAGAGAACTATACTCAATAGCCGAATAATTGTGCATTATACGCTGGCAACTCAGCCGACGTGAGCTTGCATTCCTTCCGTTCGACAAAGATACCTAAGATCATTCGTTTTTCGACTACCCGTCGCGACGTGCGGCTGTATGTTAGAGTGTCGTTCCCTACAAAATCTTCTGATAAAAATACTTGTTGTGTTTTACGAAATTTAAATAAACCCTAACTTCAGTATTAAATATTTCTTTCAATTAATATCACGGTACATTTGGTAACCCAGTGGAGTCAGAATAAGAAGTAAGTATAACACCAAGCGGATCGCCGAACTAAGTCCGCGTGGCCGACATTATACAAATTCTACCTACAACCATCTCTTACCAAAATCCTAATAATAATTAATTAAGCGGTAAAAAATAAATTAATTTGAAAAAACATTAAAATCGTTTTAATTTATTATTGTATAAAAAACCCAAAAATACTTTTTCCGATTTGAGCATTACGATATATTTTTTTAACTTTCTACCATTTTTTATTTATTTATTTATTGATTTTCGGGAAATCGACAGTTTACATTTATTTCAGTTTGTACATAGTATTAAATAGCCAAAATAAAACCAATTATGGATTTCCTCCTTGTACTTTACTTTACTTTACTTTACTTTACTCCTACTGAGACAGCATAATAAGAATTAAGTAAATGAATTTTATAAAAAAGGAATATGATTCCAAAATTATATAAAACAAAAGGCAACTGAAGAGTTAAAAGACTTCAGAAGCCGGGGCTACGCTTCGTCGCATTTTAAAATACATTAAATAGTTGATATTAACCCCTTAACGATCAATTTTTTCAAATTTGACCTAAAGGGACTCGATTCACTCGCAAACGAAAGCTCAAATCGAAAAAGTTTTATTACAAAATCGACTCGAATGTATGATGTAGATAGACTAGTTTTCCGCCTGTGCTACGAGTTTCCGGACAACGTGTTTCTTCGATTCTCTGAAATCATGATGTTATATAAGAGATATTGTAAAATAGAGTGGGCAGCCCGTACAGAAGGAGACTTCAAACCATGTTGCCATATATAAATGAAAGACGCACGAGTTGATAAGATGCTAGACTACCGCCATTATCGTCACAATCTCAATACTCGAATGATTATACTGGTTTATTTAGCGCGAGTAACGGATGGCGGATGGGATCCCAATTGCTAATTCTTCTGGTTAACAAAGAGAAACAGACTTTGCCAACGGATTAGGATGAGCTGACGACCCAAAAAGAACTTTAAAAAATGGGTTAGAATTGCCAATGACTGTTAAAACTGTCTAGGAGGGCTGTTCGTAAAATAAGGTCTCCAAGGTGCTGCAGTCGCGAGGATCGAATTTACGCGCAATTTGGCAACACTAGCGTGTAGCATGATTCACTCTCGCCAAATCCCCACCACGCTGAACTCTCTGCGACGCTTAGTCTCGGTGTGGCAGCCGTTCGCGATGGAGCTTCCACGCGCCGCACCTGCCAGGTGCGAATAACTTCCGAAAAAAGATATGGAAATCAACAAACACAGTGAAAAAAATGAAGATGAGGAAATCAACAAACATGACGACTATCATGATTTGTTTTTGGGGTATTACGCCGTGTTGCGCTACCTCCTGCTTTAACCAACCTTTCAAACAGCGTTAGTGTCAACAGGACAGATGTTCCTGCATCATTTCAACATGCGTGTGACATTACTTTGCTAGATTAAATTTTTTGTGTAAACGTGCAATTTTATACTGCAGTCGATGCAATTTACATTACTGACGTACATAATGCATGACTGAGTGCATTCAATTTATTATGTTATGCCCCATTTGCCGGTAAATTTATAGATTGCAATCAATGGTCGTAATATGCTGTGCCAACTGGTCGGAAACTCTGTTCAAGCGGGAGATATTCTTAGAAAATAAAACCGTATGGACGTAATAATTTATTCAACTTGCATAATATGTAGAATATTGTAATATCATGCCTTTAGTATAATGGCCCTTTTACATTAAGGTTTAGCTATATTTAGGTATTGGATGACGAATAGTAGTCTAGAACACAGTGTGTTAATTCGGATGACAGGAGATGAAGAGAGACTGGACCACCATGTATTATATATTATTTACTCTCTCTCTCTCTCTCTCTCTCTCTCTCTCGTCTACAAGTCATTAGTCGCACGTTTATTATAAAAATTTGAAACTAGCGCAGACCCGTTAAAAATCACGGGATATTATAAATGTGGGATTTGTGAAGCTGAAAGTATTTATAAAAAAATAATATTTGTTTAATATTTTTTTTTGGAAAATATGCAGTTAGTCCACCTCACGGATAATGCGGAACGTTCGTGTTGTCGATGTTTGATGCACAGATAATACGGAATATTCCTTTTTTAACAAATAGATAATAGACAACCAAATGTGAGATTTGCCGAAAGTACCAACATCATAAAATAAATTCTTGTATATTCTTGATTCAACTAGTTATATTTTCCTAGCCAGGAATTAATGACGTACAGTACCTACCTACTCACTGGTTGAGCTAAAATAGGTAAATTTTTGAGATCGCTGGCAATGGTTAATACGCACTTTTTTTTTTTAAATCTTTTGATTCACCTTACATTAAAAGACAACTATTTGCATTGGGGGAAGTGGAAAATATTTCATTCTAAATTTCGATTACGTAAAATTAAAATTAGCTTTCACTCTGTGAAATGAGACCGTCCATTTTCAAACATTATTTTCAAATGTCATTTTGTTATGTTGGTATAAGTTTGTGTGATATGGTTTATGATACAAAATAAAGTGCCCCCTTTATACCGCCTGCTCGCGTCAAGGCAAGAAAAACATCCCAGTTTTCAACTAGTTTAGCGGCTACGCTAGGTTTGTGTAACATGGTTTGTAATACAAAAGAAAGTGCCCCTTTATAACGCCTACTCGCGTCAAGGCAAGAAAAACATCCCAGTTTTCAAGTAGTTTAGCGGCTACGCTAGGTTTGTGTAACATGGTTTGTGATACAAAAGAAAGTGCCCCTTTATAACGCCTACTCGCGTCAAGGCATAAAAACTCCACAATACTAATTGGTGTACCTTCCTAAAATATTTGAGAATCAATTTTTCCGCTATGGCAATCTTTTTTAATATTCTAGCTAATGGTACCTTGGAAAATGTGAAGGATTGATTGTCTATGAACATATAAGTTGTTGATATAAATAGAATATGGCGAAGAATTTCTAATCTTAAGTTTGAATAAAACATATTCCGTATTAACGAGTAAGCGGTTTAATGCATAAATAAATTTTTTTTAAGTGGGAATACCAACTGCTCACACCTGGAGCCAGTGAGACTATAGCATCCCTAATTGGGGTATGTTGTGAGGCTGAAGGTAGTGAGAAGCGGAAGAAGATGGGAAAGTGGATGACGAGGAAGTACCTGGCTCTTCAGATATGGTTACCTAACACGTTTACCTACTCTAAAGATATTTTAAGCAACGTTTCAAATCTGAATGGTGCATGCATGGTCTTACACCATTGTGATTTTGGTTGTATCTTCCACTCCGAAACGTGCCACAAATATACCATACATTATTTTTAATCATTTAATATTGAATCCGCGACCTTCAGATTGCTAGTCGAGAGCCTTACCTCTCGACTAGAAATCCACGTAGGCCATCAGCAAGATTCTTTGCCTTTCAAAAGCAGAATTTTACGCGTTGTCAGTTTGTTTCGAATCTGTCAAACATTAAAACAAATGAAATACACATTTCAAATAGAGAATCCTACTAATATTAAAGGCGAAAGTTTGTATGAATGAATGTTTGTTACTCTTTCACGCAAAAACCACTGAATGGATTTTATTTATTATTTTATTATTTATTAATTTTCAACGCCCTGATGGGGTTTTACATGACAAGTTTATAATACAGAGACAGTTTTTAAATAAAAAAGATAAACTATAAGAATATAACTAGTAAACATCATATGAAAAGTAAGTATACAGATAAATTTAAGGAAAGATAGTGCATTACAATAATAGAGAAAGTTTCATGGCATAGAAAAAAACTTGTAGGTATTTTAGTAATTACAAAATTTACAGGTGACTAATTAAATGGGATGAAAAATACATGACAAAATGCAAGATACTTAAAAAGAAAACGGTAATAGGTTTTTACATTGTAGATTTATAAAAATACACAAATACATGCAATAGTTCCTATGTGATGCTCCTTAGATATCAAAATATTCTACATAAAAATATTGTTCAGATATTTCTTGAATAATGGTATTTTAATGAAACTTTACAATAATATAGCTCATACATCAGAATAGGCTACAGGCTATAGCTAAGAGCTCTGGCAATATGAAACTTATATACAAAAATTGCAATAGGTGGCACGCGAGCTGTTTGAAAAATGAATGTAACGGGCATGGAGGGAGGGTGAGGAGGGGATAGGGTATGGGGGCTGGGCGGAGGGGCGGTAGGTGGAAGGGGGGATGGGGGAGGGTGGAGGGTGGTGAGGGAGGGTGAGGGGGGATTTTGGGGGGAAGGGGGGGGAGAGGGGGGAGAGGGGGCGGGGGAGAGGGGGAGGGGGGGGGGGGGAGGAGGCGCTGTGGGTACCCCCCAGATACTATACGAGCGAAGCCGGGGGCAAAAGCTAGTTATAAAATAATTGTGGTACATACCTGCTTTATTGGTTGTATTATATAATTTTTACTTGTCAGTTTCGATTTTGAAAATTATAAGTTCATTGAACTTAAATAATTTTACGCATTACGCAATACGCAATCACTGCACGCATGCATGCATCCATTCATCTGTTGAAATGAGCATGTTTAATAATAATAATGTTGATTTGTGAATGACCGAAATCTCTAACAAATTTATTGCACTAAGATATCTAAATAGTAATAAAGTAATATTTTGCAGAGTGTTTTATTTATTTACACGTGATTTTTTAATGATGCAACCCACAGAATTGGTAAGCCCCGAAATATCCTGTTGCATCACGAGAACATACGTTTTCCAGGAAACCATGACTGGAGTTTATAAATACATATTTATAAATTTATTACATACCACAATATCCGGTGAATCGTACTGTAAATAAACTAATTCGATATGGCTTTAATGTTTTTAGAATTCGATACAGGGTGGTATTTTCCTGAAATTCCACGTAGTTTCAGAATTATCTCGAAATCACATAAATAATATGTAAGCTCGTCGATGGGATTTGATTATGGAACTTCGGGGTGCAGATATCATGTCTCTCGTACCTGTGGTGTCTCTCGGGTCTCTCGTGTTACTTGTGTATTTGCTTTTCTTGCGTCTCTTACGTCTCTTACGTCTCTTGTGTCTCTTGAGTTTCTTGTATCTCTAATGTCTCTTGTATTTCTTGTGTCTCTTGTGTCTCTTGTGTCTGTTGTGTCTCTTTTGTCTCTTGTATCTCTTGTGTCTCTTGTGTCTCTTGTGTCTCTTGTGTCTCTTGTGTCTCTTGTGTCTCTTGTGTCTCTTGTGTCTCTTGTGTCTCTTGTGTCTCTTGTGTCTCTTGTGTCTCTTTAGGCTCTTGTGTCTTTAGTGTCTCTCGTGTCTTTGGTGACTCTCGTGTCTCTTACGTCTTTTGAATCTCTTTTGTTTCTTCAATCTCTTGGGTCTCTCGGGTCTCTTGTGTCTATAGTGTACCTTGTGTCTCTTGTATATATTGTGTCTCTCATATCTCTTATGTCTTATATGTCTCTTATTTCTCTTTTGTCTCATTTGAGAGATTCTATATAATATTCTAATTTCCTATTATATACTTTTTCTGAGTATGTTTTTGTAAGTTTAAGTACCTACTTGTATTTTAACTGAGATTTTATAGCTAAATTGTTCTCACGTGAGGGAGAATATCGGTAAGAATGCAGTGTAAATAAATAAATTTAAACAATAAAAATTACGACATTCATTCGTTTACTTATTTAGGTATTATATACCCCCATAAGGCTTGGGTTAACTATGATTAAATTATTAGCTTATAAAAAGAGTACCAATTAGTAATGTACCTAGTAGAATTATATTATGTTTATATAACATTAACATTTGTGCTGTTATCACCTTCTTGTTACTACATTCCATTCAGTTGAACATATCTACTATTTCTAGATAACAACTATATACAATCTATGTACAAGCAAGTTCATTTGAAAAAAAAGGAAAAAACGAACTAAATCATTAAAAATTTAACTCGAAATTTAACTTTCTTTGAACAGCCATTAATAAAATTATAGTTTTAAATTATGAAATTAAAGCGCAATAATGGTCTAACTCAAAATAATTAATTTAGCAATCAAATTGTTCTAATCTACACCATTTTGTGACACACCTTTAGAGATCACCATCAAACTCTCATTTCCACAAAGGAAATAAAATGCTTTGCGATAGTGGCCTAACCCAGTATTTCCCAACGCGGTAGTGAGATCCACGGGAAGGGGTGGTCTAAGCCAATATGAACCTAAACCATTAAAACGTATGTAATATTATAGAATATATTATAGATGTCGTAGTTAAAAAAAGAATAGCAAATTTTCAATCACACATAATAATTTACACCCATTGATCAAATTGGATGTTACTTCACTTTTTCGATATCAAGTAATGTTTAGCAAATCAAAAATAAGGAACTCTAGTGAAAAATATTGTGGCTTTAAAAAAATATGTTCATATAGATTATAGACCAATAAACGCTGATTCTGAATATATAAGTTTTATTTCATAATATTAAACTCAGAGTTTTTAAAAAATTATTAAAAAATGCATTTTTAAACCTCTCGTCAAAACACACCGTTAAGTTGGTAGATATTATGTAAATGGTTAGTGGTGACGTCACTGTTCCTCGTGTCATGACGTTACCGTAAAGTCATTGTATGGGAAGTGTACGGGAATATAGGAATGACACAAGCCATCGTATTAATTTATTTACATACTGTTTATAGAGATTTAGTTGTTGTGTTTATTGAAACATTATTTAGGCCTAAATAATTCAGTATCAGAAATAGAGGTATTTCTATTAGTTTATCTCTATTATTAAAATATTAAAAAACTTTAAACAGTACGATAAAATCGTATAAACATACTATATCATAATGCTACCTACTACTCCACGGCCGAATCAAAATGGCCGCAATCGATCAGCTGATATCGTTTGCCTACACTTTTGTGGGTGATGTTTCTTTTTTGATAATATTGATTTTAAAAGCTAAAAGAATTATAATTTCAAACAATTTGTATGCCACTCTCCGTAATAATATTCAAAAATATAATAATATAATAAATATAATATAATGATTAAATAATTCCACCTAAATAATGTTTTAACTTATCGAATAGTATCATCTTTCTTCCGTATAATTATCATACAAAATGACAACACCTGATGAAAATAAAAATAACTTTTCAGGAGATGACGTCACACGATTCACAACACAATACGCGGTGGTTTTCGGGGGATCTTGAAAAATTAAAACTTTGACAATTATTTTAACTATTAAAACTAACTCTAAAAAAAAAGTATGCAGTTATTTAAGTTAGAAGGTCGTTATTCAATAAAAAAATAAAAAAAATAGACTGGAGATCTCTATTGTACACTTGGTTTTTTTCCTTTACCAAGTATTTACATAGCTAATTGAAAAGATTAAATTAATGTACTAAGGGCTATCAACATACCAGTATACGTAAGTGTGCATATTCTTTATCTATAAGTATTTAAGACTCTGAAAAAAGTGGTTCGGAAAATCATTTACAACTGTGTAAATATTATGAACCGAGCTGATAACGAAATACATATTTTTATGAAGTCAAAGCCATCACATGATCGATTCACTACAAGCTTGCTGGTTGCTGTTGTGTGATTGTTGGGTACTGGTATAAACATTACAATACACTGAGTCATTTGTGGCTCGTGGGTGACATGGCGATATGTCATGTCGATGTGATATGACGTTTATTTGGTATGATTCTAGTTAAAGTAAACAGTGATGACATTATTTTTATAACGTTATAATATCGACACAGGAATATTCCATTGAGATAGGCAAAGAACAATACTTTATAACTATGTTTTACCATGGAAAATAAATAAATAAAATGTAAAGTATATAATAACTGGCCTATTACGTGACCTATTGAGTGAGCTGATAAACATCGAACCACTTTGTATAAGTTTTAAGATTTTCACGGCCAAAAGCATTTTCGTTATTTGTTTTTGGGGTGTTATGCCGTGTTGCGCTACCTCCTTCTTTAGCCAACGTTTCGGACATCGTTGCAGTGTCCATCATCAGGGCAGACACATCTACCGGATCTGCCGGATCTGCCCTGATGATGGACACTGCAACGATGTCCGAAACGTTGGCTAAAGAAGGAGGTAGCGCAACACGGCATAACACCCCAAAAACAAATAACGAAAATCGAACCACTTTCATTAACATTTCTACACTAACAGTGAAATTCACGTAAAAGTATTGAGTAACATAATTAAGAAGATAATTGTCTGTTATGAACACCTGAAAATGTCGCGAATCTTTTTTCGTCATTTGTTCGAAAAACGCAAATGGTGTCAATTTCACGAGAGCGATTTTTGGACAAATAACACGAATTTTCGAACGTTATGACGATGTTCTTGTATTTTAAAATAATAACATGCATTTCAAGAAATTTGCCAAACTTCTTATTACAGAAAACCGATTTTCCTGTGTTTCGTTTGCAAAATCCGCGCTTTGTGAAGTGCTTTACGAATTTCAGGTGTGCCTATTTAAGTAATAAAGTTTTTTTTAAATCGATCATAATTTTTCCACTATTTTTATGTTTATACAATTTTTGTAATTCATAATATTTTAAATAAATGTATTCATCACTCATGATCTCTTTTATAACGATTTAACAAGTTTAGAGATTTTTTATATTTTACTATCTGGTTCCCGGCAAGTTTTGCAATGCCATATTCAAAGAAATAAATTGTTTCTCCCTGCATGTTCTTTCCCGTGCGTCCCGCATTCCCCTTCCGCATCCCCTTCCCCTCCCGCGTTCCCCTTCTACCTTCCCCGCCTTCCCTCTCCCCTCTCCCGCTCCCTGTCCCGAAAACCCCCCTCCCGCTTTCCATATATTCAGTCCCAATACATTCCGTTTTCAAACAGCTCGCGTGCCACCTTTTACAATTTTTTTATTCTAATTTTAATTTTTCGTATATTACAAAAATTAAATTTTTATATATTATAATGACAATCAATCAAATTTTGTACCTAACATAGGCACCTATTTAAAATATCTACAATTTAAAAAATCCAAAGACAATTCTTTTAATACAAAAAAGATGCCTGATAGACTCAATATCATCAAACGCGCGAACTGTCAAACGTGCGAAGTTAAAATAATCGTTAAGTTTTATGAAATTATCCAATTTTCTTAAATTTTCATTCCGTAAGAACTTACTAAAAAGTTTTAGAAAACTTTAATAAAAAGATGAATGAAAGAGGTAAAGTCGTTCTGAAGTTATGGTGTGACCAAGGGAAACAGGGATTCATTTTCATACATATAGATTATTGAAAATTATAAAGTAAATATACAAAATAATAATATATAACATTTTCGTTATTTGTTTTTGGGGTGTTATGCCGTGTTGCGCTACCTCCTTCTTTAGCCAACGTTTCGCCAATATATAATATTGATTAACTTTTGAATGTTATTCTATTTAGAAATAATAAATGTATAATATGTTGCTTATAAATAGTAGAAATAGTTACAAAAGAAAATATATAGTATCTAAGATATTCAAAATAATGGACAATGAGTAAAAATACGTACAATAATAGCAACAGAATATATTTGAAAATCATCGGCATAATCAATCGGTCTCGGTTTTCGATTTTTTTCGGTTTTCTTCGGTTTTCAGTTTTTGGTTCTCGGTTTTTGGTAAAATTAGCTTAAATATCTTTTAATGAAATTATTAAATCGGGGAAATCTCTAAATAGCGGTCAATTAAAATATAAAATATTTCATCACTTTTAATGGCTTTTCAGGGGAGGTATTGAAGTTGATGATTCTGAGTTCTCCGGTCAGAGGTGATGATTATTATCCCCTAAAGGTTGTCTTAAAGCACCACTTAAAAAAAAAGATACAATTAACCACAGTCTCCTCTACCATATGTTATAATGGAAGCATATTTTTGTTATCTTGTTATACAATTTATTAGAATCTGTATTGAATATCTTTTATATACAATGTCAGTGACTGAGTTGACATCGCGTCTGGTTCCTATCCAAGCGTCGTGAGTTCAATTCCTCGGCTGGTTAAATCCTCTATCACGACACGAGTAACATTTTTTACTTACTGTGATGGTAGTAAGAGATTTTCAAATATTGTCCGGTTATTCTTAATTAGGGAAGGTTTGTCTTTCTTTAAAAAATGTTTGAACGATGTGAACATTGGTTAATGCCATTTTTGGGCTGCAGTAACCTAATAATATGTTACTTGTGTAATATGTTATCAGCTCGCTAATGTTCCACATTAAAATAAAAGAGAAAAGAGAGAAAATAATAAAAAATATTTGAAGTGGAAACTAATTGAAAGACATCTTTGCCCTCAACAAAAATGTACTCTATAAATGGTGTATTAAAAGTGATATAATTTTTTTAAATTTCTGTCGGGATATCACTTTTTTGACTGCACGATAAAAGCAATTATCAAATTTTCTTTCGGAGTTCCTACGTGGAATCATAACGAGCCTGCTTACTAATTCACATGTTTGAATATGTCTACCAAATAAAAAATTTATACACACATGGAACTCATTACCCACATAGAAGTTATATAATGCCTCCAATCGATCACGGCTCGTCGTTTGATTGCCTCTGGATAATTGCATCGGAACCATACAACCGTAGTCCACAGACGTCACCACGAGCCGTCATGAGAGATAGACATAGAGAGACGGAGACATAGAGAGACGGAGACATAGAGAGACGGAGACATAGAGAGATAGAAATAATGAGAGACCGACCACAAGACGAGACGAGAGGAGAGAAAAAGAATACGAAGAGGTCTGTAGTTCTATAGTCTTAAGTCTGCGGGTAGGTACCGAACTAATAATCCGCAAGCATCGTGGGCGAACTGGCAACTCCGGAGACCTTGGAATCGGCAACCTTTTATGATGGCAACATCGCACAATAGGTAGGTACGTACCCACCTACCTACGGATGCACATCTCGCTGGAATTAAATATATCCGACGGGGAGGTAACTACATAGCAACGGGTACAATAATACTTCGCGTACAGCACGACATAGCTAACTTTGCAGCTGATGGCAGTACTAGCGCAGATTTTGTGGATATACAGATGATTATTATCATGGTTCTGAAATTCTGGCTTGAACCAAACTCGATTCAAATAAAAAATTTGAAGTCGCACAACATTCGAAAATACGAATAGTCTGAAAGAAGCAAATTACTATCCGAAAATCTGTTTTCCACTAAAACTCTGAACGCACTGTGATAATTGCATAGCTTTTTCTGAAGTTTTTACATAGCTTTCAGATCGAAACAATATTCCAGTTTTGGATCCTTGAAATGTAATTTAACTAACTACCTAAAACACATAAAATTTTTGATTTATGTAGGTACCCGCGTCAGCCTTTTTCAGTAAAATGTATTGAAAAGTGAAATTTATAGTTAACTATTTCCCAATTGTACAAACGACAAAAAGAGTGGGTCAGGATGACTTGAGTTAAGGTACCTTACTAAGAGAACTAGAACTCAAATGAAAATTTGTACAGATATTTTTCTAAGTAGAATTAGTTAACACCAAATCTGATTTTGGAAGATCCCAACATTCATTCCCCTACCACTACCTTCATCATCACAACATACTCCGATTTTGAGATGCTATAGTCTCACTGGCTCCAAGCAGTTGAGACTCTTCTGCGTAATTCGTTATTCACAGAAAAAGTAACATAGAAGAAAAGCAACAAAAAACGTGTAACTCTAGTTAGAATGACACCTAATAATGCAGTAAAAAACTTAATATTATAGTGCACGGACGGGCATCACGAATCACGAGCGGCGAACGAGTTATATCACCCGGTTACGCGTTGCAGAACATCTGCCATCAATATGCCGTGAGAGTTTTAAAATGCAAGTTCAAGGTTAGCTCGGCGTGCGGCAGAAATACCCCCACTAGTCGGCATTCGGCACTGGATCGAGAGCTTTTCGCTGTATCCGATATGAATGCATTGCGAATTTCGATATTTTCGATACTGGAGAACTGGAGACTTGAGAACATCCAAGCTTAGAGACCTTCGGGGCAGATTTTAATTACCTTTGTATTAATATGCCGTGAGTTTTAATATTCGAGATCAAGGTTAACTTGGCGCAGACTGGCCGAGATCGGACGCTTTGCTTTTTCGCTGTGCTCGTTGTAAAATCAGATTGGTATCTACTGTAGAACAGTGGAAAACTGGAGAATGGAAAACTATAGATCCGTGGAGGATCCCTATATATAGAATTGCAGAATCGGAGACCTTCGAGGGGGAGATTTTAATTACCTTCGTATTAATATACCGTGAGTTTTAATATTCAAGATCAAGGTTAACTCGGCGCAGACTAGCCGAGATCGGATATTTTGCTTTTTCGCTGTGCTCGATGTAAAATCAGTTTGGTACGGTAAAACAGTGGAAAACTGCAGAATGGAGAACTATAGATCCGTGGAAGAAATCTATATATAGAGCTGTAGAATCGGAGACCTTCGAGGGGGAGATATTAATTACCTTCGTATTAATACACCGTGAATTTTAATAATCAAGATCAAGGTTAACTCGGAGCAGACTGGCCGAGATCGGACGCTTTGCTTTCTCGGTTCGATACTGCAGAACAGTGGAAAACTGGAGAATGGAGAACTATAGAACCGTGGAGGAATTCCATATATAGAACTGTAGAATCGGAGATCTTCGAGGGGAAGATTTCAAATATTCTATTCTAATACATTCCGCGCTCAGAGCGTAGAGGGAATAAAATCAGAATTAGAATTGAAATGATTTTATGTACCAACCAGAAAAATGAGATAAATAAGTTTGTGTTTTATATATTTTTTATAATTTCACATAAAATGACAATCTTCATAATTATGACCACCGAAGAATTTAAAAATAAAATTGTCCAAATACGTTTTTCTAACAACTCTTCTTGCAATTCGTCCAACGCAACATGACACAGTTTCCAAAGCAACTGTTTCGGTCTTGTGTTTCTTCTACGTAAATTGTTGATTTTTCCCTACAGATGGACATTTAGTTAACCTACTAGTAGTCATTGCAATAATACTGGTTTAAAATTTCGTGTAAACCGCTCTAGCTTATGCCAAACCGGGATAGTAAAGATGGCATTCTAGCTTGCTATCCTGACTTGAAATACTAGCCTCGTGTGGCCCGGGCAATACGCCGATTTAAAAAAAATTAAAGGACACATGTAGATATACATATATATAAGGGTTATGTTGACTTTACTTTTTACGAGATTCTTCCGTGTTACGATTTTACATTTGTTATTGAAGACTTGAAGTATTAGAAACCGTTTATTAGCTTATTCGATCTACGTAAACATAAAAAACTCACTTTTCCATGAGTTATAAAAAATATGTCTTGTTTACTACGGGATTTCCATACCACAGAGTAGATAATAAAAATAACCTACCAGTAAAAATATGCCTCCACATTCTTAAACAAAATTCGTGTTCCGACTAATCATTGATTGGTGCCACACCCTCGTCCCTTTACATGTTTTTTACGCATCCTATGTTTCACTTTGGGGATGATGTGTGGAGGGTCTTTTTAAGGAAAGAGAGAATGTTCTGGGAAGGAAAAAGTATGTGGGGTGGGTAAGAATCTCGAGGCCAGTCTGTTCAGGAGTCACGGACTTATGAATCCATCCCTCCCACTGCCGTGCAAGGCGGTGGATCGAGAGGTCAAGGTCTTCCTCAATCGGCCTCTACCGATCTGGCCCGACCGGCATTAGGCCTGACAAATTTCGATTTATAAACCCGCCGGACATCCCTACTAAGTTACCACATGTATCGAACCATTTGGGGTGAAATGGCAGAAAGGTTGGATATTCAATTAAAGGTTTCTCGGGCGGCGGTACCCATACCTGATTCACCAACCCAATTTTTTCGAAAGAAGGATATGTTCTGTTTTCAAGGTTAACGTTGGGAGTGCCCGAACTGCGTTCCAAAATGTTTTGCACCCTTTTTGTAAAATTTATTACAAAACGTCACAATATTTCTTACATTTCTTTTGTTTAAATTTCTTTGGATTCATTTTCACCTTAAGTTATTCACTAAACCGTAATAAAATTCGATTTTAATTGTTGGAATGAAAATATTACTACGTAGGTACACAAGTTACAAGGCTATATTGACATATTATATACAATTTTTCATGCATTAGATTTTTGTAACACTCACATAGTATGCAATATAATGTTTCTGAAATAAGCCGAAACTTCTGTATCGATAGGTTAAAATCTAATTTTACTTAAAGAATATAATCTCCTTCCACATACGAATGTGGAATTTTCAAAATTTAAACTGGTATACGTGTTTGAAAATTATAAAAACAATCTTTTAATATCAATAAATTGCGGACAACCGATAAATTGCTTGTGTATCTACCTATAATATATTTTACAAGACGATTATTTTTATTCTAAGAATTTGAAATATATACCTACGCCCGCACAACGCACCGAACCGCTCCCAATCAGCAAAAGGGCAAAAAGGTGTACAAACCTTCCCATCAATGTTCAAGTATCCACTATCATATTCGCTAGTTCTTGCGGCTCAGCAAATTATTAAGTTGGTACCAACCTAGTCACGTTTTGAACGTGACAAAACTAGTTTCCCTGGTGACTAGGTACCTACCTACTTATTAAATATATTTTTTCATTCTATTTTTATGCTTTAAGTACCACTTATTTATAAGTCGATAAGGCCTTACACACATGTACTTAAGAATATAGATTTTGAAGATAATTATATATTGTTTAGGTACTTACTCGTTTATTGCTAATACGCCACAGATTTATTTTAATACAATATGTCCCGACAACACTAAACTGAACAATATTGTTTTAATGATATTTGCATTTTAGTTCCAGCATTTGTTTTTATTGTAGTTAGGCTTGTAAAAATAAGTGAAAATACGCTCTTTTGGGGAATAAATTATTAGTTGTTAAATAAATCCAGATATAATTGAATTCCGTATCGATTGAGAAAGTTGGTTTTATATAATTATGCTAGTATATGATATGATAGTATACCCCATTTAAAATGACCTACTGACAAAATCGATCGAAAAAAGGACAATTTTAAAAAGAGACTTATAAAAATCCTTTAGGTAAACAATTATGAACCAATAAAAAAATATCGATTCTCCAGTTCTACAAACATCAGGAAAATAATTGTTTCAATTTCTGAATATAAGACTAAATGAAAATCCCAATTAGATTCCAATATGAATCAAAGAAAAATAACGACATTTTCCATCTATCAATAATAATCGAAGCGTTCTGAAAAAAAAACGCGGGAAATGACGCACCTGGGGTAATTTTTAAATGTAGAAGTAACTCGTTCTGCAAACGATGTTTTTTTCCAGTGAAAAAAGTTACGCCTTCTTGAGAATGTGTATTTTCCGAGGCATCATTGAACAAGCTCTTTGTTGATTAGTTCATAAATGGAATGCGTTGTCATGTCGTAGTTCATATTTTCAAAATGGCTGTCGACATCGGGGAAAATGATTCTGTTTTATTTATTCGTGAATCAATATTTAAATCGGGTATTATGCGGTGTGGCTTCCAGTCTCCAGTTGCGTGTTCACCTTAGGTAATATATATGGCTGGCGATGCAATTATCGTGTTGAAAGCCAAACAGTGTGGCAAGAGGTAGACAACACGACTATCGGCCATCTTGTTCCTACGCTGCGCTGAAATTCTGGGCACAAAACAATACCTATTTCATTTTGCCACAAAAACATAACATGACTAATGTTTGCTCTCCATAACGTCATCACCTGATCGACGATAATATAACCTGCCAACGAGCTAAACAGTTTTCCTGCGCTCGCCGGCTGCAACACGAAAACTCAACTCACTTATTTCAAATTGTTTTATCGGATCGCAAATCCCGGTAGAATGCAGGCGAAGCCAGCGTTATTCATTACAATGAAGGGGTAAAGGGCAACAGGGCAAGTTAACATTAGGAAGAAAAAACTTAATACGTAGGTATTGATTATTCATTTTCAGCAACTGCGTATTATATCAAGTTGTTTATGTTTCCTTGTGACGCACTTATCTCCCGCCCACTGTACAGGTAATCTTACTTATCAGCATATGTTTGTTGGGAGATAGTGATATGAGACTGAAGGAAGGAAATTGATAAAACACTTACATCTTGCGGTGATGACGTGCCGCCTGGACGCGGGAAGATCGCTGCTCGCTGCTCGCTCCTCGCTTCTGCGCTGCCCGGAATCTTCCACGGCGTCTTTATCCCACCATAATTAGCAATTAGTGCAGGCGCGATCTGCCCATACTTCGGCAACATACATACGTGGAAACTTCACAAAAATCACAGCGATAATGTTTTGTTTACAAAAAGGCCATTTATTGCATTCACGGATTATGTAACACGGGCATTGTTTGGTGGGAGAATGGTCTCGGCTAGGGAGAAGTCGGTCCGGGAAGACGCGGTGTCGGTAGGTCGATTGGGAGACCACAGCGACGGACTGGGCGCGAATGGCGGAGGAAGCCTACAGCAGGCGGGAGGAAGCACTGCCACTCCACTCCACTCCACTTCGATACAGTACAGCCGCGGCCGCCCTCTGGCCGCGCCATGTCGCCTCCGAGGCGTGTATGCGGAACTATTTGAATCGAGAACCCGAGTGGAGCGAGCCTCGCCGCTATTGGTCGGCGCTCGGGCTCCGTCGGTTCTGCAATGCGGCGTGCGCAATCGCAGTAAGAAGTGACCTTGGCATTGAACTTGGCAATGAGAAGAGCTAGGAACGATTTATATACGCGCGTGTATGGGCCAAGGTGTACATGGGTGAGTGCATACAGCCGCGCGCGCTGGTGTGCGTGTCTAGCTGCTCGTGCGCCTGTGTGCGTGCTGTGGTGCTGTGGGCCGTGGGGGGGCCGCCGCCCGCTTGCCCCCGCCCTGCCTGTCCGTGATGGAACAGCACAACACAGAACACACACACCTCTCTACACAGCTGTTAGCTGGTTCCTACGTAGCGCAGCCGCTGCTAGCTGCTAACTGCTAACAAACTGCCACAGGCTGCAGGGCACTCCATTTTCACTTCGAACCAGCGTTCTCCACACAAGTGCCTTATTTATTTACATGCTGAACGTTACGTTTGCTCGCCATTTTGTAAAGATCCCAAAAAACACATTCTTACCGCCCAACCTAGGCTGACATAATATTTACTGCCGTTGTTGCGATGTTTTCGCCAAAAATATCTGGTAATATTACGATAATTAATAGCAAAATAACCTTGAAATAACTTGATTTTATTTATAGACTCTTTTGAACTCTGCTATTAGAGATTGATTTGTTCAGCAGTTTCCGTTCTGTCAATGCTTTCAGTAATTTAACTCTGAAACCTAATGAGTAATTTTAATGATAGCTATTATTAGGAAATGACTTATTCTAACTACCTTTATACCTTAATGTTCAATATAAAACTCAGAGGCTGGCGCGCATGCGCACAAATGTTTAACCTCACGGACAAAAATAATAATGGTAGGCAGGTAGGTACCTTCATATATTATTATAAACTTCGTTGGATAGGATAGTCCGTGTTAGCTTTTAAATCCAGCATTATCTTGGCCGGTTTTGGGATACACGAAATTAAAAAGTTAATAACGCGTACTTCTCAAGTAAGCAAGTCGTCGCATTAATTCGTAGAATGCATAACCACCAAATGTAAAATTTTACAGGAGGCACAAAAAACCTCGCAGTGAAAAAAAATGAAAGATGTGTCGTTGTTTTTATTTATGTTCCGAACATATAATATATTTGAAAATTCATTTTTAATCATTTAACTTTTGTAAGTTAAGGCTTTCTATTTCAAATCGGAGTTAGGAAGTTTACATAAAAACCAAGAATGGAGATACGTATTTTACAAAGATACCTACGTACTTTTCTGCGAACAGTTTTATGATCACTAGCTTTTGAGATAGGAATTTTACATTAAAAAAATAAAACACAACAATACAGAACTGCAATATTTATTTTATGAATTATTCAGTAAAATCCTAATTGACTTTTATATATATATATTTTTTTTTACATGAATACCGCACAAGAGTCCCAACTGCTCCCGTCTGGAGCCAGTGGGACTATGACATCCCCAATTGGAGTATGTTGTGAGGCTGAAGGTAATGGGGAAGGGAAGGAGATGGGGAAGAGGGAGGAGGGGAAGAGGGAGGTGGGGAAGTACCTGGCTATTCAGATCTGGTCACCAAACACGGCTAACGCCATTTCAAGCAACGTTTCAATTCTGAATGGTGGTCTTACATCAGGGCGATACTGAGAGTATCTTCCACTCTGGAACGTGCCTCAAATATAATATATATTATTTTAAATGAATAAATTGCGAAATAACACAAATTAAACAAATAAAATTTATTTGCCACGCCGGGATTCGATCCCGCGACCTTCGGAGTGCTAGTCAAGAGCCTTGCCACTGGACTACGCCGGCCGTCAAGTATGTGAGAATAACAGGATAAACATAATAGTACTTAGTACACAAAGCATAACAGCACAATACTAATAATACAAATAATTTTGAAGTTAAATATTTATATTGAGGGATCAGCAGGATTTATAGGTTCAATTAGAAATGCCACAGAGCCGAACCCTCTGATATGAAAATATCTGGAGTCGGTGAATTATATTCCCATTTGGTCTCTAGTAGGTTGACATGTTGTTCTTGTATTATTTTGTATTTATAATACTTATATAGTGCAATTGCATAGCGTGGGTTGACTAGATGATCATTTGGGGAAGTGTGTGAAAAGGTTTAGTTTTTTCCTGTGGGGAAAATTTAACCCGGACATTTAAATCTGGTGCGTAAAAAAGACCTGAAATGGTAAATAAAATAAAGTATGTGGAATTAAGGAGTTTCGAAGTATTCGCGAGTAAAAATGTGCACCATGGTGTTAAGCAGTTTCCTAATTTGTGTTTATCTAAAAAGTATTTTTTTTTAAATTTACGAGTTTTACTAGTCGATGCGGGACTAATTTTAACACCAGATGGTATTAAAAACGTATTTTCGAAAAATTTGGAGTTACGCAGTCTTCGAATTAATGCGACGAAGTATAATTAGCAATTTGTAACCTATGAAAATTAGGGGATAATATTCGTAGGTATTCATATTTACTGTCATATGTAAAAATAGTAATTTGTAATCAATAGATATATATATTATAAAAGAAATTGTAAAATAGTGTGCGTCCCGCTAAAACTCAGAAAGAGTCCCGGTACGATCGAGGGAGTTATACCTTGCTGTTGCCCGCTATCCCCCATCCATGAAGAAGGTTCCCATTTTTACCTGAAGGGCGTGCTATCATCATTGTCATTACATAGTATAAAATGAAGTCGCTCAAAATGTATGTGCGCATAGATCTTTTAAACTACGCAACGGATTTTCATGCAGTTTGCACCAATAGATAGAGTGATTCAAGAGGAAGGTTTATATGTATAATACATGCTTATTATAGTATAGAAAAGCCGAGAAATTCAAATATTCAATTCAGGCAGCGGGCAGCTGGCAAGCGGGTGTTGTGGATTTTATAAAAGTTGGGTCATGGCGTTGTGTTTCGTTAGCCACAGCAACGTGTGGCTGGGTAAAGATATAAGAGCTGGAAGTTTCGCCCTCTGGAAAGACCAGTATCTAGGTATCCCATTAGTACTTAGTACTCCGTTGGGTATCTAAGTATAAGTACGTAAGTGCCCCAGTACCCAAATTTTTTTATTTATTTATTTTTTATGTGAATACCGCACAAGAGTCCCAATTGCTCCCGTTTGAGACCATAGCATCCCCAAACGGGGTATGTTGTGAGTTGTGAGTTGTGAGGCTGAAGATAGTGGGGAAGGGAAGAAAATGGGGCAGCGGAAGGTGGGGGTACGCGGCTATTCAGATTTGGTCACCAAACATGGCTAAAGCCATTTCAATCAACGTTTCAACCAGGGCCGGATCTACGAAATCTGGCGCCCTGTGCAGTAGGTACCGATAGCGCCCCCCCCTACATTTTTATTTTGATTAAAAATTCGTTCACCCCAATTTTTTTTTTTTATGTAATTGTTATTTTTTTTACACTAATTTATCAAATAAAATCAAGACATATAAAGGGTGTAACTTTTCTAAGTGACCTGGCGGTAGCTCTCACACTCGTTTTTTTTTAAAGAGAGGATCGCCAGGAGCCCTATACTCTCTGAATCTATTGGGTAAACATACATTATGGTGCTATTTTAATTATTTTAGGAAAAACTCTTTGCAAGTTATGCTTTAAAATAATACAACGAATTGTTTGTTTGTGCCCGTACCATGATTTAAAATATAGGTTACGAGACAACTAGATCCATTAGACATTCTTGAGATTTACGCCTATATACCCTACCCGATGCATGGCAACGTACAACACAAGAATAGCATCAACAGCTTCTGACTAGCAAACAGGCAGTCTCGACGAGAGACAGTGAGCAGTGATAATAAGAATATAACCTCAAATTTGTACGTTGCATTTCCCCTGTGTTGAGCGAACAAACACTAAACACTGACGTATGGTATCAACCAGGCCCGGACTGGCCAGGTCCGCAGGTCCGCGATCGCGGAGGGCCCCGGCGCGAGGGGGCCCCGAAGGGGCCCCACAAAACGTACAAAAAGAAGTTTTTGTCTTGTTAGTAGTTATTTTGTGTTCTTGGTAATGTTTGTTTACATTTTCAAAAAAAAATTACATTTTCCGAAAGTAGAACATGTTTAACAACTGTTTATATCTCGCCGTGTATACGAAAGCTTTATACGATTCACTGTCATCCGCATCGTCTGCGCGGTGACGTGTGTCGTGTGTCCACTGTCCAGCAGACAACTCATAAATGAACTAATAACTAATACCGACAACTGCACCGCGATGTCATATCAGACCAGCTGATCACTCAGAAGGGCCGCGCAAGCGCATATCGTCCTCCCCCTCCCCCCTTTCCTACATTTATAATAACATCCACCCCACACTATTGTTTTCAAGCCACTACAAGTCGATTTTATGCGATGCGGTTTGCTAAATTTACAGCGCAGTTTTTTTTTGTTTAATTGTTAAATTAAATTTTTTGTTTAGAGTTGACTTGTGGTACATTATTTGATTAATTAATATTACGAACGGAACAAAAACAATGAAGAGAACTTACAAGAGTGGTTTTCAAAAAAGAGAGGAAAATAAGAAAAAGAAACAAGAAGATTTCCAGTCTGCCAGTTCAATGTTTACGTGGTTAAAACCATCAAGCTCTACCTCAGAGATAAACGATGACACGACTGTAGGTAAGGTCATCGAAATTTTAGATTATTATTTTTATTGTGGGTTGTAATTTTTTGAAATTTTGTTCTATTTATTCTAAATTTTTACGTCATGTACTAAGAACTTAACAATATTAGTTTTTGCTTTTTTTACTTTAAAGGTTTTTACTAATAGGGCTAATTAATTGTCATAATTTAAACAAAATAAACTGTATAAAAAACTTCATAATGGTATAATCATAATTTTGACATAATTCACTAAGAGCGTTTAACCAGCCAGCGGACGAAAATCCACATTTCGTCGAAAGTTGTTCTTCCGATCGTGCAGGGCGGTTACAATGAGAAAGATTAATTATTCTCCGTACCAGCTTTTTTAAATTATAACTCAATATCGAATTTATTTCAATCCAAATTAGCTTTAATTTATACCTTCATCCAAAAATGCTGAAAGGCGTGATGATAAAACTATTAAAATAGTGTACTTTTTGTAGTTATTTTTTGATTATAAGTATTTATCATTTTTCAATAATGTCTAAATTTAATAAGAATGTTAAAAAAAATCTGAAATATATTAGTTTGTAAGTGCGCAAATAAATACACAAATGGACCAATTTTCGTCAAGAAACACATGTACGTACATATTTTTTAATGATTTTAATGAAACTAAAATTAAAATTCTAATACATAACTCTGCTAGAAAATGTATTGATTTATTTTACTGCATGATTACATTATTTGAAATGGGTGTGGAATAATACAAAAACTTTTTTGAAAATTTAACAAATCTGCCAACGACCTATGGAATAACCTTATTATACTAAAAATTTTAAAAAAATCTAAAATTTATTACATACGAATGCTAGATAAAAGAACAATCTTTCGAAATCCATTTATAATTTTTTGTGGAAAAGAGTCAATACGTCTAAAAGCTTTTTTGAAAATGACGTATTTCCGGCTTTCTCTGGTAATGCCCTCTTAATGCTTTGGTGTGAATAAAACCCTACCCTTTATTTTGAACTCCGTTATAATTATTGGCAGTTCTACAGCATGTGTTTAGTAGTGTTATGGTATTCTAAAAATACTGTGAATTTCTTATTTCAATAAATAATAAATTCAACAAAAGTCGAAAATCATAATATTCGTATAAAAAACCTATCTAAATTTCTTCCTCTTTATAGGTGCCAATATAGCGTAGAAACGCGTTTTCATTGTTTTCAAGCACCTAATTTTCAAAAATTATCCGGACCCCCCGTTTTCTGAGCCCCCCACCCCACCCCACGTTAGGGGGCCCCTATACAGGTTTTAGCGGAGGGCCCCAAATGGTCCCAGTCCGGGCCTGGTATCAACGGCTTACGAACAAAAATACCGCGCTGTGATTGGTTATTGAATTTGGATCGCACCTATTCGTCGTAAAAGACGGTAAAAGATAAATGGAAAAATAGATCTTACGTTTAAACTAAATATATGGAATTTGTAAAAAAATTCTGTAACTGACTATAAATTCGTAAGCCGTTGACACCAACCTGATGCGTGCGCATTCTGTTTCTTTGGAAAGTGTTGCTAGAGCGTAATAATTATTTCGTACCATGGGTAATTTTTAAACGATTCAGGGAATATTATAAATAAATTTTAATACAATATTTATTTTCTCACGGCGCCCCTTCGGAGTTGGCGCCAGGTTTTTGCACGTTTTTGAACGTATGGCAGATCCGGCGCTGGTTTCAACTCTGAATGGCGGTCGAAAGGGCGATATTGGGCTTATCTTCGACTCTGAAACGTGCCGCAAAAACAGCAAATATTTTTTTTATTAATTAGTTGTGAACTAACACAAATTAATCAAATAAAATTAATTTGCGCACGAAAAAATGAAAACGGAAAAGACAGAAGAAACTAGAACGATGACGTCACAAACTACCTCTCTCTGGGACTAGTATACTCGACTTAAGAGGAAACCTATTTTACCAAACTGTTGTGGTCACTGTCACTCTTATTCCCCGAATACTGAGCTAAAGGGACAACTGTACCTCAGGTTGAAACCTAAATAAAATCATCGAAATCGAGGTTTGGCATTCCGTTTTTCTTTTAAAAAATACATTGTCTTTTTTGTATACTGAACGTCTATTGATGGCTTTTCGAACCAGGCAATTAAAGGATTTTTGGAGGGTCCTAAGGAGTAATCCTATAAGGAGTAACTTGTCAAAGTAAAAGTACGACGAAATTAAGGAATACGTTTGTATGAACAAAACCCCGCCCGGTTACCTCTTAATAATGGCATCGTCTGAACAAGGCATTAGTGTGAAAAGTTTAATTATAATAAGTATTTAATATATAGTTTAATTATTTAGTAAGTATCGTATATACGACGCGAATGTGAATGGTAGAAGAAGTCGGGGAAGCCCGAGGAATACATGGCACGATCAAGTGAATCAGATACTTGAGTCAGGCCATGTCAAAAGTTAGAATAATAGAAGAGAATGTATGAGACGACGCACAGTGGTTCCAAATACCCCAAAAGTTGGAAACAATTCACAGGGAGGATTAACGGGGGAAAAAAGTGATATTATTTTTCGGTATGGTTAAAAAAATTATAATATTCGGTTTTAGTAAGTTTTACTGGATTTTATTAACGATTTCTGGATTATATTATATTTTTATAAACGAAAAAATAAAATTTAATTTTTTTTTCTTAAAATTGATATATTTATGTACATATCCATGTGAAAATAAAGGCCGAGTAATGTTTAATTTGGCTTTTTAACATTCTGAGGCAGACGATGAACAATCATCATCATCGTCGGTGCTAAAGATATTTGAAGAATGAATATCCGGAGGAATTATTAAATCGAAAACTTCCTTAGGAAAACGATTTAATGGTTTCTTTGGGGGTTTACCTGTAACTAGTTATGATAGGATCAGATGTAACTAACATTAAATTAAAAACACCTTCATAAAATTTCTCACGAGAACATTTTCTAGAATAGTTCTAGAAAATTTGGATTGGTCTGAACTACATTCAAATTGTGTTTACGATCATCACGTGCCATTTTCAGGATAAATTGCATACAATATAAAACCAATCGGAGTCTCAAGTCATTTTTTTTCCATCACAAATCTAGCATCATCTCGACGAGCAATAGTCCATCTTGTATTAATGTGAAATTGAAGCCCGTGATTTTTTTACTGAATTTATCCAACCTCTCTTTAAGGCAATTGGTGAGGTTTATATGCACTTTTTTTCAAATATTAAAATCTTTTTCCATCTTTTGACACTTCGAGTTCATCATTATGCCAAATAACTCCTTTTGTCTTAAGAACAAATCCTTTGAAACCGAACCTGTGACAAAAATAATGTTTATGAAGCACTCAAATTTTACAGTAAGTAAATTACGTAAAATTTCCTGGGCCGTAGAACCGCAAAAATGCGCAAGATTTTTTTTTAAATATGATACGTAAATAGTTCAGCTATAAAAGTACATCAGCACATTTACTGAATATTACTGAATATCTAACTTTAACCTTAAGTATTCCAGAAATCTTCATAATTTTTTTTTAATTCACGAGATGTTTTTTTTTTAAATATCCCAAATTTGTCGCATTAGGAAATGAAAAAAATAAACTTCACATCTTTAGTAAACACCTGAAGGTATTGAATCCAAGTTAAAAAAAATTGCGAGCCAGCGGTGTAAAAAGTTATCAGTCCCTAAACGTTATATAATAAACTAGCAGACCCGGCCACGCGTTGCTGTGGCTAACAAAACACAACGCCATTACCCAATCTTTATAAAATCTACACCACCCGCTTGCCAGCTGCCCGCTGCCTGAATTGAATATTTGAATTTCTCGGCTTTTCTCTACTGTAATAAGCATGTATTATACATATAAACTAATTAACTCGCCACTAATTATACAATGCTTGCAATGCAACACTGGATATTTGAAAAGGGAAAATCAAATACATACTTACTCTAGGAAATCTATTTTCCAATTTCTTCAGTAGAACGAATTTCAAAAGTGACTATGGTACGGCCCGCGCCAGTTTTAAATCGCACAAAAATATGTTTTCTTTGAATTTTTCGGCTTTTCTCTAATATAATTTACATGTATTATACATATAAACATTCCTCTTCAATCACTCTATCTATTGGTGAAAACCGTATGAAAATCCGTTGCGTAGTTTAAAAGATTAACGCGCACATCCCTTTTGAGCGACTTCATTTTATACTATGTAATAATAATAATAATAATAATAAAATAATAATAATAATGATGATGATGTTGCATTTACACACAATTGTCCTGACCGCACGGGAAGACAATCTTTGCTGACGTGTTTCGCAGTGACGAAACGTATTTTTGAATTTTGTGGTATGGGAAAAGATGCGCTGGTATGTGGTGTCAAGATATAGAAACCAAATTTAGTGATACTTGCAATTTGAAATTTCGAATTGTTTCCGACGCTCCCATACTAGTAAAACCACTGTGCGACGTATGAATGTGAGTGAGGCAAAGAGTGTGTGCCAAGACCGAGTTGTTTAGCGGTCCGTCCTCTCTGCCTACCCCTGCGGGGAAACGGCGTGATGGTTAGTTAGTTATTTTATTTAATAAGTGATCGCCCGTAACTAATAATTACTAACTTCTCGTCGGTAATAAATTATAACACAAGTTAACCCAGGTTTCACAACCAGAGTAGAGGAACGCGTATACATTGCTTGCTTACAACATGTTTCCACCGTGTTATTCCAGTAGATTTTGCTGCCGCACACAAACATATTTTCTGCTTCATAAAGCAATATTATCTTTTGTGAATCTATAATATTTATTATGAGTGATTGGATCATCATTTGGTTAGTCCAGTCACATTCGGATCCCGAGCCCGTAAATCGATATTATATCTCGTGACTGTTTTGCTAATTCATTGTACAATTTTGATTAGACCATTATTGGTACCAATGATTGATAACTTCCATACCAATTTAGCGTGATGCATAAATTAGTGGTCGGATAAATATATATCTGAACACCAAAGATGTAACAATGTAACAAAAAAAATTAAATCTTCAAAGTAACATTGCTTCAGTGTACCATTGCTAAAATGTAAAAATCTACAACGTAACATTGCTCCAGCGTACCATTACTAAAATGTAAAAATCTTCAACTCAACATTGCTTAAGTGTACCCTTGCTAAAATGTAAATCTCTACAAGGTAACATTGCTAAAATGTAGAAGTTTTCAACGTAACATTGATTTAGAGTAACATTGCTAAAATGTAAAAATCTACTACGTAACATTGCTTCAGTGTAACATTGCTACAATGTAAAAAAACACAACGTAACATTGCTGCAGTGTAACATTGTTGAAATGTAAAAATCTACAACGTAACATTGCTTCTGTGTAACATTGCTAAAATGTAAAAATCTACAACTTACCATTTCTTCAGTGTACCATTGCTAAAATGTAAAAATCTACAGCCTAATATTGCTGCAGTGTAATATTGCTAAATTGTAAAAATCTACGACGTAACATTGCTTCAGTGTAACATTGCTAGAATGTAAAAATCTACAACGTAACACTTCATCAGTGTACCATTGCTAAAATGTAAAAATCTACAGCTTAACATTGCTTCAGTGTAACATTGCTACAATGCAAAAATCTACAACGTAACATTGCTTCAATGTAACACTGCTAAAATGTAAACATGTACAACGCAACATTGCTACAATGTAACGTTACTTTAGTGTAACATTGCTAAATTGTAAAGCTGCTACAAAGTAACATTGCTGAAATGTAATATTGCTGCAATGTAACATTTTCGCCGCCCCAGAAACAATTTATTGGATAACCGTATCCCTTCCGTAGGTCGCCCCAAGAGGCTCGGTAAGTTTGGTGATTTAGCAGGGGTGCCCAGGTTCATGGATGAGGATTGTCTAGGTCTTCGTGGCGGATGCGTTGGCCCACCTACAGCGTGGCAGGCCGGATCGGGATATTCTGGTTGAGGGAGACCCTTTGTCCTCTCCAGCAGGATTCTCTCGGAACATCGCCTTGCACCGCAGTGGGAGGGACTGATTCACGCATCCGTTACACGCATTGACTCCCAGATTCCTACTCAACCCTTTACCTTTTCCTTCCCAGAATTTTCTCTCCTTCCTTTCATAAAAAGAACCACCACATAGCATCCCCAAAGAGGAATTATTTTCCTCAAGGCCTCCCGTGTGGAGATAACTTTAAAAAAATCAGATAAATGCATATCTGAACACCAACAAAGCAACACGTTAAAATGTAAAAATCTACAACGTAAAATTGCTGCAATGTAATATTGCTACAGTGTAAAGTTGCAACAAAGTAACATTGCTACGATATAATATTGCTAAAATGTTACATTGCTACAATGTTGCCTAAATAATTATTGACGGCTCATGTCCGAAGGCGACCAATCACATGTTTACAAATGGAATGTGTGCCAAGTTTGCGGCGCTCTATCCTCTCTGCCTTTCCGTCAAAACGGTGTGGTGATAAATTTCTCAGTTAGTCGTCAGTAGTATTTAAAAAAAACGGAGTGTGCAATTTACACGCGGTAGAATTAAAAACTTTAGAAAACTAAAGTAAACAAGAGTGGAGAGGCTATGAAGTACCGCACAAAGAGGAGACCGATATATTATCTCATTATCTCGCAGGCTAAATCCCATAGACGTATGTGTTTGTCTTTTTTTAGTGTCTCTATTTTTCGTTTCATCGTGTTTCTAATTACAACGGTGCCAATGAAGTTTTCAGTTCAAAAACCTTTTTACAAATTTATGTAAGATCGTTGCGAATTTAAAAAAAATGTTTTTAATCTTATCTTATATATAAAAATGAATCGCTGAATGTGTTGCTAAGCGCATAACTTTCGAACAACTGCACCAAATTGGATAATTCTTTTTTTTGTGTGTTCGTTTTTGTCAGTACAAGGTTTTTATAAACCTTGTCTTGACAAGTGACAACCTTCCGGTGAGCTCTGGCATTATGAAATTTGTATTAAAAAAATGCTATTGCTATGGAAATCGGGAGGGAGGGAGAGATGGGGGAGTGGTACCAGGGAGGGGGAGGGGAACCTGGGAGGGAGGAGGGGGACCTGGGAGGGGGGAGGGGAACTCTGGAGGGGGGTTCGCGGGACGGGGGAAGGGGGGGAGTGGAGTGGGGAGAGGGAAGGTGGAGGTGACGGAGTGGAAACGCGAGAGGGGAAGTAGACGCAGGAGAAGAGGGGGAGGCGGAAGGGGAACGGGACGAATGGGAAAGGACTCAGGGAGAAACAATTCCTTTATTAAATGGTATAGCAACGCATGCCGGGACCAGCTAGTATTTAATAATTTAATAATAACGGCCTTTGCCCGACCGCCGTTGATGAATTTTACATCTTTGAAATATAAAATGATGTATTGACCCACGTACGAAGATTTATAAATAAATTTACTTTTGCTGCCATCTTGTCTGCCAGAATCTGTTACGTTACGTTCTTTGTGTAACGTATTTTGTAAACACGTCGCGGTGGCCAAGTATTACAAGTGTCTTAGCTACTCAATGAAATCACCAATTAAATATTACAAAGTCCGTCAAATTATTAATTGAGAAAAAATTGTAAGTACTAATCTCGTTGAATTTAATGTTTCAAAGACCCAATCTTGTCTGATTACGTCTAAAAGGGATCGAAATGAAAATCTAGTCTCTTTCAACGGAAGCAATCTTCCGAACAGGCCCTCCATTGATATGCTTGGTGTAACCCTAAGTGACCAGCTCAGGTATGGGGACTCATCGAAGCCAGAGTAAAGTTAGCCTCCCAACAACTGGGCGTACTGTACAGGGCCCGCAGATACTTTAATAGTACACAACTGCTAACCTTGTACAAATCACAAGTACGCCCCACGGTTGAATTTGGCAGCCATCTCTGGTCTGGAGCTCCAAAATACCTGAAAAATACCCTCGACTCTGTGCAGAAACGGGCGGTCCGTTTGATAGATTCTCCCATCTTAACAGACGCATTGCGTTCTTTAGAGCACAGGCGTCGGGTGGGAATGCTATCCTTGTTCTACCGGTATTACAATGGAAGATGCTCCGAGGAACTAGCATCATTGATCCCTTCGGCACCGGTGCATAGTCGGGAAACACGCCAAACGCGTGCCCAACATTTGTACACGGTTGACATTTGTCACATGAGAACGGGTCGTTTCTTTGACTCGTTCTTGTGTTCAACAGCTCGGGTGTGGAATGATTTGCCGGCCTCTGTGTTTCCTCCTTCCTACAACATGGGTTTCTTCAAGACCAATGTTCATTCCTTCCTCTCCTCAAAAAGACCCTCCACACAGCATCCCAGATGACATAGGCCCTGAGGGAAATAATTTTCCTCTGTGTGGAGTTAATGTAAAAAAAAAAAATTAAAAAAAGTACAGTCTGTCAAATAAGAGTAGAAAACATAGGAGGGCGCCACTGTTGATCAAATGGCAATACTAAAAATACAACACATGGTGGCGATGTAAAGCTGTGTAACCTACATTTTTTGTAAAAAATCAAAAACACATAAAAGTGGGAAAAATATTTTTTTTATTTCAATTTCGATACCTACTGATCTCATAATTAGAATTGCATTTGGGTATATTATACCTTTGCAATTTTTGTTAATACAATGAAGAATAACGATATTATAGTAAAATAAAAAGCACAGTTAGAAATTGCTCACATTTATTTAATACTAGCTTAAGTACCCAGCATTGCCCGGGTTTTAAATCATGTCTCCAATTTTAGATCTGAATAATATGATTAACTCAGTTAGACCCTAAAAGTGGTGTAACTAAACTCACCATTAGTGATTCTTCCTTTCTACCTACTGTTAAATTAAGAGCGTTTAACCAGCCAGCGGACGAAAATCCACATTTCGTCGAAAGTTGTTCTTACGATCGTGCAGGGCGGTTACAATGAGAAATATTAATTATTCTCCGTACCAGCTTTTTAAAATTATAACTCAATATCGAATTTAAATCAATCCAAATTAGCTTTAATTTATACCTTCATCCAAAAATGCTGAAAGGCGTGATGGTAAAAATATTAAAATAATGTACTTTTTGTAATTATTTTTTGATTATAAGTATTTGTCATTTTTCAATAATGTCTAAATTTAATAAGAATGTTAAAAAATCTGAAATATATTAGTTTGTAAGTGCGCAAATAAATACACAAATGGACCAATTTTCCTCAAGAAACACATGTACGTACATATTTTTTGAAGATTTTATTGAAACTAAAATTTCAAATTCTAAAACATTCGTTTGCTAGATAATGTATTGATTTATTTTACTGCATGATTATATTATTTGAAATGGGTGTGGTATAATACAAAATCTTTTTTTAAAATTTAACAAATCTGCCAACGACCTATGGAATAACCTTATTATACTAAAAATTTAAAAATTTTCTCAAAATGTATTACATGCGAATGCTAGATAAAAGAACAATCTTTCGAAATCCGTTAATAATTTTTTGTGGAAAAGAGTCAATACGTCTAAAATCTGATTTGAAAATGACATATTTCTGGTTTTATCTTGTAATGCCCTCTTAAATGAAAGCAAATCACTTTATAAGACACCATTTAATCAATTTTATGAGGTACCTTAACAACAGTGCTTCTTTGAATTATTTTTTTTTCTTTAAGAACAAAAAAATGTTTTTTTAAATGTGATTTACAGTGTTTTATACATTCAGTGTCATTGCGATTTGAAATAATATTTGGCAGTTAAATTGGTGTTGCCAGCCTAAAAAAATATTAGTACCATTTTTTATATTTTCTACTCTTATTTGACAGACTCTATATAGGGGTATTGCTAATTTATGAGAATAATATTACAACTCAAGCATTCAAAATTACTGAAGATAGTTTGAAAAGTAAATGTGTAAATACTAATGTAAGAGGGAGCGCGCTAATACAAAAAAAATAGTTAACTAGCAGACACAAACATAACGCACAACCTTTATGACCAACGCTATCTGTTAAATTAAATCCACACCAATTGTCAATTTGGGAGGCGGGAATGGGTACCGCCGCCCCGGGAACCTTTATTGGTATCCAACACCTCTGCTATAGGTCACCCCAAGTGGTTCGCTACGTTTGGTGATTTAGCAGGGGTGCCCGGGTTCATGGGGTGAGGTTTGTCTAGGTCCTGGAGGCGGATGACCAGGACACACTGAACCCCAAATTCCTACTCACCCCTTAAACCCTTTTCCTTCCCAGAACTCTCCTCTCCTTCCTTTCCTTAAAAAAATCCTCCACACAGCATCCTCAAAGATGACATAGGCCCTGAGGGAAATTATTTTCCTCAGGGCCTCCTGTGTGGATCTCACGTAAATTAAAAAAAAAAAAAAAAAAAAAAAAAAAAACCGCTCGCTTGCTAGCCCGCTGCCCGCTGCCCGCTGCCCGCTGCCCGCTGCCCGCTGCCCGCTGCCCGCTGCCCGCTTGCTAGCCCGTTCCCTTTATTTATATATTTCAATCAATTTACATTAAACCTTGACAAATTATATACCTAAAAACCATCTTCATGAATCACTCTCTCTTTTGGTAAAAACCGCATGAAAATCCATTGCTTAATTTAAAAGATTTAAGCGCACAGACAGCGGGAGTGACTTCATTGTTATACTTTGTAAAGATATACCTAAGCGACTGTTGCGAAAAACTATATAAATACAAAGGTTTCTTAGTTCCTTATTATTTCCTACACCATTTATCAGATTGCGATAAAACTTTGGTGAGTTGTTGTGCGCATGCTCGATAAGGTTTGTATAATGGAGTGCTCTGGCGTTATGACATTTGTATAAAAATATACAATGAGTGACGCAAAAAAAAATTGTGTATTCAAAATCACTTTAATAAACAGAATTAAAACACAAACATATTTTTTCTTTGAGTATAATTGCAACGCATGCCGGGTAATCGCTAGCATTTAACCCTATTTTTTCAATATTATAGCAAAAATCTCTCGACAAATTAAATGGTTTAAGTAGAATATACCTATATAAGCCTATAGCAGAACCAGATATGTTTTTTTTTTAATTTTCGAAGCGTTTTTGTGATTTTTTCTGTCCTTATTATAGTAATTATTTTAATTTTTTAATTTCATTATTTTAATATTACATTTGATTACAGTAATGACGTATTTCCCATCTCACTAGGTGTGAAAAGCCTGTGTTGAGATGGCAATTTACAGAGTGGTTGTTAACTAGGTTTTTCTTTACATAATATTTAATTCGGCTAATAAATAGATATTAGGTATCTTAAAAAATAACGTATTGATGTGAAACTTGACTACAGAGCGTAGGTTGAACTAATATCTACAGAGCGTAGGTTGGACTAATCAGCTAAATGTATCCAATAGTCCGATATTAGGGATTTTTACGTACATACTTACATAAATTAAGTTTTTAAAACTGCATACGCAATATTACGTTATTCCAATATGCTATACATAATTGCGAATCCAACCTCTGCCAGTGCTGTAGATATTCGTCCCCACTTTGGTTCTCATAGATATAAGTCAGCAGTTTGAGCTGTAGATATTCGTCAACACTTTGGTTCTCATAGATATTAGTCAACAGTTTGAGTTGTAGATATTCGTCAATACTTAGGTTCTCATAGATACTAGTTCGATTTTTTCACTTTTTGGAATTCCTGTAGATATTAGTAGACGCCTCCGCGGAAACGACACTAAAAATAGACAAACACGTAGGTACATCTTTAGTATTTAGCCTGCGACTGAAGAATGAGATAGAAAGAAATCTTACCGCATTGGCCGTTTTGATTATGAGCTCACTTTTTAAGGCTCCTATTGGTTGAGATTATGTGGTTGAAGGTTTCATTTCTACCGCGTGTGAACTGTGAACTGCACTCGATTTTATATTTATTTTTTAAATGCTCTAAAACTTAAAGTATTCAAGCGAAGTTGTTAAACTTCGGTAAAAATTCAGAAGGTGGGGTCTCAAGCAATTCATTATTAAGTCCTTGGACTCTGAAGGACTTAATAATGAATTGCGCGTCAAATCGGGAATCGGATTAATTGTGTCAATCGTGGGAATGAATTATTTAGATTCATTCTGTCAGATTCGCTCATGTATATTCGCGAACGTATAATCAAAACGTGGAAGAGTGTTACATAACGAGTGTTACATGCGGCCAACTCCCCCATTTCCCGCATCCTTCAAAGATTCAACTCAATTAAAAAAACCACAAATACCGATATATTTTTTGATTCCCTCCCTCTATTTAAGAAAAACATTTTTAGCACACTGAATTCGCACACATAACACACACACATCCTCACCCTTCCACACACACCCTCGCGCACCCTCACACATACAAACACTCTCACACACCCCTCTCCTTCAATAATTTACTAATTTAATTTAGGTATAATGTATTATTTATCTCACAAAAACATAAGCATATAACAGCGACATGTCATTGGTACCAATTATTGTATTAATTCTATAACTTTGTAACTATTTTCCATTATGTAATAATATACTGTTTGTTTCTGCAAAATAAAATAAAATAAAAATAAAATAATGCACTCGTATTGCTGCGGAAAGCGAAGTCGGGGCGTATTTTTTATAAGACGGGTACAATCACATTTTACGGCGAAATATGTTATATATTAAATATTCCGGGGATAACCTTCGAGCAAGTATATCTGCTATTGACGGCCGGCATAGTCCAGCGGTAAGGCTCTTGACAAGCACTCCGAAGGTCGCGGGATCGAATCCCGGCGTGGCAAATAAATTTTATTTGAATAATTTGTGTTATTTCGCAATTTATTCATTTAAAATAATATATAGTATATTTGCGGCACGTTCCAGAGTGGAAGATACTCTCAGTATCGCCCTATACTCCCACTATCGATCCATTCAGAATTGAAACGTTGCTTGAAATGGCTTTAGCCGTGTTTGGTGACCAGATCTGAATAGCCAGGTACTCTCCCCACCTTCCTCTTCCCTATCTCCTTCCCCTCCCCACTACCTTCAGCCTCATAACATACCTCAATTGGGGATGCCATAGTCCCACTGGCTCCATACGGGAGCAGTTGGGACTCTTGTGCGGTATTCATGTAAAAAAAAAATCTAGACAAGGCGTTTGGATCTTAAAAACAATACCTGAACCAAAAATATTAGTTTACGAAAACATTTATAAAGTCCATTATCTCACAGTCAAAAATCGCAAGAAGCATTGGTTTTACCTTTTGTTGATCTGCGTGGAGCCAATTTGTCTGCCAGCAAATTCTGGGCGACAGACATTTTTCATACACAAAATTGAGGCAGTTAGAAATATTTTAGATATGGGCTATCGCGGACTTTATTATTAACAATTTACCCACTTAAATATTTTTGTTATTAACAATTTAATCAGTATAAATAAATATTTAAAAATTGGTATACTAAATAATAAGATTCGAGGCAGCGTATTGAGATGAAAAAATGTTTGTTTATTCCAAGAGGAACAATTACGTCAGGCAAGAGATGCGACGGAATTCGAAAGGTAGCTTGTATTATGAAAATTCTAATGGGTGGTGTTACTTTTGGATGGAAATTAGGTACAGGGCTAATCTATAGTTATTATATCGATGGGGTAGTAGTATACATGATCGAAGATGCTGATGCAATCTCTCGGGGATTTGGGTTCTTCCTTTTTTAGTCAAAGTTTCGGAAAGCCTTACAGTGTCCATCATCACGGGCCACGGCAGATGTGGCAGATATATAAATACATTAATACATTCCCACATTAACGGAACCTCAAAAATGAAGTTCATGTACATCCCGGTCGCCGAGAAATCTAAAAATAGGTATTTTACCAAACTGTTGCTGTCACTGGCGTTTTTACTCCCCCGAATACTGAGCGAAAGGATAACTGGGGCTCAACCTCAGGCTGGTAACACCTAGACCTGATTTAATTAACCTCGTTGAATACCATATACCCACAAGAACCACTCGTTCTAAAATCCTGTTTAAATGCAACAATCCTGGTATTGTTGCATTTAAACAACAACTGAGTAAACGAAACACTCGCTTGAACCTAGGTTGCATGAAGTTACCAATAGATATGCAGATGTGGCAGAACTATTTAACTGCACGGAAAGTAGATACAAGAAGGCCATGCTATTACATTTTTTTAATCAATATTAATTTTATTTGTATTATAGATTTTTGCACGTATGTGTATCTTTGGTGGCACTTCCCAATGTAACGCCACAATTAACTGTTACACATACACTTTTTTATTATTACTAATATTTTTCCTATGATTTTGCGACATGTAATTAGTGTTTAAGGTATATTTATACCATATAAATTAAATAAATAAATAAATTAAATCATCAAAATCGAGGTTTTGTATCCCCTATTTTTCAACTCCAAAACTGGACCGATTTTTAACATTTTTTTTACTAACCGTAATAGAAAAAAAATTCTTATGTCGGTACGGTTCATATCAATAAATATCAAATATTATTAACATACAATAAAGGAGAACAAATTATCAATGTTCACAGCCAAAGCCCTCCGTAGTCGAGGGGCAAGGCTCTTGACTCGCAATCCGAAGGTCGCGGGATCGAATCCCGGCGTGCGCAAATAAACATTATTTGATTACTTAATTTTAAATAATTTTCGTATATTTGCGTAGAAGATACTCTGAGTATCGCCCTGGTGTAAGACCACCATTGAGAATTGAAACGTTGTTTGAAATGGCTTTAGTCGTATTTGGTGACCAGATCTGAATAGCAGGTACTCCACCACCTACCTCTTCCCCATCTCCTTCCCCTCCCCACTACCTTCAGCCTCACAACGTACCCTAATTGGGTATGCCATATAATCTCATTGGCTACAGACGGGAGTAGTTGGGACTCTTGTGTGGTATTAAAACATAAATACATAAAATTAAAATAAAAAAAAAACTGTTTATTTCGTCTTTCAGCAATTTTTCTTTTTTTTCATTTTGACCATTAAAAACGCTACTGTCTGAAATGTTGGCTAAAGAAGGAGAAAATGCATGCATGCAACACCCCAATAAAAATCACATGATTTTAACAATTTGTTAGGCAGGAACGAGTACCGCCGCTCCGGGAATCATTTATTGAATAATCTAGAAGGTTTGTTTAGGTTTTGGCGGTGAATGCGTTTGCCCGCCTACTGCATAGCGGGCCGGATCGGGAGAGACTGGTTGAGGAAGACCTAACCTAGACCAGCAGGACTCACTCGATCCATCGCCTTGCACCACAGTTGGGTGGGATGGACTCATACGTCCGTCACTCCTGGACACATTGACTCCCAGATTCCTACCTACCCTTCATACCTTTTTCTTTCCCAGAACACCCTCCCTGAAAAGACTCTAGAGCTAACGTAAAAAAGTGGATATTTAAAAGCTCCTGGCTCATGATTATTCTGTCTTGTTTTTTAATTTTTTTTTAGATTATTCGTTTCTAATGATTGTTCTGTCGGGTTTTTTGATATTTTTTTAGATAATTCGTTTCTCATGTCCTGTCTTGTTTTTTTATTTTTTTTACATAATTCGTTTTTCATGATTGTTCTGTCTTGTTTTTTTTTTTAAATTGAGATATTTCGTTTCTCATGATTATTATGAAACTGAACTGAAATATTTGACTGAAAATCAGGAATTCAGTGGAAAAATTTTGCACAATTCTGTGTAATCTGTGGAACATGTTAAACGATATTATTACATTTTTTTTAATACATTTAAATAACCTCGTTATTTAAACTCGGACTCGCCAGAGCTAACCAACTTCATAAAAATTCATATTCCAACAAGATTAAAAAGACAATCCATTTTATTTCATTTGCCCACATGTAGAATAAACATTAGCAAAGAATCCCCAATTCCCCACAGGTATTGTGCGCAATATAATACAAAATTTTACAAAATGACATTTTTAACAATACCCTTCAGAAATACCGAATAGAAGTAACGCATACGATTGAAAATTAATTCATGAGTGTGGAATGAAGACGTAATAAAACTCCATCTCCATGTAACTTTAACAAACGTTCTCTCTCTTTATTTTTATGTTAAGCTGTTTGTCTCTTACAAATAAATAAATAAATAAATCATCATGACAAATGACAACACTAACCAGACACACGTAAGAACCAGTGGCGGCTCCTGCCTTGGTGCATTTGTGCAATGCACTGCCAAAGTCAAAAGTGTAAATTCGTACAAACATCAACAAACGTGTAAAAGTGTAAATTTGTAACATTCATTCACGAAGAATTCCCGCCAATTCGTTATAATATCCTTACCAATTAACTTTCGTATTAGACTCCGTACTAAAGTCGCATCGGCGCATACGAAAAAGCAATGCGTGCATCTTCCGTTGTGCCGAAACGTGACGTCACATGAAGTGATATTCCTACTAGGACAGTCTACAGAGGCTGGAACCGTGAAATGGGCAAGACATAAGGGAAGATATATTAGACGCTCGTGCACTAGCGGCGCACATGCGCAGAAGCATTCTGGTTTATGACAAAACCTTTAACATGCGTTATATGTTACCGAACGTTGGGAATGAGTTAGTTAGGAATAACGAATTTTCAACTAATTGACAATGTTATGTATTATCTCTACCATCGCACCGGGGCGGCGAAACCAAGCATTTGACAGATCACTGATCATTATTGACACATTTTTAATGGTTTTCGCTAGTTTTGCTCTGTAAAAAACTTATTTAAAAATGAGTGGTAATGAAAACATTGCGATTAACGTCGATTTTTTCAAAAGCAACCGAATTTCATTTAAAAATAAACTGTTTTTGAAAAATAATGGCTCTCCAAAACCTTTGCTAAATATAATACCTACAAGTAAGGTTAAGGGAAAAAAACTATGAATAGAGTTTTTAAAACGAAGTATTAAATATTCGAAAGCATCTTGGCTTTGTGAATGTGATCGCTTGAACACATTTTTTTTTCGTGTTTGATGATAAATTGTGAAGTGAAAGTTGTGTAAACGATAGCCTTTATTTTACCGAAAAGTTAATGAACATTCATACTCCCAGTACATATACATAACGTATTGCAATTTAGTTTGTTGGATCAAGTTGATAGATATACGATTACAACTTGATGTTGGTTTTCGCGAATCTGTGAATCAATTAATTATATTTTCCCGTATTAATGTTACCATTTTTTGTGAAATGCACTGCCGGCAAATTTTGTCACGGGCCGCCTCTGGTAAGAACCTGACTTTTTAATGTGAGTATCGCACACCACCTCAAACTATTCCCCGCTAACTGGAGATAGTGAGACTATGGCATCCCCAATTGGGATGTGGATGAGGAGAAAGGAAGATGAAAAGTATCTGGTCATGGTCACGAAACACGACTAAAGCCATTTCAAGCAGCAGAGATTCCAAATGGTGGTATTTCACCAGGGCGATACTGAGAGTATCTACCACACCGGTATGAACAAAAATTCATTCTGTAATTATCTAAAAAGCATCCAAACTAAACCACGTTTCGGATTCAATACTGTAGGCTGGCAGGTTTTTACAGTACCGCTGGCACCGTGTTTCTTCCGTGCACAGAATGGGTCTGAAATAGTTCCACACATGCGCGTTGCACTTGGTAGACTCGATGCTTTGTGTTCTGTGCTCTGTGCTCTGTATGCTGTGCGCGGTGCTCACTGCTTGTTCGCCGTAAGGTGTGTTTGGTATTATTATGTAATAATATGTGGTGGCATCGAGCGGAGTGCTAGCAGCTAGCAGCCAGCAGCGGCTGTGGCGGGCTCGCATGCAATCGTGGTGACCCTGAAAACGGCACGCGAGGACTAATGGTAACGGGGTGACCAAGGTTTCAAGATTAAGTCAATATGTCTTTTTGAAGTGATTTGAAACTCGATGAAACGAAAAAGCGACACTAAAAAGAAACAAACACACACACTGTAGGATTTAGTCTGCGAGGGAATGAGATCATCTACTCTTTTTGCGGTGCTTCGTACACAACTGCACACTTCTATTTTTTTTAAATGATTTCATTATGTTTTACGTGACACCTCAAAGTATTTACAACACATTGGTGCTGACCGATAAATTTTCTAGCTTTGTTTACAAGCACAGCACGGCAAACCCAGTGAAGCCAACTTTATTCAACTGTACCATAAAATGTAAAATCGAAATAAAAATAAAGTAATTTTTTTCAAATGTATGTGTATACTTGTGTATCTAGTTCGCGGCCACTTTAAATATTGACTGACTGGTTGAAGGAGACCTAACCTTGACCGCTCTGGCCAGACTCTCTCGACCTATCGCCTGCAACATGGAATCATATGTCAGTCACGTTGACTTCCAGAACACTACTCACCCCACATACTTTTTTCCTTCCTAGAACTTCCTCTCCTTACTTTCCCTAAAAAGACTCTCCGCACAGCATCACCGAAAATGATATAGACTCTGAGGGAATTTCTTTTTCCTCCAAGCCTCCTGTGTGGAGCTAATGACAAAAAAGCAATATGCAATATCGTCGCCTGAAAACTGTAGTGCGATATCTAAAGAACATTTTTGGGGCTATCTACTTATAAAATTGGTCATTTTTATTAGTGTTGAGTGCTGTTCTAAGATATTTGGTCTTAATAGTATCATTTCTTTACATAAGGGTACTTTCAAAGGGTTCCACGCCAACTCAGAATGAAGTAAACTCAACACTTCTTTGAAAGGTCGTTAAAAGTTTTTAAAAAAAAGTAATGAAAAATAGCCCATAACCTAACCGATCGGAACCTGCTTAAGGCGCCGCAACCGGGCTCGAAAAGAAGAAGGACAGATATGAATTTACGAATGTTAGAGGAGAGCGCTAACATTTAAAGCGTCAAAATCGATGCGAAAATTGCGAAAATATTTAATAAATCACGACTCATTTAAAATAGAGCAAAAATCTTGTGGGGAGTATCTTAAGTATCATTTAAAGAAACATTGTGAATTTTTTCACAAATATAATTTATAAGATAATAGAAACAGGCTTGTTTTTAATAATTTTTGGAGCACAATTTGCGATTTTTTTCTATTGAGGAAATTTCATATAATATGCGTTTCGGCATGGGGGGCATTTGGACATTATCTTCAAAAATAACATACATTTTTTCAGAGCTTAAAAACTTCATATGTTTAAGGGAGATATGAAAGAAATCGGTAGAAATGCACATTACATTTAAAAATTTACAGCAGTTAATACACCAAATAAATGTTGGAACCATCCGATAAGGATGTGACTTAGGCGTTAGAGGCGTGGACTTATTTAAATCAGTCTTGTCTTGAGGGAAGGAAAGTTCAATCCAAAAAATACATATACACATATATTTTTTTTTACAATTTTTAAAAGACGTTTAAAAAGTTCATAGAAGTTGAGAGCCAGTTCTTGGGGAGGACGGTTCAAACCTCAAGTCGAACAAAAAAAAATCTTTGAAATTGGCTTCTAGCTGGCTCAAGAGATAGCGCAACTAGGTTGCAACTTGAAAATAAATTAATTGTAGTAAAAAACTTTGTATTTTACGGTAACTTTGATAAACAAGTTTAGAAACAATAACGACAAACAAAAAACTGTAATTTTCATTTTATAATTTTTATTTAAAAAAAAAATTTGTACCATTTTTACTGGACTTGTCGAAAATAATAACGATTTGTGAGTGCTACACTGGGATTTATTTTTATTTTCTTAACTTCACCCATAACAGTATTTAAAAAAGACTCAAAAATGTTGCCGAATGCCTCCAAACTTTCCCCAAATATTGCCTTTATGTATATAAGATGATTTAAGATGTTATTGTACAAAGATATATTTTTTGAACTACAATACCTAAAAACTGTGTTTTGTGAGATGTCCCACTACAGTTCTCAGGCGACTATATGGTCATCCCATTTCCATCAGAATGAGTATGTACGTAAGCACTATTCACATATCAATGTAGGTAGTAAGTAAATAGAGACTTGGTTATTTTTTTAACACAGGGTGTTCCAAAAATTTATTTAACTTAAGATAGTAAAGGTAAACAGTGTTAAACTTAAAATAGTACATGTAAAATGTGCTAATAAAAAATGCATGTAATCTGATCTGATAGTATTAATACGCTGGCGTCTGTACGGTTGAAATTTAAAAACCTGACTTCGATTACATCTCTGACGCCGTACCTTACGTAAAACCATCTTCGCACGTGAAGTTTGTTTCAAAGCTACAGTCGTGTCGCCCGCCGCCCGCAAGGCCTAGTAGAAGTATACGGTAGGCATTTAAAATAACTGATTACAAAAATTTTAAAAATACATTTCATATGTTCCGTTACTTCTTTTTAAGATTTTAACACATTTTCATCTTCTTTTATATTCGTCGGTATTTCTTGAAAAATATTCACCGCTCTATACAGGTGAGTTCAGGGATTTTTACTTCTTTTGAAAGGGAGGTCGTATTTAATTATTGTTTATTGTTTGAAACATTTACAGAATACTAACAATATAATTATTACAATCATGAAATTTCCATTGGAATGGTTTAGTGTTACTATGTGAAAAAAAAACAGAAATAATAATTAGCAAAAAAAAAACATAAAACATAGCAGGTACACGGTATATAGAAAGAGAAAAAGGAAAGAAAAGACATAATATAAAGCAATTACATAATTTTTACTTCAAATACTAACAAAATTATCACATGTTTTCTTTAAATATGCGAGGCTATTTATAAAGATGTCTATATTGGGAATATCACATTCTAAGTCATTATACAATCTACACATTCGGGACATTAGCTTGAAATAGGCAATATTGTTATTAAATAACTCAGGATGAAATGTTTTGACTCCTTAAATAACGTTTTTTGAGAACTTTAATTTGAATATTACTTAGACAATGGGCGGTTTCAAGCCATGTAACAATATTAATTCTTTTTGTAGAGTGATTAAGTTTGTATTTATGTTTATAATGTTTAGTGTTTGATTATCAGGTCTGAATATCTGGGCACCTACACAACTTGTTATTTATTTTGATACAATATTTTACATTTTATAGTTCAATTGACCTCACTGGGTGGCTTACCCGTGCTGAGGATTCCCCTTTGCTTGTTCTCCCCCCCCCCCCTCCCTCCACCCCTTGAATGCCACAACATATTCCCATTAATAATAATAATACTTGGATGATTTATATAGCGCCGTTTTTGCGAAAAATCACTTCAAGGGCGCTGTACAAACTTATAAACATTTCTAAAATCTAAAAAAAACTGCAAGCTAGACAAACAATTAAAAACAACTTATGGCTAAAAATTGCATACACCGGTTCATTGATCACCGATACGAAAATATATGTACAATATTTTGACTAATGAACGCGATGCTGCCTAAAAATTTATGAAAACAGGGCCTACTTACCTGGGAGGTCACTTGAAATTAACACTGTATATTGTTCATTTAAAGAAATTTAGAAAGAGTTCGCACGCAGAGGACATAATTGTGAACACAATGTGATTGGGGATGCGATAGCCCCACTGGCTTCGCTAAGTTGTAACCCTAATGCAGCGGTTCTCAATCTGGCTTCGATCGAATCCGAGGGGTTCAGTGAGTCAGTTTCGCGGGTTCGGCGGAGGTCAATAGCAACAGCAAAAGTCACACTAATTTAAAGTAAATTTTCATTATTATGTTTTTGTTTTTGTGGGAAAATCATGTTTTAATGGTTTTGTACTTGGTTCTTAATGGTCTTGTTCATTTTGTGCACCTATGTATAAATACATACATACGTTTTGAATTTGAAAAAATTATATTTTATTTTTACAATTAAGAAGGGTCGGTGAATGCTTTTATGAAACTGGTGGGGGTCAGTACCTCCAACAAGGTTAAGAACCACTGCCCCAATGCGATGTTCATGCTATTCGATAGGAAAACGTACATATTTCTTACAATGTTTGTAAATACCTGCCAGGATCACCCTGTGTATGAGCATTTTTTTCATGTTACCAATACTGATGCGTATGTATACACATGTATAGCAGCCACACCACACACGCCCACACTGCCAGTCATAATTTATATCAAAGCCTTACAACCAGACTGACAGGTTTCAAAGGGAACAAAGCATCCGTTTGATGTAATAATGACGTGGGGGTGGATAAAACTCCCCTTACGAAGAAAATTTCCAGTCTAACAAATCGATTTAACGTTGTAAAAACATAATTACATGCTTTAGGTTTTCCGATGACACTTGATATTGTTTCCCAGCAATCGGATATTAATCTGTTTGAGGAAAACAAGTAATATCCGGAAAATCTAAAACATTTTCTCCGCATGGGTTGACAGAGAGGATGGCCCGCTAAACAACTGTGTTTTGGCACATATCCTTTGTTTCATTCAAATTCATGCATAGTCTGATAAAATTAGATCGTGCCTGGTTTTCCTAGAGCGTCCCAGACTTATTTCATTCATATATGCGTCAATATATTCTCCTTGAAGAAAGAAACACGATGAAAAAGCATGGTCAAAAGTAAAAATCTTACCCAACACATAGAGTAAATTTTACTCTACTCATTTATTCAAAAGAAGACAAGCCTGCAGATGAAATCCAAAAAATAATAAAAGTAAAACCAAAGTATCCAAATTGGGAAAAGGAATTAAGAAAAAAAAATACTACAGGTATTGGATTAAGGGCCATTAACCAGCCAGCGGCCGATATTTCGTCGAAAGATGTTCTTACAATCGTACAGGGCGGTTCCAATGAAAAAGATTAATTATTCTCCGTACCAGCTTTTTAATATATAATAACTCAATATCGATTTTATTTCATTTAAAATTTGATTTAATTTATACCTACATTCAAAAATGCTGAAAGGCGTGATGATAAAACCATTAAAATTATGTACTTTTTTGTAATTGTTTTTTGTTCATAAATATGTATAATTTTTCAAAAATGTCTAAGCAAAATAAGAATGTAAAAAAAATCTTAAATATATTAATTTGTAAGACCGTTAATAAAAAGACAAACTGAAGAATTTTCGTCACAAAACACGTGTGCGGATCTTTTTTTAGACGATTTTATTTAAACTAAAGATAAAATTACTAAGACAACTACTCATACGAAGTGGTCGATCAATTCACCTACCTGGGCTCCAGTCTGACAGAGAACAATGAGGATCCAGCAGAAATCAGAAGGAGAATCACAGCAGCCAACAAAACATACTTCTCTTTGCTGCCAGTGTTTAAGTCACGTAGTGTCCACAGAAAAACCAAAATAACCATATATGTATAAGACCATTGTTAGAACTGTATTGGCATATGGATGTGAGGCGCTGACACTGACGGTAAAGATGGCTGAAATGCTGAAAACTTTTGAAAGAAAAGTGCTGAGAAGAATATGTGGACCCGTGAAAGAGGGTGAACAGTGGCGCATCCGGCACAATACAGAATTGTATGATATATATAAGGCACCTAGCATCTCAACACATATGAGACTCCTCAGGCTGAGATGGGCTGGGCATGTACAGAGAATGCCGGATACACGTGTCCCAAAAAGATTTTTGACTGGACACCCAGGTGGAAAGAGAAAAGTGGGAAGACCCAGACTGAGGTGGGAAGACGAAGTAAGAGGGGATGCAGCACAGCTTCTCCAAGTACCATATTGGAAGTCAGCCGCTGAGGACAGGAGTTGGAGGTGACTGTTGCAGGAGGCCAAAGCTCGATATGGGCTGTAGCGCCATCGAAGAAGAAGAAAGATAAAATTCTGAAACATAGCTTTCCCAGATAATTTATTGATTTATTTTGCTGCATGATTATATGATTTGAAATGTGTGTTGTATAATACAAAATTTAACAAATCTGCCAACGACCTACGGTAAAACCTTATTGTACTAAAATTAAACATATTTTCTCAAAATTTAAAACAAGCTTTACTAGATAAAAGAACAGTTTTTCGAAATCAATTTATAATTTTTTGTCTAAAATTTGATTTAAAAATGACATACTTACCATTTTCTCTGGTTGTTCCCTCTTAAATGCAAATAAAATTAAGATAAAAAAACCTAGCTTTATCACCAAGGGAGTTGATGCCGGTCTACATGCAAAAAAAATCAAAACGAAGACTTAAAAAATGCCTAAAACACAATAATTATGTTGCAAAAAGCAAAAGAAAAAGACGGTATAAATTGTCACATTTCATCAAAGTGACCAAAACCAAGAAAATTAATAATATAATAAGAAAGGATAAATTTTGGATTAACAAAAACACATGTAGAAGACTGAGATCCATCGATGCAATGCTATTATTGTTTTGGTGACAAACTTTGTTCTGCCATATAAATTATTTCTAGTCAATATTTTGGTTGTTATATAAAAAATAACGAATGTATTGTAAGTGTGTGGAGATGGGATCTATGACAAAAAGAGAAATGGAGCGCTGTAGACGATGACCGCCGATAAAAACAAAAAAACACCAACCGAAGTAGGAAAATGAAATAAAGAAAATCAATATTAATTTCGAAGAGCAATTAATTGAGTGTACTACATTTTTTGTCAGTCCGTCTTTAGCCAACACAAATGTTTGCCCACGCGGGAACTTATGGAACACATGATGCCGAATGAAATATCAAAATGACGCGACGCTTCTCGAGAATGTCTTGTGCATGTGTAGATGGAAGTTCGATGAGGCGGACGTAGCGTCATTTGTCATTAAACAACATAAATAATTTCGTTCTTTTTGAAATACGAACGACGCCGGTTAAATTTTTTCCTACAAAAATACTAAAATCACGATTAAAAAATGGGAGGGTTGGGGTAGGAGGGTTAAACATTTGGAGCTATAAGTATTTTTGATGCCAAATAAAAAAAAATTTAAAAAAAATTGTAAAAATTTTTTTTTTCTGGATAAGGACACCCTAATCACCTAACGGTATGAAATGTACTTTAAAACCTGTTCTCATACCTATCAAATAAACATGGAAAATTTCATAAACATCGGTCAAACCGTTTCGAAGGAGTGCGGCCATAAATATCGTGACACGAGATTTTTATATATAAGATTGGTTCATTTTCTATCTCTCCTGAAATACCTTCTATTTCCCTCTACTAGCCTGCCATTGAGTTAAAATTTTCTTTCATAAGTGAGACTCTTAATGTTCAGAATAATTCTTCATGCATTATTTTTCGTAGGCTTATCCTTTTGGATCGATTTATTTTCCTGCTTGGGGTATCTACTCGTTAAAAGCCAATTTTAAATAAATACCTTTTTAGCGCCTAAAAGCCACCTCTGGTCTGGAGTCCCAAAATACCTAAAAAAACTCTCGAATCTGCGCAGAAATGGGCAGTCCGTTTGATAAATTCTCCTAACTTAAACGGATTGCAATCTTTAGAGCACAGGCATCAGTTGAAAATGCTGTCATTGCTCTACGGTATTACAATGGAAGATGCTCCGAGGAACTATCGTCATTGATGGTTTTAGTCGGGAAACACGCCAAACACGCGCCCAACATAAGTATGCGGTTGACATTTGTCGCACGAGAACGGGTCGTTTCTACGACTCGTTCTTGAGTTCAACAGCTCCGATGCGGAACGATTTGCCGGCGTCTGTGTTTGCTCCCTCCTATAACATGGGCCTGTTCAAGACCCATGCTCACTTCTTCCTATCCTGGAAAAGACCTTCCACACAGCATCTTCAAAGATGACATAGGCCCTAAGGGAAATTATTTTCATCAGGGCCTCCTATGTGGAGTATTAACCCGTCTGTTTACCAAAAACGTCCCGAGCGACCTTACATTTTAAAAGCTATATATATATCTCTTCCTCTCATGCAAACATGTGTATTTTTCTTTTAACCAGAAAGAGAACGAAATAATGCTTCTTATTGTCTTTGTAATATGAAAGCTATCTTTCGTAGATATTTTACAATCTCGATCCAAAGTAACGGTTTCTGATTTTTCGCGCGAAACTGAGGCTTCCGGATTGTGAGGTGCGAATATATTGAACCAAGCAGACGGGTTAATCAAATTAAAAAAAAACGCTCTATGTTCCATTTAAATTACGTCTAATTTGTGCATTTAATAAACTGAATGATGAACAGTGAATAAGGTACACTCTTTCAGTAAATAATCGGCCATCTGTTAATGAAAATGCATTAAATTTCAACAAGAATATTTTTTTCTATGGAAGTTATAGCAAGTAGCTATCAAAGCGTTCCGGATGCAATCATTATGATTGGATCACATTCCGTTCCCAGCGCGGCCAGTCTTCTTTGTTCTCTATTTGAAATTTGCAAGTTCTAATTTGGAACGTTCCAGAGACTCTTTCCCTAGTAACGGTGCACTCTCGTTCTCCGCAATGCAGCAGCTCTCTCCTTCTCCCACTCGTAAAGGGAAAGGATACCTATACCTAGTACTACCCAGCATTCGGGAAACCGATATACCTATTTATAGCTAAAGGTTGCCAGTGTTGGTGGCTTGCTAAACCCCAGCCATACATTGATTTTATACCATTGAATATCTAAATAATTTGGTAGTCAGATTTTGGCATTTTTTCATCGTAAGGGTGTGCATTGTGCATATTCTAGTATCTTTTTTGGTACCGCCCACAGACGTTCAATAATACTAATAGTAGGTACTGAAATTCAGTATTGATAGGTATTGTTGAGAAATTTCAACTTCATGAATGCTTTTGTCAATCCACAAATACTTATTTTTATTTTATTTTATTTTATTTTATTTTATTTTATTTGGAAAACCAACAGTTACATTATTTACTTAGGTGTATTTACATATGTATATGTTATTGAACCAATAATAGGTTTTCACTGGTGTGTATTAATTAGAGAGATTAAAAAGTAATAAAAGTAATAAAAGTTATAATAGTTATAATAGCTTATTGGGATGGGATGGTGGGCGGGAGGGGAAGGGGACGGATCTATTCTCGGAGTGAATAAGTTATTTGTATAGAAGTATAATAGTTTGTATATGTTTAGAAGTTATTTATTGTTTATTTTTTTTAGAATTTGGGGTGCTGTGTTGAATAAGTCGAATTCATTGTATGAATTGTTAAAAAAGTGTGAAGCGCGGTTAATGAATGTGTTTTGTTTAGAGTTAGTGTTGCATCGAGGAGTGTTAAGTGTGTGATTTAGTCTAGTTTGTCTGGTGGGCACTCTTAATTGAATTCTTTCAAGTAATTCCGGGCAATCTATCGCAGAGGTGGCTATCTTTTGCAAGAATATTACGTCTGCAGAATTTCTACGATTTTCTAGTGACGAGATTTTGAAAAACGTGGCTGACTCCCCATTACTTAGATGAGGACGATATCCCCGAAAATCAAGGTATCGTAGAAAACGATTTTGTATTTTCTCAATCCTTTCTATGTATGTTGTGTACCTGGGATTCCAGACTTGAGAAGCGTACTCCAGAGAACTGCGTACATACGCAAAGTACAGCATTTTCATAGTGTTTACCTTTTTAAAGTGTTTGCAGGTTCTGAGTATGAAGCCAAGTACCTTGGAAGCTTTTGCAACTATGGATTCGATATGTCGGTCAAAAAGTAATTTCGGGTCTAGCACTACTCCCAGATCTTTGGCCTCCATCATTTTTTTAAGTACTGTGCCGTTAAGGGAATAATCAAAAGAAATGGGATTTTTGTTTCGGGTAAAGCTGATGACGCCGCATTTTTTAACATTTATTTGAAGGTTGTGTTGTGTACAGTAGCTATTTAGGCGATTTAAATCTTCTTGTACGCGAATACAGTCAGTGATACTTGTAACAGGAGAGAATATTTTCATGTCGTCTGCGTATAATAACGTTCTGGAGTAAAGAAAACATTTTCCAATGTCATTAATGTATATGTTGAAGAGCAATGGTCCCAATAATGACCCTTGGGGTACTCCTGACGGTACGGTTACCCAATTTGATTTATAGCCACCGACGACTACTGCTTGGCTGCGATTTTTCAAATACGACGAGAGCCATCTGAGGAGATCTCCGTGTACGCCGATTAGTGAAAGTTTAGTCAACAAGACATCATGGATTACTAAATCAAAGGCTTTGCTATAGTCTGTATATATTGCATCTACCTGTACGCGCTGGTCCATATTGTCTTGTAAGATTTCGACAAATGCCGTTAGGTTAGTGGTTGTAGATTTTCCTCTCATAAATCCATGTTGATTGTTGTTAAGTGACGATCTCAAGGCTGTAAACATCTGGTCGTACACAATTTTTTCGAAAACCTTACTGAAAATGCAGAGCTTTGATATGGGCCTATAATTTTCAACGTCAGATTTTTGGCCGTTCTTGAAAATGGGAGTTACAAATGCAGTTTTCCAAGTGTTTGGCACAATTCCCTCATTAAGGGAGCGACTAAAAATTATGAATAATGGTTTAGAAAGGCTGCGCGCACATTTGCTTATGAAGAAAGGGGGAATTTTATCTGGGCCTGCGCCTTTATTGGGATCTAAATTTTCAAGTTGTTTCTGTATGTGATGCTGGAACATCATGGTATTCGGAACGCCATGGGATTTGGAGTTTGACTTAATGTAGTTCCATACTTTTTTTGGATCGGAGGATATATCATGTTCTATTTTAAGTAAGTATTTATTATGGCATTCCCAGTTAAGTTTTTTGTGACGTGATCTTAGTAGAGAGAAAGTGGCATAGTCAGAAGGATTTTTATATGTCTTGAACTTTTTGAAGTATTTATATTTTTCTGTTGTTAATTTGATGAGGGCAGAGTTATACCATGGCGGGTATTTCGAATTCCTACATAATTTCATAGGAATATGGGCGTCTATAAGATGATTTAATTGTGAGTAGAATTTATTTAATGCTGTGTTCACGTCACCAAACGAAAGTAGCTCGTGCCAGTTTACCTGGTCGAGAGATGTGTTAATTTGGTCGTAATCACCGCGCTTATAGACGTAAGCCCTTCTAGGCTCTTCCACTAGTGGAGCGGGTTCAGAAAATAAAACTTCCATTATTAAGGAGGTGTGATGAGGGTCTTCTAAAATTAATGGTTCATCACAAGCAGAGACCGGTACCAGGTCATTACATAGAACGAGGTCAAGAAAGTGACCGTTGGTATTTGGAATTCCATTACATTGAAACAATCCCGAAAAATGCATGCAGTCAATAAATGATGTACTAACAGGCGATAAGCGATCACTGGGTATAAATGACGTATTATTGAGAGACTTATTCCATGAAATGTCAGTGAGGTTAAAGTCACCTAGGATAATGAATTTATCTGTGGGAAATTGCAACGTAAGTGATGAAATTTGTGTGAGGAAGCTTTCCATATTTTTACGATATGTTGGTCCTTTAGGGAGGTAAACACAACATATGTGGAGATTTGTGTGTTTGGATCCCCTGGATTCTAATGTTATCCAGACGTCCTCAGCTTGTGAGTGCCACCCTGGGCGCTCGCGAGGTACCAGCTCACGACGAACAGCGACTAAGACACCCCCGCCCAAGCGTTGGCCCGTGCGAGTGTAGTCCCGATCTCGGCGGTGTACATCGTAGCGATCATCAAATAGCTCTTCGTTGCGGATGCCATCAACGAGCCATGATTCAGACAGAGCGATTACATCATATTCGTTGGACCGAACAGCCACCAATAACTTGTCAGTTTTAGTGCGTAACCCTCTCACATTTTGGTAATAGATATTTAAAGACATTGGTTAAACCGTGCGAATCTATGATTAAGTGCGGAATTGAAGTGAATTTGTGTCGATGTTCGTATTTTGTTATTGACGGATTTATGTTTATTTTTATGAAATTCCCAAAGAATTTTACAATAAATGCTAGAAAATTGTACAAAAGCTAAAAAGTGTGTTAGAATGAATGGAACTAAGAAATGTATTAGAGTGATTAGATCCATAGGGTAGGCGTGGGGGATAAGGGAGGGAAGGGTACATTCTAAGTGAGAAGAAAATATAAGAATAATTATTAGCGCACACACAATTAATAGTATCTAATCTCACCAAATATTGAAACAATCCATATGAATTCGATTCAGCACGAATGAAAATATAGTAAAGGATACCTCACTCGACCTAGTTTGTAAAAATTTTGGTATTTTTTTTAAACTCGCCCTCTCCACCTCTGGAGGGGTGTTCCAGTACTTTTTTCGGCGGATTGCGCAGATCTTCTTTATACGGAGGCGTCTACTAATATCTACAGGAATTCCAAAAACTGAAAAAATTGAACTAATATCTCTGAGAATCAAAGTGTTGACGAATATCTTCAGCTCAAACTGTTGATTAATATCTATGAGAACCAAAGTGTTGACGAATAACTACAGCACTGGCAGAGGTTGGTTTTACAATTATGTATAGCGTAATGAAATAACGTAATATTGCGTATGCAGTTTAAAAAACTTAATTTATGTAAGTATGTATGTAAAAATCCCTAATATCGGACTATTGGACACATTTAGCTGATTAGTCCAACCTACGCTCTGTAGATATTAGTTCAACCTACGCTCTGTAGATATTAGTCAACACTCTGAAGTTCGTAGATATTAGTTCAACATATGAGCTGTAGATATTCGTCCGACATACAGGCTGTAGATATTAGTATCTGGAGTCTTTTAATACTGCCAAGATTTGACTCAACCACATACGTATGACTGCTTCATTTATCCGGATTTTGTCATTTATCAAAGATCGCATTGTTAAGGCCCGGTGTACCCGCTCAAAAAGAAGAAGATGGATAGATATGTAAATACACATGAAAGAGAGAGAGCGCGTTTATATTAAAAACGATAACATTTAAACGAAAATTCTGAAAACGTTTAATAAAACACTCGTTTAAAATAGAACAATAATCTCGTGGGGAATGTCTAAAATAGCATTTAAATAAACATTGTGAATTTTTTCATTCCTCTATAACTTGTAAAATAACTGAAAAAACGTGTTTATAATAATTTGCTAAAATAATTTGCATACATGGAGCATACTTTGCGATTTTTTTTCTTTCGAGGGAATTTCAAATAATTGCCGTTTCGGCGTGTGGAATGTATAGATATTATCTTCAATAATAACATATTATATTTTTTTAAGATCTTTAAAACTTTAAGTATAGAAAATATGTAATAAATCGGTAGAAATGCGGGAAGCCGCGCCGCCCTTGGTTACGTCGCAAGTAATAATTTTAGGTGAATACTGAGTAGGTAGGTTTGGTTAGATGGGGTTAAAAGTTAAATGGAATGTTAAATTGAAATGGATAAGCAATCACATGGAAAAACATAAGTTGCGGTACAGAACCCTTGCCAGTACAATGGGAATATATGTAGTATAAATATACCAAACCACCCACTATGAAGTGGATATTGCGTTGCCGGGTGTGTTTATGTTGGTGGGTAGGACCAAAAACCATTGGATGGATGGATGTTGGCGGGCTTGTAACTAGTAGTAGAGCAACTCGCCCGCATATTACGCGCGAGCACCTAGCCGCTCGATACAGCCTGGTGACGCTTACAGCCGCGGGCCTTTTTACAAAGTCTATACCATTTCAGTCGTGTTGACGACCGTGGCGGCTCGTAACTTTTGAGTGTAAGAGAGAAAATGATTTATGACCGAGGTAGATTTTCATTAATTTTCAGTTGGCACAGCTTTTCTGAAAATTTTCATACGAAAAAATCTGTGTGTGCAGTTCGCACGCGGTAGAAGTGAATCCTTCAGAGAACTAAAGTAGACAAGAGTGGGGAAGCTACGAAGCACCGTACAAAGAGGAGACTAATTACTCTATCTCACTTTCTTGCGGGCTAAATCCTGTAGATGTATGTGTTTGTCTATTTATAGTGTCGCTTCATTTTTTTTTCAATCGTTTCACTGAGTTTTTATTTCGTTTCATCGAGTTTCAGATTACAACGGTACTAAAGAAGTTTTCACTTCATAAAATCGTTTTCGGCTGCAATTATATTAATAATGCCACTGTTTTTATATTAGAATCCTAGAACACTCAGAAGTCACAATCAAAAGTGTCGACTGGAGAAACTGTAACACAGTATACTCAACTTTCGTTTGTACAAAATATTTATAAATCCTATACCATTTCAGACACATGATAACTGATAACTATAATAGATAAACTTTTATTCGTCCAAACATAACCTAACTTAACACAGAGTCTGCTTTCCTGAGTCCTAACATAACCTAACATAAAACAGCTGTCTTAACGTAAATATATCTTCCAATATCAATAATAAAATTAAGTCTTTGGGCTGAAATTGTCTAGGCTTTGTAAATGATTTTTGACAAACAAAAACTAGATACTCTGTTACAGTTACCGTGACTGAAATGGTATAGGCTTTGTAAAAACTCCAGCCGCGCGCCTTCTGGAACGTTCCACGGTCAAGGTCGCAGGCGCGGGCGTTTTCTCTCGCTTCTCTTTGTCTATGGTCACGGTTTCGGCGGGAACGGGGAGACGCGTCTGCTGTCGCGGATGTCGTTTTTCCCGATGTAGATAATGCGGACTCCAGCTGTTTGGTTTGCACTGGGATTTAATTGAATAAAGATGCATCATGGTTGACCTTCGAACGACCGAGAATTGCCTCGGCAATTGTAAAAAAGACAATGAAGTAGGATTGAATAACATGATAGCAGAATCATGCTATTATTTAATGGATAATAAACGTACGCTATCATAATTGTGTGGGCATTTAATAATAGAAAATGGCACGCCCTTATTAGACAGGCGGGGTTCTCTAATTCTAGAACATAGGTAGGTAAATTACGGTAGGTACCTGGTGATTGTCTGCAAATTACTATTTGTGAATGATTTTACTATCGAAAATGTCATTAAAATATAATGCACAAAGTCCGAGTTGAAACAGAAAATTTTATCAAACTTTTAGAAAAAAATTATCTTAGATACGAATTTTATTGCTCTTCTAGGCAATTTTTTTAAAGTTACGATTACTTGAGGCCTTAGACACGTACAAATCTCTACGTATTATAAATTAAAGTCTTTCAGTGCGTCTATCTGTTCGGGATAAACTCAAAAGCTAAAGAACTGATTTTCATGCGGTTTTCACCAATAGATAGAGTGATTCATGAGGAAGGTTTAGGTATATAATTTGTCAAGGTTTTGTCTAAATTGGTTGAAATATTTAATATATAAAGGGAGCGGGCTGACAAGCGGGCGGTGTGGATTTGATTGGTATGCAAATTCACAAATGGCGTTGGTTATAAAGGTTGCGTTTCATTAGCCACAACAACGCGTGGCCGGGTCAGCTAGTAAATAATAAACTGAAGAGGTACGTGTAAAAATGAGAAAATTGATTTAAAAAATTAACTTCTCCTACCTTTCAATTGCCATGTTGTGGCATCATTTTTAATTAAATGAAAACAAATAATTTTGTAAAAAATCATTATTTAATCAAAATTATCTACCTATATGTTCCGAAACAAAAGGTTTTTTCATCAGGATAAAATGAACAATATTAATAATGGTGTTTTACAAAGTATAACACAATTGTTGGTAAAAGGTTATTTATTTAAGAAAGTAAGTTCACAGATCACATAATATGGTAAAAATAGTCACAATGTATCAATTAACTAATTAACTGAGCAAGGGATCGGAGGGAACCTTGCCGTTAGGCTTTGGGAACAACAAAACTGACTGTGGTTCTGCTTAGAGGGTCGTACCATAGGACGAAGCGCAACTAAGGCAGCAGTCGGGGGTCTGGTTGGTGCTTTACTTATGGTAGTAGAATACTCCTTAGAGGGTCGTGCCAGAGGACGAAGCGCAACTAAGAGAGCGTACTAGCCAAGAGCGAGCTGCAGACGAACTGACTAATTTAGGGCGCGCAGCCTGTTATATAGCCCATTCCTTGTTGCGGGTGTGGTTTATGTAGCGGCTCGAGGGTGGGAGATGCGCAGAAGGCGTCGGCGCATCCTGGTTTGCTTAGGGGTGGGTGAGCAGGATGGCGCTGTACGGGGGAAAGAGATGGTGTAGTGGCAAGCGTAAAAACGGCGCGCTACAAAAGTGATTTGTTTTCATGTAATTTTAAAAAATACTTTGAGAGGCCACAATTTAACAACAAAGAGGGCAAAATAAAATGAAAGAAATGCAGGAAAATTTAAAAATAACATATTTTACATAATTAGGAACTCCAGTGAAAAATATTATGGCTTTAAAAAAATATGTTCATATAGACCAATAAACGCTGATTCTTAATATATAAGTTTTATTTCATAATATTAAACGCAGAATTAAAAAAAAATGATTAAAAGTCCATTTTTAATCGGATCGTAAAAACACGCCGTCAAGTTGACATTATTGAAATTTTAGTGGTGACGTCACTGTTCGACGTGTCGTGACGTCAGCGTAAAGTCATTGTATGGAAATGTATGATATGACACAACTTATTCGTTTATTTACATACTGTTTATAGAGATTTAGTTGTTGTGTTTATTGAAACATTATTTAAGCCTAAATAATGTTTCAAAAATAAAGGTATCTCTATTACTGAAAATATTCAAAAACTACTGCACAAAAAAATAGTAATGCTACTTTCTAGGGAGAATACTTCGATCAACGGAATTCAAAATAGTGGCAGTCGATTAGCTGATTGCCCGATCCTATAGTAATTTTTCCGGAGTGATGACGTCACACGATTCACCATACATACGGTAGTTTTCGGGGGGTCTTGAAAAATTAAAACTAAACTATTAAAAGTAACTCTAAAAATAAAATTAAAAATGCAGTTATTTAAGTTAGAAGGTCATTATTCATTATAAAAAATTTAAAAAAATGGACAGGAGTTCTCTATTAAGGCAAAGCCATTAGCTTCGTCTGGAGAAAAGGGAGAAAGTGACACCCTATACGAAAATACTAAACAACAAAACTCGTTCCAACATAATATAGAATTACAAATCTACATGGATAATGATTAAAAATAAATCAAAAACAACCAACCCCATTAATTTTTTCCGTGTTTCCACCCTCTGTTTGCACATTTGAAGGGGTTTAACTCGTCTGCGCAGGCCCTCTGCACACCTGCCGAGCCTACCTCGAGTTATGACCGTCGTCATTACAACATACACACAACCTGCCCCGTCTAGGTCTGTGGACACCGCCACCGCACCGGGCAGAGACAGCCGGCAGAGACCGGCCGCGTGGGCTCGAGGCTCGGGGCACGGGGCACGGGGCACGGGGCACGGCCTGCACCTCGCTGCTCTATCGATCCGAGCGGCTAGGGAACGGGTTGAGAATGCATGGCATGCGTACCAAAATTTGCTAAGAACAAACACCAATTTTAGCCTCTCTGATTCTCCAATGTGCTCGATATGTGAACAATTTGAAGATGTCGTGTACACATTATCGAAGTGCATTAAATATGAACGACAGAGAGTGACAATACTAATGACCTCAAACTCATCGGAAGTTCAGAATTTAATAGCCTCAACCGAGTTTCATGCCATATCGAGAATAATGAAATTTAGGGAACGTACCCAAACTACGTGACCAACTTTTTGCAATTTTTAACCCCCCCCGGTGACCAAAATCCTAAGGAACCCGCCGCTCATTTGTATGGAGCGTGACCTTTTGAAGACCCCCCCCCCCCCTAAAAGTGTCACGTAGTATGGGTACGTTCCCTTATTAGTAAACTGGAAAATATTTGAAAGTGATTTTTTACACAAAATGAATATGTGAACTAAATTGTGCAGTAACACAATATCATTATATTAAATAAAATTGATTTTCGAAATTTTTACCTTCGATTTCGTAGTCAAGGACCTTACTTAACCATCAATTTCGAATCAGATAACGTGCAACATTTTGTCAATCTCTTTACAATCCTCCGCAATTGCACTGCGAATAGGTCACAATCAATGACGAAAAATCAAAAATTGAATAGCTAGGTATGTACTTCTCAGCCTTCTCATCTACATTCTTTTCCCACTTTCTTCAGGCTCCCAAAATACCCCGAATCGGGGATTTGGTCGCATTGCCTGACGTCCTGACGATCGCGTTGCCTCCGGGCAGTTGGAACTCTTGCGCGGTAGTCACATAAAAATAAAATGAGAAGGAGTTTTCTTTTTTCAATATATTGTATAGTTTCACAGTTAGGTCATTAAAGTTGGATTTACAAAATTACTACCAGTTTAAAAAGTTGAAATCGATGAAAATCTTTGATGGGACTCCCACATAAATAGCATCACAAAGAAACTTACAAAGCTCATGTACTACTTTAGAAACATACGCAATATACTTAATAAAAATGATCTATATAAAGTCTACTACACTCTTTGCCAATCACGCAAAGAATATGGGATTACAGGATGGGGAAATGCCTCAAACATTCACATCAAGCGGTTAGCTAAAACGCAAAAGGCAATATCCATAAAAACTCCATCCAAAGAAATTTTTAAAACTTTTAATGTGTTCAGCATTATTAAATTATACTAAAAAAATGCACAACTCAAATTTAAAGTAAAATATGAATACCTTGCTGACCAACACACCTACTAAAAGGACAAAATCCTTAAAACTACTGAACATCCCGCAATTAAATACATCTTTTGGCCAGAAAAACCATAATTTCCATGCTACAAAATTATATAATGCCCTTCCAATTGAAATTAAGAACACCATGGAGATAAAAAAGTTTTAAAAAGATATCAAATTATGGTTAAGTAAACATGAATATGAGGAAATCATTAAAATTATGAAGTAACCCCAATATAACCTGCAGACAACAAACATAAATACTTTTATTTTATTTATTGTTATCTTGTGAAAATCAAGAAACTAGAAGATGAGGAAATAAAAATCAACACCCATTCAGCAACATACAGTTCGCCTCGGAACAGGAATACCTAGTGAGGAGGACTGTAAACAAACCACTTTACTTTGTATTTTTACTTTATCTTTATTGTCATTAAAAAAAAAAAAAAGTTCTGTGAACAGCAGGTAGATGTGGCGACCAAAAAGTATGTTTCAAACTTTCTCTTATTTAGTAAATAAAAACCAAAAATTTCTACCAACTTAATTATAAACCATATATTTTATATAGTTGTGATTTTTAAAACGTTTGATTTATTTATTATATTTTTTTATTATTATTTACTTTTGTTTTTTTTATATTTTACTTTGCCCAAAGAAACGTCACTATCTCAGTAGCAATTCTTTTTTCAAACATTCTTCAGGTCGGTATTTTTTTTTTTACATTAGCTCCTCACGGGAGGCCCTGAGGAAAATAATTTGTCTACGTCATCTTTGGGAATGCTGTGTGGAAGGTATTTTTGAAGAGGCCCACGTTGTAGGAGGGAGGAAACACAGAGGCCGGCAAATCGTTAAACAGCCGAGTGGTTGAACTCAAGAATAACGAGTTGTAGAAGGAAACCGTTCTCATGTAGCAAACGTCAACCATGTTGGGCGCGCGTTGACGTGTTTTCCGACTATGCACCGGTGCCACAGGGATCAATGAGGATAATTCCACTGAGCATCTTTCATTGAAATGCCGGTAGAACAATGACAACATACCTACTTAATGCCTATGCTCTAGATTGCAATAGTCAAGATTTTTTCAGGTATTTTGGGGCTCCAGAATGCCAGGTTTACTACCAAATTCAACAATGGGACGCACTTGCGATTTATTCAGTGTCAGTGTTGTGTTCTATTAAAGTGTTTGCGGGCCTTATAGAGTACGTTTGAAAAAATTCGAATAAGAAGGTAAAAATAAACATTGAAAAAATAGTTTTTACAGAAATAAAGCGCATACCATCTTCTTTTTTTTTACAGAGGATGTGTTTATATTTCTCCTGGTTCCTTTTTCAATTAACTATAGTTTTGTTCGTGTTACAAATCTGAAATTTCTCATACACGCGCGTTATAATCTGCAAAATATAATACAGTTTGCGGAATAATTTTATGTCTCTCGGATCGGAAATTATGTTCGTTTTAAGTTTGTGATATTATTCAATCGTAACACAGATTAAAATGGACTCATCCGGATAATTCAAATGATGCAAGCAGTGCGTAGGGTTTGAGTGAACTTCATAAAAAATAAGAGTGTTTTGGGTAAAAAAGGGTCGTAGTGACACTTAAAGATCTGGATTCATAACATAGCTGCACCACTTGAACGCGTGTGATTTATGATTTATTTCATCACTGGGTACCGGGAGAAGTCATAGCTTCAACCAACTGGCGCTTACAGGATCACATAACAGAGATAAGATCTTTTCAATTTATTAATTTGTTAACATTTCAATCGAATAATACCATTTCACAGATGATACTACCTTTATAAAGAACACTTGAGTTATTGCCTCTGAGAGTAAACCAACGATTATTAGTTTGTTGGCATACACCAAGAAATATCTACTCCACTTACAGAATTGTTCATGTTTTTTGTTTTAAATCTATTTTTATTCATTGCGTTTCACAGGAAAGTCTTGTAAAATAAATCATTTTGATTTCCTGGTTGGGTTTTTGTTTTGTTTAGGTATTTGATGGATACTACAATGGGAGAAGGTCTGAGAAGGAATCTTTGCAATATTATTTTGTTAAATGTTTATCGTGAGATATTCCACGACAAAAACAAGTCAATTTATTCGCATCTATCGAATGCATCTCGATTTCGAAAATTCGTTTATAAACAAATATTTTTTCTTTGTCTTAATGGTTAACAGGTTTTTGGTTTTTAGGTTTTTACAGGTTTTTGGTTTCAGACAAAATCTGAAAAAAGTTCTCTTCAATTACCTACACCTTCGTATTTTTCTCAAATGTTAATTAAGTCGGGTTATTACACTTCGAGTGAGTTCCTCTGTTCTCTTTGGGATTATCTGATTTGAATATTGAAGAAGACGACAGAAGATACAAAAAGAAACAAGAAGAGCAAAATCAGGAAGAGGCTAGAAGACGCACGAAAAGACAAATGCCTCCACAAGTCAAGAAAAGTCAAGATGATGCAAGAAGACACCTGCAGGAACTAGAAGAACCAAAAAGGTGCAAGAAAAATTAGAATAGCCAAGAAAAACCAAGAATAATAATAATAACATAACATTTGTATTTGTACTAAGATACAAGAAAAGGTGAAAAATCAATAGAAGGTACAATAAAAAAGGCGAGTTAAGAAGAGCCAATGACATTAATAATTGGATAATTTGTTGAGCGCCATTTTTGTGAAAAATCACCTCAAGGGCGCTTTACAATTCATTATTAATTCAAAAGCTCTATATAATTCTATTATTTACAAATATTAGAAGATAAGAGACAAGAGGTAGCAAGCAGAACCGGAAAGCGCCGAGAAGATCCAAGAAGAGCCTAAAAGAGACAAGAACATTCAAGACGAAACAAGAAAAGATGAGAATATTAGAGAAAAGATAATCGGAGACAAGACGAACTGAGACAAAAAGAGATAAGAAGAGACGAGAACATCCAAGAAGAAGCCAGAAGAGTCAAGAAGAGACAATAATAAACTAGAAGAGATAAAAAGTTGCGAGGAGAGTCAAGAAGAGTCGAGAAGAGACGAGAAGATCTCAAGAAACAAGAAGAAGCAAGAAGAGACAAGAAGGGACAAGAAGAGACGAGAAAATCCAAGAAGAGGCCAGAAGAGTCAAGAAGAGCCACTAATAGACCAGAAGAGATAAGAAGATGCAAGGAGAGTCAAGAAGAGTTGAGAAGAGACGAGAAGATCTTAAGAAACAAAAAGAAGCAAGAAGAGACAAGAAGGGACAAGGAAAGCAAAGAAGAGCCAAGCAGGGCCGAGCAGAGCCAAGCAGAGTCAATAAGAATCAGAAGATCCAAGAATAGGTGAGATGATAAAAGAAGAGACCAGAAGAGACTAGAAGATCCGAGGAAAACCAAGAAGATCCTAGAAGAGCCAAGAAAAGGCAAGAACAATCATGGAGGGGCGTCAGGATCGGGGAAGAGGTAAGAAGAACCAAGAAGAGATGATAAGATCCCAGAAGAGACAAGAAGAAATTTGAAGAGCCACGAATAGCCACGAAGAGATGAGAAGAGCCGAGATGAGAAGGGAAGAATCAAGAAGAGGCAAGAAGATCCAAGAAGAGCCGAGAAGAGGCAAGAAGAAGGAAGATACAAACAAAAAGAAAGTATTACGCTCAATCCATTCCTTTATTCCTGACCATCCTAAATTCCAATATTGGCTTATTAGGTTGCCATGTATACCGGTCGATTTAACTCCAACCTCCTTCCCATCCGCAGAGCATGTGTTCCAAGTCCTAACAAAACAGTGCCCCCTGGTGTACCGGTCTCACCGGGACAGGAGTACTCCTGGCTGGGGTGGTACAATCGTATCGTATCGTATCGTATGAATACCGCACAAGAGTCCCAACTGCTCCCATCTGGAGCCAGTGAGACTATGGCATCCCCAAATGGGGTATGTTGTGAGGCTGAAGGTAGTGGGGAGTGAAGGAGATAGGGTGGGGAAGTACCTGGCTATTTAGATCTGGTCACCAAACACGGCTAAAGCCATTTCAAGCAACGTTTCAATTCTGAATGGTGGTCTTACACCAGGGCGATACTGAGAGTATCTTCCACTCTGGAACGTGCCGCAAATATACTATATATTATTTTAAATGAAAACATTGTGAAACACACAAATTAATCAAATAAAATTTATTTGCCCGATCCCGCGACCTTCGGAATGCGAGTCAAGCGCCTTACCGCTACACTACGCCGGTCGTCAAAAGTCAAATCTTGAAACAGATACAAAAAAAAACAAGTTTACGGCCAGGTGAAATGCAAAACGGTCGAGATAAAACAGTACTAAGCCTTTTTTTTCGTTATCACATCTGCCCTAATGATGGACACTGTAACACTGACACTGCCCGAAATATTGGCTAAAGAAAGAGGTAGCGCAACACGGCATAACATCCCAAAAACAAATAACGCAAATGCTCTTGGCCGTGAAAATCTTAAAACGTATCAGTACTAAGCCTCATCATAATCGAACAAGATTCCAATTAGATTCCATGGAAAACTTTCTTAACGCATTCAATTTAGCTTTGTTTTTATTTATTTTTTTATAAATTCTGGGTTTATTCTTTTAGAGTTTCTCGCCGGGTCGGACAAGGGCAAATACCCTTTCACGATTGCTATCTTCAGTGTAAGATCGTGTCACAATTACTTTTTTGTAATGTTTCATAGACAGACACTTTAATTTTTTTTAATATTTGCATAAATTTGCCATCGCTGACAAGTGTAGGCTGTAGGTTCCTACCCATTACCAACTGAACAGAGAGCTACACGTAGGGATGAGAACGGGTTACGGCGGCTATATATATAGGGGGGTTAATTGTTGGGCGAAGGGGTGGAAAGGTATGGGCAGGCGGTAGGCCAAGCAACTGAGAGGGGTATATGAGGCAATGCATATCGAATGTAATCAATAACCAAAGGGCAGAAGTGACATATTATACATACATCATTAGATATTTGTCTAAAAGCTGGGAAATCACTAGCGTTGGCCTTGAGGTCAGAACGCTGTAGAATCGACATTATTATTTGTACTATTCCAAGCTGATTAAGCTAAGTTTGGAGATCGTGCTTTAGAAGTATCTTATTATTATTATTCAGTGCCGGCAACCCGGGCGTTTATTTATTATTAGTTATGTACAACATGATTTTTTTTTCCTTACCCTCCTCACTAGACTAAAGTCTGTTCTGAGGCTGGTAACTAACAATTTCTAATTACATAAAAACAAATAAGTGGTAAAAAAAAGAAAAAAAAGAAACATATAAATTATAGTAAAAATAATAATAATAAAATAAGAGGAAAATCAGAATTTAAAAACAGAGTAGAAAATAGAAAATGTATAATATTAGATATTAAGAATATTACTTATCTCTCTTCTTTCCTTTTTTTTTTTTTTTTTTTTTTTTTTTTTACAGTGAATACCGCACAAGAATCTCAACTGCTCCCGTCTAGAGCCAGTGAGACTATGGCATCCCCAAAATGGGGTATGTTGTGAGGCTGAAGGTAGTGGGGAGGGGAAGGAGGTGGGGAAGAGGAAGGTTGGGAAGTACCTGGCTATTCAGATCTGGTCACTAAACACGGCTAAAGCCATTTTCAAGCAACGTTTCAATTCTGAATGGTGGTCTTACACCAGGGCGATACTAATAGTATCTTCCACTCTGGAACATGCCGCAAATATACTATATATTATTTTAAATGAATTAATTGTGAAATAACACAAATTAATCAAATAAAATTTATTTGCGCATGCCGGGTTCGAACCCGCGACCTCCGGAATGTGAGTCAAGAGTCTTAGCCACTGGACTACGGAGGTCGTCCTTGACATTCAAACAGTTTAAAAATCTTTTGAAAACCCAGTTCAAATTATTAGATGCGACGTAGGTCTTTGTTTGGGCTACAAACTTATTGAATATAATAATATATGGTGCCAAGTAAGATTCATGTTTTTTTGCAAAATTTGATTTGATATATGGTACTTGTAATTGATTGTGTGTGTTTGCTCTTGTGTATTGCGAGTGAGTTATGAAGTGTGGTGGTATTTTTATGCAGTTTTTGTAGATGATCTTCTTTATGAATAGTTTATTTATGTCTAATAGGTTATTGTTGATCATTATCTGTTCTGTCGGATGTTGATAAGGCTTTCTAAACATAATTCTGATTATTGTTTTATGATTAATTTTAAGTGATTTGAGGTGAGTCTCTGCTGCTGCTCCCCATACAGAAATACCATACATTAGAATACTTTGACAGAGTGCATAATATATATTTTTTAACTGAGGTAGTGACATAATGTTTCGAATTGTTTTGAAGATGTAAGAGAGTTTCCGTATTTTTTTTTGTAATTAGGTTAATTTGGAGATCCCATTTTAAGTTATTGTCAACAGTTAAACCGAGATATTTAATATTTTGCGCATAATCAATTTTGTCACAAACACAGCGTGAGTTAGTTAATGAGGTAACTGTGCAGGGGTGAAGATGTAGTTGTGGGCGACTATCTGGCTGACCAGCTAATGTTTTACTGAAAGTTAAGTATTTTGTTTTAGAAATATTTAGTGTCAGTAGATTATTTATTAGCCATTTATTTACTTCAGTCATCCCTGCTTCCGTGTTTTGGAAGACGTTTTCCCATGATTGGGCTTTGAATAAAATTACAGTGTCATCTGCATAACTGATAACTTTGTACTCTATGTTCCCTAGGCTTATCTCAGTTAGACTGTTAATGTAGATGAGAAACAGTATGGGACCTAAGACGCTGCCTTGGGGTACTCCATACCTGTTGCCTACTTTGTCACTTTCTTGATTATTGATTTTTACAATTTGTTGTCTATTTTCAATGTAGCTGATGAACCATTTTAGTGGTGGACCTGTTATGCCAATGTTTTTGAGTTTTTGTTGGAGTAATTTGTGTGAGATGGTGTCGAAAGCTTTTGCTAGGTCTAAGAACACTCCTAACACCTTTGAACCGCCATCTAGGTTTTTCACTATGTAGGTGGTTAGTTCCGATAAGGCGTCTTCTGTTCCCATTTTCGCTCGAAACCCAAATTGACGGGTGGAGATCAGTTTGTGTTTGTCAAGGTATGCGAGCAGTCTTTTTTTCATAGTTTTTTCTAGTAGTTTCGATAGCGAATTTAGGAGAGTGATTGGTCTGTAATTTAAGATCAGCGTTTTGTCTCCCGATTTATGTATTGGAGTAATACAACCTATTTTTAGATGATCGGGGACAAAGCCGAGGCTGAAACTTTGGTTGAAAATATGTTGAAGTGGTATAAGTATATGTTCTCGGAGACTAATCAGTATATGATTGGAGAGGTTATCTGGGCCCACAGCGCAATTTGGTTTGAGAGAAATAATTAAATCCGATATTTCCTTTGTACTTATTTTGTGAGCATAAAACGAATGATTAGGTTGCATGGTAGAGGATAGTTTGGTTAAAGAGTCTTCTGTTGTGCCGTTTTTTAAAAGAATTTTTTCAGCCAAGTTAGATCCAACTTTTGCAAATTGGGAGTTAATAAAATTTGCTATTTTACCAGGTTCATTTTTTGTAAGGGTTTTGTTTCCATTTATTAACAGTACTTTGATCTTCGAGTCTTTTTTCGTATTGGAGAAAGTAATATCTTTGACGATTTTCCAGATTTTTTTGGGGTCATTTTTGGCGGATTTTATTTCTTTTTTGTAGTACTTGTATTTGGCTTGTTTGATTAATTTATTACAAAGGTTTCTATATAGCAGGTAATTATTTTTTAGTTTGTCATCATATGGGTTTTTGCGTACTTGCATGTGCATTGTGTCTCTTTTATGAATGCTGCTTACTAATCCTTTCGTGATCCAGGGTGTTATTTTTTTTTCTTTATGTGAGTAGTTTTTCGGGGTATTTTTTGTTGTATGTTTAGCAATATAGGTTCCAACTGTGGTCATAAATGTGTTCAGCGCGTTGTTTGGATCGGGTTCATTTATTACATTTGACCAAGATTCATTATGTATGTCCTCTATTAGGGACTTAAAATTGATTTTGTCTTGTACGGAGTTGTTTTTTTCATCTTTTTGTTTCTTGTTAAGATGTAAGCTTAGTGTAGTAGTGAAATGATCTGTGACCGTTGATCGAATAATGGATGAAGATGTTTTTTTCCTAGTTTTAACAAATATATGGTCAATACAGGATTCAGAGTTTGACGTAATTCTTGTTGGTGAGTTGATTGTCGAATTTAATCCATAGTGAGTAAGTAGACTTAAGTATTCTGTGGTTATTGGTTGCCCGTTTAGTAAGTTAATATTCATATCCCCTGCAATAATTAATTGTTGTGTTTTTTTTATTTTTTTCGAGAAGTTTATTTAAGGAGTTGAAGAAGGGTGAGAGATTGTTATAGCATGGGGGTCTGTAGACGGCAAATATGGAGATGTCTGGTCCGAGGGAGATTTGGATACAGTTTGCTTCGATTAGGTTGATTTATGTTATTGATGAGTTTAGTGAATCTTTGGCAAAGATTACTATACCGTCGTTTTGATTTAGATGTTTTGTGGAATGGAGAGTTGTATAGTCCTTTAAGTGTAGGTTTGTGTACGATTCATCTAACCAGCATTCAGTCAAGATAATAATGTCGAAGCTTATGTTTATTTCGTTTAGGAGGATCGAGAAATTATCGAAGTTCTTTCGAATACTTCTAATGTTTTGGGATATTATGTTTAAGTTGTGTTTTTCTGTGAACAGAAAATTACAATCTGTCGCTTTGTCAAAAGTATGTTCTGAGTTGTTAAATGTTTCTGTATCAATATTAAGTTGAGTGATCATGTTGCGGTTGCGAAGATACATAAGTTGATCCATACAAAGTTCACACATTTTGCTAGTGGTGGTAAATTAGGAGTAATATAGGAGTAAAAATTGAGAGTAAAATTATTCAAAAACTTTGGATAACAAAAACCTTTAAAAACATAACATTTCATGGTAGAATAATTAGAATACTTTGGATAATAAAATAGAATCCTTTTAAACCATAAAATTTGATGATAGACTAATTCAAAGAGTTTGGATAATAAAAAATATATAAAACAGTAACATTTGATGGTAAAATAATAGCAGTATTTTGGATAATAGAAACCTTTAAAAACATAAAATTGGATGGTAAAATAATGAAAATACTTAGGATAATAAAAACCTTGAGATGCACAAAATTTTAAAGGGAAATTATTTAAGTACTTTGAATAATAAAAACCTTTGAAACAATAAAATTTGACAGTAAAATTATTCAAATACTTTGGATAATAAAAACCTTTGGTACAATATAATTTGATGGAAAAATAAGTTGAGTAATATGGGTAATAAAAACTTTTAGAACAATAAAGTAATATGGTAATAATGATGGTAAAATAATTCAAATACTTAGGATAATTAAAACATTTAAAGCAATAGCATTTGATGGTATAATAATAAAAAAAACATAGGATAATAAAAACCTTTAAAAATATAAAATTTCATGGTAAAATAAGTAGAATACTTTGGATAATAAAATAGAATCCTTTTAAACCTTAAAATTTTTTGGTAGAATAATTCAAAAACCTTTGGTACAATATAATTTGATGGAAAAATAAGTTGAGTAATATGGGTAATAAAAACTTTTAGAACAATAAAGTAATATGGTAATAATGATGGTAAAATAATTCAAATACTTAAGATAATTAAAACATTTAAAGCAATAGCATTTGATGGTATAATAATAAAAAAACATTGGATAATAAAAACCTTTAAAAATATAAAATTTCATGGTAAAATAAGTAGAATACTTTGGATAATAAAATAGAATCCTTTTTTTTTTCAATTATTTCTGGCTTTCACCCTTCAAGGGTGTTCTAGGCCATCATTTATAATTACAGAGAAAGGAAAGGTGAATTTATATATTAATTTTATTTAAATGTGCAAATTTCAGAATTTTATGGAAGATTGGAGTAGAGTTCAGACTTAGAAGAGATGAGATGTTGAATGGAGGAGAGGCAATTTTTGATAACGCTTGATAGAAGAGAGGATATTTATTTAGAGAGGGACAATCAAAAAATATGTGATCTAAAGTTCCCACATCTAGACCACAGAACGTACAATCTGGGGAGTCAAGCACATGAATTTTATAAAGGTGAGAAGGAACGGAACAATGTCCGATTCTCATACGAATAAGTAAGGAGATTTCTTTTTTGGAAAAATGGGGGAATTTTTGAAACCACGGTTTTGATGGGATAGTCCTTTGTATTGAGGCGTAGCGGGCACCCTTGGATTGACTAGCAATGTTCCAATACTCTGTCCAATCATTGCGGGATCTATCTTTGATGATGGAAAAAATATCAGACAGGGGAATATGGTTTACGAGGGTAACGGTAGGGTTAGACGCTCCTTGTTTTGCCAAGGAATCAGCAATATCGTTACCCACTATGCCAACATGTCCAGGAATCCAAATCAGAGTGACAGTTTTTCCAGAGCTTTGAATGGAGGTTATCAATACTCGAATAAGACATACAAAGTGATCATCAGGATGAAGAAGAGGACTTGTTTTAAGTTTTTGGAGGGAACTGAGAGAGTCAGAGAGAACAAGAGAATGTTCAAAATTATTTTTTATTATATATTTGAGAGATTCAATAATCGCAATGCACTCGGCAGAAAATATTGAAAATTGGTTTGAAATTGAATAAAATATTCTTTCATTAGAATTATTGTGGTAAACGTTAATACCAATACCACAGTTAGGAGAGTCCGGAGATTTGGAGCCATCAGTAAATAAAAGAGAAGAGTTGGGCCATTTAGAAGAAATAATGTCACTGAACATATTATTGACAGTACGGGCTGGGAGATTGGAATGACTTTTAAGGATGCCGATCCCTTCTAAAATCGTTGGGGATAGGGTGACGTGACTATATTTTAATTTGTACAAAGGAAGAAGATCATTTTTGATAATTTGAAGCTCTGAGAGAGAGCGAAAATTTTTACAGATGGCAGGGAGAGGTTTAGTTCGAGCTCTGATTGTAGATGAATGTGTTGAGTCGTTGAACAACGAGACTCTGGGAATAATCTGATGACTTTTAGAATTTAAACATTTAAGAACAAATTTGTCAGCAAATAATTGACGCCTTAAATAAAGAGGAGGATCAGAACATTCTACTTGAAGGGAATTGATGGGCGATGATTGCATCGCGCCAGTTATTATTCGCAATGACTTAGATTGAATTTTGTCTAATTTACTGAGTGCATTTTTGGATGCAGTACTAAAAAGTGGGCAGGCATAGTCGAGATGACTTCGAATAAGTGCATTGTAGAGCAACTTAATGCAGATAGGATGAGCACCCCACCAAACGCCAGTCAATGATCTGATAATATTTAAATTTTTTTCACATTTAGTAACTATATTATTAATGTGGGAAGACCATTTAAGTTTCCTATCAAATGTTACTCCCAAAAATTTTACTTCGGAAGCATTGGGGATTGGAGAGTTTTTAAATAAAATTTGAACAGGGGGGTTATTATGACGATTTGAGAAGGTAACACACTGACTCTTTTGTACTGAAAGTTCAAGACCATTTAAAGTAAGCCATGTGCAAAGGGCATCCATGGCTTCATTAAGATATTTGACGGCGGATGGAATGATTTTGGATGATAAGAAGAAAGCTATGTCATCTGCGAACTCAACAACTTTTACTTGAGGGGGAATGGTGACATGCATATCGTGTGTGTATATATTATACAGTAAGGGGGATAATACATCGCCTTGGGGTAAACCCTTCCAAATTGACCTACACTGAGGAGTAACATCTGGTAGCTCAATGAAAATTTTCCTATCGAGAAAAAGATTAATAATAGATTGGACAAACATGAGGGGTAAGCCAAGGCCTAAAAGTTTTTTTTTAAGAATTGGGATGGAAACATTGTCAAAGGCGCCTTCTATGTCTATAAAGACTGCAAGACATACTTCTTTGTTAGAAATGGATAAATTAATATCAGTGCTGATGATGGCGAGGTTATCTTGTGTAGATTTCTTTTTCCTAAATCCAAATTGGGATGGAGAGAGAAGATGATTACTCTCGACAAAAAATTCTAACCGGTTTTTAATTAATTTTTCATAAATTTTACTAAGGGTGGATGAAAGAGCAATTGGCCTATAGTTGGATCCAGAATTGGGTGATTTGTTTAATTTTAGAATTGGGATGATTATTTGAGAACTCCAGTCAACAGGTATTATGCCAGTCTGGAAGATTTTATTTAAGATGCTTAAAAAGTGATTTAGAACATTATCATTACTATTTTTGATAATGCTATAAGGTATACCATCTCTGCCTGGAGATGAGTCCTTGACTGTTGATAAACAATTTTTTAATTCAATTAAAGTGAATGGAGAGTCAAGCCAATGATCAGACATAGGAGTGTTGTGGATTGGAGTTATTTCATCTAAGTTAGGTACAGAAGGGGGGGCAATTTTGTCCAAGAACTCGTCTATCCATTTAGAATGAGAAGCTCGAGGAGATGTTGGACTGAAGGAGGATCGAAATCTTCGAATCATAGACCAAACTTCCGAAATTGGAGTGTTCGGAGATACTGAACTGCAGAAGTTGTACCACCCGGATTTTTTTTTTTGACCTCAATACCCTTTTGGCATTGGCTTCGGCATTTTTGTATATGAGATAGTTCTCCATAGTCATATTGTGACGATAGGAAAGTGATTTAGCTTTCCGAATTCTCACTACTTTGGAACATTCCTCATCCCACCAGGGAGATGGAGGGAGTTTTTTGAGAGATTTGGTTTTAGGGGGAGGATTTGATTTATTGATTGCAGTTACGAGCATTGATTTGAAGTTATCGTAGTCATCTTTGACAGATAATGTATCGGTATAGGATAAATTTTGTATAAACTTATCCATATGTGAGTTAAATTCGTCCCATTTGGTGTGTTTTGTTTTAATCTTTGTCGAAATATGGGCCTTGTCTGAACGGAAAGAAGTTTCATAAGTGATGGTGATCGGGAAATGATCACTGGAGCAGGGGTCGGGGGACACCACCCACGAGGAGAGAGGTGCCAGATTAATAGAGCATATGGAGAGATCCACTGCACTGGGGTTTGTGTTGGGGCGAGAGATTCTAGTAGGAGATCCGTCATTCAAAAGAAAAAGGTTGGATTCATCTAGGAAATCCATTACACTTCGACCGTCTCGATCACAGAAAGCAGAACCCCAGACGGGGGAATGGGCATTAAAATCACCCAATAAATAGAAAGGAGGGCTTAGTTGACGGACAATTTGCAACCACGCTTGTTTATTGAAGTGCGATGTTGGGGGAAGATAGATAGAAACAAAGGAAGTGTCCTTTATTTTAGCTGCAACCATTTGAAAGTCAGCATTGGGGGGTTTGATATTATTTATTGGGAAAAACGGAAGGGATTTTTTAATAAAAAGGGCAGCACCACCGCCCGTACCTTCCGGGCGATCATCGCGGAGACAGGAGTACCCTCTCACATTAAAGTGGGTGGATGGAGTAAACCATGTCTCCGAGACAGCAGCCACAGAAACAAGGTTTGAATTTAATAGGTTAAGAAGGTTTGATTTGTTAGAAATAGCACTGCGGCTATTCCACTGAAGAATTCTGACATCTTGAAGAGCCATTTTGAATAAATGATTTTAATGTGGAAATAATAGAAGCAGCGTTGGACGGTAGATTAGTTTGAGAAGAAATTAGGTCAATTAGAAGCATAATAAGAGTTTGAATAAATGAAGAATTATCTTGGGAGAGTTGTTCAGAAAGCTTTTGATAGTTTGTTGAAGATGAATTATAATTGTTTGCGCACCCATTTGTGGCGTGTGAAAGAGGAGAACCATTGGGATTTAAGAGAAGTGAGTTGTGTTGTTGCTGATCGTATCCACGAGCCTGTTTAGAGATAGGGTTTTTGTATGTGAATTTTGTTGAACGGGAAGATGTTGAGGAGGTGGCGAGAGGGTTGGATGAAGAGTTACTGGCTAAAACCTCGGAAAATGATTTTTTGACAGGCGGGAATAATTTAGAAGCCTGCAGAAAAGACAAGTTCTCAGAGGCCATAGAAATTTTTATATTTTTTTGGCGAGATTGTTCGGGGCAAGAAGAGTTAATGGCGGAATGAGCGCCTAAGCAGTTAAAACATTTAGGTGAAGAGAGAGAAGAACATTGGTCAGCCGAGTGGTTTTCTCCACATTTGAAACATCTGGGAGGGGATCTGCATGCAGCTTTGGTATGACCAAAACGGCAGCAGTTGAAACATTGAGTGGTGGGATAAGTGTACATTTCAACTGGTAAGGAGTTGAAAAATAAATAAATATGGGAGGGAAGAGATTGTCCTTCGAATGTGATGACGACAGATTGGGAGGGCTTCCAGGAAACGATGCCCTCAGAGGTGTCCTTATAATTTAGCCTCCTGGCTTTTATGGGATTGCCGATATGTTGGGGGGTTGAAAGTGAGGATAGGATTTCTGGAATGGACAGATCGGTCGAGATACCCCTGACCAGGCCCATTCGAGTGACATTGAAAGTTGGGATGTACGCCTTGAATTTAGAATTAGATGAAATAAATATATTTTTGATAAAGTTGTTGGCGGCTGAACCTGACAGGAATTCAACAGAGATTCGGAAGCGACCCTCGGCTTTAACACCTCCAGGTTTAATCGAAAGGTTCTTGTTATTTGAAAGAAATTTACCAAATTCAAGAGGATGGATGGTTTTACCTTGTTCAGTTTTTTGCGCATATACAATGTAGGGGCCACGGGAATGAGTAGAGTAAAAGATTGTTGGAGGAGGTTGAGGAAGAGCTGGAGGGGACTGAGAAGACAAAGGCGAATCATGTTTTTTTGGGGAAAGGGGACTAAATTTTCTTTTTTTAATTGAGGTTAGGATGACAGATTCATTGTCTGAAATGTTTGAATGTTCTGAAAAGTCTATTTTATCTGAAATGTCTCCATCTGGAGGGTCAGGAGGGGGATCTGGGGGCTTTGTAAGGGGTACAGGAGGGAAATCCTCCTCCATTGTTCAAAAAATTACAGCTTATATAAAAAGAGACAGAAGTAAAAAAATTATATAAATATCTGAAAATGAGCAGCAAGAAGTGACTCCTGGAAGATCAGGGGGGAGAAGATTCCAACACACTAAACTTTTTACAGCCAAAACACAATAAAAAGATTGGTTTAAGAATATCTAGAATCCTTTTAAACCTTAAAATTTTATGGTAGAATAATTAAAAAACTTTGGATAATAAAAAATATTTAAAACAGTAACATTTGATGGTAAAATAATAACAGTACTTTGGATAATAGAAACCTTTAAACACATGAAATTTGATGGTAAAATAATGAAAATACTTCGGATAATAAAAACCTCGAAAAGCATAAAATTTTAAAGGAAAATCATTTAAGTACTTTGAATAATAAAAACCTTTAAAACAATAAAGTTTGACAGTAAAATTATTCAAATACTTTGGATAATAAAAACCTTCGGTACAATGTAATTTGATGGAAAAATTAGTTGAATAATTTGGGTAATAAAAACTTTTAGAGCAATAAAAATTGATGTTAAAATAATTCAAATACTTTGGATAATTAGAACATTTAAAACAATAGCATTTGATGGTATAAAAATAAAAATACCTTGGAAAATAAAAACCTTTAAAAACATAGAATTTCATGCTAAAATAATTAGAATAATTTGGATAATAAAATCCTTTTAAACCATAAAATTTGATGGTAAAAAAATAAAGATACTTTGGATAATAAAAACCTTTAAAGGTATAAAATTTTATGGTAAAATACTTTAAAAACTTTAGATAATAAAAACCTTTAGAGCAATAATATTTTATGATAAAGTGATTAAGATAATTAGAGTAATAATAATATTTAGAATATTATTATTATATTATAATATTTAGGATAATATAATAATATTTAGAATATTATTATTATATTATAATATTTAGGATACCCGCAATCGAATAGATTAGATCACACTAGTATTAAAAATGATATTAGGATTAAATTTCAAACTAGGATCAGAAAAATTTTAAAATGCAATCTATCTGCTAAAAATTTAGTAAAAGCAATAAATACTTGGGCAATACCTCTACTAACGTACTCATTTGGCATAATTAAATGGTCCAATACAGATTTAGATAGTTTAGAACGATTAATTAGAACTACGTTAACAAAATTTAATTGCCATCATCCAAATTCAGCTATAGAACGAATTAATTTACCTAGAAATTTAGGAGGTAGAGGTGTAGTCAAAATAACATCTTTGAAACACAATCAGGTAGAAATGCTTAGAAATTTTTTCCATAGGAAAGCTAATAGCTCAGAAATGCACAAAATAATTTGCAAGGCAGATAGAAATATTACACCTTTAAATTTATATGACGAGAATGCCAACATTCTTATAAATACTAACCAGGAATTATTAGATTCCTGGTCAAATAAAATTATTCACGCAAAACACTTCAATTATCTCAACCAAACGTATGTTGACAAACTTTCGTCAAACAAATGGTTGAGTATTGGAGAGTTGAGCGCAGAAATAGAAGGATTTATGCTTGCAATTCAAGATAGAGTCATTAATACTAAAAATTATAGAAAGCATATAATCAAAGATATAAATCAAATTGATGATTTATGTAGAAAATGTTTGGCTTTTCCCGAAACTATAGAACATATTATATCGGGATGTTCTATATTAGCGCCTTCCGAGTATACATTTAGGCACAATCAGGTTTTAAAAATAATTCACCAAAGTTTGGTAATTAAACATAACTTGATTGATTGCCGTAATGTAGTACCTTATTATGAATATGAACCAAATTCATTTATAGAAAATGAATTTTATAAAATATATTATGATAAAACTATACTAACAGACAGAACAATTAGTCATAATAGACCTGATATAGTTTTACATGACAAAATTAAAAAAATAACTATATCATTGATGTAGCTATTCCAAATTCCTGTAATATTCAAAAAACTGTTTCTGAAAAAATTAGAAAATACACAGATTTAGGAAATGAGATTAAAAGAATTTGGCATTCTCGGACTATAAAAATATTACCATTTGTTATTTCGGCCACTGGCATAATACCTAGGAATCTGATTCAAAATTTAAGCATATTAGATTTGTCAAAGAATTTGTATATAAAAATGCAAAAAGCAGTAATTTTAAATACATGTAGGATTACAAAAGATTTTTTAAATATTTATATTGAGGGATCAGTAGGATTTATAGGTTCAATTAGAAATGCCACAGAGCCGAACCCTCTGATATGAAAATATCTGGAGTCGGTGAATTATATTCCCATTTGGTCTTGTTATGATAAAATATTTGTTAATATTTCTCGCAGTTTATTTTATCATAGATTTAGGCAAGCAGGTACCTAATTTCAAGAGGTGATTAAATAATATTTAAAAAAAAATAATAAACTTCAACATAGATTTATTTTTTTTAAATTTTGGAAGTAACATCATTCATTTTTTCTTTTTTGAAAAGGGTATAAAAATCGAATATTTTGTTTAGTGCCCATTTTCTTAGTTATCTTTCAAGGTGGTAGAGGGTTTAACTGACGAGTCGGTCGTGATTTCATTTGATATTATTTCGTATAATTTAATTAAGAAATACGAAGGTTATTGTCCGAAACTGGAACATAATTAACTAGGCTGCGATCATCGTTATCGTGATGCCCATAAGTGTATTTAATAACACATTTCTAACGTCGTAATTTACACGAAAATAACCGATATGGATAATTTCAAATCTTAATTGCCAAGTAACAGGCATTTTATGTAAACACATGGAAGTAAAATATCCTAAAGGAAATCAATCTGATAAATAACGAAGATATATTATTCTCGCCTTGATATACAAGATATTTATGGCTGGATTTGATTTTGGGAGCAAATAAACATTTCGGCTGAATACAGTACCAGGTATTTTGTCTGTCTATACTACAGGAGAAAAACCAGAAGCTCAAGATCGTAATTTAGATAGATAGATAGAATCTTGTATTTTTGGTCGATCCAAGGAAGGTGAGTTTATGTTCTGTTATTATGTTAATTTGTCCCAGTTTAATTTATTATGTGTTAATAAAATCTTTAATTTAATATATCTTAACAATACTGTTTAATTTATTTTAAAATAATCCTTCTAATTTAATCGTATAGTTTACATATCAAAGGCCCTGAGAGTGTTTCATTGCTTTACTATCTGCTAGCCTGGTTAATCAACCAGTGGCGCCCCTATAAAAATAAAGCTGGCAGATCTTTTATTCTACCCTTTTAACATCATTATTTATTAAACATTACATATTGCGTAACATTTTGACCCACTCCGGGATCATGTAACAATTTGGCCGCCTTAAACGTGTTGGGTTTCGTTTTTTTTACTTTACGATTGTTTTACAAGGATTTTAATGTATATTTTCTTTTTCAAAGTCTGTTTGTTCATAACATGTCGTTTTTTTTTTTCTCTCATGAGCTTTTGTTATTAACGAGTTTCATTTGTTTTGAAAATATTTCATTTGTTTAAAAACAATAGAATGTTATCAAGTTGATTATTTTTTTTAGGTTAACTATTTTCAGCTCGTAACGTCATTTCTAATTTTTAATCAAGCAAAATTTAATACCTTTTCTTTATGTTTGAATTTTTACGACTGCGTACTATTTATTATACAATTGAGAACGTCTTCAATCTTCGATTAATTCTACGGCTATTATTATGGAATAATGCTACGAACACTTTATTTAAAAGAAAAACAAAGGATAAACAATCAAATGTTATTGTTTATTGTTTGTATTTCGGTATAACTATTTTCATTTCGCTACGTCATTTCCAAAATATTATATTACTACGAATTATAAATTAATTATTGCGGCAGTAATTTTAAAACGAAATGCAAATAGAACAACTTTGAACAAATTAAACAAATTTGATTTTCCGTAATTTAAAAGAGAATAAATGTATTTACTTCTACGAATTTTATAATTTTAAAAGTTTTCTACGTGATTCAAATCGTTTATTTTCTGAACTGGAATATTTTATTATTTTTTTTTCAAAATGTCGACTTTAATCGGAAACGTAAATGGTAAATCAAAAGAAGAATTATTTAAAGACCTTACTGAACGAAACGTTTTACCAGAATTGACTTTGGAAGCTATGCGTGTTCAAGCTAGGCGTTTTAATAAAGCCTTTAAATTGGCACAAATTAAAGAACAATGCGAAGGAGATATTAGTTCAGACTCGGAAGATAGTTTAGATAGCGAAAAAAGATTTGTGAATTACACCAAAATAATTTATAATGACTCTACTCCCTCCGTTTCTAGTTTGAATAGTTGGAATTTAAAATTTAATGGGAATAGTTGTGTAAGAAATTTTATTCTTGAAATTGAAGAGAAATGCCGAACAAGAAATATAAAGCAAAAGGATTTATTAAGATGTTTTCCTGATATTCTCGAGGGATTGGCCTTACTTTGGTTCAGGTCGATTTATAATGCGGATTTAACATGGGAAGAATTATCTAAATTTCTTATTAAACAATTTGAGGCTGGCAATAAACAAATACAATTAAAAACGGAATTATTTAATATGAAACAAACAGATGGTATGTCCGTTTTTGAATTTACATTGCGTATGAAATCACTAAATAACATGTTAGATTCCAAACTTCCAGAATCTGAACTTTTACAATTATCTATGAGAGCTTTGCTTCCAATGTATGCAAATTTACTGGCTTCACGTGATATAAATTCTTTTGACGAATTAACAAAAGCTACGGGAAAATTGGAATCTTACTCGTCTATAACAGATAAACAAAATTCATCTTTTTCATCAACAGAAAAGATGAATAGCAACGAAAAAAACAAAAATTTTAATTTTAATAGAAAATTTGATTATAATTCTAAATCAAATTCTAGAGAATATAATAACTCTTCGAATAATAATAATAATTTCAATCGTTCAATAAATTATTCTAATGGGAATAAAAATTATTCACGAACATTTTCAAATCAGAATTTGAGAAATGATTCAAATAATTATTATGGTAAAAATAATAATATTAATTCTACAGGACAATCTTATAAACGTATATTTTGTGGTTTTTGTAAAATCACGGGACATTTAGAGTCTGAGTGTCGAAAGAAAGCGTCATTAAATCTAAAATCGAATGTTGGTACAATTGAAGAGGGTACTAAATACAGCAAACCAAAAAACTAGGTTGGAGTCAATCTGTTCACGCCCCATCCTATGCGCAAAGGAAGAGGGAATGGAAGAGTTGGCTCCGGCTAGTTCGACAGTTCCTTTCTGTCTCATCTTCTGAGGAAGTGGGCCCACTGCCACAGAAGAATGAGATTGAAGAGGATGGACGTCCATTTACAAAAATTAATATTTTACAAAATAGCTACAGTGCACTGCTTGACAGTGGCGCTTCTCTCTCATGCCTGGGAGGAGATACCTATAAAATTTTTCAAAGATCAGGAGTAGATTTAGTCAAAATAGATTTTAGTGTATCGACAGCTGACGGTACGAGCCAGCCTGTCTTAGGTACTATGACGTTGCCGGTGACATATAATTCAATTACTGCAGAAATTGTTTTCTACGTCATCCCTTCGTTATCACCAAATTTTATTTTGGGGGTAGACTTTTGGAAACGGTTCCGGATTGCGCCGGAGTTGTTTTCAAAGGTAATTAGCTCTCAACGAGAGGGTAAGATTAATGAGGTGCGGGCAATTCGGCCAGCCTCATCATTATCACATTCCGAAAATAAAGCCCTTTCACAAATAATTAAAAAATTTGAATCAATTTCTTTTGAAAAGAGGGGTTTAGGTTTGACACACTTGGTCAAACATAAAATAATTACAACGGGATCACCTATTAAACAAAGATATTATCCGTTATCACCTGTTAAACAACAGCAATTAGATGCTGAAATAGATGAGATGCTCAAAATGGGAGTTATCCGTCCTTCATGTTCTCCGTGGTCTAGTCCTGTTTTAATAGTATCGAAAAAGGATGGTACTGGAAGATTATGCCTAGATTCCAGAAAAATCAACAATGTGACAATTCGTGACAGCTATCCTTTACCGTATATATCACGTATTCTTGACAAACTTGGTGGTGCTAGATTCGTTTCGTCAATAGATTTGAGCAAAGCTTTTTGGCAGATTGCTCTAGATAAAGACTCGTGTGAAAAGACTGCGTTCGTAGTTCCAGGTCGCGGACTATTTGAATTCACTCGCATGCCATTTGGGTTGAAAAATGCTCCCAGTGAGCTTCAAAGATTAGCAGACGCACTTTTTGGGCCAGAATTTGACGAAAATGCATTTTGTTATTTGGATGACTTAATTTTGGTCTCAGAAGACCTAGATGCACATTTAAATCTATTAAATCGTGTTTATAAAAGACTGAGAGATGCAGGTCTCACCATCAATTTGAAAAAATCGGAGTTCTGTAAAGCCGAGCTAAAATATCTAGGTTACATGGTAGATTCTCAAGGTCTTCGTACGGATCCGGTAAAAATAGAAAGTATTAGAGATTTCCAGGTACCAAAGAATGCGAAAGGAATCCGTGCTTTTATTGGACTTTGCGGATATTTCAGACGATTTATTAAGGGGTTTTCAAGCATAGCAGCCCCTCTAACAAAACTTACGGGGTCAAAAAACGGTGTAAGTAATTTTAAATGGACGAAGGAAGCTGACACAGCATTTATTAATTTAAAAAATGCACTAACGACTGCACCAGTTTTAAGTTGTCCTGATTTTACTAAACCGTTTTCCATCCATTGTGACGCAAGCTCAGCCGGAATAGGCGCAGTTATTATTCAAAATATAGACGGAACTGAACACCCTGTAGCTTATTATTCAAGGTGTTTAAATAAACATGAACGTAACTACGGTATCACTGAAAGAGAACTTTTAGCAGTATTAGATTCAGTCACACACTTTAGGCCATATATTGAAGGTGCACATTTTACCGTAGTCACCGATCACTCCAGTTTAAAGTGGCTCAATTCTTTATCAAATCCAAGCGGTCGCTTAGCTCGCTGGAGTACTCGTCTTTCACAATTTTCATTTGACATAATACATCGTAAAGGAACACAACATATCGTACCTGACGTACTTTCTAGAATGGATCTTGCCATAATCTCAGGAATAGACTCACAACCAACTAAAGACGAGTGGTACTTAAATGTTTGGAAGGGTTGCCAAGAATTTCCACAACGATATTTAAATTTTCAAATTAAAGATAACGAATTGTATCGTCATACAAAAAATGGTATAGCACTGTGTGAGGATACTTCATGGAAATTAGTAGTTCCTCAGGAGCGAAGGGCAAATATTGTAGCTGATTCTCATGAGTCAATTCGAGCTTGTCACCCAGGTATTTTTAAAACTTATAAAAAGCTACAACTTCATTACTATTGGCCAAACATGTATAGAGAGGTAAAACAGTTCATAAACCGATGTACTGTTTGTAAAGCACATAAAATTAGCACGGCTCCACCAAACGGTATTTCTAAAAACCCAAAAATAGTCACTAGACCAATGCAAATGTTATCAATAGATTTAGTTGGACCTTTACCTCGTAGTTACTCCGGTCATACCATAATTTTATCATGCGTCGATGTTTTTTCTAAATATACTTGGTTATTTCCGCTGCGCAAAGGCACCGCGGGAAGCATTGTTAAAAATTTAGAGGAAAACATCTTCCTTGTACACGGAGTACCTAAAACGATAGTCTGTGATAATGGCTCTCAATTCACAAGTAGGGAATTTAAAGAATTACTAAAAAACTATAATATTCAATTACCTTTTTACAATACTTTATATACGCCACAAAATAACGTTGTTGAAAGATACAACCAAACTTTGGGTACTGCATTGTCAATTTTAGTCGAATCAGATCATCGTAATTGGTCGAAGTTTCTACCACAAGTTCAATCAGCAATGAACAACACAGTTAATTGCGCTACTAATTTTACACCATATTTTTTAATGCACGGACGGGAGCAAATAATTGACGGGGATTTGCACCGTAATCCTTTAACAGATGGAGAGACAAATCCTAAGGATGGTACTCTACATAAAATTTATGCAAAAAGATTACAAGAACTGTCCTCTGTTTATGAGAAAGTCTCTGACGCCCTTCTTAAAGCATACCAAAAGGGAGCTAGTCATTATAACTTACGAAGGAAAAATGTTACATTTCAGGAAGGTGACGTAGTATGGAGAAAAAATTTTGTGCAATCAAATGCAATAAATTATTTTGCACAAAAATTAGCACCCAGATTTGTTCAAAATGTGGTAATTAAAAAAAAATCCGACCTTGTGTATACATTAGCAGACCTTCAAGGTATATTAACCGGCGATTACCATGTGAAGGATATCGTTAAATCGGACGACATACCAGTCTAGTTCGTTTAATTCAGTGTCTCAGAGGGTTTGGCCATCCTATCTGAGTGCCGAAAATAATATTAATTTTACGTAAAAAATTCGATGCACAGGAGCTTCAATAAGGCCTGATCAACCGATTTGTCGCTGCCTTGCATTTATATAGTTAGTAGTACTATTATATTTACAGTTTTACAACTAAAATATAATAACATTTAAACATTAAATATACAATTTTATGTAAAAATGGTCTTTAACAACATTCTATAACACAGGTTCAACTCTAGTACTTCGCTCGAGTTCAACCATTATCGTGTATTATTACGGAGTTATTAATAATACAACTTATTAATTTACATGTTATGAATGAACAGACAAACTAAAATTTAAATCACGACGTTTTGTATATATGTGTATATGTTTTAATTTTATTTAACTTAGAATTTTTAAAAAAAGATTTACCACCAAGTATTTATACTTTATTTTCTTTTAAAAATTCTAAGCAATCAGTTTATAATGAACTGTGTACTTTTACATTTAATTCTACAATTTTTGTTGTTTAATTAACGGGATTATTCAGAGATCCAAAGATTCGTACCTCTTTGCAACTTGGGTTGTCTTGTTAGTTGAAAAATATAAAATTTACATAAAAATGTTAACATTTAATTTCATTTCATATCGTATTTCTTTAAAAAATATATAAAAAAATATATAGAGATATAAATATAGTTATAGATGTGGTTAAGTTAGTTTATATTAGAGCATATCTCCTATGCATTCGAGTATGCAATACGTATTTTTATATTAATTAAAGAGATTAGTTTATTTAATTTATAAACTTTTGCTTAAAAAGTGTTTGTTTTCTCTTGGGAAACTGGAATTTGTTTGTTTCAAACAATTTACTAAACAATTTCGACTCCACAAAGCTGGTTGTCTACCTCAATTATTTGGCACCATTCATTGGCGATGGTTGATGACTTTATGACATTTAAATTATTTAATTTTATATAAATTTTGAATGCTATTTTGTATATTTCCTTCTTGGATAGACCAATTGACCTTAGTGAGTTAGTCAGGAAACTCCACGGAGTGAACATTCTTGATATCCTAAAGATGGATTTAAATTCAGTGCAAAGTGAGGGTTGATTGATCTCCCTAAAAGTGATGCCTATTGAGGCTTAATACCCTGATTTGGGACAGTGACGCTTTAGAGCATAAAGTGATATGATGTTTCTGAAGGAGTTATGTAAAATTTGTAGAAATAATAATTATAATATTTTTTCTTTCCAGTTTAATGTGTGTTGATTATTAATCATTTAACGATTGTTGTTCATGTAACATTTAATTATGTCTATTTTAGGTATTTTAACTATAATAATCAATAATATTGTATTCTAATCCTAAATCAAATTTAATCAATTTTAAATATTTCAAAAAGTTCATACGAATTATTAATTATATATTATGTTTTATTTATCTTTGAAAAGATTGTTAAATATTATTAATCGCTTTGTTGTTTTTATTTTATAGAAATCCTTGGATCGACAAGAGTATCAGATAGAATAGGTTTCTTTTATAGTTATGTTTGGGGACAAACATTTGCGTGGTCCGGGAGGTAATGTTATGATAAAATATTTGTTAATATTTCTCGCAGTTTATTTTATCATAGATTTAGGCAAGCAGGTACCTAATTTCAAGAGGTGATTAAATAATATTTAAAAAAAAATAATAAACTTCAACATAGATTTATTTTTTTTAAATTTTGGAAGTAACATCATTCATTTTTTCTTTTTTGAAAAGGGTATAAAAATCGAATATTTTGTTTAGTGCCCATTTTCTTAGTTATCTTTCAAGGTGGTAGAGGGTTTAACTGACGAGTCGGTCGTGATTTCATTTGATATTATTTCGTATAATTTAATTAAGAAATACGAAGGTTATTGTCCGAAACTGGAACATAATTAACTAGGCTGCGATCATCGTTATCGTGATGCCCATAAGTGTATTTAATAACACATTTCTAACGTCGTAATTTACACGAAAATAACCGATATGGATAATTTCAAATCTTAATTGCCAAGTAACAGGCATTTTATGTAAACACATGGAAGTAAAATATCCTAAAGGAAATCAATCTGATAAATAACGAAGATATATTATTCTCGCCTTGATATACAAGATATTTATGGCTGGATTTGATTTTGGGAGCAAATAAACATTTCGGCTGAATACAGTACCAGGTATTTTGTCTGTCTATACTACAGGAGAAAAACCAGAAGCTCAAGATCGTAATTTAGATAGATAGATAGAATCTTGTATTTTTGGTCGATCCAAGGAAGGTGAGTTTATGTTCTGTTATTATGTTAATTTGTCCCAGTTTAATTTATTATGTGTTAATAAAATCTTTAATTTAATATATCTTAACAATACTGTTTAATTTATTTTAAAATAATCCTTCTAATTTAATCGTATAGTTTACATATCAAAGGCCCTGAGAGTGTTTCATTGCTTTACTATCTGCTAGCCTGGTTAATCAACCAGTGGCGCCCCTATAAAAATAAAGCTGGCAGATCTTTTATTCTACCCTTTTAACATCATTATTTATTAAACATTACATATTGCGTAACATTTTGACCCACTCCGGGATCATGTAACAGTCTCTAGTAGGTTGACATGTTGTTCTTGTATTGTTTTGTATTTATAATACTTATATAGTGCAATTGCATAACGTGGATTCACTAGATGATCATTTGGGGAAGTGTATGAAAGGGTTTAGTTTTTCCTTTTTTTTTTTTTTTTTTTTTTTTTTTTTTTTTTTTTTTTTTTTTTTTTCTTTTTTTTTTTTTTTTTTTTTTTTGGGGGAAAATTTAACCCGGACATTTAAATCTGGTGAACAATAAAATAGAATTTAATGATAAAATAATTAGAAAAGTTTGGGTAGTAAAGACATTTAAAAATATAAAATTTTATCGTAAAATAGTTAAAAAAATTTGGGTAATAAAAACCATTTGAAAAATAGAAATTGAAGTAAAAATAATTAAAATACTTTGAATGACCTTTAAAACAACAAAGTTTGCAGGTAGAAATGTAGAGATAATTTAGGTTATAATTTGGGTTATAATAGAAAATGATGGTAAAATAATTAGAATAATGTAGGTTATAATAGAAAATGATGGAAAAGTAATTAAAATAATTAGGGTTATAATAGAAAATGATGGAAAAATAATTAAAACAATTTGGGTTATAATAGAAAATGATGGAAGAATAATTAAAAAAAAAATTGGGTAATAAAAACATTCAAAACAATCAATTTTTATGATAAGATAACTTAAATAATTTGGGTAAAAAAAACATTTAGAATAATAAGAATTGATGTTAAAATAATTAAAATTGTTTTGGTAATAAAAACATTTAGATCAGTAAAATTTGGTGTTAAAATAATTTGGATAATAGAAAGAATTAGAAAGATTTTTGTAAACAGAATCGGTAGAAATAATTAACGAATATCTAGACCTAAGGCTTGGAATAGGCTCCCTCCGGAATTAAGATGCATAACAAGCCCAACAGAATTTAGGTCCAAACTAAAATTCTGCCTTTTTGGGCTCCTTAAATAAAAATATACCTATCTGAGAGTATCATACTTACCATCATTTACTATCATACGGAGTTACAAACTCCGAGAAACTGTTAGGCGCCGCAACCCGAATTTCTACTGATTTCTTACATATCTCCCTTAAACATTTGAAGTTTTTAAGCTCTTAAAAATATATGTGCTATTTTTGAAGATAATGTCTAGATGTTGCCCACGCCGAAACGTAAATTATATGAAATTCCCTCGATAGAAATAAATCGCAAAGTATGCTCCAAAAATTATTAAAAACAAGTCTGTTTCTATTATCTCATAAATTACATTGTGAAAAAATTCAAAGTTTCTTTAAATGATACTTAAAATGCTCCCCACGAGATTTTTGGTCTATTTTAAACGAGTCGTGTTTTATTAAACATTTTCGCAATTTTCGCATCGACTTTGTCGCTGTAAATGTTAGCGCGCTCCTCTAACAATCGTAATTTCGTATCTCTCCATCTTCTTCTTTTCGAACCCGATTGTGAAGCCTTAAACATCTAAAATGTAGATCCAACAAGGCCACCGTCTTGAACCGGAACCGGAACGTAACGAAAAAATTTACAGACAAAAATGGTCCAGTTAAAATGTAACACCGCTACGCTCCATCAATTAATTGACCATTAGATCTCATTGTTATATGCATCCGTGCCAAATTTTAACATTTCAGTCCTGGTCCAAATTTTGGAAAATTCAACGGATTTCTTTACGAGTTAATCGTAAATGCAGGGGAATATTATATACTAATGATTACTATTAAGAGCCATTAAGAGGGAATAACCAGAGAAAACCAGAAATATGTCATTTTTAAATCAGATTTTAGACGTATTAACTCTTTTCCAAAAAAAAATATAAATTGATTTCGAAAGATGCAGTAAAATAAATCAATTCATTAACGCGTGTTTCGGAATTTTAGTTTAAATAAAATCATTAAAAAATATGTACGTACATGTGTTTTGTGACGAAAATTGCTTCGTTTGTGTATTTATTTGAGCACTTACAAACTAATATATTTCAGATTTTTTTTTACTTTCTTATTTAACTTAGACATTATTGAAAAATGATAAATACTTACCTATAATCAAAAAACAATTACAAAAAGTACATAATTTTAATAGTTTTATCATCACGCCTATCAGCATTTTTGGATGTGGGTATAAATTAAAGCAAATTTGGAATGAAATAAAATCGATATTGAGTTATAATTTTAAAAAGCTGGTATGAAGAATAATTAATCTTTCTTATTGGAACCGCCCTACACGATCGTAAGAACAACTTTCGACGAAATGTGGATTTTCGGCCGCTGGCTGGTTAAACACTCTTAACCAGCGGCCGAAAATTTAAATTTCGTCAAACGATGATGCGATCGTACACTTGCAACTGTACAGAGCGGTTCCGATGAGACAGATTAATTATTCTCCAAACCAGCATTTTAACATAATAACTCAATATTGATTTTATATCATTCAAAATTTACTTTGATAAATATCAATATTCAAAAATGCTCAAACTCGTGATGATAAAACTATTAAAATATAATAATTTGTTAAACCGTAAATAAATAGACAAACTGAAGAATTTTTGTCACAAAACAAGGTCGCGTATCTTTTTTTATGATTTTATTTGAACTAAAATTAAAATTTATTTATTGACTTATTTTACTGCATGATTATAAGATTTGAAATGTATGTTGTATAATACAAAACTTTGTTTGAAAATTTAATAAATCTGATAACGACCTACGGTAAAACCTTATTGTACTAAAAATAAACATATTTTCTCAAAATTTAAAACACAGCTATACTAGATCAAAGAAGTCTTTCGAAATTAATTTATAATTTTTTGTAGAAAAGAGTCAATACGTCTAAAATTTGTTTTAAAAATGTCTGGTTCTTAACCCCTAAAGCCTCTAACATTTTCCAATGTACCTACTTCTACTTAGGAGATTTGTCAGAATACAGATTCGGCAATAAATATTTTCGTTTGACATTTTATGATTCCAGATAATTTCGCTGATTTAAAATGTATTTCAAAATTAAATACTTTTCGTAAAGCCGATGAAAGGTTCGTTCAGGTTAAATAGTATTCATGCAATTAAAGATATTAAAATTTTAAAGGCAAAAAAAGATTTTTTAAAATCGCTTACCGATGGTTTCTTCATTTTTGTTAAACTCTAATAACTACTTCACAAGAAACTAATAATTTTTTTGTTTTGTTTTTATTAAAAATAACTAATAAAATGCTAGTTCATAGAATTATTTTTAAAGCATCGGTAGTTTTCATGATATTTTTTTATTGCAAACTGTATACTCTCTTTCTAACACTTTTTAAATCATGTTTTTCACCATGATATAGCATATCTTATTCTATGAGACCGCGTCTGGTTAAGAGATATATCTCCCAGAAAGCCTCTACGGTTATTTCTTGTCTTTTTTTTTAATTAAGTTAAAAGAAATATAATATTTCGCTTTCTTAACTTAAGAACAGAGTATAGTAGTAATATTTTTAATTTGGTCTAACAATTTAAGTTTAAATAGTATTTTTCTTTTTAAGGTATTTATTTATATACTTCTCCATTTTTAGGATATTTGGGAGGAAATTATACATATGTACGCCCTCGTTGCCAATTCTTCTTTTGCCACTTTCAGTCTTGACAGTATTTGTGTACAATTTATTAAGTTGTCTAGTATAATATTTGTATACTGGTGACGTTTTTATAAATGTTGTGTTTGTGTGTATAAGTCCATTTTGTATTTTGTATAAAAGGCATATGTTATATTTGTACAATGCTCTTATTTTCAGAAGGTTCATTTCCAGGTATAGTTTTTTTGTTCGAGTGTATGGGTTATAATTGAAAAGTTTTTTTTTAATAACTTTGTTCTGTATTATTTGTAAGTCGTGTAAGTACGTAATGCATATTGTGTTACCCCATATTTCTATTAAATAATTTAGGTGGGACTGGATTAAGCTAAAGTATAAGCCCCGCTTTATCTCTGTTGGTAGAAGATGAGCAATTCTACCGAATACACCAATTAATGGGATGATTTTTGCTTTTAGTTTTTCTACGTGTTGTTTAAATGTTAAATGTTTATCAATATATAAGCCCAGGTATTTTTCGCTATCTAGAATATGTAGGTCTCTTTCTATTAAGAATATCTTTTAATTTTTCTGTGAAGAATATCTCCCAAAATTGCCCAAGGGGTTAAATTATGTAACGTACACAACCGCGCTATTATCAACAAAGCTTAGTTTGAATGGCTTCGTGACGTCATTTTCTGAACGGAGTTAAAAACAGTTCAATGGTAAAGGTCTACGGTGACGTCACTAGGCAGTAATAATAATAATTCGAGATTGTCAGGGGTGTAATGTGCAATTGTGCAATGGATTGTATAATTTTCAACCGTCATCGAAAGTATCTACCCTTTCAAATTCACCAAAGTATTAAAACCAACGTATCATAAAATACCGTCAGACATTATATTGGTGTTGGAGAAGGAAGTGAGCAAGGGGGAGGGGTAGAAGAACATTTATTCCTGGAAACCAGTGAGACCGTGGCAATCCCAATTAGGGTACGTTGTTAGGCTGAAGGTATTGGGGAGGGGATGGTGATGAGTAAGAGGAAGGTGGGGGGGTACCTGAAAATTCAGATCAGGTTTTCAAACACGGCTAAAGCCTTTTCAAGCAACGTTTCAATATTGAATGGTGGTCTTACGCCAGGGCGATACTGAGAGTATAAGCCTCTTTAATAACACAAATTAATCAAATAAAATGAACTTACGCACGCCGGGGTTTGAACTCACGATTCCCGGTTTGCGAGTAGAGAGCCTTACCCCTCGCCCACGGAGACCATGAAGTTTCAACTTCCCGGAATCAGTGGGGATAGGGCACCCCCATTTGAGGTGTGTTGTGAAGCTGACAGGAGTGGAAAGGAGAAGGGGAAATTAAATTACCTAGCTATTCAGATTTGGTCATTGAACACGGTTAAGGCAATTTTAAGAAGCGTTTACATTACTGAGACACTGAAGACCATGCGCAGAAAAGTCCCAGAATGGCTGCGTTTTCTGCGCAGGATCTTAAAAACCGCTCAAAAGGAAGAAGAAGGAGAGATATGTAAAGACGAATATTAGAGGGAGCGCGTTAATATTAAAAACGATAATATTTAAGCGAAAATTGTGAGAATGTTTAATAAAATACAACTCGTTTAAAATAGAGCAAAAATCTAGTGGGGAATGTTTAAAATAGAATTAAAGAAACATTGTGAATTTTGTCATACCGTAAAATTCATGTTTCGTATTTCTTTCACACTTCATATTTCAAATTTTTTCATACTTCATATTTTAACTTGTAAAATGACTGAAAAAACGTGTTTATAATAATTTTCGGAGGATACTTTGCGATTTTTTCCTATCGATGGAATTCTTATGATTGCCGTTTCGGCATGGGGAATGTATAGATATTATCTTCAAGAACAACATATATATTTTTTAAGAGATCTAAAACTGAAAGTGTTTAAGGAAAATACGTAATAAACCGGTAGAAAAGTGGAAAGCCGGGCCTTAAAGCACTCCGTTTATGTCGATTCCTCCGGACCGTGAGACAGCGAACTAAGTGAAGTATTTCCACCCCCGCGTCACGTTTGACCTTTGACTCCGCCATCCGTCACAGGAAAGATGCCGGAAAGCATCGATCCAACCAATCCATCTTTACTGGTCCCAGCGAGAGATCGTGCGTGATGTCATCTTCTGGAATCTTCTGTTTTTTCGTTTTCAAACAAGACCCATCGAGGAAGAGGACGAACGTCGATGGCGTCCGTACGATCTCTCGCTGGGACTAGTTTACCACAGCCTGAGTGAGAGTCGGAAACGCTTTGTAAGCCCATATGTCCCATACCTTCCTAATAATCCAAGCAACTAAAACAGCTGTCACACACAGACAACCCCTATGCCTTTTGAACAGGCAAAAATAAACGTTTTAAAACAACAACAAAAATTACAGAAAACGATAAAGTACTTCTTTTTTATCCGAACTTAAAAAGCTCTAGTTAACTAACCATCACGCCGTCTCCGCCGTCACAGAGGATAGACCGCCACATTACTCTATTTTGGCACACACTCCTTGCTTCATTCACGTGCACGATTCTTCTTATATCTAGCCACATTTGCTTAATTTATTCAGACCCTTGACATAATCCGACTCAGTATTTGGTTCGTTTGGTTGTGCCATGTCTTTTTTATGTGAATACCGCCCCAGAGTTCCAACTGCTCCCAACCGCCGCCGGGAGTCACTGAGCCTACGGCATCCCCTACTGGGATTTGCTGTGAGGCTGAAGGTAGTGGGGAGGGAAAGGAGATGAGAAAGAGGAAGGTGGGGAAGTTCCTGGCTATTCAGATATGTTCACCAAAGACGGCTAAAGCCATCACCCTAAATATACCCTTTATTATTATAAATGATTAAATTATTAAACAAGACAACTCAATCAAATAAAATGTAGGTACTTGCGCATGCCGCAATTTGAAACCGCGAACTTCGGATTGCTAATCCAGAGCCTTATCCCTCGACGACGTGGGCCGACAAAACTCATTTTACCATTCTCTTTCTAAACCATCTAAGGGTTCTTTCGCAATCAAGTTTACTACCATTTCTTCAGTTTTCTGCATTTTTTTCCAGATCTCTACATTTATAACACCATCAAACACGGTTTTAGCACTTACTCCTCAGAGATCTCATTTCTACAGCACTCAGTCTACTGTCATCCTTCCTCGAGACTCCTTACCATACATCAGAATTGGTTTCAGCACTCCATTGTGAACCGCTATTCTATTTTTCACTATAATTATCAGCAAAATCCAAACTAGTTCTTATGGGAAATTTGATAATGCTATACTATCTGTGCAATGTCAACTCATAAATCGGGAACTTAGTGTGAAGCAGATAATTATAGACCCATTTCCAAGCTCTGCATTTTTTCAAAGATGTTCTAAAACATAGTCTATGACCAGTTATTCCCTGTGGTAAAGAATTCGATCTATGAATTTCAGCATGGATTCTTTGCAGGTCGCTCTGTTGCTACAGATGTTATAATATTTATAAATTTCTTGTCTGCCTCCATGGATAAACGTATACCAGTTGATACAATCTATACCTATACTATAACTTTGCTATAGCAAAGCCTTTGACAATATCAACCACAGCGTCCTGCTTATAAAACTTGCTAATCATGGTATTCATGGAGATCTCCTTCGTTGGTTAATATCTCCATACGTAATAAACAGGTCCCAGGCTGTGACAGTGGATGAATTTTCCTCCATCTGGAAAATATCACTTCCGGTGTGCCCCAGGGGTTCATTTTCGGTCCTTTGCTTTTCTCTATCTACAATGATATTACGACATGTTTTCACAACGCTCAAATTTTACTATTTGCTGACGATTTGAACACATACCTTTCTATAAGCTACCCGGACTGTTCTGTGCGTTTACCAGAAGATTTAAACTTTTTGGAAAATTTGATATTATCGGTACACACGAATACAAACAGACTGATTTTTCCCATATTTTTGACTGCTACCTTTCTGATCACAAAGTTCTAAAGAATTGGTAACCTAAATAGTGTCTCGGATATTTATTTATGAAGGACACCTTTTTGTCCTTTTCTAAAAGTCTAAATGAATATTCAATTTTCATTGGAATAACGCCAGTTATAATAACTTTTGAGGTTTATTCCCATCAGTGTAAAATATCATCGAAGAATAGATTTTAGTTTTCAATCCTTTGTTTTTGCTCTCTTATAATATCATGGCAAAATGCAAAAAATATCGCCCTCCGTGTAGGTACCGAATTACCCTAACCAAAATAAGAATTGCTCTCCATTTCATAAGGAAAGCTTTATAATAGGGAAAAGGATTGAAAATGAGGTAGTGTTCACTCCCCTCATTCCTTCTACCTTCTCAGCTGTGTATACAATACTTGTACAGCCTTCTGGTCATTACTATACTTTATACAATTCTTCGGTTTCCTGTGTACACAGGCACACAGTAGCGTAGTACATCAACTCGATGTAATCTGGTGATTCTCAGACTTTAAAACTTTCAGATCAAAATTATATCCGATTTAAACTTTATGTCAAAAATTGTAAATTATACTACGGATCCCTGATTTACTTAACGTGGTTGAATTTCATTTGCTACTCGTTCCAAATTCTTGTTTAAGAGGGCATTACCAGAAAAAACCAGAAATATGTCATTTTCAAATCAGATTTTAGACGTATTGACTCTTTTCCACAAAAAATTATAAATGGATTTCGAAAGATTGTTCTTTTATCTAGCATTCGCATGTAATAAATTTTGAGAAAATTTTTAAATTTTTAGTATAATAAGGTTATTCCATAGGTCGTTGGCAGATTTGTTAAATTTTCAAAAAAGATTTTGTATTATACCACACCCATTTCAAATAATACAATCATGCAGTAAAATAAATCAATACATTATCTAGCAAACGCACGTTTTAGAATTTTAATTTTAGTTTCAATAAAATCATTAAAAATATGTACGTACATGTGTTTCTTGACGAAAATTGGTCCATTTGTGTATTTATTTGCACACTTACAAACTAATATATTTCAGATTTTTTTAACATTCTTATTAAATTTAGACATTATTGAAAAATGATAAATACTTATAATCAAAAAATAATTACAAAAAGTACATTATTTTAATATTTTTACCATCACGCCTTTCAGCATTTTTGGATGAAGGTATAAATTGAAGCTAATTTGGATTGATTTAAATTCGATATTGAGTTATAATTTTAAAAAGCTGGTACGGAGAATAATTAATATTTCTCATTGTAACCGCCCTGCACGATCGTAAGAACAACTTTCGACGAAATGTGGATTTTCGTCCGCTGGCTGGTTAAACGCTCTTAAGAACAAACCTCAAATAATTCATAATCTGCTCGTTCGTAGATTGTGTTGATTTTATTATTTCAGGAAAAAAAACCTTTTTACAAGTTACGTCGTAAAATATTAAGGCAAATTATTTGTTTCCGCCTGCTAATACTCAAGGTGAATACGATTACTTAAGAGCGTTTAACCAGCCAGCGGACGAAAATCCACATTTCGTCGAAAGTTGTTCTTCCGATCGTGCAGGGCGGTTACAACGAGAAAGATTAATTATTCTCCGTACCAGCTTTTTTAAATTATAACTCAATATCGAATTTATTTCAATCCAAATTAGCTTTAATTTATACCTTCATCCAAAAATGCTGAAAGGCGTGATGATAAAACTATTAAAATAATGTACTTTTTGTAGTCATTTTTTGATTATAAGTATTTATCATTTTTCAATAATGTCTAAATTTAATAAGAATGTTAAAAAAATTTGAAATATATTAGTTTGTAAGTGCGCAAATAAATACACAAATGGACCAATTTTCGTCAAGAAACACATGTACGTACATATTTTTTAATGATTTTATTGAAATTAAAATTAAAATTCTAATACATACGTTTGCTAGATAATGTATTGATTTATTTTACTGCATGATTATATTATTTGAAATGGGTGTGGTATAATACAAAAACTTTTTTGAAAATTTAACAAATCTGCCAACGACCTATGGAATAACCTTATTATAATAAAAATTTAAAAAATTTCCAAAATTTATTACCTACGAATGCTAGATAAAAGAACAATCTTTCGAAATCCATTTATAATTTTTTGTGGAAAAGAGTTAATAGGTCTAAAAACTTTTTTGAAAATGACGTATTTCTGGTTTTCTCTGGTAATGCCCTCTTAAATAGTTTTGTCCGCAAAAAAACTCAATACTGTCAAGAAAGGCATTCAAATACAAAATTGAATCGGTGAATCAATCGAATGTTTTATTTTATATAGCTTTTCGTGAAGGAATTGAGATATTCATGTTACATATTTACGGGCGCAAATGTACAAAATAAACAATTCATTGTGTTTTTCTGAAATAATTAAAATAGCGCTATCTAAAAAAGAGCAGATTGTGAATTCATTTGCTACCCTAAATGTAACATCATAAAGACTCGGCATTTCAAACACTCGCTTGTAGGTAGTCAAATTATGTGAAGTTAGTTAAACGTACGCAGATGTGGCGGAACTATTTAAAAGGAAGAAGATTTCACTATCGAATATTTAATAATATATTTAGTGTAGGTACTTGTATCTTGTATTTGTATATCCTTCCAGAGCTTGTATTCATATTTTCTGATGTCGTTGAACGATCTAATGGCACATTTAAGTTTTTTTTTTGTATTTGTACTTGTATTCAACAGTGACACGCAGTTATTGTTTGCGGTATATTTATGGATCGTTTTCACCTCCGTAAAAACATATATATAAAGGTTTTATTCGTAAATAAATGTGGTTTATATTCTAAATACACATATACATACAGATTCAAGAAGCGGCAAGTAGAAACAAGACGAACCAAGCAGATGCGAGAAGATCCAAGAAGATCCGTGAAGATCCAAGAAGAGACGGCAAGATCCCAGAAGAGACAAGAAGAAGCAAGAAGAGACAAGAAAAACCGAGAAGAGGCAAGAAGAAGGAAGGCATATGGAAAAAGAAAAAAAAATTATTAGGCTCAATTCATTCCTTTATTCCTGCCCATCCTAAATTCCAATATTGGCTTATTAGGTTGCCATGTATACCGGTCGATTAAACTCAAACCTCCTTCCCATCCTCAGAGCAAGTGTTCCTAGTCCTAACAAATCAGTGCCCCCTGGTGTATCGGTCTCACCGGGACAGGAGTAATCCTGGCTGGGGTCGTACATTCGTATCGTATCGTATCGTAGGTACCTACATCATTTTAATTTAATCTCTTATGCCTTGGTTTTAGTACCTATGAAAAAATGTGAGAATATCGCAGCGCAAGAGTTCCAACTGACGAAACCAGTGGAACTATGTTGGCATGCCAAGTTTAAAGTATTAGTTGTGAGCGGTTGTGAGGCTGAAGAAAGTGGGCAGTAGATGGAGATGGGAAAGCATCTAGTTCAGTGGTCCTTAACCTGGGTTCGATCGAACACCAGGGGTTCGGTGAGCCAGTCTCAGGGGTTCGATGGAAGGCAAGACTCAGCCCGAAAAAATACGAAGAATATTGTCACTATCCCATCCCGCCCCATATTATCCCATTATGCCCCCCCCCCCCCCGGTTGTGGTAATCACGACCCCAATACTATCCCATTACGCCCCCCCTTGTGGTAATCCGCCGCCACTGATGTCACTCCCTGCTTTTCAATAAGAAGGGTTCGGTGAATACGTATATGAAACTGGTGGGGTTCAGTACCTCCAAAACGGTTAAGAATCACTGAACTAGTTATTTGGAAAATACCTGGCTATTCAGATCTGGTCAGTAAAAACACAATTTTGTCAAGCAATTTCGAATAATGTTATGATTTCTTATTTGAATTGAAATGATTGCAACCATTTTTACATAGGTAAAACTTGCAGAAATTTTGAAACCTGGATTAAGGAACATTTGAGATCTCTAAATAGCAATAATTATTCGGAATTTGCTAACCATCTAATTGAATTTAACCATTCATTTGATATAAATACAGGTTTTAAAATTTTACACACTAACGTTAGTGGTTTTCACTTAGATCTTATAGGAATATTTGAAGTTAGGAAAAATGTCAATAGAAATTTAAATATTATTAATAATCAAATTAATTTTATGAATAGCCCTATCTTAAACATATTTCCATTGAAATTTTTTGTCTTTGTTCTTCTAAGCACCCCCCTTTCCACCTCTCTCCTCCCCCACTACTTCCATTTCTACCCACGCCTATCTTTCTATGTTTGATCATTTAGTTTTAGTACATATAATGTCCTGATGAAGAGAACATCGTTCTTGAAACTTTTTTACTTTTAAATAAAGATTATCGTGGTAAAAACAAAGTGTTTTTAATTATTTACTTGAAAAAAATTCTTATTTAATTTTTTTTTTTTTTTCTAACACAGCAAACTTATTTTGTGGCACCATTATGATTGAAATTAATAAATTACTTGGTTTTTACCACTTTTATTGTTTATAAAACCGACATGTTTCGTCAGCAAAGCTGACCCTGAAGAAGTCAGCTTTGCTGACGAAACATGTCGGTTTTATAAACAATAAAAGTGGTAAAAACCAAGTAATTTATTAATTTCAATCTTATTTAATTGGTGTGGATGATATTTTTAATGAGAGAGAGAACATGAAATCTTATGAACCGTGTTGTGGGAAGAACCAAATAGCCGGCAAATCGTTCTACAGCCGAGTTGTTGAACACAAAAACGAGTCTTAGAAACGAACCGTTCTCATGTGACAAATAGATTAAAAATAATTGTTAGATAATTGGTAAAATTGGATTCTTCGAGAATATTCCATTGAAATAACACGATGCCTGTGCTATAAATATTGCAATCCGCTTGTGAAGATATTGTTAGGGAATATATCAAACGGATCGCGTTTCCGCACAGAGTTTTAGCTTAGATGTGAATTTGCAATAGTATGGGTGAACGATGTTGGCAACCCATTCATGGCCCATCTCCATTGTTTTTATTGTTATATGTAGGTGGAAGTTACCGCGACAGTTTGAGCATCCCTGATACAGTGTTCCGAGTGGGAGATCCCAACAGAATAGAAGGTAGTACCTATACGTAGATATATATAATATATGTATACAGTTATGCCTTCCCAGTGTGAGTGGTATGAGTACTGGGTGATGGTGGTGGTGGTGGTGGTGGTAAGTATCCAGTTCCCACCCTCCATTCAGCAACGGGTGACCGTGAAGCTTTTCAGGGTCGCCCGCCCCACCCCTCCCCGCCCCCGCCCTCTGGCTCGCCACGTCGATACTTCCAGCTGGAGCGCGGAGGCGCGCGCAGGTACCGCCGCCCTCAGTCCCCATCCCCCATTCCCATCCTATTCCACCTACCCGTATAATTAGTACTTTTGTCAACAGTCGGTAAACCTCGCGCCCAAAAAAGTGTTTATAATTTTTATGATTAAATCTAAAATATCTAAATCATGTATTATTTTTTACTAGCTGGTTCCCGGCATGCGTTGCTATGCCATTTAATAAAGAAATTGTTTCTCCCTGCGTGTCTTTTCCCATTTGTCCCGTTCACCTTCCACCTCCCCTTCCTCTCCCGCGTCCCCTTTCCCTCGCGCCTTTCCACTCCGCCTCCTCAACCTTTCCTCTCCCCACTCCACTCCCCCTTTCCCGTGAACCCCCTCCCGAATTCTCCCTATCCCTTCCCAGCTCCCGCATTCCGTACATTCAGTTTTCAAACAGCTCGCGTGCCACCTTTTGCAATTTTTTTATACAAATTTCATGATGCCAGAGCTCACCAGTAGTTTTATACAAACCTTGTCCTGACAGTAACGAACACAAAAATAAAAGAATTATCCGATTTGGTGCAGTCGTTCGGAAGTTATGCGCGTACATACATTTCGGGGATTCATTTTTATTTATAGAGAAGAAGAAGAAGAAGAAGAAGAAGAGAGATTTTAAGTTCCATTTCTTAAAATTTCAAATGAGGAATTATAGAATTGCCCAAAGAAAAGTCGCTACTTCCATGACGATTCTTTTTTCAAACTTTCTTCTGGCAGGTAGGTACTATAATATTTTTTTATAAATCATCATAACGAAAAAAAACATCATTGGAGTCTGTCAATTAAGAGTAGAAAATATTAAAAATTGAACTACTAAATTTTTAGGCTGGCAACACCAATTTAACTGTCAAATATTCTTTCAAATCGCAATGACACTGAATGTATAAAACACTGTAAGTCACATTTAAAAAACCTTTTTTTGTTCAAGAAAAAAAAAATATTCGAAGAAGCACTGGTGTTAAGGTTAATCTCATAAATTTGATTAAATGGTGTTTTATAATGTGATTTGCTTTCATTTAATATAACTTAAATTTGAATTTAACAGTAGGTAAAAGGGAAGAATCACTAATAGTGAGTAGTTATACGACTTTTAGGTCGGAATGAGTTAAATATATTTAGATCTAAAATAAGAGACTGTACATAGTATAAAATGAAGTCGCTCAAAATGTATGTACGCGTTAATCTTTTAAACTGCGCAACGGATTTTCATACGGTTTTCACCAATAGATAGAGTGATTGAAGAGGAATGTTTACATTATAATAAATGTAAATTATATTAGAGAAAAGCTGAGAAATTCAAAGAAAACATATTTTTGTGCGATTTAAAACGGCTGGCGGGCCGTACTATGGTCACTTTTGAAATTCCTTCTACGGAAGAAATTGGAAAATAGATGTCCTAGAGTAAGTAGGTATTTGATTTTCCCTTTTCAAATATCCAGTGTTGCATTTCAAGCATTGTATAATTAGTGGCGATCGCTAACTATATTATTATGTAATAATATAGTTGATTCAAGAGGAAGGTTTATATCTATAATACATGCTTATTATAGTAGAGAAAAGCCGACAAATTCAATTATTCTATTCAGGCAGCGGGCAGCTGGCAAGCGGGTGGTGTGGATTTTATAAAGGTTGGGTAATGGCGTTGTGTTTCGTTAGCCACAGCAACGTGTAGCCGAGTCTGCTAGTATTAAATAAATATGAAGATTTCACATTGGATAAAATATTTTTTACTGAACCGTTAAAAAGGCCATCATCTTAAAACGGTAACGAAACGTTCAAATAAATTGATGCAAAATGCAAAACGGTGACTTAACCAAATTAGGGTGGCATACATTAATTACGTGAGCTCAAAAGGGGGGGGGGTCAGCAAAATCTCACGTTACTTGAAAAGAATATACGAAGTGGCCCAAATTTATCTCACCAAAGGGGGGGGTCTAGATTGGAAGAAAAACTGTTCACGTAATTAATGTGTGCCCCCTTACACAAGCCTTCGCTACGCCCAGTCAACTATAGGTACCATGTTGAAACATCAAAAGATAAAATATAAAAAGCTTTGTACAGGAGGCCCTTAGGAAAATAATTCCCCTCAGGGCCTATGTCATCTGTGAGAATGCTGTGTTGAGGGTTTTTATGTAAAAGGAAGGAGATGAAGTTACGGAATGAAAATGGTATGAAGGGTGGGTATAAATCTAGGGGTAGTGTCTCCAGGAGTGAAGAACGTATGAATCCATCCCACCACTGCGGTGCAAGGCGATGTCCGGCTGGAGAGGTCAAAAGGTCTCCTTCAACCAGTCTCTTCCGATCCGGCCTCCCACGCAGCTGGTGGGAAAATTCATCCATAACCAAGACCCGGACAAACCTCTCCCCGTGAACCCGGCCACTCCCACCAAGACATTAAACCTAGCGAACCTAATAACCTAACGCAGTGGTAAGGGAACGTACCCATACTACGTGATCCAATTTTTGCAATTTTTATTCCCCCCCCCCCCCCCCCGGTGACCACGTGTAGTGTATTCCAAGACCCCCCCTCCCCCTACAGTTTTCACGTAGTAAATCATAAATATGGTTTTAATACATTTCTTGCTAACAAAAAGTTTTTAAAAAATTGATTGGCTTATATTTGTCTTTATTAATACGGCGCTTGCTGCATGACGGCAAGAGTGCATGCATACCTATAATTACAAGTGGAAAAAATAATAAAAAGTTAATGGAAAAAATATAAAAAGATTTCTAGATTGACTACGTGATAAAAAACTAAGCCCCCCCTCCATCGTGACCAAGCGTGGTATTTTGAAGATCCCCCCCCCCCTAAACAGGTCACGTAGTATGAGTACGTTCCCTAATCCATTAAATGGTTCCTGGGGCGGCCGTACCCAAAACCGCCCCTTAAATTGAAAATTATATTGATGTATTGAAATTAACATAAAACAATGACAATAATAATAGTTTTCTTTAGCAAATGTAAATTATACTATTTTTATCTGTTCGTATAAATTAAAAACTATGTACCAACTACTATACGTAGGTACTATTCTTACCGAGAACACACCTTAATAATAAACGTGTTTTTACAAAACATGTTGTTTATGAGATGAGTAAAATTTAAAACACATTAATTAGTAAGGCCGTAATTATTATTTACGTACTCACCTTTGTATTTTTTTTATTGCTTTTAATGTTTCTGTATAGGTAGGTACTCATCTTTCGTTTGTTCAAACATTTTCTATCTCTTTTGTATTTAGTTTTTATTGTTTACTTATATATTGCATAAATATGTTGTTCCTATATCCTTTCCTACAGACCCTTCTTTAACCCGCCACACAGCAAAGCTTAACCAAGGAGGGGGGGGGGGGCAAGGGAGAAAAGGGAGGGGGGGGTGGAAAATTTATTAGAAATATTTTTTGGATTTCTTACCACAACTGATTATTTACTTATTAATTTTAAATTTTTAACTTCAAGAGTAAAATCTCGAATTATAATATTTAATTAAATGAAGACAATATTAGTGAAACTCAATTTTACCACAACTTATTATTTACATCACATTGATAAATTTTTCAATAATGTTGTGGCAACCCCCCCCCCCCCCCCCCCCCCCCCTCTCTTATATATTCCTCGGTACAAATTACATCAACTTAAGATAGATCTTGTTTGGTAATGCGCTTTTTCATCCCGTGACCAAATATCCCCGACAAAATATCCTACGGACAAAATATCCACCTACAAAATACCTACTAAAACCTAACCTAACCTAACTTTACAGGATGTCTGAATTATTTTTGTCCCATTTTTTTGTTAGGTTAGGTTTTAGTAAATACTTTATTAAGGGGTTGTTTTGTCCGTAGGATATTTTATCAGGGATATTTTGTCGCGGGATGGAAATGAGCGGAACCATCTTGATTAGCATTTGAAATTTAAATATATTTGAATTATCAGCGAATAGGTACTGCATTCATTCCAATTTTTCAATATAAAATTGGTGCAGCAAAATGGATTCCACCAAACACTACCACAGCATAAAAACGTCACAACCATTTTCTTGCAAAATTGTTCACGGGTTTGGAAAAAAGTATTCTTTTTGCATTGTGCCCGACTCTTTTCGGGCATTTCAGCAGTTTCAGAATTTGGGCGAGTGAAAATGAAGAACTTCCCACGCTGACGGAATCTAGATACCTGTATGAAACAATTTTCCCAGCTGCTTATAGAACTGTTGAGTTTTCGGCATGACTCGGAAAATTATAACGAAAAATCACCGCCAAATTAGATGTGGATAAGAATTATAAAATGCGAATAAGAAAATCTAAATTAACACTAGTTTTCGGACACCGTGTGCAGTAATGTACGTGACTCGAATCAAATAAATTTTTTTTTTCATTTTAATTATTATTTCATAAATGATTAAATGTTACATTTTTGGCCATTTTTGACTACCATACTAGTCTATTGCCCGTGTTGTGGTAGTCATACATGTAATATAATTTTATACAAACAGATAATAAAATATAAGAAGAGAAAAGAAAAAAATAACATATTTAGGGATAAATAAAACTAAAAAAAGATAAAAATATAAGAATTGCAAGTTATCTAAGAAATAAAGAAAATTTAAAGAAGATGGAAATAAACATTGGTGAGGATTATTCTTCTTGAAATAAAAATAGAAATAAAATTTGGTAAGTAATCTTCTGCACGAGAGTACATGTTTGTAGTCATTTTTGATATTCGTTCTATGAAAGAAATTGGAAAGAGTGTTAGAGAAAGTAATTTTTTGTTTGATTTTTTTTAAATGCAATATTAAGTTAAAGTAATTGATTAATTAAATTTGTAATATTTTTTTAAATTAATATTAATATTATTTGTTTTTTATTGTAATATTAAGCTCTCATGTGTTGTTTGAAGAAATCTCTTCCCTTTTCAAATATCCAATGATTGATACGGGATTTAAAGAGAGATTTAGAATTATGTGACTTTATATCGACACTCAAAGCATTATACATTTTAGGAGCGATATACCAGAATTGTCGTGGAGCGAAAGAAGTTTGAGTTTTAGGGACCACGCAACCCAGGTTTACTAAGAAGCGTGTGTGTGCTTGATTATTTTGATAGATTATTTTGGCATATATAATATATGCTTATCTTAGTAAATAGCTGTCGAATATCTAAGACTCTGATTTTTGCAAAGAGTTCATTTGACGGGTGGGTAGGTTGACATTTAAATATAATTCTCAGAATTAGTTTTTGAACTAAAATAATTGGTCTAATAATGGATTCAGCACAACCACCCCATCCCACTATACCGTATGTTGCTATGGATTGGAAAAGGGCAAAGTATACGCTTCTTAGAGTTTGTAAATCTAAGATAGACCTAAGGGAGCAGAAAATATGGCAGAGTTTACGAAGTTTTTGTACTGTGTTATCGATGTGAGCTTCCCAACGTAGTTGGTTGTCTATGATTATTCCCAAATATTTAACTACTTTTGATGATTTGAGGGTCGAACACGTACAATTAATATCAGATGTGGTTTCTGGATTTTCTAAATTGAGTTGACACGAAGGATGATTGGTTTAGGGCAGTTGTTGGGTATATTGTATTTGCGTATGGAAAATGTCATATATTGTGTTTTGTCGATGTTAAGTGTGAGGAGGTTTGTGTCAAGCCAATGCTTTACTTTTATTAGAGCATTATTAGTTTTGTTAATAACTGATTACCAAGTTTCATCTTCGAATATTAAGACCGTGTCATCAGCAAATGATAATATTTTTCCACCAATATTCATGGCACATAGTGAGTTAATGTATTGTATAAGAAATAAAATTGGTCCTAGTATGCTACCTTGGGGTACACCACAGGACACAGAATGAACTCAAAGAGCCAACCAGTAAAATCACAAAAGTGAAATTTACATAAATGTGTATAAATAATATTGGATGTCACTTTCCCGTTATCCACAATCGATTTCGATCTGTGCTCGGGAATTTTTGGGCCATCGATCGGTTCGGAAATTTTCCGCCCTCTTTTTAAGAAAAATCATCCCACCGAATTTACGAATACTCCGAATACGATGACATTTAAAATACGTAGTATTAGAATTCATTAAAAAAATATTAAAAAGAATTCCAAACTAATGAATTCTGTGCAATGTTTATTTTAAAATTGGCGTATGTTGTAAACTATTAAGTTTGGAGCATGTCTTTTGTATGTTTTCTATAGCTTAGTTGATAATTACAGACATAAATTTAAATCTGAGCATTTTTTAATAATGACAATACATGACTTGAACAATTTGGGAAGCGGGTATGGGTACCGCCGCCCCGGGAACCATTTATTGGATAACCAATACCATAGGTTATTTGCCATAGGTTACCCCAAGTGGTTCCCTACGTTTGGTGACTTAGCCGGGGTGCCCGGGTTCATAGGGTAAGGTTTGTCCGGGTCTTGACGGCGGACGCGTCTGCCACCAGCTGCATGGATCGGGAAAGAGGATTGGGTTGAGGGAATCCCTTTGACTTCTCCAGCCGTACTCTCCCGGAACACCGCCTTACACCGCAGTGGGAGGGATGGATTCATATGTCCGTCACTCCTGGACAAACTGATCCAGATTCCTACCCACCCCTAATACCCTTTCATTCCCAGAACTTCCTCTCCTTCCTTTTTCTAAAAAGACCCTCCACACAGCAACCCCAACGATTATATAGGCCCTGTGGGGAATTATTTTCCTCAGGGCCTCCTGTGTTGAGCTAATGTGAAAAAAAAATGATCTGTTTGAAATTATATTTCAACAATTTCGGTTTGCGAAATATCAAACAAGAGAAGCGAAACATCTCTTGTTAATAAGTGAAACTAACAAGTTATCGATGTTATTAATCAAAGCATACAACGCGCGGGAACTTTTGAAATAATTTCAATAAATGTTTTAAAATATCTCTTCAAATTGACCACATTATGGCCAATGAACGCTCGAGCAAGTGTGGCCAAAAATGCTCCACGTGACTAAAGAAAAATCACGTAGCTTAAAATAGCCCGGAGTAATAATTGATGAAAATCTTATATAGGACCTTGCACTTCAAAGATATTACAGAAAAACTCACAGCCCCGTAGTCGCCTTATTTAAAAATCTAAGAAATACTGTAAATAAAAAAGGATATGAAAAAGTTTGCAACGCATTATGTTATCTCTAATCGAATATAGCATTGTAGGATGCGGATCTGTTACACATAAGTACATACACAACCATATAAACATACAATTCAAAAAGAAATCATAAAGACCATACTGAAATCGCCCATAAGAACGCCTCCGATTGAAATTTTCAAATGTTTTGGCACATCAACAAATATATGCCAAAAATATACTATTGAAACTATTTAAAAATACGCAATCTTCTGCTGGGCGCGTGTTCATCGCACAAGATCGAATCAAAATGGCATAAAAACATAAGTTATAAAACCACATTCGGACAAAGAAACTACATTTATTTTGCAACAAAACTCCACAACATCCTTCCCTCAGTGTATGACGAATAGAGTAATGAAGAAAGAGTACAAATCAATACATTAAATTCTAGCTGAAAACGTCAACAAGAAAGCACTAAAAACGACATGCAAAAAACAATCCTAATTAAATGGAATTAAATAACTTTATTCCGCTCAACACAGGATACCCCAGTGAAGAGGATTAAGAAATACCTTTGTTATACTTAGGGAACGTACCCATACGACTCCAAATACTAATATCTACAGCCTGTATGTCGGACGAATATCTACAGCTCATATGTTAAACTAATATCTACGAACTTCAGAGTGTTGACTAATATCTACAGAGCTAAGGTCGGACGAATATCTATGACGGTGTTGACTAATATCTACAGAGCGTAGGTTGAACTAATATCTTCAGAGCATAGCTTGGACTAATCAGCTAAATGTGTCCAATAGTCCGATATTAGGGATTTTTACGTACATACTTACATAAATTAAGTTTTTTAAACTGCATACGCAATATTACGTTATTCCAATATGCTATACATAATTGCAAATCCAACCTCTGCCAGTGCTGTAGATATTCATCAACACTTTGGTTCTCATTGATATTAGTCAGCAGTTTGAGCTGTAGATATTCGTCAACACTTTGGTTCTCGTAGATATTAGTCAACAGTTTGAGCTGTAGTTTTTAAATTCCTGTAGATATTAATAGACGCCTCCACCCATACTACGTGACACGTTTAGGGGGGGGGGGGTCTTCAAAATGTCACGCTTGGTACAAATGAGCGGCGGCGGGCTTAGGTTTTGGGTCACCGGGGGAGGGGGGTTAAAATTTGCAAAAAGTTGGTCACGTAGTTTGTGTACGTTCCCTTATCTACATCATAATATTTTGAATATTCACATGTTTTATATAAGTAGTCGCTAATAAAAAAAAATCACCGATAAGTACTTCATCAAATAAAATCGGATTTGTGCGACTCGCGCGACTTTTACATATAAACCAGAACTCTGGATGTCAGACCAAAATGCGTAACCAAACTGAACATAATTTTTTTAAATATCAAAATCTATAGCAAATATACTCGTATATGTAGTGCGGATGTGAACTGTTTTATTTATTTGTGTTTATAATTATAAAATAAAGGCAATTAAAGAATACGGTCTTCATCATTTTAAAGGCAATTATGACAATTATTAGTGTGTAAAATTGATAATTATTTAAAAATAAAGTTTTACACTGACTGATATATAAATTATTATTAAAAAAAAAAATAAGAAGTATTATAAATATCTTTTTAACGAGCTTAAATTTAAATTACAAATTTTACCGATTTACATTGGAACCCAAATTTCTAGTTTATAAATTAAAATCTGGATTCAAAAACTCTTTTTTAGTAGTGTTGAGTACCTCATACAAGAGGCACCTCAAATTTCCCATACAAACACGTAAAATGTCCCCCCACCTCACAATATGTATTTGTACCAACTCTTTTTCTTTGTATTACTACAAATATGAAGGGGGGACAAATATGACGGAGGGACAAACATGAGGTGTGAGGTGGTTTGTTTTGTTGGACTACATTCATGTCATGTACGGGACAAATATGAGGTGAGGTGTGAGTGAAGTGGTTGGTGTATTGGACTACATGTCATGTCACATTGTCACGTATGGGACAAATATGAGGTGGGGTGTGAGGTGGTTGATGTATTAAACTACATGTCATGTCACGCATAGTTTGAGGTGGTGAGTGTTTGTATATTCTACGACATTTTTGTATTAGAACCGTGAGGTGGTGATGGGGTAAGCCAATTCATATATTGTGAATACCGCAGAAGCGTACCAACTGCTCCGAAATTTTTATTTTTTATTTTTTTATTCTAAATTATTGTTAAGTGTACCGCACAAGAGTAACAACTGCTCCAAAAAAAAATTTTTAACGAAAATTATTGTTATGTGAATACACATAACAATAATTTATGAGCACAAGAGTCCCAACTGCTCCAAAAAAAAAATTTTTTTGAAATTTTTTTTTATTGTAAATTATTGTTTTGTGAATACACTAAACAATAATTTATCAGCACAAGAGTCCCAACTGCTTAAATTATATATTTTTTATTCTAAATATTTTTTATTGTAAATTGTGTATTGATAAGTGAATACCGCACAACAGTACCAACTATGCCAATTTTTTTTTTTTTTTTATATATTTTTATTTTAAATTATTGTTATATGTTATGTAAATACCGCACAAGAGTCCCAACAGCTCCCAAGGGAGGGAGGATGAGGCAGTGTTGAGATGAGGTGGAGGAGGTTGCTGAGGAGGCGGAGGGATAAGAGGGGGGGTGCAGGGGGGGGGGGGATCAGAGGGGAGGTGCATGGAGGGGATCAGAGGTGGTGAAGGTGGGGAGGGGGTAGGCCTTTTTTATATCCATTTTTCGTATTACAAAAATAACAGACACGGGAGGCGGGTATGGGTACCGCCACCCCGGTATTTATTAGAAAACCAACACCTCAGAACCAAGAAAATCAAACTGAAGGAAAAAACCAGCCACCCCTCCCCCCCCATAAGCGAAAATATTTTGTATCACCTCACCTCAAATGAGGTGGGACACCTCAACACCTCATTTCAATATTTGAGTACCTCATACAAACTCATCCTGATATCGTGTCCTACCCAACACTATTTTTTAGGATGTTTATTTTTTTTCAAAACCCCACTTGAGGCTCTGAGTAAAATAATTTCCCTCGGGGACTATTTTATCTTTGGGGGTGCTGGGTGGTGGGCCTTTTAGAGAAAAGGTATGTGAGAATGTTTTGGGAAGGAAAAAGGTATGACGGGTGGGTATAGAAATCTAGGATCAGTATGACAAGGAGTGAAGGACGTACGAATCCATCCCTCCTACTGCGGTGCAAGATAGTGGGTCGAAAGAGACCAACAGGAGATGTCAAATAGCTCCCTAAACCGACCCAGCAGCTGATGGGCAGGCGAATCCGCGCCAAGACCTGAACATATCTCACCCGATGAACCCGGGCACCCCTGCTAAGTCACTAAACGTAGCGAACCACTTAGGGTGACCTATAGCAAAGATATTCAATAAATGGTTCCCGGGGCGGTGATACACATACTCGCCTTCCAAATTGGTAATTCTTAGGATTTACCATCGAACTTTTGCCATAAAAAGTTGGTAAAACTTAGAATTTCCTGGAAAATCTTAAGATTTAGCAGGTACTTTTAGTAAAATATACATAATTGAATTAACATTGACTGGTCAGTGGTTGAGTGCGCATCGCGTTTGAGTCCCATCCAGGCGTTCCATGTTCGATTCCTCGGCTGGTCCTTCATCATGACTCAAGCAACATTTTCGGCTTACTATGGTGGTAGTAGGAGATTTTCAAATATTGTCGGGTTATTTGTAACCCGAGAATGTTTGTCTCTCTTTTTAAGAAAAAAAAACATTTTAAATTGAGCAAAATAATTTTTTTAATGATTAGTTGAAAACCTTTACAATCAAGAAAAGTCTATTTCTTAATTGTTCCTGTACTGTTTAATTTATAATTTAAAACACAATAAATTAAAATAGCTCACATCCGTAGTAGAGATTAGATATTTCTTTTGTTAAAAAAAGTTTTGTTTTAAAAATGCCCCGCAGCTGTTCCTAGATTGTTTCCTCTCTAGTTCTTTCGTTAGCCATATCGTTGTATACTTTAGTATTGTGGATAGACTGCTGGCTTTTATGCTCTCCATGTTGTGATAGTCTTCCTGTATAACGCCCACACTGCGAGGGCGGATTCTCCAACCTAAAGCCTACTTCTACCCCCTCCTCCCCCCTCCTCACGCTCCCCCTCCCGACCCACTTTCAATTACATTTTCAAAGAAATCAAATACTGTGGATTGGAATTATAATTAAACAAAATAATAACTAATCTAAGAACAGATTTTGGAATGATTTCATTCCAATAATGGTTCATGAGTCATGACCCATCTCGCTTGGTTCTATTATCTATGTTCGTACCAAAGCGAAATTGTGACACAAATAACGTATTTGATGTAATATGTTATGATCGGTGAGCGGTCAACTCAGAATGAAACCAACTCAGAACCACCTCAGAAAGGGAGTAATAAAAAAATATTAAAAAATTGGTTAAATAAGTTAGGTTAGGTTAGGGTTACCGTCTATTTTAAAATTATTTTTTCATAGCTTTTAATGACCTTTCCGAGGTGTTTCTGAGTTAATTTCATTCTGAGTTGGCATGGAACCGTTATGATCGTAGAGCTTTAGTAATGTTATCATTGTAATATTGAGCATGTTATCAATATAGTAGAGTTAGTATTTAGGGGTCGTCTATTAATCACATGATGTTTTTTAGGAACTTTTTAACCCCCTCCCCCTCCCCTGGTATTATCTGGTGAGGTTTTGGTCTACCCCCCCCCCCCCATACCCAAAATCACGTGTATTTTTTTTTAGTACAAAGTATATTGAAATTATTGGCATTTGGTTTAGAAATCGTGCGTTCAACAAAAAAAAAATACACGTGATATCTCGTTATATCCCCCCCCCCCCCTTGTGATATTGACGACCCCTTATTAACACAGAGGTTAGAGGCGCTATTGCGTGGGTACTAGAATCTCGTCGAAGATACTAGAGATAATCGTCACTACTAGAGATAATCAGTACGCACTGCGCGTAGACCTGAATTTGTGGTTTCCGGTCGGTCGGCGTGGAGCGTTGGGGGCCAAATTCGAATAATGGACGGACGAACGTGGAACGTTTTTTTTATGTGAAACTTCTTTAGCGCCGTTAGTGGCTTGAAATTCAGGTGAAACGGAAATGCGTCACAACTCAGTTCTAGACAAATACTCTGTTCTAATATAATGCGGTAACTTCGCACCTTGGCGCGTGCGTTCCATAGCGTAGTGGGCAAGGTGCCTGACAAGTCTCAGCGGCCAGAGAGACAGACATCAAGCGAACGGGGGTTCAAATCCTACGAAATCCAAAAAAAACATTTTTATTTTATTTTTAATTTATTTATTGGCGTTATAAACAGTCTTTATAAATTCATAAATGACAGTGATAATAATATGTATGTCATTGACCAATAAAATATCGACAAATTAAAATTTTGTGATATCAATATCCAATCTTTAAACCACTTAAAAAAAAACAAGAATTCTTTCCTTATTCAAAATATAGGTTCTGACAAAATTCCACCGGTATTCATAAAGGAATGCGCTCAGTTTATAGCAGCTCCTCTTCGACACATATTTAATCTGTCACTCCGAACTGGAATATTTCCTGGTCCTTGGAAACTTAATCACTTGACACCTGTATTTAAATCAGGTGATAAAAATTGTGTTTTAAATTATAGACCAATTTGCATACTGTCTACCATCCCCAAAATGTTTGAAAGTATTGTCTTAGATAAGATTGCTGATAAGTTTAGGCATATTATTACTCCAGAACAGCATGGTTTTGTAACCGGTCGGTCAACCACAACCAATCTTCTATTATATGAACACTATATCTGTGAAGCTTTCACGTCTCGTGCACAAGTAGATTCAATATATACTGACTTTTCAAAAGCCTTTGATAAAGTAAATATTAATATCCTTCTCGCGAAACTGCAAGCCCTTGGTATATATGGATCATTCCTAAAATGGTTGAATAGTTACCTCTGTAACCGTAAACTCATGGTAAAATTAAATAATAAAATTTCGTATAAATTTAAAGTAACTTCGGGAGTTCCTCAAGGCTCTCATCTGGGCCCACTTCTCTTCATTTTATTTATAAATGATCTATCTTTATGTTTCGATAATGTCAAATTCATTCTATTCGCAGATGACCTAAAGCTTTTTAAGATTATAAAATGTTTAAATGATGCACTTATCCTTCAGCAAAATTTAGATAGACTTGCTAGCTGGTGTGAAATAAATAAATTATTCCTAAACGTAAAAAAATGTTTCCACGTGTGTTTTTACCGCTCACGGATTCCAATATCTACATCGTATTTAATTAACAATAATGAAATTGCATTAGTACCATTTATCAAAGACCTTGGTGTTATTTTTGACCGGAAACTTACATTTGATCGTCACTGTGAAACAATTTGCAATAAGGCCATGCAAATTCTAGGTTTTGTAATACGTAACACAAGGACTTTTCAAAACATTGAGTCAATTAAGCTACTTTACTGCTCTCTTGTAAGATCGCAGCTGGAATATGCATCTCCTGTATGGTCTCCGATTTATACCTGTAACTTACACCGTTTGGAGAGAGTACAAAGAAAATTTCTTCGATACGTTCAATTCAAATTGAGACAGCCTGTAATTGAAATCCACTACAATGCATTAATGTCTGATCTGAACCTACCACTACTTTCTACCCGGCGCCGCGGCGTACTATTAATGACATTCTGATACTTTTTAAATTACTGAACAATCTCATAGACTGCCCTCAAATGTTAAGTGTTATAAATATTCGTGTCCCTGTTAAATCAACTCGACTCCACCACCTTTTCCACAGTGACAATCATGGCACTAACTATTCCTATCATTCACCGCTAGTGCGTTTTCACCGAACTGCCAATATGTATACAGACACAGACCTTTTCGATATTTTCAAAACCTCACCGTCTTGCATCAAAGCAAAAATAACTAGTTATTTATGTAACTGATATGTTTGTAAAATGATAAATATTTGTTGTACTAATATGCATCGTATGTATGTACTGTATGTTATTCTATATATGTATAATGTTTGTGATACACCTGTATTATGTATGTAATAGCCCTATGTACGGGCGTTTAAATAATAAATAAATATTGTTAAGCAATACTAATACACATCTTCAAAAAATCAACGAAATAAACAAATTATTTTCGTGTGCAAACTACTCTAATTAGGGCGTAGTCCGCCGACAGTTGCGCGTACATCGTAGCATATCTCTTTTGTATTTGAATATCTTTGAAGCAAACGAATAGAAAACGACATCTAGCGACTTTCTAGTTTCACTTCTACCGCGTGCGAATTACACACTCTTATTTTTTTCACTTCATGTCTCATCTAAATATAATATATCATTTGTTATGAGTTATGAGTTTGAGTTATGTATTTAGGTTTGTTTACTTCAGTGTGAGGGCACAAAGATCAAATATTGACCAAATTCTTTATTTGGCTTTGGGCCAACGTGAAATTCTGACAACGCCATTAATTTATTTTCATTTTATTCTCTTCTGGGAACCTTTTCTCCGAGAAATAGTAGTAGATAGTAGGTAGGCAGTGTAATGTTTGTTGTCGTAAACATACTAGTAATGTTTCGCCCTGGCATCTGATACATGGCTATTGGTATTGGCGTATTTGGCGTAGTTACATGTTGTCATACTGTCTTTGCTATGTAACTATGCCAAATACGCTAATACGAATAGCCAAGTAAGGTGCCAGGGTCACACTAAACGGAAAAATATAAGGCTGGCCGCATACACGCGTTTTCCGTATTCGATTTCCGAATTCGTTTTCCGTATTCGGACATCCGAATGCACGGAATCAGTAGAAAATACATTAACTGACGCACATATTCGCTTTTTTTCCGTACGCACGTTTCGAATGCAAGCCGGCGCGTTCGGAGAAACCTAGTGGAAAAAACCTAATGACGTCATGCGGAACGTAGCGCTTGCATACATTTTGTTTGTGCCGGCGCACACGTTCGGAAATTTCTACTCAGTATCGCACCCGCACCGCGTGCATTGGACGTATTCTTTGTATTTGTTACGCATAGAATCGCAACACGATAATGTGTGAGGCAGAAACATTAATATTGGCTGTTGAAAAATACCCCTGCTTGCGGGATATTCATGGTACCCAATACCGACGTTTCTTTTTCTTCTTCATTATGAACAGAAATGCAATTGCTAATAAATCGTTGTCCTCCATCGTCGTGCGTTCACCACGCTATAACTATCTGTACTGACGTGTACATTCCGAATGAAGAAAAACGAACGTTTGCGCTAGTCTCACGGAATTCCAAATCGAAATTCCGCATTAGGAAATCGAATACGGAAAACGTGTGTATGCGGCCAGCCTTAGTGTGCAGTTTACATGCGGTACAAGTGAAACCTTCAGAAAACTAAAGTATACAAGAGTGGGGTAGTGAGTACGAAGCACTTCACAAAGGGGAGACCGATTATTCTATCTCGTTCTCTCGCAGGCTAAATCCTATAGATGTATGCTTCGATCAATAATTTCGTATTTGTCTCTTTTTAGTGTCGCTTTTTCGTTTCATCGAGTTTCAAATCACAACGGTGCTTAAGAAGTTTTCACTTTAACAATAGTGTGTCAGAAGTCAGTCAAAACATGATTATGATTGGAGCTGTTTTATGGGAAAACCAAATAAATGGAATAATTAATCAAAATTTTACCTCCCTGTGATGTTCTGTCTTACATATCATGTCCTCTCTTTTAATCATCATTTTTTCACGAGGCATATGTCATCGTTGGGGATGCTGTGTGAATGTGAATACCTACCTCATACAAGGCCCATTTTCTCGGAGTTAGTCGAACTATGGCGTCCTCACAAAGGTATTTTGTTTGGCTGAAGATAGTGGGGAAGGGCTAAAGCCATTTCAAGTCATGATAGAATTCTGGCGATACCGAGAGAATCATTTACTGTAGCGATGATATCATTGGCATCAATAAGTGCTAACAGATTAGCGAACGAGTAACCTTCAACATGTTATATCTGTTCCCAGCAGCCATATATACGAGTACATTGTCAGTAATTAGATTATTAACCCATTAATGCATAAAGTTCATTTTGTAACAATTTGTAGTGATCTCATATTAAAGATGATTGTATTGAGGATTTGTTTATAGTTGGATTAATATGTCTATATTGGTCTCGCTGTCGTGCTGTCTCTCTCATTTAGGATGTTAGTCGAACATTATACACAATGGGAGAAAATTTTTTAAACTTTCACAGGTAGTGATCACTTTGTGGTTACATACCAGCCTTACTGAAAAAACCTGATTACCTACAACCTTACTGATAACCTGTGCTGTTGCAATAACATAAATAAAGCCCGTATACACTAAAACACGATCTGTTACTGATAACCTTTTTTTCCGCGGCCACGCTGTTAAAAGGAATTGCATTATTTTAGATCTGACCACGTTGTAATTTCTTATAGTGCACTTATTAAATTGTTTGTTTTCATTCATAACCGCTAGGTGGCGATGGTTAGTGCGCCTGCGCATTTGTCGTTCGCGCTGAAAAAACATTGGCCGTGTTATAATTTTATTTATATTATGTGATTGTAATTTCTATTAATATGACTAATTCACTCTTATATTCATATAATTAATGTATTTACCGTGTTTTTTGTGGTTTTTCATCAGTTTTAATCAAGTTATTTGCACAATAATCGTACTTTGAATGTTGAAAGTTGAATTGTTATAAAGGTTTCTTGAAAAATATTTATTTTATGAGAATTTTTAAAAGTAATTTTTTAAAAGTGATTTCTTTGATACGTTTATCACCACATGTAACACATGTGGTGATAAACGTATCAAAGAAATTAATGTCTTTAGAGATGCAAGAAATCCTTTTTAAATATCGGTTTATTTTTTTGGAATTAAAGAAAACTTTGATATTTTTTATTATTTTTTTTTATTTTATGCACGAGGAAAAAGTGAGGTGACAGTTTCCTTTCAAAAATTCATTATATAAAAGGATTGTGTTTTTTCAATTTAGATTTTTTTTAATTTATCTAATTTTGATTAAAAATGTTTTGGTAAGAATTATTTTTCCATTTTTTTGCGCGTTTGGATCTTAAAATATGGCAATTTGTAAAACTAAAGTGTATTTCAGATACACAAATCTAACAGGTAAATTTATCTACTTTTTATACATGGTATTTGTTTTTACGACACCTTCAAAAATAAGAAATATATAGAACATTCAAAATACTTTGGAAAAATTCCTAATTTCGTTCAGACATCATTAACAGAACAGTCGTACTCCTGAGATAAACTACCCTCTCAGGCTGTGTAAACAATGTGTATTTCTTTCTTTTTTTTTAAATAAATGAAGACAATATAAGCGAAACTCAATCGAAAATCTGGAAACAGAAAAATCAGAAAAACATATTGACACCTAGCCCCGGGCGGCACTTTTAAGGGGCGGCTAAATTTCACAATAAATAATAATAATATCTTGTAAAAATTTGAACCATCTCATTTCATATTTATATATGAAACCTGGATAACTCATCGCTCAGAGCATTCGCCCGGATAGCGGAGGTTACGGGACGGATTTCGATTCCCGCTTCAGGATTACTAAGTTTTTGAACTTTATAGTTTCATAACATCTTTCTAATATTTAATATAACGTTAAAATCAAAATATTTATAACAGAAGTTTTGTTTTTAATTCTAAAAATTATATTATTTTTAAATAAAAAGATAAATAGTACTCGTAACAGTATCGCTCTAGTTCTATTTGGAAGTCGATTAATGTTTAATATTCAATTCGCTAATAATAGCTTCTTGTCGTTGCCACGGTATATCAATGTAAGTGGTATACGTAAGATATATGTAAGAATTTTTGTAATAAATGTGATTAATATGTTGTAAAACATATGTATACAGTATACATGACTTTTTTTTATTTATTTTTTAACCTGTACAATACACAATACCTAATGATTGTTCTTGCCTTTAGAGTTGCTATATATTTTAGTCTTTTAAATTGGCGCGAATTGGGGCGAAATTTTCCACCGTCCTGGCCGGCTGACACCCACGCTACACCACTGATTCTACGCCACTAATACTACATAATTACACAAAATATAACTAAGTGTCCCCGAACGGGTGTGTAGAGAGGATGTACTGCCGAATAACAAAAGTACCTATAAAACATATTTTCATTCAAATTCATCAAGGAAAAAACTACCTGTCTGTATATTGTATATATCAGCGAATAAGTACAAAAAATCGGCATTGTAAATAAATTTATTTGATATCCTTTCCAACTTATTATCAAAGGTATTTTTGGATTTAACGTTCGAAATTAATAAAATGCACAAAAAATTTTTTTTTATAATAATTATAATTTTGGGGGACCAACTGTCGGGGATCAATCGTCGGGTCATCTATATTATAAACTTACCTTACTAATTTTGCACTAATACTACAAACCTACTTATACTTATTTTATTCATTAATAATTTTCATCCTTCAATGATTCAATATTTCCAACAGAAATTAAAGAGAATTTCTATCCAAATAACAATTTGGGTAAATTTTTGATCATTTCTAAGGATTAAGAAAATAGCTTAAGTGTTTCTGGAATTCGCAAGCTAAGGTAATGATTTCCCTGCATTCTTGAATAAACTATTATAATTTTAGTAAATGAAACAATTCAACTTTGTTTGAACCACTTATATAATGAGTAAATCCGACCGGTTTCAGAACAAACGTTCCTTCTTTAGGGCAAGCGTATACGCTTATTTTTTATGCACCAGATTTAAATGTCCGGGTTAAATTTTCCCCACAGGAAAAACTTTCACACACTTCCCCAAATGATCATCTAGTCAATCCACGCTATGCAATTGCACCATATAAGTATTATAAAACAAAACAAAACAAGAACAACATGTCAACCTACCAGAGACCAAATGGGAAAATAATTCACCGACTCCAGATATTTTCAGAGGGTTCGGCTCTGTGGAATTCCTAATTGAACCTATAAATCCTACGGATCCCTCAATATAAATATTTAAAAAATCTTTTGTAATCTTACACGTATTTAAAATGACTGATTTTTGCATTTTTATATATAAATTCTTTGACAAATCTAATATGCCTAAATTTTGAATGAGAGACCTAGGTATAATGCCAGTAGCCGATATAGCAAATGGTAATATTTTTATAGTCTGAGAATGCCAAATTCTTTTAATCTCATTTCCTAAATCTGTGTACTTTCGTATTTTTTCAGAAACAGTTTTTTTGAATAATACAGGAATTTGGAATAGCTACATCAATGATATAAGTTGTTTTTTATTATTATTATTATTATTTAGTATACGCTTGCCCTGAAGAAGGAACGTTTGTCTGAAACCGGTCGGATTTACTCATTATATAAGTGGTTCAAACAAAGTTGAATTGCTTCATTTATGTATAATGGATAACCACAAAGTTTCGTTCAAAAATATTATAATTATTATTATTTAACATTTATGAAAACTGCAAGTACTTTAAAAACTAATGGATTTTAATGAAACTTTACAATAATATAGCTCATACATCAGAATACCATATAGGCTATAATTATTTATAAAGCTGGCTAGGAAGGGGACGCGGGAGGGGAAAGGGGACGCACGGGAAAGGACGTGTAGGGAGAAACAATGTATTTCTTTGAATATGGCATTGCAACCAGTTTGTTTGTCGGGAACCAGCCAGTTTATAAATTATATAATTTTAGAGTAATATAGCGTAGAAAGGTTTTAAAATATTGTCGTAATATATCCCTTCCCGGCTTGTAATAAAGGTTGAACAATCTATTGCACAGTACACTCTCTTAGGTTTTTGAGGCTTTTTGAGGTTTTCTGATCTAAGAATATTTCTAAGTCTTATAAATGTATTTTTTATTTTAATTTGTTTATATCTATTCCGGAACACACTTGAACTACTTTCAATTTAGGAGGCGGGAATGGGTACCGCCGCCACGGTAACCATTTATTGGATAACCAACACCTCTCCCATAGGTCACCCCAAGTTGTTCGCTTCTTTTGGTGTCTTAGCAGGGGTGTCTGGATCTTTAGGCGGATGAACTGGACCACATTGAACTCTAGATTCCTACCCACCCTTCCAACCTTTTTCCTTTCCAGACTTTCCTCTCCTTTCTTTCTTTCTTTAAAAAGACCCTCCACACAGCATCCCCAAAGATGGCATAGGCCCTGAGGGAAATTATTTTTGTGGAGCTAAAGTAAAAAAAATACATTTTACAAACGATTAAAGTGGTTTATACAGAAATACAAAAATGTTAATATTCAGTAGCTGTATATAAAAAGGTTAGTTGTAGCATTTCGTGAACACCTCACTGGGAGAACCTGTGCTGACGTGTTCGCATTAAGTGCTATTCTGTCAACATACGTAAAAACACAGTTTCCCCCTTGATATTGTCATATATTTAAATACATTTCCTAATTCATTTTAAAATTTAAACATAACAAATTGGCTACATCTTTGCTAGCAGCCATCTCATCAGCCTCGGTTAGAGCATATATCTCGCTACAGCTTGCTACAGTGTAGACTGTAGTCTGTAGCAGTGTGGAGTGTGCCTCGTACAGCCCCCGCCCACAGCTCTTCCGCCCAGGACTCTGTAGGCGGGGGCGGGGGCTGGAAACGAGATCAATAGAGCGCCACTATTTCGGTACCCTTTGACATTTAGACTTCAGTGCTGTAATACCAAACACGACTATTGTTCAATTGTGCCAAGATGCTAATGATATAACGTAATAGCTCCTTCCTTTCCCAAGCCTATCTACACAGCACCCTTAAAGATGACACAGGCCCTGAGGGAAATTATTTGCTGTGAACTAATATAAAAATAACATACGCCAATTAATTATTGGAGGGTAAGGGAACGTACCCATACTACGTGACCAACTTTTTGCAATTTTTAACCCCCCCCCCCCCCGGTGACCAAAAACCTAAAAAATACCTAGCGTTGCATTTTGAAGACCCCCCCCCCTAAACGTGTCACGTAGTATGGGTACGTTCCCTAACTCACTCCAACTGGCTGGACCCGATGCTTGGGACTATGGAATCTCCATTTAAGGGTACGTTATGTGACTGAATGGAGAGGGGAGAGGAAGGAAGTGGGAAAGAGGAGGGTTAGGAAGTTTGGTTTGATCTGGTCACCAAACACGGCTAAAGCCATTTAAAGCAACGTTTTAATTCTGAACAAAGGCCGTGGGTTCATGGCATCCCCAGTTGGGGTATGTTATGGTTATTTTTTAAAAATAAAGTGTAGGCATGTAAGTTAAGTTTGTAGGTAAGTTATCCAAGATTTATGAGAAATAATTTACACAATCTCTACGTATTATAAATTAAAGCCCTTTGCCGCGTCAGTCTGTCTGCTAAACTCAAAAACCACTGAACGGATTTTCATGCGATTTTCACCAATATATAGAGTGACTCTTGAGGAAGGTTTATAATTTGTCAAGGTTTTGTCTAAATTGGTTGAAATATATAACTAAAGGAAAATGTATGTATGTGGTGGACGAGCGGGCTGGCAAGCTGGCGGTGGATTTGATTTGTATGCAATTAACATGACAATAGAGAACTCCAGTCCAATTTTTTTATTTTTTTAAATGAATAAACCTTCTAACTTAAATAACTGCATTTTTTATTTTTATTTTTAGAGTTAGTTTTAATAGTTAAAATAATTGTCAAAGTTTTAATTTTTCAAGATCCCCGAAAACCACCGTATGTATGGTGAATCGTGTGACGTCATCACTCCTGAAAAATTACTATAGGATCGGGCAATCAGCTGATCAACTGCTGCCATTTTGAATTCCGTTGTTCGAAGTATTCTCCCTAGAAGTAGCATTAGTATTTTTTTTTTGTGCAGTAGTTTTTAATAATAAAGATAAACTAATAAGAGATAGATACCTCTATTTTTTAAACATTATTTAAGCTTAAATAATGTTTCAATAAACAACTCAGTTGCAATAATTTTTTAAAAACTCTGCGTTTAATATTATTAAATGAAACTTAGGTATTCAGAATCAGCGTTTATTGGTCTATATCATAGGTTCCCAACGTGGGCGATAACGCCCCCTTGGGGGCGTTTCAGACCTTCAGGGGGGCGGTAGAAGGCAAAGAGAAAATTGGGGGGCGTTTCAGACTTTCAGGGGGGCGGTAGGAGACCCAGAGAAACCCATAGCTAGTTTACTAGCACATATCGAAAAAGTCGAAGACTTGCTAAAAGAATACAAACTGCACATGGTGATGATGAGCAAAACCTGTATTACAGAAGAAATGAACCAAAATGAAACAACATTTCAGGGCTATTGGACAATTAGATGCGACTCATTTAGCAGGCATACAGGTGGAGTTATCACATTAAATCAAAACAATATCTCTTACAAAGTCACAAAAAATGCGGTACTAGATAAAAATAATATCTGGATACCTACTGGTGATTTGAAGGATTTTAAGCTGGGAACCTATGCAGCTATTTATCATTCCCCAAATCAAAACGACAAAATTCTTAGATTTTTTTGAAGAATGGTGCTGTTAGCAAATAAATACAAGAGACTTGATAATCACCTGTGGAGATTTTAATATTCAATACAAAAAGCACAATATTACAAACCATCATAAATTGCCTAAGCAACTTGTCAAAAATTATACAAGATTATGAAAAAACTCTAAAACCATGATTGATTTGGTAATTTCAAATGACTTTTACGCGGAAGTTAATGCTGCAAAAGAAGTCAAAATATCTGATCACGAAACAATTAGGTATTACAAAAATTAGATATAATAGTCCGAAGCCTCAGAGAACACGAAGTGTAATATACAGGAATAAAAAGAACTATAATACGCATAAATTATATACGGCATTACAAAGCAAAAAGTGGATCTGCGATAACCAAGGAAATTTAGACAAAAAAGTCGATGAACTAGTAGGACTCCTGAAAACAGTAGTAAATGAACTAATGCCTACAACTAATATATATTTATATATAAAATGAATCCCTGTTTCCCTTGGTCACGCCTTCATTTCATATATATTTTTTAAAGTTTCCTAATACTTTGTAGAAGGTTCTTACGGAAAGAAAATTTAAGAAAATTGTGCAGAAAATTGGATAATTTCAGAAAACTTCTTAACTTCGCACGTTTGACAGTTCGCGTGTTTGACGTAATTGAATTGTGTTTTTGAATGAGGTTTTTTTGTGAAAAAAGAATTATCTATGGATTTTTTAATTTATACATATTGTTACGATGCACAAATAAGCCCCTACTAATTATTCACCCACGCCACTGCACAGACTACAGTTTCGCTCTTTCGCCGCAAGCGCGCCGCGCGCGCTAGTGGAGCCAAATGCGAGCAACGGTCGGCGAAGCCGCCGACTCTACACACTTCCTAGGCAGAGGGCTCCGCGAACAGTCGATTGTTTTGTTAAGGAGAAATTCTCTCCGCAGGGCACCTTTGTGGCCCGAGTCATCCGCGATGCAATATGGCGTCGGGAATTTAATACGCAAATGCGTGTTCTAGATGCTACGGCAGACAAGGCCGAGGCGTAATTTAAAGTACAGTGACAATGTTTACGTGTGTGGGACGTTTCACCTGGAGACTCCTGTTGGAACGAGATCCCCTCTGCTGCGGACGAGGATTGGACCTGCCGCCTCCATCGCAGTAAGCCCCCCTTAAATTAATGTGTTCTATTTGCCCTCGCGATTTTACCTGAGCAATGACGACCCCAGAGAGGACAGGTTGAGAGACTTACCGTGTAGGGACATTCTAGCCAGGAACTGCCTTTTAACCTTGTATTTCTGTGTTTTCTCACAATACATTTTGTTTGTTTTACCTAAATACCGTTCTTTTATTGAGGAGATTGTTCGAGGGTGATCACGGCCAGTATTTCCCCCCATGTAAAACATTCCAAACAGCCTACCGGCGACCACACCACCCTGATGACGAGGGTCTCCCCTGCTTGCCGTTGGTTCGAGCTAGCCGCCTGCAAGGTAGGTCGGAGCCCGCCCTGTGGTGCCGCCCTCCTGGTGGCACCCGGGCCCAGCGAGGTTCTGGTTCCTATACGGGGCGTAGTCCCCGAGCGCAACTCTGATGCCATGTAGCCGCTGCCAGGTTGTTAGCAATATTTTAAATAGATACCTATGTTAGGTACCAAATTTGATTGATTGTTCTTATAATATATAAAAATGAATATTTGTATTGTATGAAAAGCGAAAATTTGAATAAAAAAATTGTAATAGGTGGTACGCGAGCTGTTTGAAAACTGAATGTACTGGGACTGAATATATAGAACGCGCGAGGGGGATTGGCGGGACGGGGAAGTGGAAGGAGGGAAGGAGGGAAGGGGTAGGCGGGGAAGGTGGATAGGGAACGCGGGAGGGGAAGAGAATGCGGAAGGGTAACAGGGACGCATGGAAAGGACATGCAGGGAGAAACAATTTATTTCTTTGAAAATGGCATAGCGACGCATGTCGGGAACCAGCTAGTAGTATATTAAAAGATACAAATAAATGGTATTCCTACGAAATCCTACATCTTCTAAAAAAACAAAGGGATACAGCTTATAAAGCCTGTAAAATACAATTTACAGAAGAAAGGTGGGAAAGCACCTAAGTACAGAAATAAAACATACCAAAAATTCGTATTTTAGGCAAAAAATTATTACCTCTCAAAGTGATTCAAGAAAAATGCGGACTAAACTTAAAGAAATTATAAGCGGTAAACAGGGGGAAAACATTAAGGAAGTTCGGTTCCCCGATGGAGTTGAATATGATAAAACTATATTATCCAAATTTAATATTAAGTGTCGAAAACATAAATAAGAGCATTTCATTAGTCACAGATAGATACTGCTTCTCAATCATCAGAAAGAAGAGAGAATAATAATATTTTCAGGTAATAGTGAGTATTTAATGAATTATTTTAATTAGATAACGCAAAAATCATCGATGTCTAGAATTACTATAGGCATAATTAAAGATGCACTGCCATCTATAGGAGACAGATTAGTTGCACTGATAAATTTGTTAAAGGGAATTTTTCCGCAGTCATGGAAAACTGTCCAAAATAATAAATGCTAAAAATTTCGAAGACCTCAGACCAATCAATGGTTTACCTAAATATGAACAATTACTAGAATCCATAGTTAAAGAACAGATGAGTAAATTTATTGAAAAAATAACATTCTTGTTTAAACAGCAATCTTGGTTTAGAAATAAATATTCATAATGGAAAACCAGTATGGATAGGAAGAAAATCATAATAGTAGTGCTCTTTGATTTTAGACGTGTTTTTGAAACGACAGACAGAGAAATTACTAATAATGAAAATGAAATTGAAATAGAAATCAAAGAACCAAAATTAGAGATGCTATATCTGAAGAACAACAACTAAACTTAGGAGTTCCTCAAGGATTTGTGTTGGGACCGCTCCTATTTATTAAGTATAGTGAAGTGCCTAAAGTACTGTTCTATCAAAATTTTGCTGATGACATACTTTTATATGTTATAGCAAATAATATCGAAGATGCATTGTCAAAAATACAAAGCGAATTTCTATTAAAGAATACTTCTGTATTATCTACATATTAAAGTTTATTTTCTTCGAAATAACTGAAAGTAAATGTAACTAAAAGTAAATTCATGGTAGTAGAGAAGAAACTCAACGAAATTACTACCCTAAATATAGACAATCAAAATATTGAAGAAGTAGAAGAAATTAAATACTTAGGAATCATAATCGATAACAAATTAAAACTAAACACTAACTTTGAAATATTAAATTAAAAAATTGCAGTAAAGTTTAATTTCTTATGTAGGATAAAGGGAAAGTTAGACATCAAAGCACGGAAATTGGTTTACAATACCACTGTAGCGAGTCACTTGAATTACTGCATAAGTGTAATCTTTCTGAGCAATAAAAGACAAGTAAAAAGAATAAAAATAATTCAGAAAGATTCCATGCCAGCTCAGAATGAAACCAACTCAGAAACACCTCAGAAAGGTCATTAAAAGCTATGGAAAAATAATTTTAAAATAGCCGGTAACCCTAACCTAACTTAACTTATTTAAACATTTTTTAAATATTTTTTATCGTCACTCTTAATGACCTTTATGAGGTGCTTCTGAGTTGGTTTCATTCTGAGTTGGCCGGTCATCAAAAAAAATATACCTACAATAAAAAAATTAAAAAAAAAACATCTTGCCCCATCCCATTATCACCCCCCCCCCCCCCCCCCCCCCTGGTATGGTAAATATAATCGTGACGATAATTGCTGTTCCAGATTTACGAGTTGGGGGGCGCTAGAAAAAAAAATATTCTCAAAGTGGGCGGTGGGCAAAAAAAGGTTGGGAATCTATGGTCTATATGAACATATTTTTTTAAAGCCATAATATTTCTCACTGGAGTTCCTTATTACGGCGGTGTGAGTTAAAAGATTGGGTAACCATCCAGTAGATGGCGTTGTGTTTCGTTGGCCACAGCAGCGCGTGGCCGGGTCAGCTAGTTAAAAATTAAAGTCTTCCGCCGCGTCTGTCTGTCCGTTCGTGATAAACTCAAAAACTACTGAACGATGAATACTGAATGATGCGATACTGAAAAAAATACTGAATGATGCGATTTTCACCAATAGATAGAGTGATTCATGAGGAAGCTTTTGTGTAAATTGGGTGAAATATATAATATAGTAGTGGTCGAGCGGGCCGACAAGCGGGCGGTGTGAATTTGATTTGTATGCAAATCTGCAGTTTTACGCCGAGATTGGAAGAAAAAAGTTTGAAAATAAAATGAGAGTTAGCCTGTCTACATTTGATTTCAAAAACTCTGTGTAAAGCCCGGGCATTGCCGGGGATTTCAATAAATAACTGAAAAATTTAACAATGATATATTTTGGAGTTCTTGCCTACGTGACCTATGTGACCTAAATGACCTTTGACATCATCAACGCCAATGTTGAAAATGTCAAGAGACCTTGAGATATCATTTAGCAGCACCATACCTCTCTTCGTGCTATGCGGGGCCAGATCGCAGATCGTCCGTGAGACTGAAAGGCGTTGGGATGTTGGGAAGGGAAGAAGTTGGAAAGGAGGATGTAGTGGAGTACCTGGATATACAGATCTGGTCATCAAACACGGCTAAAGCGAGTTTAATCAATAATTCAATTCTAGTGCTTCACCAGGGCGATACTGAATGTATCTGTGTTCGACAAAAATATATATATTGCATGTAAATATTTAATAATTGTATGTTTGTTATTGGGGATGCCATAGTCTCATTGTCTCCAGACAGGTGTATTGTGAAAAAGAAAGAAACGTATGTATAAAAAATAAATAAGAATAACTATAACTTCATTTTGATTCTATGGTTAAGTTTATTTAGTATTAGTACCTACCTATATACATATAGATTATAGCTACTTCAGTGCCTTATCTACTTAAAGGTCCATGTCTGTGTTACCTACTTAACTAACGTGTGTTGGGTAAGTACTTTCGACCTGTTTTATTACGCAAGTCAGAACCCCCCTCCCTCTACCCCTCTCCCTCCCCGTAAGATTGAGGCGCCGGAAAATCAGCTGTTGTTTATCAATACTGCCTAAAGGTTGAGAGTGTGAGGTAAAACGGTGCCAGAATAACTGCTAGACATACATATTATACACGTTATTATTCCTATAAAAGTCACATGTTCCATTCGTTCGGGTGCGTACTACATTCGTAGTGAGTCTATTGAATGTTGCTGAAAAATATTTCATGTTTACATTTTCGGTTTTTCGCAATAGACACGCCCAAGAAAAAAATATTGTTTTCACGAATAAATAACAAACAGAATTAAACTCCATAAAGTGTTGATTAGGGTAGCGTGCTTTAATTCGGGAAAAATAAACAAATAAGTTACATTGTTCTGGAATAAATACATAAATTATAAAATAAAATGAAACTGCGAAAATAATGTATTTTGGTATTTCGAAAATATTTTGGTGTAGTGACACCTATCGGGAAGAGTTGAATCATTTTACTGGCGTTGAAAAAATCTCTAGCAGACGTGTTGTAGCTTCCAAAATTGTGCAAAAGATGGTGCTATCCTCGCCGACGTGTTTTGATTCATTTTTGATATTCAATGAGATCTTCTTTCAAATCATACTTTTTATCACAAGCGCATACTTGGCACAACATAATGATGAGGATGACACGGTAGATATTATAAACGGAAAATCATGGGACGACACAATGGAGAAAGCTGATACACCAGGCTACGAATGTTTATATTTCCTCCAAGAGTAAATCATTTTAAAGATGTTATGTACATAAATATGAAGTTGTGTACTGGAAAAAAAAAATTTCATTGAAGAGGAAGATAACACATAAGATATTTTTTTCTATTTTTCGGTGTCTTGTTCTCTTTCATATTTTTCGTTTAGATTATTAGTGTTATCATCTTCTTCAATGATATACCTATTACATTGATGGAAATAACCTTCAAAAGTTATAAAAAGAGAGTTGTTCTTATAAAAAAATTAAAAATCATTTAATTAATAATTCTGTTTTTGTAAGGAAACTAAAAAATGAAACAAACAAAAAACATCAAAGAACGTAAATTAAATCGCGAGTCTAAAACGGAATTGATAAGCGTCGCTACTCAATCTTTGTGGGGTGAGAGGGGCGGGCGCGTGAAACCAGCTCGAAAAATCATTTTGAAACTTTTGATACTACCGGTGTACAAGTAAATATTATGTATGTAAACTCAAACGTGTTCTCTTTAAAATTATGTGACTGTCTTCGATTTCTATAATATTTTATTATAGATACTATAACATTATTCCAAATCAAAAAAATAATGGTTATATCACTTTACATAATAATTTTTTTTAGAAATTTATTAAATTAAATTATTGAGTTTATTTAATTATTTTAGTTATTATTTATTTAAGTTTTTATTCCAGCAGGGCTGAGAGGGTACTGCAATCCCAGTTTGCCATATTACATAAACTATAGTACGATAATATTTTACAGATTAAATAAAAATCTAAAAGAAATAAAATATGATAACGTATAAGGTAGGTACCTAATGAAAACAATAAATTAAAATAAAATTCTAACATAAATAACAAAAAATTAACCATGAAATTAAAAACAAAATAAAATTTAACAAAAATTAAACATAAATTTAAAAAAAAAATGTATTCAAAATAAATAATTAAATAAATATAATAATACTTATGTAATTAATTAAATTAGTTATGAAATGTTGTCGATGGCCTGAGCATTTAGTTACAACTTACAACTTGCAACATCTTCTAGAAATGTATAAAATAATTTGACTCCCATAATACGGGCATGTCAGCATGTGCCGAGTGTGGTAGTCGAAAATCCTGTAAAAACTGTACACACCTAAGATATTTTTATGAATAATAAAAAAAAAATAATAATAAAATTACTGAAAATCGAATTCGGTAATGGCACAGCAAAAACTATAAATAACAAATTTTAAAGTTATTTTGTTATTGTGACAGCCACTCTTTTGAACTCTTTTGGAACATCGCCTTGCACCGCAGTGGGAGGGATGGATTCAAATGTCCGTCACACCCGAACCCACTGACCCTGAAATTCCTACCCACCCCTATAACCTTATCATTTCAGAGAACTTCCTCTCCTTCCTTTCCATTAAAACACCCTCCACACAGCATATCCAAAGATGACATATGCCCTGAGGGAAAAAAATCCTCAGGGCCTGTGTGGAGTTACTGTAAAAAAACAAGGTAATTTTTGAAAGCAGATTTTTGTTAGCAGTTTGATCCGTAAAAATGTATGATTATTTTGTCCTATAATTTTAATAAATGAGCAAAATAAAAGCTTTTGCATTCAATGGTCATTTAAAAAAAACGTAGTTTAATTTTAAAAAACTTGCCCGGGAATTTCAGTTTCCGAAGCATTGGAAATAGATTTATTACCCAAAGTACGCATTCTGTAAAAAATAAAACAATAACTGTCACCTTTGTTATATAATACACAAATAAATTGAAAATTTATTTTTATAATAAATATTACATAATAGTAAATAATACGTTCTCGATTTTGGAGATAATGTTTACGCTTAGAAATACATTTTTTTGTTATTGTCTTACCATTTTCGCAAAACAATATTATTATTTACGTACGTGTATATTAAACAAATCATGAAACGTAGGACTACACGTCTGTGTAGCAAGCTGTCTGGACAGCGAATGACGAATATTTGAAAGGCACATAGGTTACACGCACGTTAGATAGAGATGGCCTGTAAGTTGTTATGATGGGCCCTAACATGTCCCAGGCCAGCTCACAGCAGAGACAAAAGTACCCTCTATTCCAGGGGCAGGTCGCACGAACGCTTCGGAACTCTCTCTCTCCCCCACGGTCGTCCGGGAAATACACTCTAGGAAATGCTCCTGCCGAGGCAGAATAACAACAGGATTGAGTTAAATAGATTCATGTATTGCAAATTCAAAACACAGTTTCATAGGTTATTACAGTACAATTCAATACAAGAAATGCATATTACACAAACCTAGCTATCGTGTTTATACCTCGTGATCTCTGAAACGAAACTCCCTGAGTGATGGCTTTTCGCGAGGGTTTACAGTCTATCGTTAAAGGACACAAACAGAAGAGGGAATATTTGTACAGCTTACATGATGTTCGGGGATCCACGCCTTCCGGGTTCAGCAGGGGCACTTCCGAGTCTAGGACAGGACCCGAAGTTCACACAGGCATGGCAGAATACCAGCGCTAAAACCCGTATGTACTTCAATTAACATCGCAGATGTAATTGCGTTCAAATTGGTCGACAGAAATTAGCCGCGAACTCGGTGTTCGATCCGGGGAGCGTAACGTGTTCCCGAGGCCGCTTGCAATTCTCGACTGGCGGGACGCGTTGGTGCGCGCGGGAGTGCAGAGAGGAGAGGAGGTAGGAAGCAGGAAACAGGGGGAGCGGGGTGTTGCTGTCCGCGGTGGTGCTCCCATGGACTTGAATTCTGTCGTTTAGGGCGTACCATAACACTTCCCCCCGCGCTTGGAAAAAAAGCGACGTGGCAATGGAGCTGTAGGGAAAAAAAATCCTCTTATGCTTCCATCGGGGTTTTTGAGAGATTCGTTGCTTGAGAGATTGCCTAGCTAGAACATACAGTTTATGCTATAGTTTAGGTCACAATGTTTGTAGGGAATGGATGGGGGTACATAGAATGTTTGGAAAAGACAACTTTGGGGAAAGTACATGGTGTAAAACAACATACAAGGTTATGCAATTGAAAATAACAATACACATGGTTATGCAATTGAAAAAATGACAATACACATGGTTATGCAATTGAAAGAATGACAATACATTTGTACAAGAGAAGAGAAAAAGTGTGATTCTAAGGTTTCATTGGTCTGGGAGCTAAGTTTGCGAAGCGTGGATTTGTTTGGTTTCGGGGAATTTCGAAGAAAAGGACGTGGTTTCACAGATTCTAAGGATTACATTATCACTGCAATCAGACCCATTTGAGATAACACTCAAGAGTACACTTAGGCCTTAGAAAACACCTGGTTTGGTTGAAGACGTTGAAGTTCACAAAGTGGAGACTGTGGTTGCTGTGCCGCGACTATGGTTACAGAGGCCATTGAAGAGAAGAATCCAGTATCTGCAGACATGCCAGTACGAATCCTAAGTGTTATTATGGTAAACACGGATCGTATATAATGGTTATTGAAGCATAATGTAGCTCAAGATAACTTGTATTGGTACGCATTCAGCGAATACTGGTGGGTCAAGGTAATGATGGTTTACACATGACGATATATGCGTCACTGCATGACAGAGCAAGAGACGGCAAGGTTGGCATTGATAGCAAGAGTAAGAACAAACCTAGGAGCTAGCGTGCCCAAAAGGTAGTTTAGAGTGTCATAATGTATGGTGGGACAACTCAGCTTGCTGTGGCACGACAAGACAACATACATATGAGCGGTATGGTCTGTGCTTTCAGGAACAAATACGTAGAAAATGGCAGCAGGAGGGACCTTGTAACCACAGCGCGTGCTGTCAGGAAGTGAAGCTCAGCTTGGCTGTTGGTGATGACATCCGCCTGGGCTTCTTTTTAAATCCGGGAGAAATTATTATTAGAGCAAAATTCTTGAAGTTTACCTGCCTAGGGACCAATGAAGAAAAGGTTTGGAGAGAAACAAAATGTGTCCAGAAAATGAAATAAACGAAATTTTAACCACCGACTCAGAGAGTGACGAAGAGAGGTTCCTAACTAAATTGTGATTACATGAACATTTTCCTTTTCCAGGATGACTTGGCGCTTGCCGAGTGACAATATGTCTTGGTTAAAAAACAACCGGCCCTCTATGGCCTATGTTAACATAAGATGGTAACATTTTCGTAGAATTTCAAAGAACAAGACAAAGAATCGTGAACTAGTCACGGCAAAGGGAAACCAATTCATGAATAAAGGTTGTCAAAAAGGAGACAGACGTTACGCCAAGTGCATATCGTACATATCCAACATTCATGAATGTGTTTCGTAGAATTGAGAAAGAGAAAAAAGGTGAGACATATGCAGAGATTGAGGGGGAAAACCTGTAGATAACCGGACAGTTACCTATTCGAACTCCAAGTGAGGGCGAAATATGGTCAACGACAGATTTTTCACTTCATAACATAATCTGAGAACATGGGGGAATGGGGGGAGGAGGGGAGAAGGGAGACGAGTTACGAAATTTGCTAGAGACTGGACTAATTTCCAATTCAAGCTCTATGTGAAAATGAAACATAATCAACCAGCAGATTTCCTGACTCTTTACATTTATCAGAAAAGGGTGAGGAGAAATTTGAATACACATTATAACAAAGAGGCTAATCTTTCGCGTGTATTGGGCGAAAGATTAGGGGTCATTTTAAAACTTCTACATGATTGTGAGAAAAGACAGACCCTTGCTCCAATTTCACAAACCTGGGGGTTTTCTTATTCGTTCTCCAGACAACGAGTTAGGTGGTTTTGTGCTCAATCGATTAACTCCCACAGCACTATGCCCCATAATTGACAGTGAAGCTGAAAACTAGTCCTTTTGGGATAGTAGATATTCCTGGGCTTCTTTCCTTTTGCAAAGAAGTAAAAAAACAGGAAGTCCACGGGCATCGGCGTTGAATGACAACAAAGGGTTGTGGACTACATTTCGTAGATCGCACACAAAAGATTTGATATTATTTCGTTCGCACGACTCATGGTAAGTGTTTTAACGTCTCCACGTATAGTGTACAAAATATGTAAGTACACACAAGATATAACTCAATTATAGACAGAAGTCAAAGAGCTTATACAATGCATCTTAAAGAAGATGGCAAAGCCGATATTATGTCGTTCACACGAATCACGGTAAGTGTTTTAACGTCTCCACGTGTAGTGTACAGAGTTTATACACAATTATACATAAAAGCGGTGCTCACGGCAAATAAATGACGCACGACCAGAACAGGTTATACAAAAGGGTGGTACTCATGGCAAATATGTCACACGACCAAAATAGAATGTACAAAACGGTACTCATGACAAATATGTCACACGACCAAAATAGAATGTACGAAACGGTACTCATGACAAATATGTCACACGACCAAAATAGAATGTACAAAACGGTACTCATGACAAATATGTCACACGACCAACTCAATAACATTTAGCTATGAGCAAAAGTGATTATGACGAACTTCTCGTATTGTGGCAGGTATTTTAAGGATCCCTCCTATAATGTAACAGGGTTGCGTTTAAATACAACACAATAAACGTTAACAATGCTTGTTTTAACACAGTATATGAAGATTTGTTAGATTAACTAACTCCGTAGCCCAGGAGCGTACGATAGAATAACAAGGAGGTAAACAATTTAATGTCACTTCGTATGTTATAAAGGCGGGGTGATGACAGAGTACATTTCTGTTTACACCATGTGACAAACAAAGACAGACCTATATGGTTTTACATACTGTCTATTGTAGCAACTTCGGTGGGGACAAACAAAAGGGACCAATTGTGGTTTTACATACCCTTTGTGCAGTTACAACATACCAGGTTATGTGCAATTTAGGTTGCAAATACTTGGTTAAATGGCGAAACAAGAGTTGAATGCCTATGTTTGCAAAACGATGATCAAACAAAACATTGATGATTTACGTTAAACTGCGGTTATTTATGTACGGAAAACAGGGCTGCCGTTAGGTTTTATTAACCTTTTCCGTCAGGGTTGAGGCATGTAATACAAGACATACATGTTGTGAAGAGGGACAAATCGAGGACTTCTTATAACAACAAAAGACCGAGTATTTGGTTTTACGTACTTTAGTTGAAACGGGCCCAAGAAGATTTGTATAAGGGTGGAAAGACCAATTTAAAGGCTTTTCCTTTATTTGTATACATATGATTTCAAAATGGACGTGTCAAAATCCAATTTGTTAGCAAAGAGCTCGGGTAGGACGCCATCAATTTTTTAACATTTGAGAAAAATTGAAAACTACTGTACACAAGGAATGTGATTATGTGAGTAACCACTTATTTTTACCATGATGAGTAAAATATGGAGCATGTTAAGATGGTTTACTAGTCCTGGGTCGTGATTTAACGCTTTGGAGTTTACCAAATCCGACTTTAGAACGACGCTCCAGTACTTACAGAACATAAAAGAAAAAATTTTGAAGAGATTCCTTCCGATATGATGAAAAAACAACAAACAAAAATGGTGAAAATTACAATATTGCATTACATAGCAAAGCGTGCCATGGCATGAACGTTGCGTAGTGTGAGGGGTTGAGAGGCAATGATTTGGGTTCATGACTTCCCAAACACTGTGACTCGAGGGGTGTCTCTGCTCTAAAGTGATCAATTTTGGAACAGGTGAGAAAAAAAGAAAAAAACAAAAAACGTGTGGAACAAAAATTACGGTGGTTGCCAATTCATAAACATGAACGGGGCAAACTACGCCGTGGAGTGTACATAAATTTACAAAAATGATTTTTTAACAATATTCGTTTCATCAACGAAAGGGTGGACATGTAATTGACACTTTACACGCCAGTCATTGTAAGACTTGATGTGCTTACCAAAGGGTTGTGGTGATACACACTGGATCATTTTGAGTTTGCTGAGATAGTGGGGGCAGTTTTACTTGACTCCTCACTTCCAGTCTTTGCAATATCCTTAATATGGTAATTACCAATGTGCTTTCCAGAGGAGTCAGACAAAGAGTACACTAGATCTGATATCTTTCTTAGAACTTTGGCCTTCACGAAACGTGGTGCCAGCTTGGCAGAGAAATACATGGCTCCTTGGGAAAGTGTGTTGTTCTTTCTCCAAACTATGTCTCCAGTATTGAAGGTGACATGTTTCCTACGTAGGTTGTATCTGTCCGCGCTCTTTTGATGAGCCAGGAGTAAAGCATCAGTGACTTCACTGTAGATGGCCGACAGTTATTCCAGACGATGGGCATAGTCCGCGGTAGGGTTGCTTGTGGCGGCAATTGACGTAGGAAAGTTTGTGTCCCTATGTAGAGAACCGTGAACAACTTGTTCCATACCGTGTTTTAAGAAGAAAGGTGTGTAACCAGTGGCCAGGTTAACCGTGTTGTTCATAGCAGCCTGAATTTTATCTAGGTTTTTACACCAAGTACGTTGATCTTTATCAACTAGAATAGCTAGAGCTGTGTTGATTGTCTGGTTATAACGTTCGACAGTGTTATTCTGTGGAGTATACAAGGTGTTATAGTAAATGTCCTTGATTCCGTATTTGGCAAGAAAATCTTTGAATTCTTGGGCAATAAATTGTTTTCCGTTATCAACTATTATGGTTCTGGGTGTTCCGTAAGGTATAAAAATGTGTTTTTCCAGGAGTTTGATGATGGCGGACGCGTTGGCTCTTTTTAAGGGAAGATCCAACAGAATTTAGTGAAAACATCCACTACACTAAGTATGTGCATGTGTCCGGCATAACTTCGAGGAAAGGGTCCGACGAGGTCCATTGACAATGATTGTAGGGGTCTGTCGGCACGTTTGGGATTACCCATTAGGCCGGCAGGTGCTGCCGTGCTATGTTTATAAGCTTTACAAGTTTCACATTTAGAGATGTAATTGCGAATTTGCTTAAAGAGACCAGGCCAATAATACTTCAAGGCGATTTTTTTATACGTCTTGAAATTTCCTGGGTGTATGGAGTCGGGAGCACTATGATTGTCAATGATTATTTGTTCTCTACCTTCGAGGGGAACGACAAGTTTCCACGAGTAATCTTCGAGGATGGATAGTGGTGCCTTGCAATTACGGTATAGTTGTCCTTCTTTTATGATAAAATTAGGAAACTTTTGTTGGCTATTTTTGCAACCTTCGAAGATTTTCAAGTACCATTCATCTTTTGTAGATGGAGGGGGGGCAATTGTGTCAACATTTAATGAAGCTAGTTCAATTCTTGAAAGGGCGTCGGGAACAATATTGTCCGCGCCTTTACGGTGAACAACATCAAAATTGTATTGAGACAAACGGGAGGACCAGCGAGCGAGCCTACCGGAGGGATTACTTAAAGAGATCAACCATTTCAAACTACTATGGTCTGTGACTACAGTAAATTTGCTACCGTCTATGTAACCGCGGAAATGGTGAACAGAATCCAATACAGCCAATAATTCTTTCTCGGTAATTCCGTAGTTTTTCTCGTGTTTGTTTAGTGTACGGGAAAAATACGCTACAGGGTGTTCGCCATCTGGGAATTCTTGAGTAAGGACTCCACCGATTCCTACATTGGAGGCATCCGTGTGGAGGGTAAAAGAGAGTGCAAAATCCGGGCAATTCAGAACGGGAGCTTTTTGAAGGGCATTTTTTAAGGTTGTGAACGCTTCTTCAGTTTCGACAGACCATCGGAAATTGCTGACACCTTTACGAATGCCGGTAATTTTATTTAAGGGGGCTGCAATAGTGGAAAAGTCTTTGATGAATCTCCTGTAGTAACCTGCAAGTCCAAGGAAACCTTTGACTTCCTTCGCGTTTTTGGGTCGGGGAAAATTTGCCATGGCTTCCACCTTAGCGGGGTCTGTTCTTAGACCTTTTTCGTCGACAATGAATCCCAAATAACGTAGACGGGACTTACAGAATTCAGACTTCTTCAAGTTGATGGTTAAACCAGCGAACTTGAGTTGTTGGAAAACTTTTTCCAGCATTAATAGGTGTTTTTCAAAGGTATCGCTGACGATGATGAGGTCGTCAAGGTAACAAAACAGGCTATTATCGACTTCAGGACCGAAAAGTTTGTCCATCAGTCTTTGTAACTCGGCGGGGCTGTTTTTTAGACCAAAGGGTAATCTTTTAAAATGGAACATTCCCCTACCAGGTACAACGAAAGCAGTTTTTTCGCACGATTCTGCGTCCAAGGGTATTTGCCAAAACGCTTTGCTGAGATCGACAGAAGAGATGAACTTGGCGTTACGCAGCTTGTCTAAGGTTGCGTGAACGTGAGGTAAGGGATACGCATCAGCTTCCGTGCAAGAGTTTAAACGTCTACTGTCGAGACAGAAACGTGCAGAGCCGTCTTTTTTAGAAACCAAAAGAGTTGGGTTGGTCCATGCACTTCTGCTGGGAACCACCACACCCATTTTTAACATTTCGTCAAGTTCGTTTTCTAAAAGTTTAAGTTTTTGGGGGGCTAAGTTGTAATAACGTTGCTTGATGGGTGGGCCATTGGTTTTGATATGGTGTGCCACCAAATTTGTCAAACCTAGTCCACATTTTTCGAAGGATATTGATTCGAATTTATTGACCATTTCCTTTAGTTGGAGAGCCTGGTCCGTGCTTAAATTTTCGTGAGGTATTATTGTGCGGATCTCACTAATTTGAGCGGCAGTGGAGGTTTCGCCAAGAGTATTAAATACTTGGGGAGCAACATTGAATGCCTTCCAGAAGTCAACGCCAAGGATGAAATTCTGGGATATAGAGGGCACTATTAGAAAATTGATTGTAACTATTTTATTGTTACAATTAATTGGCAGGGCAAGGGCACCGATGACCGGCTGAGAAACATTATCTGCAGTCGTCAGGTGTGTCGATTGGGGCGAAATTCTAAAATCACTGTTAACAAAAGGCAAGTGAGCATTGTTGCCAAGACAGCTGATAGATGCCCCACTATCGAGTAATCCGGAAAAGGTCACATTGTTAACAGAGAAAGAAGCATAGGGTCTCCCATCTTTAGCTTGTTTGCAACAAACCGAAGAAACATTTAAGGTCTGGTTAAAATACTTAATGTGTGCTAACCAATCAGTCCATTCTTTAGACCTTGGTTCAGAATGGGTGCCTGAGAGGTTATTATTTAGTTTTTTGGCCTCTTCATGTAGAAATTTGGTGGGGGCTTGGAGAAATCCACCTGAGGTCTGACATCGCTTGGGTTTTGTAACCTTTCCATGTTGTGCCTTGATTTCTTGAAAATATTGCGCAGTTCGTCGCGTGGAGGAGAGCGGTCCCTAGAGTGATGCCTCTTGAAAGTTCGGGGTTCCTTGGATTCCAGAAACCTCGCTTGCTTGAAACAAGTAGTGGCCAGATGGCCTACTTTTTTGCAAAAAGAGCACACTTTTTTGTTGTCGAATTCTGGTTTTAAACCAGACGAACGGCTTGGCACAACTACATTATTTGACACATTCTTTATGTTCTTCCTATCCTGGTATGATTCCAGAAGGAGACAGACCTCGTTTAACTGGGCCAGGGATGCAATTTTCTGCGAGGTGATGATGTTCTCGTATTTGCTTAAAAGGCCATCAGTTATGACTGGTAATAGTTCAGCTTCCGAAACGGGATGTGAAAGCTTGATGTTAATGGATTCAGCCCTTTCTATGAATGTTGCTACAGGTTCATTTACCAGCTGTTTAATAGATAGTAAAGATAATTTGATCCTGTGCTGGGCTTCTGTTTTTCCGAAGCTCGAGATTAGGGCAGATCTGAGTTTATTCCAATCTTTGCATTAGTTTTTTGAATGCGGTGCCAGGGTATCAATTCTGGGGAGATGAGTTCTATGAAGTTTTTTCGTAGAATCTCGAATGGGATATTTTTGATTGTAGCCGTTTCTTCGATACGGTCGATGAAATCCAGCACATCGGAGACGCCATTATATTTGACTTTCCAAGAGGATAAATCGTAAGTTTTATCTTGTGTCAAGGTGGGTGCGATGTCCTGTTTTACCATTACTTGCGGCATAGGTTCTTTGTTAGGAACAAGATTATCCAAAACTTGCGTAGCCGAGCGTGAATTATTTTCGCTTGAGGGGGCGAGGTTTATTCTCTTAATGTACTTTTTGTTAAATAGAAGTGCATAAGCCTTTAATGTAGATTTAGATTTGCTTGATGGCGAGAGTCCTCTATCCCTTAAAGCAGTTTGTAAGTGAGTTTTGGATAAGTTGTGCACGTTGGGAATGATACCCAAATTGGATGATGCCATAGCTTGATTGTTTTCCATTGTGAGTTTCCCGGGTGGTGAAAAAAATTTTGCCAGGGGTTTCCTTTAGCAAACTCAAAATTAATTTTGTGAGGCACTTTTCACTTGGTAACCACTGGTTGGCACTTCTAAAATAGTTATAGAAAACTGTATTTCATACTACAATTTGGTATAAATGACACCAGAATCTTTGTCAAAGGAAGGCATACGAAAAAAAAATTTGCGTGGAAAGACCTTAGTAGTAAAGGTTTCTGTGTTTCACTGACCACTTTTGAGAAAACTGTGAAATTCACAAGTATTTATTTATTTTCAAAAAAATTGCCAGGACTGACCTTTAGAAAACGGCTTTTTTATTTTTTTCACTTCACTTTGCACTGAGAAAGGCACTAAAATTCACAAAAGGCACTCTTCTGTCAAATAAGAACAAACTTCCGGATGAAAATAACTGAATATGGGATTCGTTACGACAACCACATTAAAATTATTTTATTTATTCATGGAATCAATCATTTGTTTTATTATTATTTCACTTTTCTTTATGTAAGGAAAAAAAACACAATTCACTTTACACTTATGCTGAAAAAAACGGTACCTGTAATGTAGAATGGGAAAAAAAAGTCATTATTTTGTCCATTTGGTGAAATATAAGTTGCACTAATTTGACAGACACAAGTGGGCCAATTGGTATATTGTGCAGAAACAACAAAAAAAAACGTAAGTCCGAAATTTTTGATTCAGGAATTCGCAAAATAACTGGGGTTCCAGAATCAAATTTATAATAATAATTTCCGTTGCTATCCGGTTCAGTCATAAAAAGGCGATTTGATTATAAACGCTGCATAGCAACAGTTAATTATTTCTTTCCGACGGGTTTTTTCCGTTGGAATTTTGGCGCGAGACAAAGCACTTGCGCGCGCAATCCAGAGAATAGGTATTTACCGCGTGAACATTTGCCGTTGAGATTGGCGCGAAATTGACCGTAGCTTGGTGAACAAAAGGGTCACGCCTGCGCAGTCAAGTTCGCGGTTAAAAGTATTGGCGCTTTCTAGTAGCTTCCAAAATGGCCGTGTTTTCAATTGCGGCGTGATTCATGGTTACAATCAGATCTGTGTTATGGATCCAATTTACACATAGGTTTCTGTGGTTTTTTCACAGAATTCACTGTACACTGGGTGTAGAATAACAAGGTATAATTAATGTTCACAAAACAATTCCTGTACAGGGAGGATTTCGACGAGTTGCACTCCGCGAAGCGATCGTGATAGAGAGAAGAAAAAATTCCGAGGCCCCACGCTATGGCGACAATTGTTATGATGGGCCCTAACATGTCCCAGGCCAGCTCACAGCAGAGACAAAAGTACCCTCTATTCCAGGGGCAGGTCGCACGAACGCTTCGGAACTCTCTCTCTCCCCCACGGTCGTCCGGGAAATACACTCTAGGAAATGCTCCTGCCGAGGCAGAATAACAACAGAATTGAGTTAAATAGATTCATGTATTGCAAATTCAAAACACAGTTTCATAGGTTATTACAGTACAATTCAATACAAGAAATGCATATTACACAAACCTAGCTATCGTGTTTATACCTCGTGATCTCTGAAACGAAACTCCCTGAGTGATGGCTTTTCGCGAGGGTTTACAGTCTATCGTTAAAGGACACAAACAGAAGAGGGAATATTTGTACAGCTTACATGATGTTCGGGGATCCACGCCTTCCGGGTTCAGCAGGGGCACTTCCGAGTCTAGGACAGGACCCGAAGTTCACACAGGCATGGCAGAATACCAGCGCTAAAACCCGTATGTACTTCAATTAACATCGCAGATGTAATTGCGTTCAAATTGGTCGACAGAAATTAGCCGCGAACTCGGTGTTCGATCCGGGGAGCGTAACGTGTTCCCGAGGCCGCTTGCAATTCTCGACTGGCGGGACGCGTTGGTGCGCGCGGGAGTGCAGAGAGGAGAGGAGGTAGGAAGCAGGAAACAGGGGGGAGCGGGGTGTTGCTGTCCGCGGTGGTGCTCCCATGGACTTGAATTCTGTCGTTTAGGGCGTACCATAACAAAGTATTATCTTTAGAATAAAAAACGTAAGCGCCTCTTGTTAAAATATTTAATTAATCACGGTTTATTGAAAAAAGAGCAAAAATCTCGCGATAATTGTCTTTATTTTTATTTAAAGAAAGGCTGTGAATTTTTTCATACATATAACTTGTAAAATAACTGAAACAAACGTGTTAATAATAATTTTTGGAGCATACTTTGTGATTTTTTTCTATCGAGGGGATTTTCTATAATTTGCGTTTCGGCGCGATAAATGTCTAGATATTATCTTAAAAAAAAACATATATTTTTTTTAAGAGCTTAAAAACTTCAAATGTTTAACCTGTCAAGGGCCAGGGTTTTTTACCTTACCTTTTTTAAATTACCTTAATAACAAGAATGGAGGAAGCTATTTTAAGCTTTATTTTATGTTATAAATTAATGGAATAAAATTTAAAATCGCATCCAAATTATTTGAATTAATATTCTTTTTTGAAATTCCAGTCTCGCGCGCGGGCGCGTTCCTGGCCTTTGAAAGGTTAAGGGAGATTTGTAAGAAATCGGTAGAAATTGGGAGAACCGAGGCTTAAATGATGTTTTCCTCCCATCTAACAGGTAGAATTTAATAATTATTATCATAAAATCTTTCTTTCACGACTGGAGCGCTTTTTGCCACAATATGGCACCATTTAAAATACCTCGGATTGCTTTGCTGTCAGTTTTAGGCAAATTTTCAATAGAAGCTTGTTACGTTACGGAATTGATTCCCGTGCGAGCTAATAGCGAATTAACCCCTTACACAGGCCCTCCGCCCCCCTTTCCCCGCACCGCTCGACACAAGTAGCCAAGCGCCGAGCGGCTCCCGGCATTCATTCCTCGGCCGACCTTCGGCATAACAACTGTGTCCCCGTGATTGCGCTCTCCGTAAACGCTCGCGATGTTTATTTTAATTGTGCATTGTGCTCCAGAGGCTCCCGCCTCCTCAGTACCTGTCTGCCGACCGCCTATCTCCTGCTTGTGAGTACCAATGAACCTTGCTACCCCTCTGTGTGCTAAGAACTGACATTTAAATTCACTAAACACGTGTAGAGAGAGTTGAGAGAAGCTCCCCCGTTATGATAGAATTAATTAGAGATAGCCAAATACTCATGTGTGTAGTGCCGATGCTGGCCTTTTGTAGAACCCTGTTCACCTTTAAATGAATAGAACCCTTTTTCGTGCATAACTACTGTGTTCTGATTGAGGAAGGAGACCTGGAGATTTTGAGGAAAGGAAGGGGAGTAGGAATTTACAAGCGAACCACAAACACTCGCCCTGGGTTTAAGAGGGACCTTGCTCGCGCCGGCTGTGCAGAGCTAGCCGCCGGCTTGTTTATTGCATGTCCTTTCCAGGTTTTGGGTTTGGCGTTGGCCGCAAGTAGCGCCAATGCTAACAAGCTTTAAATTTTTTTTTTCAATTTTTCCATATATAAATTCGAAGGAATGATTTTTTTAACAAAATGGTCACCAAAAAATCACGAGCAATCGGAGGAAAAAATTTAAAATCACGCTATCGCTCGAGTGGTTATTTCTGTTTTCAATTAAATTCTCCAAATTGAACACAATATCAGCAGTTCCATGATCAGCACTTACAGCGCCTACATAAATCATTGTAGAGAAGTTGCATAAAACTTTTTACCCGAAGCCTAGTCTTCCTCAATTGTGGCTCTGAATGTAATTTCGGTTCAATGAACTCTAGAACTCGGATTAGTTTTGATCAAAATTGAAAGTTTTTGCTTGGAGAATTCAGACAAGCGGTAAAGTAGATACATGTCATATGTAGACGTACATACATATACAGCCCTGTTAGAAAGGATTGCATTTCGTTGCCCTGTGCTGAATACCAGATCAAATACCTTATTTTATATACAACATTTCATTTAATTTCTTTATTTATTTTTTTTTTTTTTTATTGTAATATAAAAAAAATGAGTTACATATATATTTTACAAAATATTATATTAAACATCGTTTTTGGTCATGTATACCTAATCAGAAAAGAGGAGCTCTTAATAATAATAATAATTGGATAATTTGTATAGCGCCGTTTTTGTGAAAAATCATCTCAAGGGCACTGTAGCTCTTGTGCCTGATAAGGTATCCACGATTCTTACTTAGGTTGTAAGTTACAATATGTTTCATATAAAATATTTACTTTTTACTGTAGGTTTTTCTTGAAAAATTGTTTAAGAGGGAATAACCAGACAAAAAAGGAAATACGTCATTTTTTAATCAAATTTTAGACGAGTATTGACTCTTTTCCACCAAAAATCATAAATTGATTGAAAAGAAAGAAAAAGACTGTTCTTTTATCTAGAAAAGCTGTGTTTTAAATTTTGAGAAAATATGTTAATTTAGAGTACTTTAAGATTTTACCGTAGGTCGTTGGCAGATTTGTTAAATTTTCAAACAAAATTTGTATTATACAAAACACATTTCAAATAACATAATCATGCAGTAAAATAAACCAATAAATTGTCTGGGAAAGTTATGTCTCAGAATAATTTTAATTTTAGTTAAAATAAAATAATTTTTAAAAAATCCGCACACGCGTTTCATGACGAAAATACTTCAGTTTGTCTATTTATTTACGGTCTTACAAACTAATACATTTAAGTTTTTTTTTTACATTCTTATTTTGCTTAGACATTATTGAAAAATTATAAATACTTATTTAGGGAGCGGGAGACAGAACGAGAATAAAAGGCGTCAAGTCGAAGTACGAGTCAGTCGTTTATTGGGCTACGTAGCGAGGTCGGTAAAGCGGTAACAAGACGTAAGGCAGAGTGCCGTAAATGAAAAGCTGCAGGCGTGCGGTGTGATGGAGATGGTGCGGTGAAGGTCAGCGAGTTGCTCAACACCATGGCGGTGGAGATGACCTATCTTCCAGGCCGTTGCTCGACGCTTTGAATCGCGGAGATGAACGGTGAGTGGCTCGGTGTGCTGAGCCACCAGCAGGTAGTCCTGGCGAGGCGGAGCGTGTTTCCATGGCAGCGAAGCACGGTGGGCTTCGGGGTGCCATGAAGTGGTGAGCTGATCCCTGGACTGAAGGTGACGCAAGCCATGTAAGTCGCGGGATGTAGCTGAACTCAGGAGCTGAAGACACGATGGGCCTTGTAGCTGAGACGTGGTGATGAACCTCGGGAAGCTGCCCTGGATGTGTAGAGCACTGCAGGAGCACTTGTGCGGAGATCTGTTACGACGAGCTGTTGACCAACGGTTAGTGTGAGACTGACTGAACTAGCGCCGAGTTTAGTCGCTTTATATATACCAGCGCGACCGGTGGAGTAATGTTCCATTCGCCGGCAATGTGCACACTGGAAGGTACTGGAACATTCACGGTGCCGAATATTCAGGCGGCTTGTAAACTCTAGACCTTTCTAGGCGGTGGCGATATTATCATTCATCAAGACAGTCTCGGCAGGCGAGCAAAGTACATCGCGGCCGGCATAATATGTAGGTACCTAGGCAAGTGCCATCAGCGCCGCGCGAATATCAGATGTTTCTCGATGTGTCGCCACACTTAGATCAAAAAATAATTACGAAAAGTACATAAATTTAATAGTTTTATCATCACGCCCTTCCGCATTTTTGAATGTAGTTATAAAATAAAATCAATTTTTGAATTAAATAAAATCGATATTGAGTTATCATTTAAAAAAGCTGGTAAGGAGAATAATTAATCTTTCTCATTGCAACAGCCCTGTACGATCGTAAGAATATCTTTCAACGAAATATGAATTCTCGGCCGCTAGCTGGTTAATGGCCCTTAATTTTATTTATTTGTATTAGTTGATGATACAGCGTAATTCAGAGGGAGGTTATTATGGTTTTTTGTGGCTTGGAAAATATAATTTATGCATTTGAGTTGTTTTAAAATTAGGTGTAATAAATTGGTTTCCATTTCTCATTAGTTCGTATAATTCTTGACAATTCTTTTATTATTAGTAATTTTTTTTATTTATACATTTTTATAATGGAAGCTTGCTTGAATATATCATCGACATTTGGTATTAGAAACAATTTATAATGGAAGCTTGCTTGAATATGTCATCGACATTTGGTATTGGAAACAATTTATAATGGAAGCTTGCTTGAATATGTCATCGACATTTGGTATAGGAAACAATTTAAAAGGTTATTCTGTAGAGAAGGTAGATTTTTTCTTAATATTGCTTTAATGATGATTCTTTGCGAAACTTTGCTGAGTTTAGATTGAATTTGTAAGATCCTCCCCAGCCCATAATTCCGTAGATAAGTAAAGAATGAACAAGGGCATGGTATGCATTTTTGGTTATTTTTACATTAAAAATATTTCTTAAATATATACATTTCCCTATTCTCTTCGCTAGCTCTGAAATGTGTCTATTCCACTTCAGGTTTTGATCAATGATCACACCGAGATATGTAATTTCGCAAGAAGAGTTAATTACGGTACAAATAGGATTATGTTGTTTACAGAGTAGGTACATGATCACTTTTTCGTCGTGTATTACAATATTAACTTTACGATCAGGTATTTTCTGTAAGGAAATTAAGACGTATTTTGTTGTTTTTAGCATTAAGTAAGTTATTATCAAATCATGATTTTAAGATATTAATATCTTCATTTGCCAATTTGTAAACTAGTTCCCATGTTTGACCTTTTATTAACAATACAGTGTCATCATCATAAGAGATTAATTCACCTTTAATTTCCTGTTGGAAATTGCATTCACATATGCGAGTATTAAAAATAATAATGGTCTGAGGACGGTACCTTGAGGATAGGCTTGTTGAAAAAGTATCGATATATCGATTTATCGAAATTTTTAATTCAATACATCGATATTTTTAGCCGATATATTTTGAACCGACACATCGATATATCGATACAAAATATACAATATCGAAAATTGTATCAAATACGATATTTTTATTTATTTATGTAACTAAAGTCACTAGAATCCAAAACCGTATAGGAACGAACGGAAAAAAAGTAACTGTATTGGTTCATGACATCTGACGGTTGAAATTTTAACTATTAATAGCTTACAAATCTATTGTCTTTGCATTAGTATTTGTGATCACTGATACTATCTCATATGTGTTGGTAAATGCATATAAATGTATGCTATTTTTCGCCATTTTTTTCTAAGCCACCCTGTGTGTTGGTTCCCGATTGTATATGATTATTGACTATGCCTTGTTCCAAACATGAAGTCCTTTTTGACAGATTAATACGCCAATAGAATGTTACTGAGACGCTTACAAACTTTGTATGCGTCTCAGTTTACATATAAGTTAGAAGACAGCTTTTTAGTTTTTGATATTTTTGTAATTATTACCTAATAAAAATGAATACTGATAAAAATCCCTTAATTTTTATTGAGATTTGTGTACGTTAAAATAATGCACATTGTGTATAAAAATTACCATTGAGAATATTGACCTGTATTCTTTTGAAAATTTGACCGATATATCGATACATCGATATTTTTTTCTCGATATATCGACGTCGATATTGATATTTTAATTAATATCGATACATCGATTATTAATTAAAATATTTTTTTTTCACTTTCGACATCCCTACTTGAGGGTTGCCAAATTTACTTGTGAGAGTTGTACTAAATGATTGGTTTAATTTTACTACTTGAAGTCTCTCTGTTAGGTAACTATCCATTTGAGGGCTATGCGGTCAATGCCGTTTTCTTTAATTTTAAAATATGTTATTGTAAAAGCCCGTACTACGGTAAAATCAAGATTTATCAATTTACGGGCTTATACGGTAACATCATCATTACATAGTATAAAATGAAGTCGCTCAAAATGTATGTGCGCATAGATCTTTTAAACTACGCAACGGATTTTCATGCGGTTTTCACCAATAGATAGAGTGATTCAAGAGGAAGGTTTATATGTATAATACATGCTTATTATAGTAGAGAAAAGCCGAGAAATTCAAATATTCAATTCAGGCAGCGGGCAGCTGGCAAGCGGGTGGTGCGGATTTTATAAAGGTTGGATAATGGCGTTGTGTTTCGTTAGCCACAGCAACGTGTGGCCGGGTCTGCTAGTATACAATATTTCATATCGAAATACTCACAAAATCCCTTGCTTACATTAAGATTGGCGTATCTGCAAATCTTACAACGCCCTATATATACGAGTATTAACATTTTCCATTGCCCCCTTAAATCATACAATGTAGGTACTGAAATCAAAAACGGGTCTGAGGCCTGAGCTAGTAATTTTATAATAATGATAATATGATAATGACATTGTCGCATATTAACTTTATATTTATGGGTATTATATTTAGTTAGTCAATAAAATCTAATCGTATCGCATTTTCATTTTATTGTCGCTGCCAATGGCGTGCATTGCTCAAAGCTCTACGTGTACCGAAGGTAGCATTTTTATTTATTTATGTATGTGTGTGTGTACATGTGTACGCATACATACGTATATTTATTCATATCTATCTTTGGAGGCGTCTACTAATATCTACAGGAATTCCAAAAACTGAAAAAATCGAACTAATATCTATGCGAACAAAAGTGTTGACGAATATCTACAGCACTGGCAGAGGTTGGATTTGCAATTATGTATAGCATATTGGAATAACGTAATATTGCGTACGCAGTTTAAAAAACTTAATTTCAGCTAAATCGGCCCAGCCGTTCTCGAGTTTTAGCGAGACAAACAACAGCAATAGATTTTTTTTATATATATATATAGATAATAAACAATAAAATAATAACCGTCTCAATATCGATACAGGAAATTCTGTTTCAATTACGTCAACAATACGAAACAACAATCATAAAATCTTTTAATAACAAACAAAACTTCGGTGTCATTTTTACAACAGCTTCACACAGGAGGCTCTGAAGACAAAAATTCCCTCAGGGCCTATGTCATCTTTGGGGATGCTATGTGGAAATTCTTTTTAGGGAAATGAAGGATAGTATGGAAAGCGAAAAAGCCAGCGATCTTCATCCGCAGCACGGAGGCGTCTACTAATATCTACAGGAATTCCAAAAACTGAAAAAATCGAACTAATATCTAAGGGAACCAAAGTGTTGACGAATATCTACAGCTCAAACTGCTTACTAATATCTATGAGAACCAAAGTGTAGACGAATATCTACAGCATTGGCAGAGGTTGGATTTGCAATTATGTATAGCATATTGGAATAACGTAATATTGCGTACGCAGTTTAAAAAACTTAATTTATGTAAGTATGTATGTAAAAATCCCTAATATCGGACTATTGGACACATTTAGCTGATTAGTCCAACCCACGCTCTGTAGATATTAGTTCAACCTACGCTCTGTCGATATTAGTCAACACTGGGACTGTCATAGATATTAGTCCGACCTTAGCTCTGTAGATATTAGTCAACACTGGGACTGTCATAGATATTCGTCCGACCTTAGCTCTGTAGATATTAGTCAACACTCTGAAGTTCGTAGATATTAGTTCAACATAATATGAGCTGTAGATATTCGTCCAACAAATAGGCTGTAGATATTAGTATGTGAAGTCCTATCTTTTAAGGGGATGTTTTATATACGAATCTTTTATTTCTCTTGATTTATTCAATTTGTATTTTCATGTTTATTTTGTGTTAATTTTCGTGTACTACTTTTTCACTTTTTATAATATATTAATTTTTTGTATTACTTTTTAATAACTTACTTGATTTGCCGGCAATTATTAGTAAAAATAAAATATATCATTTATTAATAAGTAAAATAAAGGTATCTAACATTAAAATTAAATAACAAAAGCATAATGATAATATGATCGTCCTTCAGGATATCAGGGAGGTCGCCTCATCATCTTATCCATCGCTCATTTAGTGGGGAATTGATCCACTCGGGTGCAGCCATGATGTTAGTTGATTTCCGTGTCCTGCTCCAGAAGCTGGCTGGTCGGTGGCGAAGTAAGGCGGCGAATGAGTACATCCTACCTCACTGAATATTGTGGAGGCACTGCAGAACTTTGGTAGTTGTATAAGTTGCCTCTATACATTGTTGTAGCACACCTTCAAGGAGATGAAGTTCTAGGAAGGAAAAAGATATGAAGGGTGGGCAGGAATCTGGGGGTCAGTGTCTCCAGGAGTGGCGGTCGCATGACCGGCTATATCTTTCCTACTGTGGTGCAAGGCGATGTTTCAAGAGGGTCCTGCTGGAGAAGTCATTAGGTCTACCTTAATCAGTCTCTCCCGATTCGGCCTGCCGTGCAGCTGGTAGGCAGATGCATCCACCGCAAAAAACCAGACAAACCTCACCCTGTCAATCCGGGCATCCCTGCTAAGTCACCAAACGTAGCGAGCACTTGGGATGACCTATGGCAGAGGTGTTGGTTATCCAATAAATGGTTCCCGGGGGCGTATTTACAATCCCTACCGTGTTTCAGTCGCTTTAAATTTTCAATATCAAAATTTAAATATTTAGAAATAAAATTATTATTTTCTAATATACACATTGGAAAGATTATTTTATCTAGATTTTAGAACAATTTTTGTTTTTGCAAAGTAATAAAAAATTATCAATAAAGAGGTGTATTTACAATATATGGGAATAATATTAAAATTTAAATATTTAGAAATAAAATTATTAATTTCTAATATACACATAAGAAAGATTATTTTATCTAGATTTTAGAACAATTTTTGTTTTTGCAATGTGATAAAAAATAACTAATATAGAGGTATATTTAAAATGTAAATTGTCGTTACCACGACTGAATCGGTATAGGTTTTGTAAATACGCTTCCCGGGGCGTCGCGCGGCACCTACCCATACCCGCCCCCCAAATTGTGAGTGTAATGTAAACATATTGAATAAACTTGCTGAAAATTATAGTTGTAATGGAAAAGTAGAAAATAGAAAATGACATACATAAGCATGTTTATAGTTTTTTTTTATTATTAGATAGAGGTACTTTGAATATTTTCAAATTTTGAAAATCGTAATTTAATATCATGTTCCGCCGATTGTTGTGGCCAATAGAAAAAATAAACGTGGCTATATGTGTACGTGTTCTTACAAAATTAATGGAAAAAAATATGTTTTTATCAGAAACCAGCTGGTACCCGGCATGCGTTGCAGTGCCATTAAAAGAAATAAATTGTTTCTCCCTTCATGTCCATTTTCATGTGTCCCTGTTCCCCTCCCGCGTCCCTTGCGTTCCCCTTCCACCTTCCCGCCTTCCCACTCCCTCGTAACCCTTCCTTCGAACCCCACCTCCTTCGTTACCCTCCCCCTCCCACCTTCGCTCCCTGCCGCAAAAATATATGAAATTCACACATTTTCAAACCACTCGCTTAGTAATTTTTTTATACAAATTTCATAACGACAGAGCTTACCATTATATATATACAAACACTCTTTTGCTAAAATACAATGTTCTGTAAAAATTTCAGTCAATCAATTAATTACTTTCCGAGATTTTCGAACACGGAACCAAAAAGTATAGATTTCTTTTATCAGAATTATCTTTCATAGTTCGTTTTTCTTTGGTTGGGAACAGCTTTTCAGCATTTATGAACTGTACGCCACTGATCGCTGTATAATACCTTTGAAGCAGTGTAGTATTTCTGCTAGGTATGCATCACGGGCATCGCCAGCGGAATTTGCATTAATTTACAAAAGGTCTTCCTAAACAAGAGGTGTGTGAGAATCGCTTTGTATGCGATTACATATTTTACCTATAGTATCTCAGAAGCGCGTTCAGTAATTCAGTTGATATCAAGCTACCGTGGATACTGGATACAGTCAGTCTGCGTGAACTCGCGTGCCAGCGTTATGAGGTGAGATATTTTAATACTTTGTCTATATTACTTCAATTAAAGAAGGTCTATCGAAACTAATTAGCTTTATTAAAAAGCGGTTTAAATCGTGATTATTTTTCTGTGAACGCTTCCAAAAAGAAATGTTCCTAACTATAAATTTATCATATTTCAATATAAATCAATACCAAAATTTCTTCTGAAATCATAAGATTTGAAAGCAGGTATTTAAATACCTACCTACTTAATTATAAACCGTATACTGTGTGTTGCATTTTTTAAATTTCAAATAAGGAATTATACAATTAATCCATATTAACGTCCCTATCTCAATGTCAATTCTTTTTTTAAACTTTCTTCGGGTAGGTACCTACGTACCGTAATATTAAAAAAATGCGAAGGCCCGAATAAAGAATCTTTACTGAACCATAGATAAAGTTAGCCATCTAGATTCTAGCATACATAAACCAAATCACTCACGGTTCTAGGGTTGCGTAAATAATAAAACGGATGCAGCTGATTTTCGAAAATAAGATCAAGCTTGGAATGCTTTACAAATGTTATTTTTTATTAACTGTAATAGATAGGTATTTACTAATCGTCTTTAAAACCTGATCAATTATTCCTGAAAACATATTTCATGTCTTTACTGAAACGTTGATGGCGTTCTATTTAAATAACGATTGTGTTGATAAGTTTGTTATGTTTTCAGAATACCTAAGTATCAATTTTTAATGGTTTGGAATATTTTTTATTTGCAAAGACAAACAATCTAGGGTTACGAATAACCTTATTTAAAAATATCCTACTTCCACCACTTTCCTGTGTGCTGAGGAATTGAACTCAAGTAGCGTTGGGTAGGACACGACATCAGTATGAGTTTGTATGAGGTACTCAAATATCGAAATGTGGTGTTGAGGCGTCCCACCTCATTTGAGGTGAGGTGTTACAAAATATTTTCGCTTACGGGAGGGGGGGGGGGGCTAGAGAATTTCAGGGAAGGTGTTTTTTTACATCAGCTCCACAAAAATTCCCCTAAGACTCTATGTCATCTTTGGGGATGCTTATTAATCCATCCCTCCAGTGGTGCAAGGCGTAAGGCCGGAGAAGTCAAAGGGACTCCCTTAACCACTCTCGTAGCGAACCGCTTGGGGTGACCTATGTCAGAGGTGTTGGTTATATAATAAATGTTCCCGGGGCAGCGGTACCTGTACCCGCCTCCCGTGTTTGTTATTTTTGTAATATGAAAAATGGATATTAAAAAAATACCTTCCCTCCCACCCCCCCCCCCCTCCCTACCTCTCTCACCCACTTCCACCCTCTCCCCCCCCTCCACCACCTCTGATCCTCCCCTGCACCACCCCTCTGATCCCCCCTCACTACCCCCTCCACCTCATCTCAACACTCCTTCAACCGGTTGGAGCTGTTCGGACTCTTGTGCGGTATTCACATAACAATCAGCGCCCTTGAGGTGATTTTTCACAAAAACGGCGCTATATAAATCATCCAAGTATTGTTATTAACAATAAAAAATTTAAAAAAAAATATTTTTTTTTGAAGCAGTTGGTAATACTCTTGTGCGGAATTCACTTAACAATAATTTAGAAAAAAAAAAGAATTTCGGAGCAGTTGGGACGCTTGTGCGGTAATTTACAACAACAAAAAATTTTTTTGGAGCAGTTGGTACTCTTGTGCGTAATTACATACGTAATAACAATACATAATTTAAAATAAAAAAAATATTTAGAAAAAAAATTTTTTTTTGAGCAGTTGGGACTTTTGTGTAGTACTCACATAACACTAATTTACAATAAAAAAAATATTAAACAAAAAAATTGGAGCAGTTGGTACTCTTGTGCGGTATTCACTTAACTGTAATTTAGAATAAAAAAATACATAAAAAAATGTGAGCAGTTGGGACGCACAATATATGTGAATGGCTCACCCCAACCACCTCACGGTTCTAATACAAAAATGTCATACAATACACCAACCACTTCATACCTCACCTCATATTTGTCCCATACGTGGCAACGTGACATGGCATGTAGTCCAATACACCAACCACCTCACACCTCACCTCATATTTGTCCCATACGTGACATGACATGAATGTAGTCCTATAAACCAACCACCTCACACCTCAAATTGGTCCCCCCTTCATATTTGTCCCATACGTAACATGACATGAATGTTGTCCAATAAACCAACCACCTCACACCTCATATTTGTCCCCCCTTCGTATTTGTCCCATGGGCGACAACGTGACATGACATTTGTAGTAATACAAAGAAAAAGAGCTGGTACAAATAAATTTTGTGAGGTGGCGGGACATTTTACGTGTTTGCATGGGACATTTGAGGTGCCTCTTGTATGAGGTACTCAACACTAAACTCAAGTCGTCTGGGCGGGAACCAGATGTGATGCCAACTCAAACATGCCAAACATATCAAACATGTGTGTCTAGTAAATCATGCTAATCTCAGATCATAGAATTTAAATAATAGAAATAAGTAGGTACATTTTTTAAGAGTTCTTAAATATTACATTAAAGAGTGTAAAGTTCATAAATGTTTTTGTCAATCTGTTTTCCAGTTTAACAAAATGGATTTGGCGCCTCAAGTGCTCGCTGGGCTGGCGCCCCGCCCGCATGCGTGCCCATCCCGCCCTGGTGGTGGTAGTGTCGGGCTGCGACAGCGGGCTGGGCTTCCAGTTGGCGAGGGCGGCACGCGCTCGGGGGCTCACCGTGGTGGCCGGCCTGCTTCAGGGGCCACAGGGACCAGGGGGGCGGACGCTCGGGGTCGCCAAGGACCCCCACCTGCATCTAGTACAGCTAGATGTCACCAGTGAGGAGAGTGTTGACAGCCTGAAGGACTACGTGGAGAAGCTTCTGAAGGATAATCCGGACTATGGTGAGATGGTGCAGTTTATTTGACATTTCTCCCACCTGCATTTAGTAGAGCTGGACGTCACCAATGAGGAGAATGTTGATAGCCTGGAGGACTATTTGGAAAAGTTGCTGATGTGTAATCCCGACAGTGATAAGTTTTTTTTCCATCCTAGGGACCGACTCCCACCTGCATCTGGTACAGCCTAAAGGACTATGTGTCCGCACTTTGGAGAGACGGTGCAGTTTACTTTACATACCTCGGGGTCACGATGGTCCCCCTTCTGCATCTGATACAGCTGGCTATCAGCAGTGAGGAGAGTATTGATGGCATGAAAGACTACGCGAGAAGCTTCTGAAGGATAATCCGGTCTATGGTGAGATGGTCTAGTTTATTTGACATTTCTCGGGGTCGCAATGAACCCCCACCTGCATTTAGTAGAGCTGGACGTCACCGGTGAGGAGAATATTTACAACTCGGAGGACTACGTGGAGAAGTTGCTGAAGCATAACCTGCAACTGGTGCAGCCTTAAGGACTATGTGGTGAAGCTGCTGAAGGATTATCCAGACTTTGGCGAGATGGTGCACTTTATTTTACATTCCTCGCGAGGTCCCACTTCTACATCTGGTGCAGCTATCACCAGTGAGGAGTCAACAGCAGTTCAAAACATCACCTGATTGTGTGTTTTCGTGGTTTTATTTTGTGTTTTTTTTTACAATGGAGTCCCATACAGGAGGCCCTGAGGAAAATAATTTCACTCAGGGCCTATGTCGTCTTTGGGGAAGCCGTATGGAGGGTCTTTTTAGGAAAGGAAGGAGAGTAAGTTCTGGGAAGGAAAAGGGTATGAGTGGTGGGTAGGAATCTGGGGGTCAGTGTGTCCAGGAGTGACGGACGCATGAAACCATCCCTCCCACCGCAGTGCAAGGCGATGTTCTGAGAGAGTACGGCTGGAGAAGTCAAAGGGACTCCCTCACCCATTCGCTCCCGATCCGGCCTGCCATGCAGCTGGTGGGCAGATGCATCTGCTGCCAAGACCCGGACAAACCACACCCCATGAATCCGGACACCCCTGCTGGTGAGCCAGCCTTCCAAATTGAAATGGTATCGTTAAGTGCTCAAAATACCCAACGATATCAGACGAGGGTGGTGCTCTTGGATGAACAAATAAATTTATTTATAAAAATAGTTTTGATTTCAGGGCTGCACGCGGTGGTGAACAACGCGGGCGTGATGGTGCTGGGCGAGTTCGAGTGGCAGCCCAGCGAGCTGTGGCAGCACCAGCTTGCCGTGAACGTGGGCGGGGCGATGCGCCTGAGCCGCGCACTCCTGCCCGCCTTGCGCGCCTCGGCTCAGGGCGGGCAGGGCAGGGCTCCGCGCCTCATCACCGTGGGCAGCCACTGCGCCGCCCAGCCACTGCGGGGCCTCGCGCCCTACTCGGCCAGCAAGGCGGCTCTGGCGGCCTGGGTGGAAGCGATCAGACCGGAGTTGAAGCAGTATGGCGTGCAAGTCGTCAACTTTATCCCAGGTAAACTCCCATCTCATCTTCTTCTCCTCTTCCTGTTCGGGTCTATACTGAATGGATTCCCTCTGGAATAGCTTTGATCAGTGCTTTTCTGGCATTCTTAACCTCATATTGCTGATTAATCTGTTAAGGCGCCGTATCCCCGTTCAAAAAGAAGAAAATGGAGAGATGAGTAATTACGAATGTTGGAGAGAGCGCGCTAATTTTTACAACAATAAAATTGAAGCGAAAATTGTGAAAATGTTTAATAAAACCCGACTCGTTTAAAATAGAGCAAAAATCTCTTGAGGGCTGTCTAAAACAGCATTTAATGAAACACTGTGAATTTTTTCATACATTTAACTTCTAATATAAGTGAAAAAAACTTTTTCATAATAATTTTTGGGGCATATTTTGCGATTTTTTCCTATCGAGGGAATTTCATATAATTTGCGTTTCGGCGTGGGGAAATAAAAAAATAACATAAACTCTATCAAAAATCTGGAAACAGAAAATATTCGGTCACATCTAGGACTCGAACCCAGGACCTTCGCCTTGCCGGAGCGCAACTCAACCAATTGTGCTAATGTGTCCCTATCCCATTCGGTCATATTTAACTGTATCATACTTGGACTAAAAACTACCAACATTTTCTTCATTTTATTAACGCATATTTTTATTGGCTGCTATCTTTATGAATGATTGCAAGATTCAAACCCGAACTAAACGCATTCTAGATAGTATTTTGGATAAATTTTTATCAATTTTAATTTTTAATATGTGACATCTATTGACGTTTCTGCAAGTTTGAGATAAATATTTTATTTTATTTTTAACAATGAGTTAAACCTCAAATTGTAATATTTAATTAAATGAAGGCAATATTAGAAAAACTCAATCGAAAATCTGAAAACCAAAAATCAGAAAAATACACTAGATACATACACAATACATCTAGATAGCATTTAGTTCGGTTTTGAGTCTTGCAATCATACATAAAGATAACAGCCAATAATAAGTAAAATTTGAAGTAACAAAAAAGAGCTGATGGCCTTGAAACGCCTGAACATATTTTCATGAATTGTAGCTAAGAACCATCTCGATCACGTCAACTTTCAAACAAAAAAATGCATCATAATCGGTCCATTTGTTTAGGAGCTACGATGGCACAGACGGACACACAGACAACTTATAACACCTGTCATTTTTGTGTCGGGGTTAAAAGAAAATTAAGATAATGTTGGTAGTTCTTAGTCGAAGTATGTTCCGAATCGAATAGAATAGGGACACATTAGCTCAGTAGGTAGAGTTGCGCCCCGGTAAGGTGTAGGTCCTGGGTTCGAGTCCCAGATGTGATCGTATCTTTTTCTGATGTTTTTCTGTTTTCAGATTTTTGATTGCGTTTAGCTAATTATCTTCACTAATTTAAATTAAATGTTTCTAACTGCCACTATTTTGTGTCTCTCCTCATCTCCTTTGAATCTAATATATAAGAAACAAGCCCACAATTTACCTTATTTGTCCAGGACGCATGGTAGCTTCAACCAATCTGGTAACGCAGCAGAACGTGTACACCGATAAGATGAGGGCTTCGCTCACCCCGGAACAGCGCAACTTCTACGGCGAGTACTTTGAACGATACACGCGGTACGTGGGTCAGGTGGGCGGCGAGATGAGGGACCCCGACACGCTTGACGACCCTACCCTCGAGGACATGTTCGCGGCCGCCCTGCTTGAGGAGACGCCCGCCCTACAATACAAGCACGAGCCGCTGGTATACACGCTGTACTACAACCTGATGAGGATAGCCCCACTGGCAAGCCTACGCTATTGGTTCATGGAGAAATTAATAGATATGCCGCGGTATATTGCGCCCGAACGCAAATCCGACTGAAGGACTACATAGGATTTTTGGGCAATAATCCTTACGACGCGACGCATAAATAAACCAATCATGACGCGACGTATGTGATGTTGAATGAAGGGTTCCGTGGAAAAACAGAAAAGTGTCTCAACAGAACATTGAAAAAAAAATAAGGACTCTAATCCTTCAGTTTTGCTTCATAAAACTGAAAAAATCACGGAACTTGAGTAGAACTTACACAGAACGTGAAAATTAACTTCAAATATTTTATGAATCCGTCATTTTTTTTTAAACAACCCGTCACTAATGTTTGTTTTGTCGCTATTCTGTTTAATCCGGTTACCACGCGAAAAATATTTTAACTCTACAAACGCCAAAGACGTACAGGTACGCCAACCATGATTTGGGTGAACGTGTTGCTTGAAATGGCTTTAGCCGTGTTTGGTGACCAGATCTGATAGCCTGGTACTTCTCCACCTTCCTCTTCCCCACCTCCTTACCCTCCCCACTACATCCAGCCTCACAACATACTCCAATTAGGATTGCCATAGTCTTACCGGCTCCAGACGGGAGCAACTCTTGTGAGGTATTCACATAAAAATGTGAAAGGCGTGCAGGCACGCAATTGCCATTACGAGGATATTTATTTATTATTGTTATTTATTGGTTAGCTCAGGCATCGTGGGTTCAATCTCCTGCTAAGCCAAGTCGTGTATCATTGCACAAGCAACGGTTTCCTTTATTTTAATTTTATTTTAGGTAGAAATTTACATTATACTCGTATGTGTACGAGTATTTGCAAAATATAAGTAGGTACGCAATATGTAATATGAAGCTTCCATTGAGTTTACCTGGTCGATATTAATTCCTAACTAGACATACATATTTCCTGTCAAAATATAAAGTTGTGGTGTGTTTATTTTTAATTTTTATAATTTTTGATAGGTAATTTATTGTTGTAAGTATTCATTGTGTTTCGAATTTTGTATTTTAACAGGATTTTATTTTTATTTTTGGTGAGTTAAGAATTTAAAAAAAATAATTAAGTAGTATTTTTAACAGGTTTACGGATTCCTTTCTTCCCAGATGAATAAGACCTGTACCACACACATCTATAAAAGATCAAAGATCGTATCGTTAGCCTATTTCAGTCGCAGTACGCCAAACCACATGATGTGGGTGGTTTGGTATATTTATGCACATGATCTTTTAGTGGGTGGTTTGGTATATTTATGATATTTTATCTTTTATAGCTGTGTGTGGCACAGGTCTAAGTCATTTGGTAAAAAAATTTACCGAAGGGTGACAATTATAGTTTCCTACCTCGAAGGAGAATTTTATAGAGGTGTTTGTATGTGTTTGGGTAGTTACATTGTGGTAACACTCACTGAGATTGTGAAATCATTCCTGGTACGGCTTTTGGGTAGGTGGTTTGGTATATTTATGGCTTTTGGCTTGATAAATTTTGCAGTGTCCATCTTCAAGGCAGAAGTGTGGATTGATTTTATTTCTCCAAGGTCGTAATAAAACAATTAAAAAATTCTAAATTTTATGGACTATTAAACTTATTTCATTTTCCGGGTATACGTGGTGTCTGGAAAATCATAGTACAAGCAGGAAATTCGTGAATCTATTGTATAGAGAACAAAAAAAACTTTTTTTCGTTCTCAGCATATCTTAAAACATTTATCCAAGTTTTGCGGCAACTAAATGGTTAAAAAAACTTTCGGAGTCGGGTCGACGCTTCGACCCATTTTAAAATACATTAAACAGCTGGCATTAACCCCCTCGACTTTTTTCGAAATTTGGCCTAAAAAATTCCATCTTCCGACTCGTTTTACTCGAAAACAAAGCTCAAATCAAAAAAGTTATGCCACAAAATCGACTTAAAATGTTATGTAGATTCACCAGTTTCTCGCCTAGACTTTCCGGATACCGTGTAAGTATAATTATAATTTTACCAACACGATATTTTCAATTTAGTTTCATTTGTAAGTAGCTATGTACCATAAAAATTTCCTATGCAATGAAAACATTAAAAATCGAATCATATCGTAATAAATAATATTATAGAAATACCAACATTTTTTTATTAAATAAATTGTTTAACACTCTCCACAAAACTTTTTGAAACCTTCCTATATTATACCTACCTATATTATATGTCTTACATGAGCGTTTGGGGGCATTTTTTGTGTAGATCATAAATTAAAATTATTAGGTATCATGAATTTAAACCACTCTCCGTTGACTCGTTTGAATTTCAAATCTCGCGGCCAGCCGTTCGTAGATACCTGCTTATCTCAAATCTGAATTTCACAAACTGGTGAATACGTAAATTGCTGTACCTACCTACTGCTTGATACGATATACTGAAGTTTCGTTATATTTATAGTCCTTCTATTGAGAGCTCATTTGTTACCTCTCTTCCTATTTTTTTTTTTTTTATTTATTTTTTTTTATTTATTTATTTATTTACATATGCATATATATTACAATACATTACAATGTGATCATTTGTCTGTCCAACTGGGCAGAAAACCCGTTTCAGGGCAGCCAAATTGTATATTTAGTTCATAATATTCTTAACAAAGAAATAGTTACGTTCAAAATATCACGGGAATTTGCTTCTGTCGAGACAACTTTTGAGAACACTAAGAATTGTATATAATTAAGGGATGGTTTCTTTATGTCTTTAAAAGAATCGCAAAGATGTGATTTTTTTCAAGGTCAATTTGGAGAACATAAATAAATGCATTCAGAGTGAATGCATTTATTAATGTTCTATGAGTGTTTTCTTTAGTGAGATCACAAGAAGGAGATTCTTTCCAGGCCATTTTAGAGAACATTACAATTGCATAATCAGAATTTACACATTTATAAACCAATATTTGACATATGAATTCACAATGTATTTATAACTATTTAATTTTAATAAAGTACTATAATTTTTAGAATTTCTTAAATAGTAGAAATTACACAATTATAATCCAAATATATGAAAAATGATTTTTCAAACTCGTTTTGGAGAACATTAATTTATTTAGTTGTTTATTTATTTCTTTTATTTTACGCCCAGAGTGCTTTTACATAAATAATAAATAATAAAGGCAGTACCTCCATCTTTAACATGAGAAAACAAATAGTTTAGATAAAGTTACGATGTGAATAAAAGGTATATAAATTAAATTAAATAAAATTAAATAAAAATATAGGCATTATATGCGCTATTTAGAAAAAATAGTGAGGAGCGTAACAGCCATGGCAGCGCAAATCCTACAAGAAAAAAACGTTGTCACCATTACTAAATCCAGTACGTTCACTTTTTCACAAATTGATCTTTCAGTTTTCAGTGCATTAACGTTCATTAACGACATTCACGTCTAAAACGGGAGTTTAATAATGAAGAAAAGAAAGAACGTGTCGCCTGACTCTGAACATTTTTTAAATGAACAAAATGAATTAATTCATTAAAATTTACTTGCACACGTCGGGGTCGAACCCTAGACTTCCGGTTCCGTCCTAATTAACAAATCAACAATCAACCCGTGCGGAGCCACAAGAAAATTATTTCCCCAGATTTCAAGGCGAAATTTCCCTAGATCTCGGAGGTACCACCTTGGCAAGTAAAAAAAAAAACCGCCTTCGGGAGGGAGGGGGGGGGGGGTTAGAGAGAATACGTTTGTTGGGTAATTATATTCCACTAACCATCGCATTTTTAGGCACAGATTGTGGAAATTACCTTCGTTTTGACATTTAAAAATTATACAAGAAACAACTATTTACATACATCCTCAGTATCGCCTTGGTGTACGACCACCATTCAGAGTTGAAACTTTGCTTGAAATTGCTTCAGCTGTGTTCGATGACTAGATCTGAATAGAGTGAATAGCCGGGTACTTCCCCACCTTCCTCTTCCCCGTCATCTTCCCCTCCCCACTTACCGTCAGCCTGACAACGTACCCAGGGGCGGCCCTAGGGCGGTGCGAGCGGTGCGACCGCACACGGCGCCGTCGTAAGGGGGCGCCGAAAACACCCGACCACTGATCGACTATCTATCGATCGTGCGCTTAAATCGTGTGGTCAACCGACAAACCCGAATGTCCCTACAGGAAGCAACCTAGCACGATTTTTAACAGATCTTAGTCTGGAAGATAGTCTCTCTCTCCCAGCACAGTTTGACTTCATAAATCGGTAGTAACAACTTTCAGTAGCCCTGAAGAAGGAAACCTAAGTTCACATCCTCTGGTCAGACAAGTACTCAAAGCCGCAGCATTAAGACATCCTAAATTGGCTAAACCTCCTATCTGGGATCCTCGAGTGGTGTTGACCAGTGTTGTCAACGTAGGCGATTTTTCGCCATTTAGGCTACTCAGGACGAGAATCGGCGATGAAAAAATCTAAAAGGCGATTGGTCACCAATTAGGCTACTTCAGAGACAAGTTATTTAAATCAGCCGAATCGCAAATAATTAAGAAAAAAATACAAAAATGCTGTAGCTGAAAGAATTTTCAGCGTAATGGGGACAATCAAAACAATCATGGACTTAGCAAACGCATCGCAATTGCTGAAAAACTGCTCGAAATTTGTGAAGCAGTACCGGACTTATTTGTCTGCTCAAATAACAGCTAAGGAAATAACTTCCCAGGCTGCGAAAGATTCTGCGCTTAAGCCAGTCCGATTCCGAAGAAAGAAGCGATTATTTGAATATGAAGCTGCAGATGAGACACCAACAAATCCCGAAGAACTGTTTAAAATTAACGTCTTTTAACCTATGATAGATACAATTGAAAATGCATTGGTCACTTGGTTTGGACAATTATCTAAATTCAATGATACATGTTCTTTTTTGTATAACATTAAAATAATTCCCGATAAGTCTTCATTAGAAAAAGCCTGTGCAGATTTGCAAATCATTTTAACCAACGAAAAATTTGATGTCTCTAGTTGCGAATTGGTTGAAGAACTTTTGAGCCTAAACCCATAACTAAAATATCTTGCCCCAGCAGAGCAACTACAAGTTCTTCAACTTATAAAAAAAATGATTGGCAGGATATGTATATTCCCAAATGTACGGATAGCGCTTCGGATTTTGCTGACCATCGCTATAAATGTCTCCAAAGAAGAACGAAGCTTTAGTAAATTAAGGCGGGTACAGATTCCTGTAACGTAACACGCAATGTAACATGAAAGGAACATTTCATAAGTGTGGACGCAGCGCGCGCACGAACCGAACATGTACCTACTCGCAGCTGTTCCCGGCATGCGCGCGGTGAACATAGCTCAGTCTGCTGAGAACAAGTTCTCCATTGTTCGCGCGCGTTCTGACGTACAGACACGAACAAGCCGTCCACACAGACGCTCCGCGCACACTACGCGCCCCTTTGTATTCGGCGAAAATACCGAAGCATTGTGGATTGCGGCGCGCACGAGTTGAAATGCTCTGTTCGCGCGCGGAGTGTGCGCGGTTCGTGCGCGCAAGGCGTCCACACTATGAGAATTGTGTTACATTGCATGATACATTGCGGCAATGTGGACGGCAAATTCTTTCATTGCGTGTTACATTGCGTGTTACGTTACGGCAATCTGTACCCGCCTTTAGAAAGTACTTACGTTCGGCTATGTGTCAAGAAAGACTATCCTTGCAATTTTATCAATTGAGAATGATACTGCCAAAGGGTTCAATTATTCTTATTTAATAAAAAAATTCGCAAGGGCAAAAGCAAGAAAAGTTGTGTTCTAGTGTTTTTATTGATTTTCGCAGATTTAATTAAATAAATGTTATCAAACATATATTACTTAAACGACTTCAAAAAGGAGGAGGTTCTCAATTCGACTATATTTTTTTAATGTTTGTTACCTTAGAACTTTCGACTGGGTGAACCGATATTGATGATTCTTTTTTATTTGAAAGCTAGTGCTTCTCGTGTGGTCCCATTTCAATTTGGTTCAGTTCTTTTTTTTTTTTTTTTTTTTTTTTTTGAATTTTATTTTAGTAATTTGTACATTTAAGATTACAAATTTCTAATTGATTATAATATTTCATATTGCAGTTTTTTTTTTTTTTTTTTTTAATTATAATCTTTTAAATTCACAAAATTTTTTGTTTTTGTTTTATGTAGCTCCTACAATCCATCTTGAACTTTTCAATTGGTGAGGACTTAAGAGTTTCTGGTAGTGTGTTATATAACTTAATTCCTTTGTATAGCAGACTGTTTTGCGTATTCGTTTTGTCCTTTTTGTTTAATCTTATTTCCTTGCAAGTCCTTGTGTAATGTCTGTGAATGTCCTTATTGTATACGATTTTATTTGTGAAGTATTTTGGTAACATGTTGTTTAATATTTTGTGAATAAATATCAACGTGTTCAAGGTCAGTATTTGTTTCACTGTTAACCAATTAAGTTCCTTTAGCATTTTAATTATTTTTGAAAATCTATTTCTTCGGAGTATTATTCGCATTGCTCTGTTTTGGAGAATTTGAAATTTATTCTGTTCTCTTTCATTACAAAGGAAAAGGATACTTGAACAGTAGTTGAAGTGTGGAGCAATAATTGAATTGTAAATGGTGATGGCGGTTTTTCTGGAAATTTTAGGCCGAATTCTTCCCAAAAAAGATATCTTTTTGCCAATTTTCTTGTGGGTATATTCGGCATGTCTATTGAAGTTTAGTTTGGCAAAGTTTTAGTTCTGACAAATGGCATCCATGAGAAAACCATATAAGTCTTAAATTTGCATTAAGTATGTGCGCGACAAATGGACGAATAACTCAGTATCACCCCAACCGATTTTGATGATTCTTTTTTTTATTGAAAATGATGTACTTCAAGGGTAGTTTGATGAGAGTTTGGTTAGGGTTCTGATTATGGGATCCATGACAAAGTAACGGAACTAGTAAATTCTTAGGAGCAAATTAACGATACTCGGCCGAATCTTTTATAGGCTATCCGGATCTTTGAGTCACCTACCGTCAGTGGTGTAGAAAGGATGGGCGGGGGGGGGGGGTAGATCGCCTCGGGTGCCACCCGAGGGGGGAGGGGGCGGGGTGACACACGAACGTGAATTAAAAACTTACGAAAGTACAAAATTGCCGTAAAAAATATTTTACTCGTGAACACTGACTTTTATTTAGCTCTATGGCTCGGTTGGTCGGAGATTCCCGAAAAAATGTTTTTCCTTATTTTCGTTCCATAACTCGATCAGGGATTTCCTTGAAATATTCCTTGTGTCATTCCAATTTAGTTCGTTAATTGTGATTGACGTAAACTCGTGAAGAGAATTGTTATCTATTGATTGACGTGAATAAGTGAAAAAGTTGTTATTCTGTTAGTGTTTTTGAATGTGTTTTAATTTTGAGGATAACGAAATTTTTGTTTACGCATTTGACTCTTAGCTAGTAATGTTTTTATATTTTAGGAAGTCAAAATTTGCGTTTTGAATTTCTCAAAGTAAACTTAAAGGGGGGAGGGGAGTTGACACCACGTTTTCCTCCCCGGGTGCCACCCATGCTAGCTACGCCACTGCCTACCGTAACTTCGTTATGGTCAAGTAATGTCTGTCTCATATGAGCAGCACGTTTAATAGGTCTACCCATATTCAGACAAATTAGTTAAAGTACTTCAGATTCACTAAAAATCAAAAAACAAGCAAAAAAATGAACAAAACAAAAAACAACTTAAAAAATGCACTAAAAAGTAAAAAAATAATTTCGTATTCTTCTTCAACTTAATAATCAACAAACTTTTTCTACTCATCAATATGTAGGTACGATTGTTATTTTTGGAGTCGGTGTCAGCCAAGGTACCCGGCCCGGCGTGTTCACTTGACAGCTCCCCTCCCGCCGTGGTCTCGCTCTCGCCTCTCGCCTCGTCTAGTCACGCGTGCGACACAAGCACATCTCACCTATGACTATGTATGTAGTTACAAATCTACCTTGGCTGACACCGACTTCAAAAATAACAATCGTACCTACATATTGATGAGTAGAAAAAGTAAGTTTATTATTAAGTTTTAGATGAATATGGAAATTATTATTTCTTATACCTTTTATCGCATTTTTTGAAGTCGTTTTTTGTTTTGTTAAAAAAAAAATTCAGATATTATTTCTCATCTGTCCTACTAGGTACTTCAATTAAAGTTGCATAACTAATAATAATAATATATTAATTTTGGAAGTGTGTGTAAAAAGTTATAATAATAATTATATATTTTTTTTAAATATATTATACAAGAACAACATGTCAACCTACTAGAGACCAAATGGGAATATAATTCACCGACTCCAGATATTTTCATATCAGAGGGTTCGGCTCTGTGGCATTTCTAATTGAACCTATAAATCCTACCGATCCCTCAATATAAATATTTAAAAAATCCTTTGTAATCCTACATGTATTTAAAATGACTGATTTTTGCATTTTTATATACAAATTCTTTGACAAATCTAATATGCTTAAATTTTGAATCAGATTCCTAGGTATTATGCCAGTGGCCGAAATAACAAATGGCAATATTTTTATAGTCCGAGAATGCCAAATTCTTTTAATCTCATGTCCTAAATCTGTGTATTTTCTTATTTTTTCAGAAATAGTTTTTTGGATATTACAGGAATTTGGAATAGCTACATCAATTCAATTTCAATTCAATTTCAGTGCCGGCAACCCGGGCGTTTATTTATTATTAGTTATGTACAACATGATTTTTTTTCCTTACCCTCCTCACTAGACAAAGAGTCTGTTCTGAGGCTGGTAACTAACAATTTCTAATTACATAAAAACAAATAAGTGGTAAAAACATAAAAAAAAAGAAAAATATATATTATAGTAAAAATAATAATAATAAAATACGAGGAAAATCAGAATTTAAAAACAGAGTAGAAAATAGAAAATATATAATATTAGATATTAAGAATATTACTTATCTCTCTTCTTTCTTTGACATTCAACCAGTTCAAAAATCTTTTGAAAACCCAATTCAAATTATTAGATGCGACGTAGGTCTTTGTTTGGGCTACAAACTTATTGAATATATATGGTGCCAAGTAAGATTCATGTTTTTTTGCAAAATTTGATTTGATATATGGTACTTGTAATTGATTGTGTGTGTTTGCTCTTGTGTATTGCGAGTGAGTTATGAAGTGTGGTGATATTTTTATGCAGTTTTTGTGGATGATCTTCTTTATGTATAGTTTATTTATGTCTAATAGGTTATTGTTGATCATTATCTGTTCTGTCGGATGTTGATAAGGCTTTCTAAACATAATTCTGATTATTGTTTTATGATTAATTTTAAGTGATTTGAGGTGAGTCTCTGCTGCTGCTCCCCATACTGAAATACCATACATTAGAATACTTTGACAGAGTGCATAATATATATTTTTTAGCTGAGGTAGTGACATAATGTTTCGAATTGTTTTGAAGATGTAAGAGAGTTTCCGTATTTTTTTTGTAATTAGGTTAATTTGGAGATCCCATTTTAAGTTATTGTCAACAGTTAAACCGAGATATTTAATATTTTGCGCATAATCAATTTTGTCACAAACACAGCGTGAGTTAGTTAATGAGGTAACTGTGCAGGGGTGAAGATGTAGTTGTGGGCGACTATCTGGCTGACCAGCTAATGTTTTACTGAAAGTTAAGTATTTTGTTTTAGAAATATTTAGTGTCAGTAGATTATTTATTATTGACATAAGTGATTATTGACATAAATTAAATAAGTGATTAAATAAGTGATTATTGTTAAATAATAAGTGATTAATAATATTAATATAATAATAAGTAATAATTAATATAATATTAATAATTAATATTATATTAATTAATATAATATTAATATAATATTAATATAATAATAAGTAATAATAATAATAATTAATATAATAATAATTAATAATAATAATAAGTGATTAATAATATTATAATGATTAATAATATTGTTAATAATAAGTGATTAAATAAGTTATTAAATAAGTGATTATTGACATAAATGACATAAGTTATTTTTTTAATTTTGTCATGTAAAACTATATCAGGTCTATTATGACTAATTGTTCTGTCTGTTAGTATAGTTTTATCATAATATATTTTATAAAATTCATTTTCTAAAAATGAATTTGGTTCATATTCATAATATGGTACTATATTACGGCAGTCAATCAAGTTATGTTTAATTACCAAACTTTGGTGAATTATTTTTAAAACCTGATTGTGCCTAAATGTATACTCGGAAGGCGCTAATATAGAACATCCCGATATAATATGTTCTATAGTTTCGGGAAAAGCCAAACATTTTCTACATAAATCATCAATTTGATTTATATCTTTGATTATATGCTTTCTATAATTTTTAGTATTAATGACTCTATCTTGAATGGCAAGCATAAATCCTTCTATTTCTGCGCTCAACTCTCCAATACTCAACCATTTGTTTGACGAAAGTTTGTCAACATACGTTTGGTTGAGATAATTGAAGTGTTTTGCGTGAATAATTTTATTTGACCAGGAATCTAATAATTCCTGGTTAGTATTTATAAGAATGTTGGCATTCTCGTCATATAAATTTAAAGGTGTAATATTTCTATCTGCCTTGCAAATTATTTTGTGCATTTCTGAGCTATTAGCTTTCCTATGGAAAAAATTTCTAAGCATTTCTACCTGATTGTGTTTCAAAGATGTTATTTTGACTACACCCCTACCTCCTAAATTTCTAGGTAAATTAATTCGTTCTATAGCTGAATTTGGATGATGGCAATTAAATTTTGTTAACGTAGTTCTAATTAATCGTTCTAAACTATCTAAATCTGTATTGGACCATTTAATTATGCCAAATGAGTACGTTAGTAGAGGTATTGCCCAAGTATTTATTGCTTTTACTAAATTTTTAGCAGATAGATTGCATTTTAAAATTTTTCTGATCCTAGTTTGAAATTTAATCCTAATATCATTTTTAATACTAGTGTGATCTAATCTATTCGATTGCGGGTATCCTAAATATTTATAAACCTCATCCCCTTTCATACTTTGAATTTTGAAATTTCTAAATATACCCTCGTCTCCATCTACAATAATAATATATTTAAAAGGTAAGAAAATAGTAGTACCGGGCATTTCAATAAAAAGAGGGATTTTTCAAGGAGACTCATTGAGCCCTCTTTGGTTTTGCTTAGCATTGAATCCCCTTTCTAAAATGTTAATTAAAAGCAAGTTTGGAATAAAAATTAAGGGTAATACAAGAGAGAGTAGTATAGTTTCACATCTATTATATATGGATGATATAAAATTATTTTCAAATTTTGAATCAAATTTAGAGAAAATGATTAAGGTAGTTAAAATTTTTTCAGATGATATTAAAATTACTTTTGGTTTAGATAAATGTAAAACTATCCATATAGAGAAAGGCAAAATTGTAGATGGAGACGAGGGTATATTTAGAAATTTCAAAATTCAAAGCATGAAAGGGGATGAGGTTTATAAATATTTAGGATACCCGCAATCGAATAGATTAGATCACACTAGTATTAAAAATGATATTAGGATTAAATTTCAAACTAGGATCAGAAAAATTTTAAAATGCAATCTATCTGCTAAAAATTTAGTAAAAGCAATAAATACTTGGGCAATACCTCTACTAACGTACTCATTTGGCATAATTAAATGGTCCAATACAGATTTAGATAGTTTAGAACGATTAATTAGAACTACGTTATAAAAATTTAATTGCCATCATCCAAATTCAGCTATAGAACGAATTAATTTACCTAGAAATTTAGGAGGTAGGGGTGTAGTCAAAATAACATCTTTGAAACACAATCAGGTAGAAATGCTTAGAAATTTTTCCATAGGAAAGCTAATAGCTCAGAAATGCACAAAATAATTTGCAAGGCAGATAGAAATATTACACCTTTAAATTTATATGACGAGAATGCCAACATTCTTATAAATACTAACCAGGAATTATTAGATTCCTGGTCAAATAAAATTATTCACGCAAAACACTTCAATTATCTCAACCAAACGTATGTTGACAAACTTTCGTCAAACAAATGGTTGAGTATTGGAGAGTTGAGCGCAGAAATAGAAGGATTTATGCTTGCCATTCAAGATAGAGTCATTAATACTAAAAATTATAGAAAGCATATAATCAAAGATATAAATCAAATTGATGATTTATGTAGAAAATGTTTGGCTTTTCCCGAAACTATAGAACATATTATATCGGGATGTTTTATATTAGCGCCTTCCGAGTATACATTTAGGCACAATCAGGTTTTAAAAATAATTCACCAAAGTTTGGTAATTAAACATAACTTGATTGACTGCCGTAATATAGTACCATATTATGAATATGAACCAAATTCATTTTTAGAAAATGAATTTTATAAAATATATTATGATAAAACTATACTAACAGACAGAACAATTAGTCATAATAGACCTGATATAGTTTTACATGACAAAATTAAAAAAATAACTTATGTCATTGATGTAGCTATTCCAAATTCCTGTAATATCCAAAAAACTATTTCTGAAAAAATAAGAAAATACACAGATTTAGGAAATGAGATTAAAAGAATTTGGCATTCTCGGACTATAAAAATATTGCCATTTGTTATTTCGGCCACTGGCATAATACCTAGGAATCTGATTCAAAATTTAAGCATATTAGATTTGTCAAAGAATTTGTATATAAAAATGCAAAAATCAGTCATTTTAAATACATGTAGGATTACAAAGGATTTTTTAAATATTTATATTGAGGGATCGGTAGGATTTATAGGTTCAATTAGATATGCCACAGAGCCGAACCCTCTGATATGAAAATATCTGGAGTCGGTGAATTATATTCCCATTTGGTCTCTAGTAGGTTGACATGTTGTTCTTGTATTTATTGAATGAAATTTGCAAGATTATAACTAAAAAAAGTTGATCAGTGTTATGTTTACAGTGTTTTAACTGCACAGAAAGAGCTCTATTTTTTGTTAGGAGGGGGGGGGCGCCACCAAGAGATTTCGCACCACCTAATAATTTAGCTAGGGCCGCCCCTGAACGTACCCAAATTTGGGATGCCAAAGTGTTACTGGTTTCAAACGGGAGCAGTTGGGACTCTTGTGAGGTATTCACATAAAAAAAAAAAACAAAATTGGTTATTAGGTTCTTAATTTGGGTAAACTAAGCAATTGATTCAGCATATTTTGATTGAAACGAAACTGACGCAAATAATACATAAAGAATACATATAAAAAAAAAAAATGTCGCCAAAGGAATCGTTTTACACGGGAAATTCTGAACTTCGAATAAAAATGGAATTTCAATGCATCATTAACCTCCTATCCAAACCTTCGTTGGTCGAAGATCCAAACGTAATTTGTTGTTTCTTATAGTAATTAAGTTATTTATTTATTATTATTATTATTTATTTGGCTTTCACCCATTAAGGGTGATCTTGGCCATTTCTTAAAGTTAGTTTCATATTTTAAAAATTATTTACATTTTCAGTTTTTTTTAAATTAGTTAAATTTTCAGTTTTATACATGGAATATATAAATTATATCAGCAAATATAGTCAATGGGCCAAGACAAACATTCGTTTGATTAGAAATGTAGTGTAATTCCCAAAATCTGTGCCCAATAAAAGTGGAGCGGTTAGCGAAGTATCTACTTTTGAATGCATTATTTTCCAATTTTAATTATTATTTCGTATGGTTTAAATCTTTAAATTGAAATGAAATACATAATGTATTTGGTAATGATGAAAGTATGACGGAATAGGCAATATTTAAGAAAAAAACATTAGTGTGGAGTAAACAGGTACGGTTAAATACTAGCAATACATAACAAACATAGCGATGCCTTCATCTGAAATTGCGTATTTTGCCGAAAAGTAGAAGATTACAAGCCCAATAAAAAAAATTAAAATAAGTTTTGCTAGAGTTCAAAAATTTCCCTACATTTGTGCTAATTTCCCCTTTCCCCAGAAAATACTTTTTCTCCCCTAGATCTAGGGAAATTTCCCTAGACATCCCAACCCTGGCGAGCCACCTTTGTTCGATGTGAGTATAGTAACAAAAACTTTGAACATTGGTAGCATACTTCGAGAAAGTGACGTTTGTTTACATTATTCGTAACGGGATTTTGCCGCTCCGAATTCTAGTTCAAGGAGATGAAATAAATATTTGGTTATTTAGTTATACGCGTTGATGCGACTTTAATTTGATTGAATCTTCAAAATGCCGGTAAGCAAACTACAAATTCTATTTAAATTTAACAAAATTTAAATTCTAAGCGCAATGTGATTGAATTACGAAGTAAATTTCTCCCCTTTTTAAACTTTTCTTACGAACTTTATTATTTCTGTAACACCTAATTCTCCCAAACTTGCAGGTTTCAAAAGGAACGAATACAGATGAAGACATTATAAACCGATCTAACAAACAAAAGTTTACTTTGCACATTGTTTTGTCATTATGCACATTATTTTTAAGTGTTCTGTTTGGTGTTCACTTCAGTCAGAAACCAATGCAACAAAGCTGTGATAAATTAGTACAAGAAGTAGAAATTGTAGAAAAGAAGCCAATATACTGGGTGTTTAGTCAGCATTCCAATGTGGAGAGCAAATCTGGAATCTTAAAGCATGTCCATTTAGTTCTGGACAGAATCGGATTCGATTATGGTACAAATCAATCGGATTGGGATCTGCTATGGTCACACGACTACCCGTTTCGCACTTTATACCAGCACATCAAGTCCATGAAACCAAATCAATTAGTGAATCATTTTCCTGGAACGGGATATATAACTAACAAAGTTGATTTCGCTACTTCAACTTCAAAATACATTCCAAAAGCATTCAAAATACCGCAAGACAACGATAAACTACTAGAATATGCCTCTTTGAAACCCGACGCGTTATTTGTCCATAAAGACAATCAGCACAGAGGAGTCACCATAGAAAAAATATCTGAAATAGATTTGAAAAAGGATGGAAACTTTGTTCAAGAGTATGTGCAAAAACCTTATTTGGTCGATGGGCATAAGTTTGATATTGGAGTTTACACCATTGTGACGTCTGTTGATCCGTTGCGTGTTTACATTTATAAAGGAGACGTTCTATTCAGGTAAAATCTCATTGCAATTCAGTTAAAAAATTCAAATATTGCTTGATGGAAACTAGGTATACAACGTGTCCGGAAACTCGTAGTACAAGCGGGAAACTGGTGAATCTACATCACGTAGAGAACCCAAAAAACTTATTTTTTTCGATCTAAGAATTTCGATTTTAATATTATTTTTTTTCTATTTTTCCATTTTTTCGGCAACTAAAGGGTTAAAAAAAATTTTGTGCCCGGTTTACCCTTCGTTGCATTTTATAAGACATTACACAGCTGAAATCAACCCCCAAGTGAACAATTTTTTCAAATTTTTCCAAAATAATTCCAACTTCGGACCCGATTTACTCGAAAACGGAAGCTCAAATCGAAAAAAGTTATACCACAAAATCGACTCCAAATGTGATGTGGAGTCTCCAGTTTCCCGCTTGTACTACGAGTTTCCGGACACCTTGTATGTAACACATTTGTTTAGGTACTGTCCATCGAAGTATTACCCGTTTGATGCGAAGGACCTGGACAAGTATGTGATCGGAGATGATTACCTCCCCACTTGGGAGGTTCCTTCCCTGGCCCCCCTCTACACGGCCATGGGCTACGGAATGAAGGATTCCTTCGAAGCTTATGTCAGGGAACAGGTAATTCACTATATTAGTCTTCAATGTTATGATTATAATATTGACCCCCGAATTTACAGTAGTACATCAAAATGAAGTCAACACCTCCTTTGAAAAGACATTAAAAGTGATGAAAAAAATTGATTAATTGGTTACGTTAGTTGTCATGGGGTATTTTTCAAAAAAAAAAATCATTACTTTAATGACTTCAAAGAGAAGTTGAGTTGATTCTGAGTTGGCATGGAACCAGCCCGTATAACTTTTGTGAGGTGTAAAATATTAATTGTTTTTGTGTTTAATTCGTAGAACTCCATTTTAATTTTTAGAAATTTAATTAAAATTAAATTCGATAATGTTATTATCGAGTTCTGCAAGGTTAGTGTTTTAGTTACAGCTGTTTCGACGTGTAAGGTCATTTTCAAACTGTGGTTAAGCCACGTACGGACGACTTATTTATAAGATTTTAAATGTCAATTTTTAAAGGTGTCTAAGTTGATTTATTACTTTATTACCGGTTAAACCAATTTGTAGAGACACTAATTGAGAGAGTGCTAATGTGGGATTCGGAGTATTTCCCTTTGGTTTGCCTTGCACTAAGTGTAAGGGTTTTCTTAATTGATTTAGAATGACGTTATTGCTATGACTCATTTATATTTCTTAGGTTTGGTAAACATACTAAGTAGTGGGGAATAAATAATTTTCCTTACTTTATTAATTAGCGTTATGTTGGGGTCATTCGTTCGTTTATTGATTTCTAATTGTTCAAGCAAATTTAAACTAAGACCCTTTCGTTCAATATGTAATGGTTTTGGCTGGTTATTTTTAAGTGGAACGTGATTATTCACTAAGATAAAGGCTTTAAATATAAAATCCCTAGCGAATTATCATGCAAACAAATAGAATCATTAGCTATTGATACAGAAATGTCTCTGCGCAAAGTGGAAAATAATAACTTAACAAAACACATTACGGCAGTTATTTTAGAAAAAACGTTAAAATCGATAAAAAATAAAAATAAATATTTTATCAGTAAAGAAAACCAAACATTAAATGAAATTAAAAATAAAATTAAAGATAATAATCTAACTATAACCAAAGCCGATAAAGGTAATTCTATAGTAATTCTTGATAGAATAGATTATATCAGTAAGGTGGAAGACTTCTTGTTACCAGAAGATTTTAAAATTCTAACTAAAGACCCAACCAATAAAATTGTCAATAATGTCAACATCCTTATAAACAGTTGTAACGCCATATTTCCCACCGAATGGTCCAAGAAAAATGTCAGGGTTATGAACCCAAGAGCCCCAGCTTTGTATGGCCAACCTAAAATTCACAAAGTTAATATTCCCGTAAGACCCGTTGTATCCTTTATTAATGCTCCTACAACAAACTTAGCGAAAAGACTTAACTTCATCTTCAAAAAATATACTAATTTTTCACCACGATACAGCGTAAAAAATTCGATAGAACTTGTTAATAAAATTAAAAATTTTGATCTTAAGCATAACTGTCAATTCCTTTCTTTAGACGTAAAATCCTTATTTAGCAATATTCCCATTGAAGAATGCCTTAAAATAATTGAAAATATCTTGGAAAAATGTAACATCAACCCGGTAATAAGAAAAGAGTTATTCCAGCTCATAAAAAAATTTGCGTAAAAACAAATTATTTCCTTTTTAATGATACATTCTATGAACAAAATGATGGTCTCCCCATGGGGTCACCATTAAGTCCACTTCTCGCAGAGATATTTATGGATTATATTGAAAATATAATGCTTAAATCTCCCTTAGCAAAACACATAATATATTATGTCAGATATGTAGACGACATCTTTATTTGTAGGAACGGCACCAACCGACAGTTAGATATCTTTACTAACTGGGCCAACACCATTAATAATAAAATCTGCTTCACAGTTGAACATGAGATCGAAGGTAAAATAATTTTTTTAGATCTGACAATTGGTAGAAGTAATAATAAACATACCTTCGAAATATTTAGAAAACCAACGTTTACAGATACTACGATAAATGCAAATTCAACTCATCCTTGGTCCCACAAATTATCAGCTTACCATTCAATGGTACATCGACTCATTAACATTCCTTTAGATCAGGGGCGGGGAACCTTTTTAGCGTCGCGGGCCATTTGGATGTTCATACTTTAACCCGCGGGCCGCAATCCGATTTCTGCCTCGGGGGGGGGGGGGGGGGGGGGGGGGGGTGAGCCGCATTCCAATCAAAGAACTGGTTTTACTGTATCTAATTAAAACAAATAGTTACCTAACTGCCAACACTCTTTAATTATAGCTACACTCAGAACATGCAAATGTTTTTCCCGAAATTCTGGCTGCATATAGTCTGCAACCAGAATTTTAAAACTGCACTTTGAACACGAGAATGGTTTCCATCAAAATCCATCATCAAATGAAATCACAACTGAAATTTTAGATTAAATTTGCATGCGGGGAATTAAAACTACACTCAGAACATGAGAATTCTAGCAGCTTAAAGTAAGAAACTAAAATTTTATAAATGCACTTCCAACATAAGAAATGCGTCAGCAAATGAAATAACACCTGATGCGTTTTCGTTGCATTCTTAACACAGAACTGGTTTTAATTACAGATTGAATCTGAACGCGGGGAATTAAAACTATACTCAGAACGTGAGATTGCTTTCCTCCAATACTGGCAGCATATATGCAACTACAAATTTATAACTGCATATTTATGCACTTCACACATTTATTTTTATGCACTTCACATACGAGAACGGTTTGAACCTGAAATTTGTTCGTTGCATTCTTAACACAGAACTGGTTTTAATTATAAAGTGAGTTTGTATGCGGGGAATTAAAACTCCACTCAGAACATGAAAATGGCTTTCCTCCAATTCTGGCAGCACAAAGAACACAACTAGCATTTTATAAATGCACTTCTAATACGAGGAATGTGTCAAAATATGAAACCCCGGAATTTTTTCGTTGCATTCTAAACACAGAACTGGTTTCAGTTATTGGGTGAATCTATTTGCAGAGACTTAAAATTACTGAGTGTAGCCATTTTACTGAGTTTATAAAAATGGCTTTTCTCTAATACTCAGTTTCAGTTTCAGTGCCGGCAACCCGGGCGTTTATTTAGTTTCATGGTTATTTACATTGTTTTCTTTTCTTTTACCCGCCTCACTAGACAAAGTCTGTTCCGAGGCGAGTAAATCACATATTATGTTTGTTCCAAAAGAAATGTGTGTATTTAAACAAATATATATGTAAAAAGATAAAAAAGATAAATTATATGTTGGTATATTAAATATTTACATACATACTTTGTTTTTTAGATAAAAGTAAATTAAAATTTTGTGACAGTTGAATATAGCGGTTACATAATAGAAGTAATAATTAATAATTAATCATAATAATTAATATTGCAAAATTGCAGTTTCTCGTATTTGTTTTATTTGAATATTATATAATTTCGTGAGAACTTGTATGAAATGTTATTTATTTAGAATATTTTGAATGTCTGTTCTTTCCTTTTCATTCAGCCATATTACAAATCTTTTGAAAAGCCAATTCAAATTATTTAGGGTGACGTAAGTTTTTGTTTGTGTTAGGAAGGTATTGAAAATGTGTGGTGCTAGGTAAGATTCGTGTTTTTTTGCAAAAGTTGATTTGATATGGGGAACTTGAAAGTGCTTATTAATTTTTGCTCTTGTGTTTTGCGAGTGAGGTATGTGGAGGTGTGAAGTTTTGATACAGTTTTTGTAAATGATCTTCCTTATGAATAGTTTATTTACGTCTAGTAATTTGTTTTTGATCATTAGCTGTTCCGTCGGATGTTGGTAAGGTTTATAAAACATAATTCTAATTATTGTTTTGTGATTTATTTTAAGAGAATTGAGGTAAGTATCTGCTGCTCCTCCCCAAACTGAAATTCCATATGTTAAAATACTTTGACAGAGTGCGAAATATATATTTTTTAGTTGATTTAATGACATGATGTTTCGTATTGTTTTGAAGATGTATGATAATTTTCGTATTTTTTTTGATAATATATTAATATGGAGATCCCATTTTAGTTTATGGTCAACAGTTAAACCTAGATATTTAATATTGTCTGCATAAACAATTTTGTCACAAGTACAGCATGTGTTATTTGACGAAATATTGGTGCAGGGGTTAAGATGTAGTTGTGGTTGGCTATGTGGTTGACCAGCCTTTGTTTTGCTAAAAGTTAAATATTTTGTTTTTGAAATGTTCAGTGTTAGTAGATTGTTTTGTAGCCATTTATTTACTACAGTCATCCCTGTTTCTGTGTTTTTGAATACCTTTTCCCATGATTGTGCCTTGAACAAAATTGCAGTGTCGTCTGCATAACTGATTACTTTGTACTCAATTTTTCCTAGGTTTATCTCAGTTAGACTATTTATATAAATGAGGAATAGTATGGGACCCAAGACGCTGCCTTGTGGTACTCCATACCTGATATCTGCTTTGTCACTGCTGTATTTATTTATTTTTACTATTTGTTGTCTCTTTTCAATGTAGCTGACAAACCATTTTAGCGGTTGACCAGTTATACTGATATTTTTGAGTTTTTGTAGTAGTAAGTTATGCGAAATAGTGTCGAAAGCTTTTGCTAGGTCTAAGAATACCCCTATCACCTTTGATCCGCCATCTATGCTTTTCACTATGTAGTTGGTTAATTCTGATAAAGCATCTTCTGTACCCATTTTGGCACGAAATCCAAATTGGCGGCTTGAGAGCAGGTTGTGTTTTTCAAGGTACGCAAGTAATCTTTTTTTCATGGCTTTTTCTAGAAGTTTAGATAGTGAGTTTAGCAGAGTGATTGGTCTGTAGTTTAATATCAGAGTTTTGTCTCCCGATTTATGTATTGGAGTGATACAACCTATTTTTAAATGATCAGGGACAATTCCGAGCCTAAAACTTTGGTTGAAAATGTGTTGAAGCGGTATAAGTATGTATTCTCGTAGATTTATCAGTATTTGATTGGAAATGTTATCCGGTCCCATCGCGCTATTTGGTTTGAGAGATTTAATAAGATCCGAGATTTCCTTTGTATTTACTTGATAAGCATTGAACGAGTGATTTGGTCGTATGGAAGAGCAAAGTTTGTATAAAGAGTCTTCTGATGTACAGTTTTTTTGAAGAATTTTTTCCGCTAGGGTAGAGCCAACTTTTGCGAATTCAGTGTTAATAAAATTAGCTATTTTATTAGGTTCATTGTTTGTTAAGACTTTGTCTCCGTTTATTAATAGTTCTTTGATATGTGAATCTTTCTTCGGAGTGGAATAAGTAATATTTCTTACAATTTCCCAAATTTTTTTAGGATCATTTTTGGCGATTTTTATTTCTTTTTTGTAATATTTGTATTTGGCTTGTTTAATTAACTTATTACACAGGTTTCTATACAGTAAGTAATCTTGCTTTATTTTGTTATCATTCGGGTTTTTGTGGACTCGCATATGCATTGCATCTCTTTTATGAATACTGTTGACTATTCCTTTCGTGATCCATGGTGTTATTTTTTTTTCTTTATGTGTGTAGTTCTTTTGTGGATTTTTTGTGGTGTGTTTGGTTATGTAGGTTTCAACCGTATTTATAAATGTGTCCAGCGCTGTGTTTGGGTTTATTTCATTTAGTACATTAGTCCAAGGTTCATCGTGAATATCCGATTTTAGGGACTTAAAGTTTATTTTGTCTTTCATGTTGTCATTTTTGTTTTTACTTTGTTCTTTGTTAAGAAGTATGTTTAATGTAGTTGTGAAATGGTCAGTGACAGTTGAGCGAATAATGGATGAAAAAGTTTTTTTTCTGGTTTTAGCAAATATATGATCGATGCAGGATTCGGAGTGTGATGAAGTTCTTGTTGGCGAGTTTATTGTAGATTTAAGTCCGTAGTGAGTAAAAACATTTAAGAATTCCGTAGTTTTTGGTTGGCAGTTTAATATGTTAATATTCATGTCACCAGCAATAATTATTTGTTGAGTTTTTTTATGTTTTTCAAGAAATTTATTTAAGGAATTTAAGAAAGGGGCGAGATTGTTGTAGCATGGTGGTCTGTATATAGCAAATATAGAAAGACATGGGCCAAGTGATATTTGAATGCAGTTTGCTTCAGTTATGTTAATTTCTGATATGGAAGATTTTATTGAATCTTTGACAAAGATTACTATACCATCATTTTGATTTAAGTGTCTTGTGGTCTGGAATGTGGTATAGTCATTTAAGTTTAAGTTGGTGTAAGAATCACCTAACCAGCATTCACTTAGGATAATGATATCGAAACTTATATCTATTTCATTTAGTAGGACACAGAAACTATCAAAGTTCTTTTGAATACTTCTTATGTTTTGACATATTATGCTTAAACTGTGTTTTCCTGAGACAAGGATTTTGTATTCTTTTGCTTGGTTAAAAGTGTATTCTGTGTTATTTATTGTTTCCAAGTCAAAATTCAGTGCAGAAACCATTTGTTACAAGGATGAAAAATAGAAGTTTTGGATGGAAAGCCATACATGATAACGTACATAAGATTTGGGAATGTTTAGGGTTATTATTAAGTACGAAGTAATATAAGGATACAGTTTGGCGCCTGTTTCAGGAACAATTTCTGGTTGGTTTTCCTCTAGTTGTTCTTCAATGAGGTTGGTGGTATTTTCTGAGTTTAATTGAATTGCTTGCGAGTTGATTGATCGAAGGCGAATATATACTCGCCTTGTTGTACTCCATAAGTAGAAGAAAAGGTAGTTTCTTGCAAATAGTTTGTAGAGATATAGTCTTCTTGTTGTGTGCGTGGCTAGATGTCTAGATGGTTCATGTCGTCTTTCGTATCCTGTTTTGTTAATGTTCCGTCTTACTTTATTTTTCTCTGTTTTTTTATTGGAATTTTTATCTGTTTCCAAAAACTCATCTCGATCATTTGTATTTTTAAATTTGATTATAATCAGTTTTGGAGTTGCATTTCTCAGAGATGCTAGTTTTTTTGGTATATCAGGTATTGGTATATTACGGTTAATTACCGTTAAAAAATTGGTTTTTATTTTTGTAGAAGCCATAATAAACATATTGAGTAAATAGTGTACTAAGTTTTTTATTTTTAATTTTTTTCTTTTTAAATCATCTTAGTATGTAAATCGTTTAGGTGTCTTATTTCAACCACCTTTGAGTCATTTGTTTTCCTTACCAAAATTTTTCCCGATTTTACCCATACATACTTAAATTCTTTTTCTTGTGCCCTTTTTCTGACATTCCAGTGTAGATTTTTATAATAAGGTGTTAGTGCTGCATTGAGGTAAACGTGTTGGGCTCCTTCCCCGTTGAATTTTTTTATCGGATCACTATATTTAGCAGCTAGCATGGTGTGAGCTTTTGTGATGTCTGCGAAATTAATCGTGATTTTTTTTTGATCATTTAATTTGTTGGTTATGATTTTGTAGGTATCCTCTGGTGCCATTTTGACGCCCGCGAGCTCCACGATCCGCGTCACAGTATGGACTGGGGATAAGTTGTCTTGAAATTTTATACCGTTAATTTCTATACTGTTCAATAGGGCTGTTTGTTCCAGATCTGCCAGGTGAACTTCTACTGCAGCCAATCTTTTTTCTTTTTCGGCTAGTTCTTCCTTGAGTTTATTTACTTGATTTGGTGTATCCATGATTTTTGACAGTTTGTGTATTATGTCATCGTATTTTTCGTTAACGAAGTTAGTAAAGCTTTTTATTTCTTGTAGCTCTGATGCAATTTTGTTGAGCATAACTTCCTTCATTTCTTCAAATTTGGAATTGATAAATTCCAAGATGGAGTCGCTGTCAATGTTAATCATCGACTGATGAGCCTCCGACGGAGAGTCCATTGTGCCAGGCGCGGTTGTTATTGGTGATGATGTTGTCAGTACTTTCTTCACATTCGAGAACTTGCTGCGAGATTTGGACATTTTCTTGATGTTATATTTAATTACCTATTTAATTCGTTGGAAAATTTCAATTTTTTGTTCATAAATGCCCCTTATTAAAATAATTAAAATTTGAATTATATAATTTAGTTGTTTAGTCTATGACAAAAACGGCACTTGTTTTTCACAAATTCAAATCCATAAATTGTCTTTGGTTAACAATGACTTGTAATTTGGCATATATTTATTTTAGCAAAATGTGTAGTTATTTTACACTGCCACTACCGGATAAACTGTCACTTTGTTTTACGTTACACTGGTTTTTTGGTTTTTATTGGATTACTGTGTAGATTTGCTTAATTGTCACTTATTTTGGTATAAAGTTTGGAGCTGTCAGAATCAGCTGTTGTTTGTTTACGGTTATCCATAGATACTGGAAGCAAAAAAGCAACTAGAATTTTAAAAGTGCACTTCAAAAACGAGAACGGGTTTCTACCAAATGCGTAAGCAGACGAAACCACACATGGAATTTTTTCATTGAATTTTTTCATTGCACTTGCACACAAAACTGTTTTTTTCCGTCAGAGCGAATTGGATTGTGAGTCCCCAGTTTTAATTAATAATGCACCTAGAACAACAAAATGGTTTTACCTTCGAAATGCATTATGGTTAGCAGATAAATCCGCAACAGGAATTTGCATTGTAATAACAAGATTGGTTTTACCTTTAGAATGATTCTGCATAGGAGTCCACTAGAACACCAGTTTTAATTAACTTGTACTCTGATTACGTGGTTTTCTACATTTTGTAGCATATACTATTGTCCGCAATATAATTTTATATTTATTTAACTAATTAAAATAAATTACATGTAGTGATTTTTTTATGCCAGAAGTGTGGCAATTATTATGGCAAAAATGTTTGTATTATATACAAAATGTTAAGGGACGTGCTTGACTTAATATAACCAGTGATTCCTGACTTTATTTGGGAAGATTGTTATATTCAGCTTTTAGTTCATCATCGCTTTGTAATTGAATAATTTCGTGCTGCAGATTATCAGGCACATTCGATGGTTCGACGTTGAACGGTGTAGCAAATATGTTCAAATCCGTGTGCTCTCTTTTCACGTCCTTAAATCGTTCATTAAATGCCTCACTTAATTTCTGTGATGACCGTGGCCGGTTACCATCATGATATTCTGGACTCCTTGGGATGATGGATCCAGATTCTTCTGATTATGATCTCAGTACAGGTATTGTCAATAAATAGATGTAGGTAGTCTATTGTGGTTTATTCCGAGATTGGTTACAACGATGTTTCGTAGGAAGTCTGATGCAAAGAGGACAATAGACAGCAATCACACTCTTTTATATGTTCCTCATGCTGTCTCACTCATACACGCATGTCTCTTTCTTACTACAAGACATACGTTCACCACAATTTCGCGCAATTACCAGCGTATTCAAACGATGTAGAAGGCTTTTGTCCTTGCAGTGTTGGAAAATGCGTTGTGTTATTCATTTCGTGGTACTTTCCACAGCCTTAATTTAGTTTCAAATGATTTCACGTTTCACTCAGCTTCAACTTTTCTTTTCTTTGTAGTTGTCATTAATAGGATTTTATTGATTTATTATCCACTTTACTTCCGCAACGTCGACTAGAAAATAATTTTTATGACAGACTGCCTAAGATTCCCCTCCGAATAGAGTTGCTATCAATCCTGATATATCGGGACTGTCGCGTTCAAGAAAATTAAAAGTTCCGATGGAATTTCACTAGCCACAATAACAAATTAAAATAAAAGTAAAGTGGGAGGTTTTATCACGTTTTCATTGGTATCTAAATAACTTGCTAGTAACAATTTTGTAATGACGTCTTAAAAATGCATCTGAAACACCGCGAAAAACCCATCCCGTTCTGTGTAATTTTTTGTGGTTCTTTCAGCAGGCCGCGCCAAAAGTGCCCGCGGGCCGCAGGTTCCCCACCCCTGCTTTAGATAATAAAGCATACGTAAAAGAAAAGGAAACTATTAAAATAATCGCGATTAATAACGGCTATGAGGCAAAAAACATTGAGAAAATAATAAAAAACAAGAAATACAAAAATAAAATTAATTTAATATATCCGGTACATGACAAAAAAATAGAAAAATTTGCATGTCTCGAATTCCTCGGCCCAATATCTTTAAAAATTGCAAAAGAAATTAAAAAATGTGGTTTAAATATAGCTTTTAGAACCAATAATAATATGGGAACAAGCCTTAAAAACTCAAAAAGTAGAAATCCTAAACTCAATAATGGTGGCATATATGAATTAAAATGTGACCACGCCGACTGTAACGCTACTTACATCGGACAAACAGGTAGGGCATTCTCAACTAGATTCAAAGAACATATAAATTGTTATAAAAATAAAAACACCTCTTCAAAATTCGCCGAACATCTCTTAGTGAATAATCACGTTCCACTTAAAAATAACCAGCCAAAACCATTACATATTGAACGAAAGGGTCTTAAATTAAATTTGCTTGAACAATTAGAAATCAATAAACGAACGAATGACCCCAACATAACGCTAATTAATAAAGTAAGGAAAATTATTTATTCCCCACTACTTGGTATGTTTACCAAACCTAAGAAATATAATGCACTTAAATGAGTCATAGCAATAACGTCATTCTAAATCAATTAAGAAAACCCTTACACTTAGTGCAAGGCAAACCAAAGGGAAATACTCCGAATCCCACATTAGCACTCTCTCAATTAGTGTCTCTACAAATTGGTTTAACCGGTAATAAAGTAATAAATCAACTTAGACACCTTTAAAAATTGACATTTAAAATCTTATAAATAAGTCGTCCGTACGTGGCTTCACCACAGTTTGAAAATGACCTTACACGTCGAAACAGCTGTAACTAAAACACTAACCAAAAAACTTGCAGAACTCGATAATAACATTATCGAATTTAATTTTTATTAAATTTAAAAAAAAAAAAAAGGTGTAAAATACATATTGAATTGTGATAAATTGAACGTGTTTTTTTTCTTTCGCAGGGCAAAGATCCATCAGTTATTTGGGAGCAAATAGATGAATTTATTGCAGAGATATTCTTGGATAAGGAGCATCTAATTGTTTCTGCTGTAAGTAAAACAGTCTATATTGTAGAATACTAACATTAATACTACTGTTACAGCGACAACTCCTATGAAAGTTGCAAAGCTTTCACTAGCTTTCAACACAGTTACATGAAACATAGTGACGCAATTGCGCTGGTTCTCGCAATGCCAACTATTAGGTTTTGTTTGTGATTATATTATTTGTGTAATTGCAACAACAATATGAAACTGATTCTTATTTTATGGGAGCCTGCTAAAACTAATTTTGAAGCACAAAATGTAGGTGGACCTCCAAATAATATTTATTTATGGTAATTAATAAAGACAATTATTAATAAAAATAAATGGAAAGCTTCCTTCATTTTCAGCTTAACCCCTCAGAACTCAGGCCTATTTTGTCGGAAGTTCAAAATATTTCTGCTTTGCAATAAAATCCAAATTAAGTAGAATATTTCTGAACGCATCCAAAAACTAAAAACTATTTTTGGAAGTTGATGATGATTTCAAATTTTATAATTCGAAATAAACATAAACATATAATTTTTTAAATATAAAAATTTTGAATGCAAACATAAAAAACTTGAACTAAAATTACTGATAATGAAAAAAAATAAAAACGCTCATTTTATTAGGCCAAAAATTTTTGAAAAATTTCCAAAGTTTTATAAATTTTTTTAAATTGCATTTGGAATCTTTGGTTTTATAAAGGTGTACATTTTAATTATTTTGCGGTTAACTTTTGGATTTAAATGGGAAGCGTGGTATTTCTAACACCGTTTAGATCATATTTCTAACCATTATTGCAAGGGAGACAACAATTTCTATGAGACTTTGTTCGGAAGAGTTGTTCGGAAAAGTGAACAAATTAGCCTGAGGGGTTAAAGTTTAAATAATTTCACATTGGAGGTATGGAAAGGTGTTTTTCTTACCAAATCAACACTTTCATATGTGTCACGGGAGTTAAATAAATGATTAGAATATTGTGATAGATTCTCTTTTTATTATAATAGTTAAACACAATCACAATATTAAATATCAGAAAGTTGCGGGGCTAAATCTGATAGCTGTACACACCAGGACAATTCGGAACGGAATGATTTTGCGGTAGCATTTGGAACTACATCTAGTCTTTCCGGTGTGACCAGCATTCAAAATTGCCAGTACATAAAATAAATTGTACATTAAACAGTACCTTGCCATATACCTCCCCCCCAGCATTAGAGTGCGGGAAAACATAATAAAATTTAAGTGGATTGCTGAAAAAAATTAAATACATAAGCTAGCAATCTGATATGGCAAAGCATGTGAACACTATTGCGGGGAGCATTTGGAACTACATCTAGTCTTTCCGGTGTGACCAGCATTCAAAATTGCCAGTACATAAAATAAATTGTACACTAAACAGTACCTTGCCATAGAGGTATTACGCAGTAAGTAAGTACAGTGTTTGTAAGCGCTCAGAGATGTCACGCTGATGTACCTAAATTGTGCATGTATTTATACAGTAAATGCATTGCATTGCCACTGCCAAAGCATAAACTGCCAATAAATACACAGAGGTGAAAGATATAAATGTACTGAACTGTTCTAAATCTAATCATAAAAAGCAATGATGTTGCATGTGTATTTCAATTTGTATATAATTATATCAAATTAAATGTTGTGTTCATAACTTTTCTACCATGAATTACTTTACCTTTCTCTTGGTGTTTTTATATTACCTTTACATAATGTTGTTACATATAGAGGCTTTTTTTCTTCTTTATCGTACGTCTTAATATATTTTTAAATTAAATAATGTTCAGATTGGTATATTTTTTTACCACACTAGAGATATAACGTCTCTTCTCAACATTGTTAAAGCTAAAATATTGTAAATCTTAATTACTAAACTTATTTTTTATTTTCACAAATCATGTTTCAAATGTGTATGTTTGTGGGTATGTTCTGTATAATAATGATAATGTAATGTAAACCAATAAACCTTGAACCTTAATATTTCCAGTTGAAGAACTTTCGCACCGGCGCCAACTTCTTCGAACTGATGCGCTTTGACTTTGTAATCGATGAGGACTTGAAGGTGTCAGCCCTGGAGGCCAATATGTCCCCCAATCTCAGTTCCGCGCACTACCCCCCCAACCAGCTGCTTTACGAGCAGGTCCTGTACAGCGTGCTGTCCCTCGTGGGGGCTGCCCGCTACACCAGAACTAACTCACTGGCTGATAGGTAATGATCATATTTCTGGAATCCTTCATTTATTTCTTTCTTTCCTAGGCCAGATAATTTAGCCTCCTTTGGCAATATAGATAATCTAGTATCCTAAATTAATCTTCCCAGCAAGCCTTGCATTGATATTCTCAGGTCAGTGGTTGAGTTGGCATCGCGTTTGGGTCCCACCCAGGCTTCCTGTGTCTGATTGACGTAAGTCCTCCATTTCGACACAAGCAACATTTTCCGTTTACTGTGGTGGTGGTAGGAGATTTTCAAATATTGTTGGGTCATTCAAAACATTTATAATAAGACCTTAAACAACCGGCTTAGTCATGGGGGCTCCATCGGAGCCAGAATTAAGTTTTTATTTATTTATTTTTCTTTGTTTTACAGTTTTTTAGAGAAAATGTGTCCTTACTGGGGTACCCCGTTCTAAGGACACATTGTACAAGTTTTCTTATTTGAATTATAAGTAAATACTTATGTTAGAATATTACCGAGGAAAATTATGAAGTTAAATCTAAAAGAAAGTACAAGACAAGCATTATTCTTTGTAAGGTTGCAAAATTGAATCTATTTTCTTCCTTCCCATGTCCATAATTCATATTTTTATGCTTCTTTTGAAGGCGGTTATTTTTTTTATGGTTTTCATTGCAAGAGGGAGTAAATTAAATAATTTTATAGAGAAGTATTGCAGGTTGGTAGAATCTATGTTGTAATGTAGATCTTGTGAATCGGCCCGAGTTTGTCTGTGTAAAGTTATCCTGATTTTTGAATGACATTAAATGTTTCATGACATTAAATTCAGCACTTTAAAAACATAGTCTGTAGTTAGCTTCTCAGAAGGAATATGTAATTGATCTTCTATTCCCCTTCAATGAAAGTGATTCTAGTCTTCTTCAATGAAAGCAATCTTCCCAACAGGTCTTGCATTGGGTGACCGGACAACTCAGAATCAACTCAACTCAACACCTCCTTTGAAAAGTCTTAACCCCCCCCTCCCCCCGGTGACCACATATAGTATATTCCAAGACCCACCCCCCCCTTCCTCCCCCTACAGTTTTCACATAGCAAATAGCAAATCATAAATATGGTTTTGAATCATTTCTTGCTAACAAAAAGTTTTAAAAAAATTTCATTTGCTGCTCGTGCGCCGGCGTGTCCTGATTTTGACACGCGATTTTGACCCTTATGTATAAAGAAAGTGTATGAAGAACACGGTCAGAATCGCTTGCTCTATTATCGCTCTTTACCATAGAGAAAACCGCAATTAGATTGGTGACTCCATATAATTTATATTAATGATTTACCGGAGCGCGGGAACGTGCGCAGTTCTTGCGCATGCGCGGGAAAAATTCTTTGGTCTTCAACTTTGACCTTTCTATGTACGAAATTTCTCAAGGACGCTGTCAGAATCGCCAGACATTGGGTGTCATGGCTGCCGCTTTTTGCGAACGCTAATTGGTTACAACCAACCCCATTTACTCGCGGCATTCAACGAGTTAATAAGACCATGTTACCAGGCATGGGGGCTCCTTTGAAGCCAGAGTTACGCCTCTCATAAGCTAGGCGTATTAATCAACTGTCAACCTCTATCTGTCAACCTCCTGTCTCACAGACCAATAATAATTAGTGCACCATTGCGCTATAGAGGTCATCAGAGTTTCGCTTACATTGTCTTCATTTATTTAAATATTGCAATTTGAGGTTTTACTCATAAAGTTAAAATAAAAAATGTTTTTTTTGCAATTGTTTTCTGTTTACCAGATAATATATCTTATTATTCATGTATAAATATTGTAAGAATTTTTCACAGAATAGCTAACTTTAACTAAAAAAAACTCCCATTCGGCAAACAAATATCAAAAAAATATATTTGTACGAATATAAACTTATTTTATTACTTCTACACAAACCTGAATACACACTCTACATGGAAAAAAACAATTCGAGGAGTTTTCAAATAAATAATGGCAGTGATACCCAAAAAAATGTTACATATTGTTATTTTTACCACTGACAGATGCTAAAAAGTGACCCGCCAAGTAATAGAAAAATCATTTACAGTTTCTTTGTACATAGTTAAAAGCGCATTTAAAATAAAAAGCAAAGATTTTTTACAGTTTATTTTTCTCGTAATATCATTTACTCATTATGAGAGGTGCTCGAGAGATGAGAGGTTCCACTGTAATTGTATTGGATGCAAAGACGTTATATACTGTAGACGTGGGGTAGAAATCTCAAAGTGGGAAGTCTAAAGCAAGGCAATTGCACTGGTCTCGATAACTAGTACTTTAGTACTATACTGTCACTAGTCGAGTGAGATCGTGTCTTACCAGTAGGAAAATTGCATTTTAAAAGCACCAAAATGCCCTCCTGTGTGATGAGAAAATGTTACTATTACACGGCAAACAGTAGTAAAAGTGAAGAAATAACATTTCATTTATATGGACACACAAATTACTTATTATTATAAGCAATACAATTAATTTTCTTGTTCCCCATCCGACAATTTTGTGCATCATTAGAGAAAAAATACACATTCCTTTGATTGTCTTACGGTACGGCCACACTGAGGCCAACTTCCAAATTCAAACTTTCGGACAATTTTGTAGATGGGTAGTTTGTGCGTTGGAAGTTTGGTTTCGGTGTGGAAGTAGCATATCTTTTTAATATATTAATAACTTTTGAATTAAGAAATTACTGAAAACCGCTGAAAACAAAAGAGTGTTCCTTACTTGCCACATTATTTTGCAAGTATGTGAGACTATGGTGAGGCTATTTATATAAAGTCATTGATTGGATGTCTGTATTATTTCAATAATTTTAGACTTACTGATTTTTTTCTATTTCTTTATTTGGTTTTAGTTTTATCAAAAACACAACAATGCCGTCAAATGACAAAAAGTGGGAAAATTATATTTTCCTTCAAAAATGAATAACAACCTGCTTCAATGGTAGTCTTTTCCCCAATGACGTTATATAAATAGACTCGCCATAGTCTCACATACTCGCAAAATAATGTGGCAAGTAAGCAACACTCTTTTGTTTTCAGCGGTTTTCAGTAGGTAAGTTCTTAATTCAAAAGTTCATGTATTAAAAAGTTATGCTACTTCCACACTGAAGCCAAACTTCCAACTCGAACTTCCAACGCATGAACTACCTTTCTACGCAATCGTCCGGAAGTTTGAAGTTGGAAGTTGGCCTCAGTGTGGCCGTACCATAAGACAATCAAAGAATGTGTGTTTTTTCTCTAATGACGTACAAAATTGTCGGATGGGGAACATGAAAATTAATTGTATTGCTTATAATAATCGATAATAATAAGTAATTTGTGTGTACATATAAATTAAATGTTATTTCTTCACTTTTACTAATGTTTGCCGTGTAATGGAAACATTTTCTCATCCTACAGGGGGGCATTTTGGCGCTTTTTAAATTCAATTTTCCTACTGGTAAGACATGACCTTACTTGACGAGTGACAGTTTAGTACTAAAGTACTAGAAATCGAGACCAGTGCAATTGTCTTGCTTTTGGCTTCCCACTTTGAGATTTCTACCCCGCATCTAAAGTATGTAACGTCTTTGCTTTTCCCTTCTTGAGTTCAAAACAAAAGCACTCACTTTTCAAACAGCTTCTGCGGTTAGGGACTGATAGGAACTAGATAAACTACAATATTCTCATTTCAAACACACGTAATTATATCTAACGCAATGTAATTATTATATACACATTGTTATTATTCAAGCTGGAAGTTAATCCCTCCTTATTGATGGATTAATTTGATTCGTATGAACATTATCCCCCTTACTCATAATCTTAACTTATTATCAAGGTGTAGGTTAAACCAGGCCGTCTTAACTACACCAATTCTCAACCAGCTCACAAGAATCTAAGAAGTAAGATGGCATACCTTTAATTATTATCAATTATAATCACATCCAGGAATCCCGGTGAGACATCAATGCGTGTATCTGACAAGAACCTGGGGGTTTGGTCCAAGGAGTGCTCCAGTAGCGCGTGCAGGGGCTCTTGTGACGGTGCGTGCTCGGCCTGCAGACACTGCCTCACTCCCGCCACGAGGGCAATGCTCTTGCGCGCCTTCACAGAGCACGTCAACAGGAATGACTGTCGAAGAGTCTACCCACCGCCAATGGTAAGCTCCAACAATACCTCTATTTTTTCATTGTATGTGTGGCCCATCAACTTATTAATTAAGTACTTAATCAAGTTAATGGAGGTACCATGCAATAAAAAAATAAAAAAAATTAATATGTAGGTTATAAAAAAAAACTATTTTCTTAAAATCAATAATCTTCTTTCATACTGGAATCCAGACAGGTAATAATTGGTAATACATTGGTACTAGCTAACAATGATTATTTGTGTAGCTACTGTTATGTACAAGAATTGCAGAAATTAATTTATTTTATTTTATTTATTTATTCTTAGTACATTTACATTACAAAGGTATAATATATTGTCCTCCACACTAGGAAGTTCACCTGTGTTGTGGGGGACATTTTTCAGAAGTAAATTATAAATTGTGAATAGTAAAACAAAAGAGTGTTAATAGCTAATATAAAAAAGAGAAACAATAAAAATCAAAATATAAAATCGACTTCAATTCGACAAAAATTATAAATTAAAAGTTAAAAAGATTGTAGCCAGTTTCTTATGTTTTTTTTTGTATTCATTAATATTAGTTGTTTTATATTGTGTAGGAAGAGAATTGTATAGTTTTATAGCCTGGTATCTGTAGTGTTTTTGTCCAAAGGATGTGTTTGTTTTTGGTATTTGTAGTTGGAGAGCATGTCTTGTTCTAGTATTGCGAGAGTTTTGTGAAATGTTAAACGTGGATAAGTTCTTGTAAAGGAAAGTTAGTATTTGTTTTGAATGTAATTTTTGAATTTTCAGCACTGGGAATTTTTCGAATATGATTGATGTGGGTGTTAGTATTGGTAACTTAAGTATTACTTTTATTAGGGTTTTCTGAGCTTTAAACAGTGTATTAATGTATTTTTTACTGGCACAGCCCCAGGCAATAATGCCGTATTCCATTATGGATTGTGCAAGTGCGAGGTATATATTTTTTATATCACATATGTTTAAAATATTTCTCAAGTTTTTAAAAAAGTAAATCAACTTGTTTAGTTTTCCTATTACCTACACCAAAACTGTATGGATTTCTGAAAATATCAAGCGCCTTAACCCTTAGCAGAATTGTGGTGTCCTAGTGGGCACACTTACAAAATAATTGTTTCCCAGAGTAGCAGTGAGCTTTTTAAAATAGTTATTATATCGTTATATATATATAATAATAGTTATTTCATCTTCTTCTTCAATGGTGCTACAGCCCATTAAGAGCCTTGGCCTCCTTCAATATAAGCCTCCACCGCCCTCTGTCCTCGGCCGTCGTCTTCCAATCTGCAACATGGAGTAGACATCTTACATCCTTCCTGACATCATCCTCCTATCTCAGCCTAGGTCTGTCCGCCTTTCGTTTACCTCCCGGGTTTCCTGTTAGAGTTCGGTACTCGTGTGCTTGGCATTCGGTGCACATGTCCGCCCATCTTAGTCTTTGGAGGCTTAAATGGGTAGAGAGTCTGGGAACTTGGTAGATATCATAGAGCTCATTATTGTGGCGGATTCTCCATGCCTCTCCCTCTCGCCCACTCCCTAATATTCTTCGAAGTACCTTTCTTTCGAAGGTGTCCAGCTATTCTGCAGACTTTGCTGTCAGTGTTCCCGCCTCATATCCATAGGCCAAGACCGTTCTAATAATTGTTTTATGTAGGGTTATTTTGGTTTTCCTATGGACGTTTGAACGTTTCTTACTTCCACTGGGTCTTCGTTGTCCTGCATGATGGAGCCCAGGTAGGTAAACTCTTCGACCACTTTGAATTTATAGCTGTTTTTAAATTTCACTTTATCTTTTACGGCCACACGTTGTTACGGCTAATGAAACACAATGCCACGCCATTACCCAACCTTTATAACCAATGCCACCTGTTAAATGAAATTCACACCGCCCGCTTGCCAGCTCGCTCCCTTTATTTATATATTTCAACCAATTTACACAAAACCTTGACAAATTATATACCTAAAAACTTTCCTCATGCATCACTCTATCTATTGGTGAAAACGGCATGAAAATCCGTTGCGTAGTTTAAAAGATCTAAGCGTACATACAGCGGGAGCGACTTCATTTTATACTATGTAAAGATTCTGCGGTGTGGGGTTCTAGTTTGCATAATAATTTTAGTTTTATTCTCTTTGATTTGCAAATCCGCAGTCTCCAAAGTGTCAAACACCTCTCTTACAGCCTGTAGGGATCTTCCGACAACTCACACCGTGAGCCGACCATTGTTGCTTTAACTATGTTCCGCTGCCAAAAACTTCCTTAAATATTTGAAAAACATCATATTTACCGACATTTTTGTTTTTTTCTTTTTTAACTTTATAAGTAAAACCTCAAATTGTAATATTTAATCGAATGAAGACAATATTAGCGAAACTCAATCGAAAATATGGAGAAATCAGAAAAAGATATTGGTACCTCTGGGACTCAACCCAGGACCTTCGGTTTTCTGGGCCACGGCTCTACAAATTGAGCTAAGGTGTCTATCCGATTCGGTCATTTTTAACTGTACCATACTTTGACTAAGAACTACCAACACTACCTTCATTTTCTTAATGCATATTTTATTGGCTGCTATCTTTATGTATGATTGCAAGATTCAAACTAAATGCTAATATCAAACTAAAAGCTAATTATAATACTAAATAAACTTTTATCCATTTTATTTTTTTTTATATGCGGCATCTATTGACTTTTCTGCAAGTCCAGGATGAATATTTATTTTTTAACTTTATGAGTAAAACCCAAAGATATTCAAATACAAAAGAGATATGCTATGGTGTCCGCGCAACTGTCGGCGGACTATGACCTAATTAGAGTAGTTTGCATACAAAAAGAATTTGTTCATTTCGATGATTTTTTTAATGTCTGCATTAGTATTAGTTAACAATATAGTTTGAATACGGAAATAATTCGTTCATTTAGTTTATTTGTTAATTGGTAAACAATATCAGCGACACCCGGAAGCGCGGTCCCACCTAGTAAAAACTGCAGATAGCACATCTACTTATATTTCAATATCTTTGGTAAAACCTCAAATTGTAATATTTGATTAAATAAAGACAATATTAGCGAAACTCAATCGAAAATCTGGTGACAGAAAAGCAGTAGAGCTTTGGTAGAGCCTTGGCCCGGAAAGCTGAAGATCCTGGGTGCGAGTCCTAGAGGTGCCAATATCTTTTTCTGATTTTTCTGTCTCCAGATTTCCGATTGAGTTTTGGACAATTTTAATACCGCATGCCCGCATACCTTAGAGAGAACATTTCGCTCATTGTAACACATTTCTTCAAACTGATTCGTGGAAGGTTCGAAAACTCGGCTATCATGGAGAGCATTAGTTTCTATGTTCCCGATGGTTATCTCCATCATCGACATCATAGACTGTTTAATCTCCCGGCTTGCAGAACTAACTTGCCAATGGTTATGCCAGTCGGGAGAGATGTCTTGTTGTTAAATAGAATCACTTTGAATATCGATATGTTTAATATCAATGAAACACAATTCAGACAACAAGCTTTGTTGTTGTTAAGACGGATCCATTGCGCGGGCAAACGCCAGACTTTTGCTTTGACAGTCCCATAACACAACATTCAATGTTTGAAAATTTTTGTAGTGTTTGAGCTTCCCGTGTTCGGCGTTTGAAGGTCATTTCGGCGTTTGAAGGATTTTCAAACAATTAATTAGGGTGAAGTTCGCGCAGTTCACACAATTTGACAACTGGTCTGGAATACGGACGTCCACGCGTACGCAATACTTGACGTTTGGCGTTTATTGCATGTCCTAAGTGACTATTGAATTTGAGATGCACAGATATTTTAATAGATATTTATTTATCAGGAAAGATTTCCAACTAATATCGATTACTATTGAATTTAGAGTGCGTGAATAATTACATAGCATCAAAAATAGAATAAATTTAAATTGGTCAACGTCTCCCGTGTCTCTGAAACAGATTTATAAATTAATAGACTTTATTTACAAGTGAGTTCACGAAACAAATAATCATCATTACGACAGTGTGTTTATTTAAAATCCTTAATAATTATTAGATCCGCGCAGTTGATAACCAAAAAACTTGACGTTTGACGTTTATCATTTACGTAAATGTTAAAATGCGTTCGATGTGGAAAAGATGCTACACCAGGAAGAAAACACAGATATTTATTTACCAGGAAAGATTTCCGACAAATATCGATTATTGCACCAATAATTATATAATAACGTCATTATATTGCACAACCTAAAGTTACTAGAATTTAGAGTGCGTAAACATTTACGTCAAAAACAGAATAATTATAAATTTTTGATATTATATTATAATTTTATTATCAAATATTTTGATTATTATATTATATTTAGGTATAATAATATTTTAAACTCGTGATTATGCTCGCTCATGGCACATAACCATAAAAGGCCATTCCGTTTTCCCCACACACAACCGCATCGCGTATCTTCTGTCAAAAAAGGAATTCTCCCCCCCGCCTGCCTTCTCGCTTCACCCGAGATGGGATGTTTAAGTTTTGTTTTTGTTTTGTTTTCCGCCGAACACGGGAAGCTCAAACACTACGAAAATTGTCAAACATTTATGACCTTGAATGTTTTGACCTTGACTGTCAAAGCAAAAGTCTGGCGTTTATGGGACTGTCAAAGCAAAAGTCTGGTGTTTGCCCGCGCAATGGACCCGTCTTTAGTATGATTGTGCTTTATTGAAATATAAATTACTTAAACCTGTTTTTTTAATCTTAATACTCTTTTAAAATGCATTGAAATTTTATTTTGTAATGTTTTAAAATGAATAAATAATTGAATTGAATTGGTAAGGTCTCTAATCTAACACATTGTTTTGTGTCAGGTTAGATTTGATAAGGTTAGGAGTTTGGATAAACTTACACATAACCGAGACTACTTGCGCAAACTCTTATTTCATGTTCATATTTAATTTCAGAAACAAGGAGTTCAGTCTGACAAATTGGATCTTTCCCACTTGACGCCGAAGAATCAGCTGATGTACTTGTGGACGCAGGGAAAATGTAATGTGGACATCACATGGTGTCATTAAATGATAATATGCATTCTAATTGCTTGCCAAAAACCTTGCACAATATTAATGAGATTATTATCTTATTTTTTGTCCTAATTTTAAGCATCGAATTTTTTTTCTCAATTTTTATTACATATTATTTAGTTTTTTACATTAGCTCCACACAGGAGGCCCCGAGGAAAATAATTTCCCTCAGGGCCTATGTCATCTTAAGGGATGCTGTGTAGAGGGTCTTTTTAAGGAAGGGAAGGATAGGAAGTTCTGAGAAGGAAAAAAAGTATGAGGGGTGGGTTAAGAATCTGGGGGTCAGTATATCCAGGAGTGACATACGTATCAATCCATCCCTCCAACTGCAGTGCACGGCGATGGGTCGAGAGTCCAGCTGGAAAGGTCAAAAGGCCTCCCTCAACCAGTCTCCCTTGGTCCGGTCCGCCATGCAGCGGGTGGGCAGATGCATCCGCCGCTAAGACCTGGACAAACCTCACCCCACGAACCCGGGCACCCCTGCTAAGTCACCAAACGTAGCGAACCACTTGGGGTGACCTATGGCAGAGGTGTTGGTTAACCAATAAATGGTTCCCGAGGCGGTGGTACCCATACCCGCTCCCAAAATGCTAAAACTAGTTAGTTTAGATTTAGAATATTTTGTACGTACCTTTTCTTTAAAATTACAACTGCTTTATTACCTGTTATTTATTTTCTCATAGTGGTGACTTAAAACCAGTATCTAGTATTTAGTTTAGTTATTACTTGTATGTAACAATAATCTCTTTTAGAGAATATTAAACTTCAGATCCGTCCAAAAACGTGAAGCTTTATTCAATAGTGAAAAGACTGCTGTTATGCCTTATCTACTTAATGAATTTATGTTAAGAGTTTTAATAAAATTGCTTAGGAAGTCATTGTTATTTTCATTTTATTTGTTTAACCCTTCATTGCCGGTGCTGTCAACTTTGATATGTCTATAATTATTATTTAACCACTCAGACCCATAAGTTTGTTTTTATGATAATAATAATAATATGTTTTTATTAATTTCTTACACATTACAAATTTAGTTTTAATACATATAAGAAATTACGTTATTCATATAAATAGTATACAAAAAAAAGAAATTTTTTTACAAATATTTATACATAAAAAAGAAACATCAAGAAATAAATCAATTTCAAAAAAATTTCAGGCAGTGGTGAAAGATCTCGTCAATGTGGAGAGACTCTTTCAAGAATCAAAAGAATTTCACTTTTGAACCTCTCCTCACTGACGCCAAACATATCAATCTCGGAGGAGATTTGGTTCAGGAGCAATATACTCCTTCCTACCGGGAGAACCATTGGCAGGTTAGTTCTACAGGCAGGAAGATAAAATAATCTATGCTGGCGTTGTCTAAGATAGTCATCCGGAACATAGAGACTCACGCGCTCCAGAATGGCTGAATTCTCAATATAGCCACGCAGCAGTCTGAATAAGTGGGTAGCAGCGTACCCCTCCCTTCTGAGCTGCAGGGAGTGGAGTCCCAGCATGCCCAGAAGAAAGCTCGTCGGGTAGAGCCATGGATAGTGGCCGTACTCCCTCATGTATAGAAATCTTAGAAACTTTTTTTGAACCCTCTCCAACATGAGGGAGCATCCCACCTCATGAGGATTCCAGATAAGCGAACCACTCTCCAGCCTACTGCGGACTAGGGAGAAGTATAAAATCCTCAGAGCACGGGTATCCCGAAAAACTCTGACGGTTCGGAGAACAAACCCTAACATTTTTAAGGCCGACTGGCAAACCCCTTCGATATGAGGACGAAATGTCAGCTTATTTTCATACATAATCCCAAGATCCTTTATACTCGAAACTCGGTTGAGATTATGACCGAGCATAGTGTACCTGTGGTAGGTGAGACTAAATGCTCTGGTAAAAGTCAGAACAACGCATTTTGAGACATTGAAATGAAGCTGGTTTTGTTGACTCCATTCTGAAATGTTATCAACATCAGCTTGAAGGCGCAGGCAGTCCTCAATATTTCTTATTAGAAGAAATAATTTTAGATCATCAGCGAACAACAGAAAGCGAGAAAAACGAATGACTCCAGCAATGTCATTAATGAAAATAGAAAAGAGAAGAGGCCCTAAGATCGATCCTTGGGGAACCCCTGAAAAAACAAGAAACTCAGCAGATTGGAAGATTCCGTGGGTGACAAATTACTTCCTGTTCTTGAGGTAACTTATGAAAAACTTTAACATCCGAAGGGAAAAACCTATTTGGGCAAGTTTTATGAGTAAGATATCATGATTCACAGTATCAAAGGCTTTGGAGAAGTCGTGATACGAACAGTCTACTTGGTATCCACTGTCTAGGGACCTAGCGACATAGTCGGTGAAAACCATCAGATTGGTTTCAGTGGATCTTCCTTTCCTGAAACCATGCTGTTCTGGGATAATGTATGCGTCTATCTGAGGCAGAATAATAATATAACATTACCAACGACAATATTTACATTATCAACGACAATTATTCAACGACATAGTATTAAGAATAAAATTTTCGAAATATCTCCTATTTGCCGACAACCTTAAGCTGTACAAAAAAATCACATCATTGGAAGATTGCATCGACTTGCAAAAAGACCTATCATCACTACACGAATGGTGCACACTAAATGATTTGTATTTTAATAAAAACAAATGTGCTGTAATTTCCTTCACAAAGAACAGAAATAAATTTTCAAACACATATCACATTAACAATGTCGCTTTATTAAACATAACTTCAATTAAAGACTTAGGCGTGATATTTGACTCATCACTTAGCTTCAATAAACATGTAGATACAATTTCAAAAAGTGCGTCACAAATATTAGGATTAACGCTCAGAATCACAAATTGCTTTAAAAGTGCAGAATTAACTTTAACATTATATAAATCAATTGTGCGAAGTATTCTCGAATACGGATCCACTATTTGGTCTCCCAATTATGAGATTCATAATTATAGAATCGAATCCATACAAAGAAAATTAACCCGTGTTATTGCTTATCGCGAAGGTATATCTGATCAATTTGGAACGTATAAAGACCGAATTTTACACTATAAACTACACTCTCTGACAGGAAGACGGAAACTTTCTGATTTATTGCTTCTGCACAAAATTATACATGCATCAGTTGATACACCCATCATTTTATCCCAAATTAACATTAACACACCGTCAAGAAATTCAACAAGGAGGATGCAAGATATTTTCTATATATCTACCTACCACACAAATACAGGATATTTCTCCCCTTTACCACGAACATTAAGACATTATAACACTATACACTGCTCTAATAATGAAATTGACATTTTTAATAACCCATTCAATCACTTCAAAAAATATATTTTACCATCAATCGTATAAAGCTGATATTGTGATGAAGCTCTTTATTCAAAGACAGGAAATATTGCACCTACTAAATCATTGTCCCATCAGCACAGGTGCCAATAATAAATTGTTGGTGATTCTTTTGTACTCTACCTTTTACTCATTCTTGTTCGTCATTCACTTTTGCGTATTTACGAGTAGCTAATTATTACTGATATTATTTTTGTTATAATTTTTGTAATTTAAATCATCCATGTATATAAATTTTTGGGCTTAATGCCTGTTTTATGTACTTAAATAAAAATAAATAAATAAATTACCAGACATATGAGGTGTACCTGAATTCCTTAGCAATACATTTATATGTTGGATAAAATGATTAAAATATGTAAGTATGTGTCGAACACAACAGAAACAAAATGTTTTGTTGAAAAATTGGGAAAAAATTCATTAATATATCGTGACACTATTTGGACAACGTTCTAACTAACATATTTAATACTCAACTTCATCTTTGAAACAATATTAGCGTTAACTTTTTATATTTTACAAAATATATATTATGTTGAAAGTGCATAAAATTTGTAAGACATAATAAAAGATTTCATTTAATGTAAGGGGGCATATATTAATTACGTGAGCAGTTTTTCTTCCAATCTACACCCCCCTCCCTTGGTGAGAATAATTTGGGCCACTTTGTATATGTAATGTGATATTTTGCTGCCCCCCCCCCCCCCTTTTGAGCTTGCGCAATTAATGTATGCCCCATAAGACACATTTTTTTTTATTTAAATATGATTCATGCTTCAGAAGTTACAGCTATTTTACATGGAACATGATTTCACGCATGAATCTGAAAAAATCGAGAGCTTTATAGAGATTGATAAAAACCAGCCACACATGAGTAATAAATGTTAACTATCCAACTGAAAAATGGCAAAATTCTAACTGTGTACCCTTTGTACTGAGGACACAGCGCCGAGCTCGAGGAATTTTCTAGCACGATAAGGGAAGGGTTAAAAAATGTAAGTTTGATTTAAAATATTGTTTTCCACATTATGAAAACAAAATTTTGAGAAAAACACAAAAAATTTATAAAACATACCCACTTTATTATATTTAAACGTATTACAAAAATAAAACGATATTCACATCCCAGAGATAATCTTCTTCTAACTACTTAATGTGTTACAATAAATTATAACACACATACATAGAATAAAAAAGAACACAAGAAAAGTCTGACTGTTCTTTGCTTTTTTTTACGTATGCAGAACTGAGTTTCACATCACTATGAAATTCAAATGGGCTGGTGATATACAATGTCGAGTAAGAGACGCAGAGTGCGTCATTGGTTTCCATTCAAATCTATATGGAAGGCATTTCGAGTATTCTTCTATATTCTGTGCTTACATACAACTCATCTGCATATTTATTTTCAAACTTAACAAATAACATTATTGCTTTATACGTTAACATTTCCAAACAAATACAAAATATTATCTTGACAAAAAAAAATTATGCACTACTTTTTAGAGATGTGCTTTTCTCTTGTGTATTGTAAAAGATTCAAAGATTGGGGAAAACTAGAGTTCAATAAGTATTTTATAATTAAAATACACCATTCTTAGAAATCTAAAGCAATCCTACTTCGACCTAGGATAAAACGCCAATCATATGCCGGCTGACACTATTTTCGTAATTACCTTCTTGTTTTTTTGCAAAATTATGCTTTTGTACATTGTATTATCTTACCAGGTAATGTATTTACATATTTATAAAAATTGTACATCGATCGTCCAGTTGATTATGTATGGGCCATCCATAAATTACGTCACACCTTAAGGGGGGGAGGGGAGTAGAGAAATGTGACAAGTGGTATGGGGGGATAATCAGCTCCGTGACGTCACATGTAAAAAAAATTTGAACTACTATTTTGATCATTTTTAGATGTAAAAATGCTAAATGTGTGACGTCTAGGGGGGAGGGGGTCTCATAAATGTGACGATGTGTGACAGGGACGGTGCGGGGGGGTTAAAAAATCATGAAATTCATGTGACATTATTTATGTTATGGATGGCCCCTTGGTCATCTCCAAATAATGATAAGTTTTGAGATAATGAAGAAAGCAAATTTACATGTATGGTCTGTGTTTTACATACTGAATATGCTGTAAATAACACCGGGAGGCATATCGTTCCGGTAAATTAGTATGACATTTTGAAATATCTTACTAGTGGTCCAGAAAATACCACATTTTGTTTAATTCATTACATTCAAGTTTTTCAGTATTGGTGGTGTTTATGAGTAATCTGAGAATTGTACCAGATTCTGCATACTCAACTTTCGATTTTCAATTGGACAATCAATATACAACGTGTCCGGAAACTCGTAGTACAAGCGGGAAACTGGTGAATCTACATCACGTAGAGAACCCAAAAAACTTATTTTTTTCAATCTAATAGTTACGATTTTAATATTATTTTTTTCTGTTTTTCCATTTTTTCGGCAACTAAAGGGTTAAAAAAATTTTTGAGCCCGGTTTAACCTTCGTTGCATTTTATAAGACATTACACAGCTGAAATCAACCCCCTAGTGAAAAATTTTTTCAAATTTAACCAAAAAAATTCCAACTTCGGACCCGATTTACTCGAAAACGAAAGCTCAAATCAAAAAAAGTTAAACCACAAAATCGACTCCAAATGTGATGTGGATTCTCCAGTTTCCCGCTTGTACTACGAGTTTCCGGACACCTTGTATATCTATCCCTTGTAATTTCCCCAGGATAGCTACTTATACAAGGTGTCCGGAAACTCGTAGTACAAGCGGGAAACTGGAGAATCCACATCACATTTGGAGTCGATTTTGTGGTTTAATTTTTTTTGATTTGAGTTTTCGTTTTCGAGTAAATCGGGTCCGAAGTTGGAATTTTTTTGGTTAAATTTGAAAAAATTTTTCACTAGAGGGTTGATTTCAGCTGTGTAATGTCTGATAAAATGCAACGAAGGGTAAACCGGGCTCAAAATTTTTTTTAACCCTTTAGTTGCCGAAAAAATGGAAAAATAGAAAAAAAATAATATTAAAATCGAAATGCTTAGATCGAAAAAAATAAGTTTTTTGGGTTCTCCGCGTGATGTAGATTCACCAGTTTCCCGCTTGTACTACGAGTTTCCGGACACGTTGTATTAAAAGAAAAAAGATTTCTTTCAAATGTTATAAAAAATATAATATAATGAAGACCTGTGAAACATGGAGTTTTATTATATTTTCCTGCTCAATAAGCAGTTTTCACCAAAAAAAAAAACAAGTCTTTGAAAACAAACTTGTGAGCAAGGGCGGATCCAGCTTTGAGCAAGGGCGGATCCAGGGGGGGTCACATAGTTGTGGTCAAGTCACAAGAAGTTGTAATTTAATTTTGATAATAATAGATACAAGTAAAAAGTAGGTATAGGCAGAGGCGGCTCTAGGGGTCCAGAAGTGGAAGGTCATTTAAAAAAATGATATTACCTCTGATACAATATCAAATTAAATATAATAATATTCATTTGTAGGAACCTCACGAGTTTGAGAGTCAAATTCACCCACATACGTCAAATTACGTTTAATATAGTAAATTATTTCATGCGACAAGCGTAAAATATGCGAAATCAACCTACGTTTCTCTAACCATCTCTTTCAGATGCATGATATTCAGCATGCTCTCTCTCCCTCACGGCTCTGACCCAAACCGTCTTCAGAATCCGAAAACTCTTACTAAAAGGGACATAGCGCCATCTCGTTTATTGTGTAGTGCGTAAAGAGACAGAAGATATGATATAGGGGTATTTCATAATTTGACCCAGCCAATCATAGTGCATGGGAAAGAAAGCTTCCATTTAAGATGTTAGATGTCACTACTTGCCGCTGCCGGCTATCTCTCGCGGTGCATTTCAAATACATTAGAATAATACCAGTTGTTTTGATTTGCTTAATATTTCATAATAATATTATGTTTTACTGTCATCTTATAATTTTGGGAGGTTTTTGACCAATTGACCTGAGGGAAGGACCGCCACTGGGTATAGGTTGTTATGATAATAATTAATAATAGATACAAAAACATTATGTTAAACAATTTTAATTAGTGGTCCATCTAGGTCCTGGACCCAGCCCAGGGGGGGGTCATGACCCCCATGACCCCCCTCCCTGGATCCGCCCTTGCTTGTGAGGCATGCCTGTAAATAAATATAGTACTAAACCTTTGAAAATCGGTATTATGACATTTGAAATTGAATTTCGCGATGCGATTTTTCACAGGAAAAATAAACATATTAGCAAGTTATGAAATGACCAGCTACAATAATATTTAGATACATTATTTCCTTGCAAAACGAATAAAACATATTTTAGTTTGCTAAGAGCATTTAAGGTTCAAATACCATAAAATCGAGGCAAGTGCAAAGCATCCCCAAAGATGACATAGGTGCTGAGGGAAATTATTTTCCTCAAGACCTCCTGTGTGGAGTTTATGTAAAAAAAAAAGAAAAAAAGTGCAGTGAGCTACTAGCAAATCCACAGTGGATGTATGGGTACAAATTGCAGAAATCCTGCTAGAGGTTAAAATGTTAAGAGCGTCCGAAAAGCCACATTTCGTCAAAAGTAGTTCTTACGTTCGTGCAGGGCGGTTACAATGAGAAAGATTAATTATTCTCCAATTTTATTTCTTTCCAAATTTGCTTTAATTTAAACCTACATCCAAAAATGCTGAAAGGTGTGATGATAAAACTATTAAAATAATGTAATTTTTGTAATTATTTTTTGATTATAAGTATTAATCATTTTTCAATAATGTCTAAGTTAAATAAGAATGTTAAATCTGAAATATATTAGTTTGTAAGTGCGCAAATAAATACACAAACGGACCAATTTATTGTCAAGAAACACATGTACGTATATATTTTATGATTTTATTTAAACTAAAATTAAAATTCTAAAACAAGCGATACCCAGATATTGTATTGATTTATTTTACTGCATGATTATATGATTTCAAACGAGTGTGGTATAATACAAAATCTTTTTTGAAAATTTAACAAATCTGCCAACGACCTATGGTATAACCTTATTATTCTAAAAATAAACATATTTTCTCAAACTTTAAAACATGCGAATGGTAGATAAAAGAACAATCTTTCGAAATCATTTATAATTTTTTGTGGAAACTTTAAAAATCACATATTTCTGGTATTCTGTGGTAATACCCCCTTAAGCTTTTAAAATAGATTTTGAAAATTAATTGTGCATGCAAAGTTGCAAGGATTATTATTACTATTCAACTTTTATGTTCTCGAAAATCTTTGCACGAACATAGTACCAAGTACAAAACGTATCACATTGTCAAATGTTAGTACAAAATGAATGTAAAAGATTTAATTGTTATACTTGATTATCAAATAACTGAACTGGCCGCACATTAAACACATGAGATATTCTCACTGGCAAATAGACTGCAACAGTCCTAAAATGTAACTTCCCAAGTCCTCGTCTTGATTGGTCCATGACACATAAATGCTCTTATTCACATCTTCATCCCCCTCAACTTTGATTAGTACAGATTCTACGGAGATGTTTCCATCGGTGAGGTGGATGGTCCAGGAGGGAAGTCTCTCAATGAGAAGCTGCAATAACCGCTGAGCAGTTCTAGAAGCAGGTCCCTGAGCCTCCAGGCGCACAGTGCTGGTAAACCTGATGGTGTGTCGGTTGATTCCCGCTTCTTCGCACACCTCATCAATATCCATTACAGACAGTTTGTTGTCTCTTACGCACAATACGCCGTGCATTATTCTCCGCCTCTTGGGATCTGGAGGGTGTGCGTTGTATCTGACAGCTTCGGCCTTCAACAGCCTTAAGGAAACATCCACAGGTATCTTTAGCGGCGTATTGATAATACAAGTCTCTCCGTTAGCAGGATTGTAACAGTTGATGTTGAATTCTTCTTTAATTTTCTGCATCAAGAATTCCATTTTTTCCGCTTCACCGTGTACCAGCATAACATTTTTGGGTTCGCAGTATTGAATCAGTTGCATGATGCCTTTAGCATCTGCGTGCGCTGAGAAAGACATGTATTCCACAGCCATTTTAACATCCACAACTTGTCCATTTTCAAATTCTACCCGCTTGGCTCCGTTGAGGATCTTGTGACCGACAGTTCCTTGTACGCAAAAACCCGGCATGATGACCATGTTATTCTCATTGGGGGCCCACTTCTTGAAGATAGATAAAGAGAGACCGGCGTGCAACATGCCGGGAGTGGCAAACACAACCATCGCTCCGGGGTTGTCTATATTGGACTTGTCAAAAGGCTTAATGTGCTTGAAATCAAACATGTTTCTCTGAACAAACGTTTTGCGAATCTTTTGATTTGTCCAGGTGATGAACATCTTGTAGTAGTTGTTGGCTTTTTCAGTAAGCCCTACGGCGAAGTATACGGGGTACTTGAGGTTCATCCGCTCCCAGTATGTCTCTAACAGAATGCAGAGCTCTTGAGCCCGCCCCAGGGCAAACACGGGAATAAGAACCTTTCCTCCATTCTCCACACACTCGTGCACTTTCTTCAAGAAGTCTCTCTCTCGACACCTTTTAGAGTCTCGAATAGTTGTAGCATAAGTAGACTCAGATATAAGCAGGTCTGGTCGGCACTTGTCTATCCAGGCAGCTCCCAAGTGACGGTCAGGAGTCATGTTATAATCCCCCGTATAAACCACAGATTGAGATCCAACCTTAACCTGTTGGGGGCCATTCGGCACCCGGTATCCCAGAGGTGGCGAACGAAATTAATCCATAAAACATTCGATTCAAATTCAAATTTTATTCAAATATTCCGGAAAAAGCCAAAGCCTGGCCCATAAGAGGTTAATCCAAAACATAGCTGCACCCAAAACATGACCAGCGTAATATGCTTTAATTTCCAAGTCATTGTCCACCATAACTGATTGGTGTAAGGTTACCGCAGTTACCTTCTTCATGCAATCCTTGATCATTTGAGAGGTGAAGAAGTTCGATTCGCCCTTTCTTTCCACAGCTACTTTCCGCATATCTTCCAACAGAATGGGAGCTATAGCTTTAGTAGGATGAGTCATGTAAATAGGCCCCGAGTAGCCAACTATCTCGGACATATAAGGCAGGGCACCGCAGTGATCCAGGTGGAAATGAGAAATTATGACACAGTCGATCTGGCTGGTGATTGGACCTTCGGGGACGATGTAGGAAAAGTCTGGAAATCTCCTCTCGTCATTGTAGCCCATATGCATTCCACAATCGAGCATAATGTTCTTTCCCCCCATCGATAAGAGAATACAACTCCTTCCAACATCTTGGCCGGCTCCAAGCGGCGTTATTTTGATATCAGGCATGTTTGATAGCAAAACGTCAAAAGTTATTCCATGTAATAATTAATTAGTTTACCTTGTTGCAAATAAATGTGGAAAGTAATAGTTGTAATATAAAACAGAAATCACGCATCGACAAAAAATTATTGTAGAATAATCAGTTAAACCACTGTGCAAACTTTTCGCATGCTCCACTCTTCGCCTGTCTTTCTTTATTATTATTTTCATAGAAAAATAAACACATCATTTTTGACAGTCATAGACAATATACCGTGTCCATAGATATATCAGTGACCAGAAACAAGAAATACCCATTACTTTTTTAACGAAATAAACTACTGTAGGTTAACAATAGCGCCTTCCACACGCACACTTCGGAGCGACCGAGTCCCGCGCCACTTCAGGCCGCCGCACAGAAAAGTCTCACAATGAACTGCGCTGTAAACTTTTCTGCGTGGTGGCCTGAAGTGGCGCGGGACTCGGTCGCTCCGAAGTGTGCGTGTGGAAGGCGCTAATAGCGCCCATTACACGGTCTGAGGGTCACACCACACCTTTCTTCAAAACGTGGGCCGAAAAGTACGTGTAATAGCAATTGACCCGCGGTCCAAACGGCCAATTCACTCGCAAATTGACCCGCCAGTTTTTTTTTTTTTTTTTTTTTTTTTTTTTTTTTTTTTTTTTTTTTTTTTTTTTTATATTTATTTATTTATTTATTCCATTTTTACAATTTTACAAAGTTAGGTATAAGTACAATTATTTTTTTAATTATGTACATGTAATGCAAATATTTTTTAAATATTTTAGTTTGTATCAGCATTTGGGTTTTAGCGGGCATCGCGCATCCTGATGATGTTTTTTTTGTTTATGGCTTTTTACCGACGGATTTATGTTGTACCGCACCCACGTTTGCTCACGGAAAATCAAAAGCAACGAATTAATATATCCACCATTATACCAAAAGAAACACACAAAAATGGCATGCATAAATGAAAAAATGGCATGACTAGCTGGTGGCATTCTGTAAAGGAATCGTTTTTTCCATACTTTTAAATTTTCTATGCGAGCCGGAATTTGTTAGCAAATAATCCCTTCTAAGTCTCAGCGCCAACTTCACAAATTACTTAACACGTTTCTAGAATAATTAGTATGTTGCTTTTTTTACATGAGCTCCACAAAGGAGGCCATGAGGAAAATAATTTCCCTAAGAGCCTATGGCATCTTTGGGGATGCTGTCTGAAGGGTTGCTGATGCCAGGTCAGGCCCTATGCATGCGCAATTAGAGCATTCCGCTTCGAGCGCCTAATTGCCAAGCCGCCAAAGAACCAAGGATACAAGGCTCTGGTAATAGCCTTACACAGCGTCCTTACTAGTGCCAGGCGCCGTTGGGTTCAGAGCTGGCCCTGGCTGAAGTAGAAATTCAGATAATAAAATAAAATAAATCTTCGAAAGAACAACCAGTCGAAAAAGGTTGAAGGTTAAAGTGGCTGTGAAATGTTCTTGTGCTGATAATAAATATGCATTTTTTCATAACAGTAATAATCAATTTTTTTAAAAACCATTTCAAGTGAACTATCGAAATTTTCCCTGTTCATACTTAAGAATTTTTTATAATTTTCAATTATGACGAAATAAGAAACTCCACTGAAATACTCCAGTAATGTCACAAATAATGTTGGTTCTGAAGATACAAGTTTTATTATATATTGTTATACTTGGAATTAATAAATTTACATTTGAAAAATATTAAAAAACCGTCACGATAAAACATACAGCTTGGTTGGCACGACTGAATCTGTCAATGCTGACGTTACCAGCCTAGGAATTCAGTCCGAACGCAAAAAAATAATTATGGTTTTGTACGGATGAGCCAACTACTACGGACGAGCCGGACACTCGACCCATCACCTTGCACTACATTAGAAGGGATGGATTCATACGTCCGTCACTCCTGGACATATTGACCTCCTACAATCCTACCCACCCCTAATAACTTTACCTCCGCAGAACTTCCTATGTTTAGGTGTAAGATGTATGATAAATCAAATAAGCATTTGATATAGTACTTACAAGTTTATTGAACAATTTACATCCGATTAACATCGCACCATAATTTAATATTTTATATGAATAATTTGTACATGAAAGTGGGAGTGAAAAAGTGGCGATATTTCAAGGCTGTTAGTAATAATAACTATAAAGCAATGTAATTCTATAAATAAGGTTAAATATATGTTGAAAAATTGGCTATCGGAAAAAAATATTTATATTGATATGTATGAAAAAATGTTGAATATAGATAATAAGATGTAAATTTTAAATTTAAAAAATTTATATTTAACTAAAATATAAGCACCTGTTGACAATCCAATTCAATTGGCTTAGCAGGACTTTTTTTTTTTTTTTTAATAAACCAATACATATAATATACAAAAAAAAACAAATACATATAATATATAATATTGGTGGTAACAATACCTCCCTAATTGAGAAATTCTCGTGTTTAGGGAGGGAGCACTATCAGATTGACAGTACTATACATACTTGACAGTTGTTATACATAGAAAAAATATTAGTTGGCATTTTGGTTCACAGTGGAAAATATAAGTTGGCACATCGTAATACATATCTAAAACTAGTTAATGGTAAAATGTTTTTTAAGTTTTTGTTTAAAAATTTCATAATTCCTTTCGGATTGTATTTCTTTAGGGAGTTCGTTAAGGGATTTTATGGCTGAGTATGTGTAATGATGTTGGGCTGTTGTTGTGTTAAGTTTAGGGATTATTATTTGTCCTAAGGTTCTCGTTCTGGTGCTAAATGACTTTGTTGTTAGTTTATCTTTGTGGATTTGAAGTAATGCAGTTTTTTGACAAATTTTATTTAGTGGTAATACTTTGAATTCATCGAATAATTTTTGGGTTGAATAGTCTAATTGTTTCTTTAAAATAATTTTGATGAGTCTTCTATGTACTATTTCAAGTGGGGTTAAGTTGGTTTTATACGCTCCTCCCCAGCCTATTATTCCATATTGTAGAACTGATTGGGCTAATGCATAGTAAACATGTAGTAGCATAAACATAGCATAAACATGTAGTAGCACTTGTTTGTTGATTATATGTATTATCTATTCTTTCAATGAAAAAAAAAAAATCGGCAGTTTAGAACAGAATGATCTGGTCAATTGTTGTCACGGCGTAAGAAGTGGCTCGTCAGAATTTGCGGACCCCTATTGGCATCTGAGGAACCAATAGGGGTGCTGCGGATGAAGATCGCTGGCTTTTTCGCTTTCCACACTATCCTTCATTTCCCTAAAAAGACTTTCCACATAGCATCCCCAAAGATGACATAGGCCCTGAGGGAATTTTTGTCTTCAGAGCCTCCTGTGTGAAGCTGTTGTAAAAATGACACCGAAGTTTTGTTTGTTATTAAAAGATTTTATGGGTTGTTTCGTATTGTTGACGTAATTGAAACAGAATTTCCTGTATCGATATTAAGACGTTTATTATTTTATTGTTTATTATCTATATATATAAAAAAATCTATTGCTGTTGTTTGTCTCGCTAAAACTCGAGAACGGCTGGGCCGATTTAGCTGATTTTGGTTATGGAAATGATTGTCGTAGTCCAGGGGAGGTTTAAATGCAGATGATGAGGCGACCTCCATGATGGACGATCCCAAAATATCTTTTTATTTTTAATTCTGTCTACTTATTATTTATTTTAATTTTATGCTTATTTTTTGTTATTTGTGTGATGAATTTTGTTTTCATTTTATGTTTTAATTAGGTACTTACCTAATATTTAAACATTTTTTTCTTTTATAGTTGTTTATGTAATATGGCAGACTGGGATTGCACTACCCTCCCAGTCCTGCTGGAATAAAAACTTAAATAAAAAAAATAAATAAAGGATTGGAGGTTTTGGAAAAATTGCGAGGAAGATAGTAAAAACAACAATTTCATTTTCCCATATAAACTGTTCTACCTACTTTCCTGTCAATCATTTGATGTTCGTCCCTTCGGTACGGTAGACTCCGGTCCACTCGAATTGAAGCACGTATTAAATTAAGGGCTTTGAATTGACAACATATATCCACATTACTCAGATTATCGCGTATTTAAATTTTAATATTTTGACGGTTGTCATGGTTGGTTCGTTCAGAATAACTAAATTGCAAACGTTAGAAGAAAAGCAAACAAATTATTGCCTTGGAAACGATGTTTTTTTTTTAATTACGCAATTCACCCTAAAAAGAGGGCTTTGTTGGCGTCGTAGTTAATATCTATCTCTAAAAATGAATCGCCGAAATGTATGTATGCGCATAACTTCTGAACGACTGCACCAAGTTGGATAATTTTTTTTGTTCGTTATTTTGTATAAAACTACTGTTGAGCTCCGGCATTATGAAAATTGTATAAAAAATTGTAATAAGTGGCACGCGAGCAGTTTGAAAACTGAATGTACCGGGAATAAATGTCTGGAATGCGAGATGTGGGAAGAGGAGGGGGGAGTTTAATGAAACTTTAGAATAATATAGCTCATATATCAGAATAACATATACGAGCTCTGGCATCATGAAATTTGTATAAAAAATTGCAATAAGTGGTACGCGAGCTGTTTGAAAACTGGATGTATCGGGAATGAATGTATGGAATGCAGGAGGGGGGAGGGGAACCCGGGAGGGTGGGGAACTCGGAAGGGAGGAAGGGAACTCGGGAGGGGAATCCGTGGGAGAGTGGAGGCGAATATGGGAGGGGGGAGGGGAACTCGGGAGGGGGGTTCGCGGGATGGGGGAAGGGGGGGGAATAGAGTGAGAAGAGGGAAGGTGGAGGAGGAGGAGTGGGAACACGAGAGGGGAAGGGGACGCGGGGGAGGAAGGAGAGGAGGAAGGTGAACGGGACGAATGGGAAAGGACGCGCAGGGAGAAACAATTTCTTTATTGATAATGGCATAGCAACGCATATCAGGTACCAGCTAGTTTAATATGCCATTTATACTTATACTTTTGAAAATACTGACCATGTAATTGCAGAATTTGAATAATCGTGGAATAAAAGATTCCAAGTAATAAAATCACCTCGTTACTTACGTGAAGTCATAGTTTGCTATTAAAAAAATATTTTTAATTTTGTACGGTAAATTTCAGACTGTTTGAAAATTGACTTTTTTTTAAAAATGATATCAATTTTCGAATTGGTTTCAGCACCAAGGGATTTTAATACGCATATTAATTATTACAGTCATCATTCATCGTGATCAGTATATTATGAATACCAGAATTTTGATTAGATGTAATACGACGAATTTTTTAATTAAAACTTCTTTACGCACGCTTGACTTGGGGAGTAAGCCGGTGAATTCGTGACGAGAGCGTTACGAAAAGTGTGATCGGGCGGGGCGAACGGTCGGGCATTTATGCACGCTTGACTTGGGGAGTAAGCTGGTGAATGCGTGATGAGAGCGTTATGAAAAGTGTGATCGGGGGAGGCGAACGGTCGAGCAAGGCGAACGGAAGTTGAGAGGGAGATATAAGTTAGTGAAGTTTTACTTCAGTCGTATGGTCTAAAGCACACTCGTTTTTTTTGGAGTAAAATTTTTCAGTTTGGGAGGCATTGCCTCCCCAAAATAAAATAATTTGTTGCCGTTTTATAATAAATGGGTAGATACATGTTGAGAAGAATTTTTTTTTTTTTTTTATCAAATCTAGATGAAAATAACTTTTAGAGCTTTCAACTCGTTCGTCCATGCTCGTTGAAACAACTTTTCAACAAATAAAGGGATTGAAATAAAGATAATATGCCCGGTGGATAGGCTTATAGAGAGAGGAAATACACGGGCGGTTCCGTCCGTCGAGCATAGTTGCGATGTTGTTGTGAAACAACAAAACAACCAAACCATAGACAAGTTTTCACCTGAAACCTGAAACAGGAAAATTGACAGAAGATAAATCAAAATCATAAATCGTTATGGCGGAAAGTCGATCAGATGATAGTTGTGAGGCTCCAAAAGATTTTCAATTATCGTCAATAGAAGGAAGTGAGAGCAGATTCAGTGCAACACATCGTAAATGTTATTTATGTTTTAATTTTAGAAAAGTTTTCTATTGCAAACAATGCATAAAAAACGGAGACTTCGTACATTCTACTTCCCACTTTTCCGAAAGGTACCCTTTGTGTTTACTAATAGAAATACTGATATGTTCTTTGAATAGTATGATTGTCAACATACATGTTCGAATAATCTACACATAATTACATTAATCTCTAATTTAGTTAATTTTATTTACTGTGGCATAATTTTCGACGTATATACCATTTTTATCGCTAGTGACATTTTACGCATAATAATGTGTTTACAGAAAATATTTTATGTAAACAATAATATTATTTCATCAAAATTCTTTGAATAATTTTTTGTGCAGGACTCGTTTTTGAAATATTTGATGCAACCATTCCAAAAACATTGTTTTTTTCCTTTTATACGTAATTGACCTTCAACATGACTGATCTTTTCGTAATTTATTGACGTAATTTAGTTTCCTTGGTTGCAGCTACGTTTAATTTAAATATTTATATTTCTTGAATAATAAAAACGGTAAATATCGGTTCGGATTGGCCACGCTTATTACGAATAATTTTTAGAAAAAAACTTTAGATTCGCCTTAATTACTATAAAAGGAAACTTTTTGGCTTTGGGGCGGCGGAAAATAATGCATTTTAATTTTCAATTGCATAAAACCAAAATTCACTTCGCGAACCGACGACGCAGCGAAAATCCGCAGCCGTAGCTGTCACTGTTATGGACTGTAGCTGACTTCGTGGGATAAAGCGCGTAATTATGAAATTTCTCTAGCGGGCTTGTTTGTGTAACATGGTTTGTGATACAAAAGAATGTGCCCCTTTATAACGCCTACTCGCGTCAACGCAAGAAAAACATCCCAGCTTTCAAGTGGTTTAGCGGCTACGCTAGGTTTGTGCAACATGGTTTGTGATTCGCGGTATTTCATGCAGGTATCCCACGAAGTCAGCTACAGTCCATAACAGTGACAGCTACGACCGCGGATTTTCGCTGTGTCGATTCGCGAAGTGAATTTTGGTTTTATGCAATTGAAAATTAAAATGCATTATTTTCCGTCGCCCCAAAGCCAAAAAGTTTCCTTTTATAGTACTTAAGGCGAATCTAAAGTTTTTTTCTAAAAATTATTCGTAATAAGCGTGGCCAATCCGAACCGATATTTACCTTTATATTTTTTCTTGAATAATAAAAACAAATTTGTTTTTTTTCTTTTTAAGGTATGGAGACAAGCAGATAAGATTGATTCAAACCAAATCGAACTGCCATATAGTTGAGGAGTCGTGTGTAGTCTTACTAAATAAGCGGTTAAAAAAAGAAAATGTTTTAACGGAGATAAATCGCTGTAAGGAGAAAGTAGAGCTGCTGAAATTGGCAATTCAGCAGAAGAAAGACAATATTAAAAATAATTCCGTGAAGTTAAAATCCTTGAAGGATGACAACTTTCAAGTGGCCATTAAGCTGCCCAAATATAAGGAGAAGATAGAGAAGGTCTGCAAGCATGTTCACCACAAGAAGTCCATCGTGGAGAGGCACGGCAGCCATATTGAGTTGGAGCAAGAGTCGCTGAAGGTCCTGCGGAGGCATCGCCTGAGGCAGTTGGTGGACTTTGTATTTCCAATCAAAGAGATCCAAAATTCACACAGGTAAAACATTGCACATTTTAACTAAGGGTGATGAAATCTGATGCAATTTGTAATGATTTTTCTCCATACAATGTTTTTTTATAGATGCCGTATTAAATCAATTACTTATGCATTATTAAATCACTTAATGGTAAATTTTGGGGATCGCTGGCAACGGTTAATACGCACTTTTTTTTGAAAAAATCTTTTGATTCACCTTAATTACATTAAAAGACAACTATTTGCATTGGGGGAAGTGGAAAATATTTTTGTGTAACATGGTTTGTGATACAAAAGAAAGTGCCCCTTTATAACGCCTACTCGCGTCAAGGCAAGAAAAACATCCCAGTTTTCAAGTAGTTTAGCGGCTACGCTAGGTTTGTGTAACATGGTTTGTGATTCTGGCGTACAATCTCACAAGACGAAAGCTAATTTTAATTTTACGTAATGAAATTTAGAATGAAATATTTTCCACTTCCCCCAATGCAAATAGTTGCCTTTTAATGTAATTAAGGTGAATCAAAAGGTTTTTTCAAAAAAGTGCATATTAACCGTTGCCAGCGATCCCCAAAAATTAATCACTTAATTTTTGTCACAGTTTTAATTTTAAAAAGTTAAAAAAGTCGACATATCTTTATTACAAGCCTGTAACATGAGGACATAATGTGTGTCTTATTAGATTAGTATTTAAAATATTTTACACACAATCATATAATATTAGGATTGGTGATTTATGGTTTGGTGTATTTATGCAGTGTCTGCTCTTCATGGGGGGGCAATGCCTACCAGATATTCCAAGAAAAAAATTGTCTAAACTTTGTCTTCATTAAAATGAATAAATTCATCAAACATAAAAGCACTAAACATTTTTGCCCAAATCTTCTACATATATATAAAAAATCGGTAAATATTCGGAACAAACGTCAATGGTTATGTAACGGGATTGTGTATGTTATCTTTACTTTAAAAAACAGCCTACTTTTTTGAATGGTTTGTTTGGCTACGCAGGGTTTGTGTAGCGGGCTTGTGTATATTATCTTAATTTTAAAAGTTTTATCAAAAAAAAAGTGCGTATTAACCGTTGACGTTTGTTCCGAACTGCAGAGTGATTTGACAGTGTGAAAGCAAATTTTCAATTTAAGTAAATAAAATTAAAAATGTAACATTTTCAACCTCCCCCAATGCAAATAGTTGTCTTTTATGGTAATTAAGACGAATCTAAAAGTTTTATCAAAAAAAAGTACGTATTAACCGTTGACGTTTGTTCCGAACAATTACCAAAAAATCTCGTGTCACGGTGATTGTGGTCGCACTCCTCCGAAACGGCTAGACCGATTTTTGTGAAATTTTGTATCTATATTTGGTAAGCATGAGAATAGGTTGTAAGTATCTATATTTGGTAAGCATGAGAATAGGTTGCTAGGTGATTAGGTGTCCCTAACCAGAATTAAATTTATAATTTTTTGAGATTTTATTTTTATTTATTTGGCATCAAAAATTACCTATAGCACCAAATTTTCACCCTCCTACCCCAATCCTCCCATTTTTTTAATCGCGATTTTTGTATTTTTGTAAGAACAAATTTAACTGTCGCGCGTCGTTCGTATTTCAAACAGAACGGTTGTTGTATGACAGATGGCACTCACTACGTCCGCCTCAACGAACTTTCATCCACACATGCGCAAGTCATTCACGAGAAGCGTTGCGGCATTTGTTATGTATCACAACGCAGTGCGTGCAAAATTTGGTACGATTTATTTTACAGCGCTCCATTCCTCTTTCTGTCATAGATCCCATCCCCACATATTTATATACATTAGTTATTTTTTATTTAACAACTGAAATAATTTATACGGCAGAACAACATTTGCCGAGTCAGCTAGTATAATATAAAATTTTATTTCAAATAATTTAGCTCGTATTTGAATAGTTCCTACGGGCGAATGGATGAGGACGTCCACTCCGCATACTTCCATGTAGCTTAAGAACTTTAAAATTTCCTTGCGATGAATTATTGAACCATTTATTTTTGTCATTCAATTTGGGAGGCAGGGATGGGTAACCTTTTATTGGATAATCAACACCCCTTCCATAGGTCACCTCCAGTGGTTCACTACGTTTGATGACTTAGCAGGGGTGCCTGGGTTCATGGAGTGAGGTCTGTCTAGGTCTTGGCGGCGGATACTTTTGCCCACCTAGGTGGCGGGCCAGATCGGGAGAGATTGGTTAGAGGGGACCTTTTGACCTCTCCAGCCGGACTCGACCCATCGCCTTGCAACGCAGTGGGGGGGATGGATTCTTACATACGTCACTCCTGAACATATTGACCCCTACACTCCTAACCACCTCTTATAGCTTTTACCTTTTCAGAACTTCATCTCCTTCCTTTACCTAAAAAAACCCTCCACATAGCATCCCCAAAGATTACATAGTCCCTGAGGGTATTCTTTTTTCCCAGGGCCTCCTGTGTGGATGTAATGTTAAAAAAAAAATTATGTGATATTTTTGTTTAATCGTTTTTTAACTTCAGGCGGGATTGAGAATATTCAAATTAAGTTTGATAATATTCTTGCAAGATATTCCGTTATTTTTATTTTACTATATTGATTAATATACCTGTATCTAAAAAGATTGAATTTATTTTGTAGGGAAAAACTGATGTTTCGTGATTTCTTAATTTTACCTAAAATTTGTGCCAAAATTTTTTATTCTTCAAGGTCAAATAAAACACACTTAGAAAATCTTTGTATTCTTCACCCGATCTACGTGGCTATCGCATATTTAATCCATAGGCAGCTATCCCCATATTCTAAAACACATAGTTCTGTGAAAAACACGCCTTTGAAGTAGATTGCGTTTAAAATGCCAGAACTGATTCAAGAGAAGTGATAAAATTTCCCTTTAAATTTCAGCATGGGTTTGGGCAGCGTGGGGTGCACAGAGCGAGCCCTGGCGGAGGCATCGAGACCCACAGAGGGGGGCCAGGCCCTCGCCTCTCTGCAGATCCTCTCTGCCTTGCTACCCATAGACATCGCGGACTACGGGGCCTACTGTCATTGGGGTAAGATACCTACTTACTGTAATATGATTACTCTAACTTTCACAACCTATACTTTCCCTGAGGGCCTCCACAAAATATTATGGAATAACTTGTATTAAGTTGTCTGGGAAATGTGTGACGAATAGCAGTCTCAGATTTAACCTAATTCACAGGGCGGATTGTTGTAATCAAAGGCAGTTCTTTGGTATGTACATTTGTGCATTGCACTGCTTGTCTTAAGTTTTCTGTTCAGTCATATCATAGTTCCAGTCATAATTTCTGCCAGGTCACTATTTGTACGCACTCGCAGTACCACGGAAACAGCATCGGGCAGTATCGAGACAGCTCAACCTGTTATAACGGTGACATGAGCGGGACAGATTACGCTCATAATGGCAAATCATATGTTGGAGCAGTGCAGATATATAACTCATCCAGAGCACTATCGATGCATGAATTTGCACCACTTTAATCATGCGTAATCCAATGCGTCTCCAATGGATTAGTTTAGGAATACTAATTTATTTATTGTATTGTTTACTGCCTATATCAGGGGTTCCCAATCTTTTTCAGCCAGCGGCGCAATTACAAGTTAAGTATTTTGCCACGGCGCCCTACTTTAGTAAGCTATTTGGAATAGATATAGTGACTCTATATATATTATAGTCGATAGAAATAGGTAGGTACCTACAATAATAGTAGTTAGGTAAATGGGTACAAAAATTAAATCATCCACAATACGAAATTTTTCGACATCATCATCTGCAAAGTACTTTGAAAACCATTCGGTTAGAAGGGCCATCAGGTCTTGTGAGACAACCAGTTCATTAGATACCGCATATTTATACAATTGTGGGAAGCAATCTTGACCGCTGCCTTCATTCATTTTTTTTATCCACAACTGTAGATTCTTCCTAAACGTCGCAATTCTCTCCGATAGTTTCAGAATGTGCGTTTTGTTGCCTTGCAAAGAAAGATTCAAGTTATTTAGTTTCTCAAATATATCGCACAAGTAGGCACGCTAGTTTTAGCAAAAAATCTGGTTCAGTAAAAGATTAAACGGACATTGCGAACAAACAGTCGTGGGCAGGTAAAAACGTGGGAGGGGTAGGACATCAACGGTCTTCAAGCGCGTGGGTACTTTTCGGCGAGTGAGCGGTGGCGATGAGTATGTACCTATGTTCTTTAAAGAAGCGAGCGCTCAAAATAGGAATTGTTGCTTTATAAATAGGTACCCGCGAATATTTGTGGTTTCGTATAATGATAGAGGATCGACTCACGGCGCACACTTTGGGAACCCCTGGTCTATATGTAATTGCGTGTCGTTTATTCCCTAGATGATTTTGTGAATGCTGATAGAGTAGTATTATTTATTCAATTATTTTACAAATGTTACTTAGTGAAGTGAAAGAAACAAGCACACTTTTAGTACACTACACTTTACTTTTTCCTACCTAACAACAACTCATGATTTAACCTCTTATTTGCAGCTCGTGCGCCGGCGTGTCGTGAGACTTTACACGCGATTTTGACCCTTATGTATAAAGAAAGTGTATGAAGAACACGGTCAGAATCGATTGCTTTATTATCGCCCTTTACCATAGAGAAAACCGCAATGCGCCAGATCACTCCAAATAATTTATATTAATAATTTACCGGAGCGCGGGAATGTGCGCAGTTCTTGCGCATGCGCGGGAAAAATTCCTTTAATTACGATTTTGACCTTTCTATTGTTCTAAATTTCTCAAGGACACTGTCAGAATCGCTGGACACGAAATGTCATTGGGTGTCATGGCTGCCGTTTTTTGCAAACGCTAATTGGTGGACAACCAACCCCAATTACCCCGGCAAACAAGGGGTTAAAGAGTTTATTTATTTATTTCCGTTCATAAAATTTTGAATTTATATTCGGGAATAATAATAAAATTTTATCGCCTCCTTTGGGCAACTATCCTTACAGTACCTCAATTCACTACATTTTTCAGTTCACTTCACTTTTTCTTTACATTACTTATTAAATAACTCATCATTTAAAATTAGGGAATAAAAAATAAAGGTACATATGCAGTTAGTCCACCTCACGGATAATACGGAACGTTCGTGTTGTCGAAGTTTGATGCACGGATAATACGGAATGTTCCTTTTTTAACTAATAGACAATCAAATATGACATTTGTCGGAAGTACCAATCTTATAAAATGAATTCTCTAAAATAAACTCGCTTTTCATCATACTTTTAAAAAACATTCCAGGTTTTGAATGGTTTGTTTTGCTACGCAGGGTTTGTGTAGAGGGTTTGTGTAATTATTTTAATACATTTCTTTCCATGTTCTACTGTTATAAATACAGGTACAAACTTGTCAATGATGCATTCACTTTGTTTTACGCAAAAATATTTTTTCTATGATTGGCAGCATTGTTGAAATGTTAAAATAAAAATGATGAATAAACATGGCGTTACCGCGCGAGTGAAGTAATTTTAACAAAATTAAAATGTTAAATGCATATTTTTTGCATGTTTTTTGGTCTCCCCGACATAAATACTCACTTTTCGCAATAATAAAGCTAAATCTAACTGTTTGGATAAAAAGTTTTCCGTATAACGAGTAAGCAATTTAATGCATAAATAATAAAATTAAAATAAATTTAAGCATCTGTTTATAAGTATAAAATTATAAATTGACGTTGGGAACAGAAAGAAAATTTAATCACTTTGGTAAAGTTTAAAAGCATATGTTGATCCTAATTTGAATGATTATTATCTATCTGTTCAAAACAGAATTCCCATATTTGAAAAAGTAAGATAAAATTGACCTTACTTGACAGTTATAAATAAATAGAACATAAACGATTATCAGCTGTAACCTTCGGAGATAGCCCTCCCTTAAAAATGGAGCAACACTACTGTACACAAATATGTTTGATTTCTTTGCATTTGGTTTGTTAACATTTGTATGGATCGAATATAAGGTCAATATAAATAAAGCAGTATTCATATTAAATCTGTTTACTAGTTGATAAAGACGTAAAAACATTAAACATTGTTTTCTTTAACGCAATTGATATACACTAGTGCAGCTACCTATCTTGCTCTTCTTAAGTTTTTAAGTTTTAATTCATCCGCTGTAATTCTTAAAACATTGATAGTAACTTCATGTTTAGTGACCCCATATAATACATAATGAGAATTGTGACAAATCCACTGTCCAACAAACGTGTCAGATGTGCAAATTAGTTACTTTGCATGAGAGCTGATTAAAGTTGCCATAATATATTTTACAAAGAAATAAATGGGGTTTATGCAAATATGTGATATAAAATTTTATATTTCTTGGTCATTAGAACGGTAAAAATTTAGACATGAGATTTTTACCAGTAAAAAGGAAACTTTTAAATGAGTCTAATGCAAAGTTACCAATAGATCTGACATTGTTTCTTATGACTATGCGCATTCTTGATGAATATTGTTCATAATTAAATGAAAGCTTCAGATTCAAAGGTTAGAAGTGATGTGTAAAAGATAATTTGATTTATTAATCTCTATATCGATAGCGGAAATTTGAAATGCTGTAAAAAACACGAAATTAAGAAAAGAGTTAAATATGTCATTTTTCTCAATTTTTTTTCCTTCTTTGCTGTGTTTCAACTGCGTTGTTGAAATATTTCAAGAAAAATAAGTGTCCTATATGACATGCATTTTAAGCGGATTTTCTAATCTGAAGAATTAGAAATAAATTAAGTTACGTTGTTAAAAAATTTAAAAAAAAAGTTAAGTTTTCTGAAAGATCTATTCAATATTAATTTTGTATTAAAAATTCATAATAGAGAACTCCAGTCCAATTTTTTTAATGAATAAGGACCTTCTAAATAACTGCATTTTTTTTAGAGTTAGTTTTAATAGTTAAAATAATTGTCAAAGTTTTAATTATTCAAGATCCTCTGAAAACCACCGTATGTATGGTGAATCGTGTGACATCATCACTCCTGAAAAGTTACTATGGAATCAGGCAATCAGCTGATCAACTATTTTGAATTTCGTTGTTCGAAGAATTCTCCCTAGAAGTAGCATTACTATTTTTTTTGCAGCAGTTTTTGAATATTTTCAATAATAGAGATAAACTAATGAGAGATACCTTTATTTTTGATAAACTAATAGAGATACCTTTATTTTTAGGCCTAAATAATGTTTCAATAAACACAACAACTAAATCTCTATAAACAGTATGTAAATAAACAAATAAATTTATACGATGGCTTGTGTCATACCTACATTCCCATGCAATGACTTTACGGTGACGTCACGACACGAGGAACAGTGACGTCACTACTAAACATTTCAATAATGCCAACTTGACGGCGTGTTTCTAAGACCCGATTAAAAATGGACTTTTAATCATTTTTTAAAAACTCTGCGTTTAATATTATTAAATAAAACTTATATATTCAGAATCAGCGTTTATTGGTCTATATGAACATATTTTTTTAAAGTCATAATATTTTTCACTGGAGTTTCTTATTATAGGTCTAGAAAAACGCGAGATACAATTTTAAAAAAGCTTTCTTTTCGCTGCCCTGAACAATTAACATTTTGTCCTTTCCAGCATTTGAAATTTCCATTATCCGCGCTGTTAGAATGTACCCGAGGGATTTTAACCAGCGATTCCTGAGCATATTTGGAGTAAAAAATGTACATGTCATTTTGCGGTCCGATAATATTTTTTTTTTGTAAAAAATTTTTTTTTCAAACATCGCTTACGAAAATAGGAAGAATATAGATATAACAATGAGACAAACATCTGAAATTTTATGATATGCGTATTATTTCATGTAGTATAATTTTAACTTATCTATGAACATATTTTTTAATCTACTTAATAATGATTTTTTTCTCTCAATTCCACTATCAATAATTATGTTTTCTTTAACCCTTTCAGACCTGAATTAAAACAATAGTAAACCATATTTGATACTCAACAACAATTTGTAGCGTTATTTTAAAATTTCATGTGTTTTTTTTTTCAATACTTTATTGCTACATTCATTTAAAAGAACGTTAGATCTCAGATGATGCATTTCATGTAAAATGACAAATTGTAATTGTTGACTAAACTTATTACAGTTCATTGTTAAATTTTTTAAAATTACATCAAAATTAAAGAAAAATATTGTTTAACCGCTCAGGTGCCGCTCGTGCGCCGGCGTGTCGTGAGACTTTACACGTGATTTTGACCCTTATGTATAAAGAAAGTGTATGAAGAACACGGTCAGAATCGCTTGCTCTATTATCGCTCTTTACCATAGAGAAAACCGCAATTCGCTTGGTCACTCCATATAATTTATATTAATGATTTACCGGAGCGCGGGAACGTGCGCAGTTCTTGCGCATGCGCGGGAAAAATTCTTTGGTCTTCAACTTTGACCTTTCTATGTACGAAATTTCTCAAGGACGCTGTCAGAATCGCCGGACATTGGGTGTCATGGCTGCCGCTTTTTGCGAACGCTAATTGGTTACAACCAACCCCATTTACTCCCGGCATTCAACGAGTTAAGTTTAAACACAAAAATCACTTTCAAAATATAAAAATGGCTACGGCGTGAATTGCTGCCAAAACACAATAAAAAAATAGCGCGCAAAGCCAGTTATATCAGAAATTGGGAAATGAAAACTGCCAATTTTTATTACCTACTAGCAGACCCGGCCACACGTTGCAGTGGCTAACGAAACACAACGCCATTACCCAACCTTTATAAAATCCACACCACCCGCTTGCCAGCTGCCTGCTGCCCGCTGCCTGAATTGAATATTTGAATTTCTCGGTTTTTCTCTACTATAATAAGCGTGTATTATACATATAAATCTTCCTCTTGAATCACTCTGTCTATTGGTGAAAACCACATGAAAATCTGTTGTGTAGTTTAAAAGATCTATGTGCACATACATTTTGAGCGACTTCATTTTATACTACATAATGATAATGATAGTCAGGAAAAAATTCTGAAATCTACATGCAGGATGCTAAAGAACGTACTTGACTTACTTTAATCAGTGATTCCTGACATTATTTGGAGTAAAAAATATTACTTAATGATATTTTGGTTTCCGGTTACATTTTTGAGGTTTTTTTTTATTTAAAAACATTAAAAAAATAGTAGGTGTTGGACTGTTGGGAGCGGAGTAAGAGGTTGGGCGGTTACTCGACTGAGTGACCAGTAACTTCATGCGGACGAGTTTTTTTTTGTTTGGTTTTGAAAAAAAATAGTCGTAGAAAGTCACCGGAGACCAAAATTTCATTTGAATTTTTTACTCCAAATAATGTCAGGAATCACTAGTTGTATGTCAAGTACGTCCCTTAACACCCTGCATTTTCAAATACACACAAGGTCTGAAAGGGTCATTTATATTTGAGGCGCTCACCGGAAGAGTGGCCCAACCCACAAAAATTCATAATCAGCGAAAACATCATTTGTTATATATTTTTGTCATATCTATGAAGCCCCATTGGCCAATTTTAGTTTTCACTCTTTCAAAGATCCTTTGAAATCAATGAAAACTAAAATTGGGCCACTGCGGCTTCATATGTATGATAAAAATATATTACAATATGATGTTTTCGCTGATGTGGGTTGGGCCACTCTTCCATTGAGCGCCTCATTTGTTTGTAAAAATGTCTCTTATACAGAAAGTTCACTGGTTTATGCAAACCCATTAAACATGTAATTTTTTATAAAATATGTATGCGGCCGTTCAAGTATTAAGTAACACAATTTGGGGGGAGGGGGGTTACTGTGCGTTACCGGGGCGGGAGGGGGGTTCGAACAAAGCGTTACGTAACATGTTTTTTTTATTTAAATAAAAAACTAGGGAATTAAAATCTTCCAAGTTGGCAACCCTTTTTGTTTATGTTTTACGGGGAATCCCTCGACTGCGTTGTACGTCATTTTTATTTTATTTTCGTTGTCAGTATTCGTTAGTGTTTTAAACACGAAATATGCATAAGGTATTTAATAATAATAATATTTGGCTAAAACCTAAAAAATCACCCAAAACTTCCGAAAGAATAAGTTCTGTAACTTGCTATAAATTACGTTAAGTGACTTTTGGTGTCGTTTACATTCGTAATTTGGCCATAAATCGCTTACAAGAGCGATTTACAGTCTGTCAAATAAGAGTAGAAAACATAGGAGGGCGCCACTGTTGATCAAATGGCAATACTAAACACATAACTCATGGTGTTAAAGTAAAGCTGTGTAACCTACATTTTTTGTAAAAAATCAAAAACACATAAAAGTGGGAAAAATATTTTTTTAATGCAATTTTGATACGTACTGATCTCAAAATTAGAATTGCATATGGGTATATTATACCTTTGCAATTTTTGTTAATACAATGAGGAATAACGATATTATAGTAAAATAAAAAGCACAGTTGGAAATTGCTCACATTTATTTAGCGTTGCCTGGGTTTTAGATCATGTCTCTAATTTTAGATCTGAATATATTTAACTCATTCCGACCTAAAAAGTAGTGTAACTACTCACCATTAGTTATTCTTCTTTTTTACCTACCACTGTTAAATTCAAATTTATGTTATATTAAATGAAAGCAAATCACATTATAAAACCCCGTTTAACCTGTCAAGGGCCAGGGTTTTTTGGAAAATTTTTTGGAAATTACCTTAAGAACAAGAATGGAGGAAGCTATTCTGACTTTTTCCTTGGTACAGTTTCTTTATACAAAAAATTTAAAATCGCATCCAAATTATTTGAATTAATATTCTTTTTTGAAATTCCAATCTCGCGCGCGGGCGCGTTCCTGGCCTTTGAAAGGTTAATCAATTTATAAGATACCTTAACAACAGTGCTTCTTCGAATTATTTTTTTTTCTTTAAGAACAAAAAGAAGGTTTTTTAAATGTGACTTACAGTGTTTTATACATTCAGTGTCATTGCGATTTGAAAGAATATTTGACAGTTAAATTGGTGTTGCCATCCTACAAATTTAGTAGTTCAATTTTTAATATTTTCTACTCCTAATTGACAGACTATACTTAAGAGTAAGAGGAAAAAACTTAAGAGTCTAAACCCAGTCTTATAACTAGTGACTTACATCTAAGCGACTTTCCATACTTTGCGCAAACTAATTGTGACTTTGGGTAAAAATACTCACTTGGGTGTTACATAACGTTTAGGGAGGGGGATGGGGGGTACAATTGGTTACGTAATACTTGAACGCCCTCTATGTTACACTGTGTTTTTTCCAAATAAGGCAAAATTTTCTACAATTAATGTCTGGTTAAAAAGAGGTCAAATACAGGATCATATTTACGAAAAATTTACCAAATGTGTATATTATTGTTACATAATTATAGTTGCAAACAACAAGTGTCTGGTGAACAAGCAGACGGGGGGAGGTGGGGGGCAGACGGGGCCGGGCGGGCAGGCCCCCGAGCCCGTGAAGCAGAACCCGGCCCACCGCATCAGTGCAGCGCTCGCCTACAGCGCACAGCTGCTGCAGATCATGGCCTTCTATCTGGACGTCAGACTGCCCTTCAACATCTCCTATAAGTCAGTTTACACTCCATATTAAACTTAGGCTTGTTTTATTTGGTTTTACGCCCAGCTGTGCTTTTACATAGATCAGGGTTTCCCAAACTTTTTCAGCAAAGGAACCCTTTTCAAACATGTAAATTTTCACGGAACACTTGGCTTTATTTTTTTTAGGTTGGATAATTCCTAATAGTAAAAATTTAAAAAAAATATTATCAGGCACATTATTTATTATTTAACAGTTATTTTCCATATATAACCAAAAAAAATTGAATAAATAAAGCACATAATGACTTTAATGATTGAGTCCACGAATTGTGTACCTTTTTTTTATATGTCACAAGTCTCCACTGCTTCCGTCTGGAGCCAGTGAGAGGCTGAAGGTAGTGGGGAGGGGAAGGGGAAGATGGGAAAGAGGAAAGTGCCTGGCTATTCAGATCTGGTCACCAAGCATGACTATAGCCATTTCAGGTAACGTTTCCATTCTAAATTGTGGTCTTACACCAGGGTGATACTGAGAGTATCTTCCACTTTTCTTTTATTCTTCTTCCAATATTGGTAAGTTGGATTCTAATATCTGGTGTGGCGTCGACCCTGTTCCTGCACTTTGATTTGCATAAACAGCTTGTAGAAAACGGAAGTAAAAAAATAATAGATTGTTTTGATAAATTGGGGTTCTCTTCTGACAGACTCGCCCAGAAATAATTTAAAGACTGATCTTCTACCTGGAAGGGTCTAGTAGGTACCAAACACAAGAACTATTGTGAGTTATTTAAAAATAATAATTTCTTGTGAATAATATCAGTAGATTTGAAATATCAGTTTGTGTTTATTATATTACATTAAATTCTTCTGACAAATTGTAACGGAACACCTATTTAGGTTCAGCGGAACACTGGTGTTCTGCGGAATACAGTTTGGGAAACCCTGACATAGATTATAAGAACAGAATATACCTAATGATGTTGCGCATTAAATGAAAATGGACATTCAATTTTTTATAAGAACAACTTTCTTTTTATAACTTTTTAAAATATGAAAGACACACAAAAATAGAAAAAGATATAGGTCGCAACTGGGACTCGAACCCAGAACCTCTCGTAATCACGAATTGGTAAAGGCCCCCGTCCCGGTTAGACGAGAGGTTCTGGGTTCGAGAATGAATATTCAATTTTTTATAAGAACAACTCTCTTTTTATAACTTTTGAAGGTTATTCCCATCAATTTAATATAACATTGAAGAAGAAGATAACACTAATAATCTAAGTGAAATTATGAAAGAGAACAATACACAAATAAAAAAAAAGATAATGTATTGCAACTGGGACTCGAACCGTTATATTTTTTTTTATGTCTTGTTCTCTTTCATAATTTAATTTAGATTATTAGTGATATCTTCTTCTTCAGTGTTATATTACATTGATGGGAATAAAATAACCTTCAAAAGTTATTAAAAGATAGTTGTTCTTGTAAAAAATTGAATATTCATTTAGACTTTTATAAGAAGGTCAATCAATATATGTTCCGTATAAAAATTAAATCGGATATATTTATCCGAGTAACTATCTAGGTTTCAAACCAGTTCTTAGAATGATGATTGTTTTCAATGAAAAAGGTAGTTGCCTATAATATGGAAAAATTAGTCAAAGATAATATTGTTAATTCTAAAATTTGAAATATGAGATTAACAATTATGACGGTTTGATGGAAGGTGGCAATGGCAGAATTGATAGAGGCGCCCGTCCCGGTTGCATGAGAGGTTCTGGGTTCGAGTCCCAGTTGCGACCCGTTATCTTTTTCTACGGCTTGTTCTCTTTCAGAATTTCGTTTAGATTATTAGTGTTATCTTCTTCTTCAATGAAAATGGATATATTTATCCGATACACTATCTAGATTGTATTTAGTTCGGGAAGAATCTTGCAATCGTACATAAAGATTTAACATAAACCAATAAAAATTGCGTTAAGAAAATGAATTAATGAATGTTGGTATATAGCTCTTAATCAGTCCGTTATTCATCTATATGGAAGGAATATTTAATAATATGTTGTTAAACCGGTTTAAGAATAATATTTCAAATCATTTATGTATCTGAATGCCCTAGAATAATACAGTTATTTATGACCGAAGGGGATAGGGTCGAATTAGCTCAGTGGTAGAGCATTGCCCGATAAGGCTAAGGCCCTGGGGTCAATTCCTAGATACAACTGTATCTTTTTCTGTTTCAAATTTTTAATTGAGAGTCGCTAATATTGCCTTCAATGATTAAAGTAATAATATTATGTATATATGTTTACTTTGTAATTGTATGTGAACATACTGTTGATAAAACTGCTTAATTGCAGTTTAATGGGATGTCACGTACAGTGAAAAAAGCGAATGAGATGCTCTCATGTTGGTGTGGGAGATTGTGTCTGTTAAAAGGTATCTGAAGAGGAAGGTCTCATATCCACTTTTCTTTTAAATAAAAGAATGGCTAAATTATAAAGCCCTCTAATAAGGCAATAAGAAGCCAACAAAATCTCCATCCTTACAAATTATTAACCTTGTGGCTACATAATCATAGTTAGTTAGACAAGAGAAAGAGAGAGATTCACCAAAGATTGAACCGCAAATGGCTTCGAAAGCTTCCAGATTCAACTTCCTCGAGAGACCTCGATGGCTTCCTCAGAGACATCCTCAGAGAATTCCTCAGAGAATTCTCCTGTTATTTTACTCGGTTCCACCAACTTGCAAATAAAAAGAAATAATAAATAAGTTCTTACTCGTTCGTTACTTGGAAAAAAAAAGTTAGACCTAAATAAGAAACCAATTTTCATTTGCTTTACAAAAGATTTCTGTTACGTATCTGCATTTAAAGACGTGTACCATTTAACCGTTTCCAGCGACCTGTGCAGTTCGGAGCTGGAAGAGCGTCGCTTTAAACGGCGTGTATGGCGCCTGCAAGGCTGCGCTGCGGCCGTGGCGGCGGGGGCGGGGCTGGGGGCCATAGGTGGCGCGGGGCCTGCTGGCGCCGGGCTGGAGCCCCCGCTACACGTGCTGCTTAGGGCTTGTCCGCTGCAGCTCAACGGGTATGCCTAACCATTTTAAATACAACTAACTAACCATCACGCCGTTTTAGTTCCCGCAGTTCTTGCAGGGGTGGGCAGAAAGAATGGACTGCCACACATCTTTCCGTCTTGGCATACACTCCCTGTTTCAATTACATTCATTCATACTGTTCTGTTATTCTGACCCAAGTAATGGATTCGTTTGATCATGCCACGCCTTCTTTGGGTGTCCCCGACTTCTTCCCATTCACTTTCGCATCATATTTATATTCGCCTTACACTCCTGTCTTAGTTCATCCGCATTACTCACCCAAACCATATAAGCGTTCCTTCCTTAATCTTATTCATTACGTCTACATCAGTTTTACATTCTTTTCGAATGGTAAATATGTCAACATTTTGAACAAAGTCTTACGTGATTTTGCCACACATACGCCTCAGGAATCGTTTTTCTACAGCGTTCAGTCTACTTTCATCCTTCTGCCAAATATCATTGGGATTGGTTCACTCCATTGTATGAAGTATTTTGAAGGCATAAATATCCAAAAATGCATTCTTTGTACATTTTATTTTATATTGCATATTATATATATTATATTTTACATTTTTACATACCTGCTGCTTTGTAACATTATTACTGCTTATTTACATCCAAGATGTACTTAGCATTAAATCCCTGCTACTCTTCAAAGAAATTGCTTGGACCTCAAGAGTACCGGAAGTCGGACTTCCAAGCAAAAGACTGCAGATACTCTCAGTATTGCCCTGGTGAAAGATCACCATTCAGAATTCAGCAGCCATGTTTGGTGACACATCTCCACATCTCCTTCCCCCCCCTCCCTCACAACACTAAACTGTAGATTCTATAGTCTCACTGGCTCCAGTTAGCGGGGAGCAGTTGGGATTCTTGTGCGGTATTCATATATAATAAGCCAGTTTAAAAAAAATCATTACTTTCAATAAATTTTCAAAGGGGTGTTGAAATACCACTTTGTTGAGTTGTCATGGAACCCATAGATATACCATCAAGACGCTCAGTCAAATTAGCAAGAATTACGGCCCTTGAAACTTTGGCACCGAACAAAAAAGCATTGCGAGATGATACACACACGGTGAGACATGTTCCAATGAGTGTAAAACCATCATCGAGCATGGGTACATTACGCGCCAAACTTTAATGCCAACCTGAACTTGATACGATCCGTTCTCGCGCAGGTATAGTCACTTCACTGACTCCTCAATGACCATAAGCGAAAGAGAAAGATGTATAAAAACCTATGTGCGATGGCGAAAGGCGTGGGCAGGGAGATGTGCCACTTTTCGAACCTTAAGCTCGCCTATTGTGACGATTTATCATTACCCCTTCATGCATTTCGATCCTCCCATTAATCACTGTTCAATTTGCCATTACCATTCACATTATCAATGCCTGTCTTTCAGATAACCATTTTTTCATAATTATATACAAGTGAATCTACATCACGTAGAGAACCCAAAAAACTTATTTATTTCAATCTGTGCATTTCGATTTTAATATTATTTTTTTTCTATTTTTCCATTTTTTCGGCAACTAAAGGGTTAAAAAAAATTTGAGTCCGGTTTACCCTTCGATGCATTTTATAAGACATTAATTACACAGCTGAAATCAACCCCCTAGTGAAAATTTTTTTCAAATTTAACCAAAAAAATTACAACTTCGGGCCCGATTTACTCGAAAACGAAAGCTCAAATCAAAAAAGTTATATCACAAATCGACTCCGAATGTGATGTAGATTTACCAGTTTCCCGCTTGTACTACGAGTTTCCGGACACCGCGTATATCAGAGCTGTACTTTTATGTATTGTTAAATTTTTTCCAGAATTCACTGCGAAGACATCTACCAGCGCCAACAGGCGGCCTGGCTGGAACGAGAGTGGTGGGGGTGGGGGGGTGCGGATGCAGGTGCCGGCTCCGACGACGAGGAGCCAGAACCTCCAGAGCACCTTCAGTGGGACTGGGAAACGGTGAGTGCTGCCATGACATGACATTTATTTTACAATGATCTTTTTATTTTGAAGGTTATCTCGGAGTGAAACTTCAAATGACTTTTTAGTTTTAATTAGGTGGGTAAATTGTTTTTTTTTTTCTAATAAGTCATCATTGGAATTTAGTATGGGCAGGAATAAAAGAATTGATTGAGCTTTGTTTTTTTCTCATACGTCTTCCTTCTTCTTGCATCTTCTTTGCTCGGCTTTGACTCTTCTTCCATCTTATCGCCCCTTTTTGTCCCTTTTTGGATCTTTTTGGCTCTTCTTTAAATTTTTTAGGTCTTCTTTACTCTTATTGGCTCACAGTGACCATTTCTTGCACCTTTTCGCCCCTTCTTGGCCCATGTAGGCTCTTTTTGGCTCTTTTTGACTCGTCTTGACTCTTCTTGCAACTTCTACCTCCCCCCTTCCGTGCTTCTTCGTGGATCTTCTTGACTTTATTTTGCTTCTTCTTAGCTCCTCCTTTTGCTTTGTCCCAGCTCTTCTTGCTTCTTCTTGAATATTCTAATCAAATGTATGAGTGAATGAATCTGTGTACGAATAAAGAACTATCTTCTAAAGTACAATACAAGTAAGTAACGATTCCAAAGCTGAACCGAATGGGATAAAAACCAACTAAAAACAAACACAAACAATTCAGGTAAATATTTAAAAAAAAAAGCCAAATTGACAAGATCTTTTCTCAATCCTTTTTCCCTTTGTAATCTGGTGCACATCCGTGGGTGAAGGCATTCACTAGCTAAGTTCTTCAAGATAAACAAATTTACAAGTAAACAAATATGCTATTCTGCTGCCCCATCCTCAACATATCTTTGTTATTTATATCAATCAAATATTTAAGCAAGGAAATATTCAATCTACTTGTTTGCTTTCAGCTGGGCGATGCGAATCAAGTCAACGTCCGCTCACCCGCGACGGCGGCCTCCGTCCCCGTGGCCGCGGGGCTTGTGGCCAGCACGGCCGCCTCCATCGTCTCCTTGTGGCGAGGCTGGACCGCCAAGTAAACCAACTCTCCACCTTCTCCACCGCACACACATTTTCCATTACCTGGACCAAGCTGCAGTGTGTTGGTCTAGGGTGGGATTTGGCCTTTTCCACAAATGTTCTCCACTGGTTCTGGTCCTTCGTCATCCTGCTCCAGTCCTCTTCACCTCTCCCTTGTTGTCTCTGGGTTGTTTCAACTAGGCACCCTTTCAGCGTCCTATACAACTATTCTCAAAAAAAATTACAATGCTTCTATAATGATTTAAAATGTGCCATTTTTGATTTGAACATGTATTCAACATATTTTTCATAAAAATGGCATTGTTGACGTGACAGCCATCTTACCAGCCAGTAGCATTTTCTATGTCATATTGACTTAGTATCCAGTGGGAACGTTTCAGAATTGGATCGTTTTTAAAATCAATAATTATTATTAATGAAAATTACACATTTATACATGAAAAATAACTTTAAATTTTCCGCACATTTTTAACAGTATTCGTAGTTTATAAAAATAACCCATTGGGATGCTATTGTCTCCATGGCTCCGCTTAGCATGGAGCAGTTGGCACTTATGTATGGTATTCCTATATGAATAATCATTTTTAACTTTTAATCCTTTTCATCTAGGATTGTGGGACTCTTTTCAGAGTGTGAATTACGTTTCAATTAACCAATAAAGATGCTCCATTTCACTGGCCACATTTCACCAATTATTACTCAAAAGTAGTCCCGAATTTCAACAAATCAGTGAGCATTTGTAGGACTCTAATTTGAGTCGCAAACTGTGGAGACTGTTATTGACAAATTGGAGTTGCGGACCTATAAAGGGTTAAGGCCTAAACTACACGAGCGGTTCTCCCGCCGCGGGAAACCGCTCGAGAAAGCTGGCAGCACATATCAACTACACGGGTGGTGGTTTTCCGCCAAGCTACACGAGCGGTTCTACCGCCGCGGGAAACCGCCCGATCCTTTACGCGCACTACCGATCAACAACATTCTCTCGCACGAAATGATGCAATCGCGGGAAACCGCCCGTGTAGTTTGGACTTGGCGGTTTCCCGCGGCGGGAGACCCGCTGCATGTGGCGGGCGAATTTCTCCCGCCTGTGAACCGCGAGCTCCTGCGGCGGGAGAACCGCTCGTGTAGTTTGCGCCATACAACGCTCATAGTAAATTGTGTCTGCTGCGGTTTCCCGCGGCGGGAGAACCGCTCGTGTAGTTTGCGCCTAAGTGAAGAGTGACAGATTCTTTTCAGTTTGCTTTTGATTTTAAAGCTGCAGATTATTATTAATGGCGCTGGTTGCTATACATTTAAACCCCTCAGGCCTCGGGCATATTTGGTCAAAAGGTCAGAAAATTTCCTCTTTGCAGTAAAATCCAAATAAATGGATTATTTCTGAATGTAGTGTAAAAGGTGATGAAATGCACTTTCAAACTTTTTCATTAGAAATAAATGTATAATTTTTGAAATATTAAAATTTTGGATGCAAGCATGAAAAAGTTTAAAAAATGGCTCACCTTACTTTTTTTCTAACTAAAATTACTGAAAATGAAAAAAAAGAATAATTAGAACGTATTTTATTAGAATATATTGTACAATAAAAACACATAAATTTGTTGTAGACCACTTTTATTTTATAAACACTCTACCGGTTTCAGAAGCACCCTTCCTTCGTCAGGAGAATATTATAACTTTTTAAATTTATTATAACAGTTATAATATTCTCCTGACGAAGGAAGGGTGCTTCTGAAACCGGTAGAGTGTTTATAAAATAAAAGTGGTCTACAACAAATTTTTGTGTTTTTATTGTAAATTATGGCGAGCCACAGAGTTAATGCTTTTTACAAATATGAAATATATTGTAAACATTATTGTCACCTCTTTTTTTCAATTTCATAAAAAATAATTAATAAAAATTCACATTCGGTTTCAGAAGTTTTTTTTTTTCAAATTGTGCTCGATAATTTTGGTTTCAGAGAAGTGCACATTTTAATTCTTCCATGTTTAACTTCTAGATTTAAATAGAAAGCGTGGTGTTTTCTCTTTCTAACACCATTTAGATCATATTTTTTACCGTGACAGTAAAGGAGATAAAATGATTTCTATGAGACCTATTTGAGTTGTTTCCAAAACAAATTAGCCTGAGGGGTTAAAAAGATTGTGGAACTGTTTCAGTATCTGTAATAAAAAGCACTGGCAGTTTGTAGTATTATTTTAAGTTCCTATAAATAATTCATTTTATTGTCGCAAATAAATGGACAGCGAAATTTAAACTTCTCTAATCTAAAATTAACTAGTTTTTATTGCTCTGGAAAATGATGATTATTAAATTCGTAAGTAATATTAAAGAAATGGGTTATATAGTCCCTAATTATAATACATAACAAATTCCATTTGTATTCCTGAATTCATTGACTCTACTGGCATATGATTCCAGTGGCGGCTCAAGCACTTCTTTGATGGTGGGGATCGACATTTTTTACATACTGTACCGTAATCTCACCACCCGTAGAATATAATATAGAACTTCTAAAAAAAAATTTGATGTTCTAATCATGCTAATCGGATATCCAAAGATATTCAAATACAAAAGAGATATGCTATGGTGTCCGCACAACTGTCGGCGGACTACGCCCTAATTAGAGTAGTTTGCATACAAAAAGAATTTGTTCATTACGTTGATTTTTTGAAGATGTGCATTGGTATTGGTTAACAATATAGTATGAATGCGGAAAGAATTCGTTCGTTTAGTTTAACGTTCGTTTGGTTTATTCATTAATTATTTGTTCATTTAGTTTATTTGTTAATTGGTAAACAATATCGGCGACACCCGGAAGCGCAGTCCCACCTAGTAAAAACTGCAGATAGCACATCTACTTATATTTCAATATCTTTGTGGATATCTAAACACAAAATAATATAAAATGACTATAGATAGATATAACAGTTCACAATATAGTATAATAAAAATAACAATTTATCTTGCAAGATTATTATCAAACTTAATTTGGACGCGATCGATTCCGCCCGAAGCTATGCAAACAAATGGTTCAGTAGTTTGTCGTGGGGATTTATTGAATGATCCCCATGGTATGTGAAAGTCATATACGAGTGCGCCATGCGCGGTTCTCGCGGATTGCATACGATTGCGGAAGAAACGCAACGAATTACCAAAACGCCTTAGGGGAGTTCTCGGATTGTCCCCAAAGTGCGCAGTGATTCTGCATACTAAGAAATGGACTCAGATAGTTTGTGCATTGCCGCTATCATTCCGCACCCGCTGGTCAGCGTGGGCGGTCGCCGGGTTGCGTTAAAATGATCAGTAATACGTATTTTATATCTGCAAATGTTAATTACTTTTATGTTTAAAGATTCATTCATTTTGGTGAAGACAAAGCATCGACTGTTATTTCCTTTAGTAGGTTTCGGGTGTAACTGTTGGGGACTGTCCCCATTGTCCCCCTGTGAAGAACCGCCACTGTATGATTCTCTCTAAAATGGTTTGTGACTTTGGCAAATTTATTCAAGCAGACGTATTTGAAGAATGATCATAGTGGAGCATATTAACACTTTGGAGGCTGCTCTCAATTCACTTTTGTGAACTATTTATTCTCTTGTCGATATATCATTGTTTCATGCAAGTTTGTAGAGTGCAGCTTTTTCTCTAATAACTAATACAGTAGCATGTTTTGTAAATTGAATTGAAATATGGGGTTCCGTGACAACTAAACACATTGGCACTTCAACACACCTTTGAAAAGTGATATAAAGTCATCAAAAGTTTAAAAAATAGGCCGTAACCTAACCTAATGTAACCTATTTAACCTAGTTTTTTTTCAATGATTTTATATCACTTTTCAAAGGTACGTTGAAGTGCCAATGTGTCGAGTTGTCTGTGATAATATGTGAACCTAGTAAGAGGAACTATTATAGTATGTATATTATATTATATTTTAACTAGTGTAAAATATTTTCCAAAGCACAATCAATAGTTTGTGGATGCATCTGAAACATCTGTTAAATTTTGTTATTAAAATATAAAAAAAAAATTGTAAAAATTTGTCGATAAGTTTGTGCTATCGTTTGAGATTTTTTGTTATGTGATAGTAGCAACAGTCTTTGAACGACAAAATAAAAATATGTTTTGTGAATTGGCACGAGTAATGTCTGTTACGTATTTATAAGTTGAAAGTGTCATAACAGGTATTACCATTGTTTCGATGATTGACTTCTAGGGCCCCTTATTAAGAAAGTCAAATTATGCACATATTGGCTTTACAATTTAATAGTGGCATCACTTAATAAATATTTTCACTCAGCAAGGAGTTTATAGTTTTAAACTTTTTGTCTGATACAATCAAAATACTAATTCGCCTTATTGTCATTATTTCAAAATTGGCTTAATTTAAATTCCTCGAATAAACTACCTTGCTTTAATTTTAAATCAATTCTTAGAAAATTAAAAATTTACTACTGCAAAAAAGACAATATATATGACAGAAAGATTGTAATGGTTTTTAAAATGATGTATTATGAATGTAACAATAAATACCATAGTAGAATATTAGTTATATGTACATAAACAGGTTTAGGACATGTTTGTTACATTTATATCTTACCCCATTTCACCTCTCCCGTCTATGTATAGAAGTCCTAAAAAGCTAAATTAAACGTAATGTATGTAGTCACATTCAAACATGCCTTCAATTCACTTCAATATTATATATATATTATATGTGCAGTTTTAGCAAACCTATAGATAATAGAAATAAAGGGAGATATGGCAATGAAGCGTGCCGATGGTCGCCAAGCTATGACCAAAGTGCACGGACTATCGAAACAGTGGAGCCAAAGTTATATATTTATAAAGTATATGATATATAATTAAGACATTTGTGCATTTGAATGTAGGTAGAAAAAAGGTGGGACGCCGCTGTTCATATATTATGCAATTCTTCGTAGTATTTATGTGTGAATAATTTTGACGACACTTTTGTGGGTGTGGTTTCATATTAATAATATAGTATACAGGATGTTAAGGGACGTACTTGACTTGCTTTAAACAGTGTGATTCCTGACATTATTTGGAGTAAAAAATGTCAATGAAATTTTGATCTACTGTGACTTTTTTGTTGTTTTTTTTTTCTATTTTTTTTTTTCAAAACATAAAAAATTCTTCGCTGGTCACTTAGACCGGTAACCAAATAAGCCCTTAACCCTACCCTAACTATCCTAAACCCACCACTTTTTTTATGTTTTAGGCTGAAAAAAAACATCAAAATTGTCACCAGAGACATTTTTGATGATGAAATAATGTCAGAAATCACGATTAAAGTAAGTAAAGTATGTCCCTTAATACCCTGTATAGATTGAAAATAATCCCAAATTTTATAACAAAAAAATATAGGTATTAGAAAAATAATAATGGTTCATGGCTCATCTCTCTTGTTTTTCTATTATCTATTGTAAGAAATAATTAAAACTAATTGTCTTCGCATAAACCGTGTTCCACGCTCATACTGCAAAACTTTGGGGCTGATTTTTTTTTATGAAAAACTTGGCAAAAGTATTGACTTTTTTTTTCGTTAATGCCCATATAAAAAAAATTGTGATAAATTCTTCATTTTATGTGGTTAACAAAGCGTTTGTGTGAAAACACCTTTATAATTATTTATTAAATGAAAAACACAAATTAATAAATGACAGCCAATCAGGTTTCGCTTAGCTCAAGCTTTGTCAGGGCCTATTATTTGTGATGAGTTAATATATTGAGCTAATATAATAATATGAACTAATGAGTTATGATAAGCCCTGACGAAGCTTGAGATAAGCGAATCCTGGTTGGCTTTCATTTATTAATTCAAATAAAAAATGAGGAGCTCAGTATCAAAGTCGGACAAAAGCCATTAAGAACATTTTTCAGTAGAGATGATTATGTAGTTTTGCAAACATAGGAAAACAATATCCAAAATATTTTTTTATCTCAATAATGTTTGAGTGGTGTATTATATAGCATAAATTAGTTTGTGTCGATGAATACTTTAACTATTTAATTTAATCAAAAATGCTTATGTCCGCTTTTGATACCAAAACATGCAATTGTCCGTTTTTGAAACCCAAGGACCTGCAAGTGCCCATTTTTGAAACAAAGTTTTACCAAGGTCAGCCTTTAGGGATTAGTAAAAGGTGATTCATGTTCAGTTGCAAGAAAGATTTTTAATTAATGTTTAACTCGTAGAATGCCGTTCGTGCACCGGTGTGTTTGAGATTTTACACGCGATTTTGACCCTTATGTATAAAGAAAGTGTATGAAGAACAAGGTCTGAATCGCTTGCTCTATTATCGCCCTTTACCATAGAGAAAACCGCAATGCGCCTGGTCACTCCAAATAATTTATATTAATAATTTACCGGAGTGCGGGAATGTGCGCAGTTCTTGCGCATGCGCGGGAAAAATTCCTTTGTCTCCGATTTTGACCTTTCTATTGTACAAAATTTCTCAAGGACACTGTCAGAATCGCTGGACACGAAATGTCATTGGGTGTCATGGATGCCGCTTTTTGCGAACGCTAAGTGGTGGACAACCAACCCCAACTACCCCGGCAAACAACGGGTTAAAGTCGACAAAAAAAATTTAACAGAAGATATTGAAAGGTTGTTAAAAGTTCAGTTGTAGGAAATAACTGCCTGTAGTATAAACCACGTTGATGATAACATGTTGGGTAGATAGGAAGGCCTTTTGATGAATATCTAAATTATGTAAAACCTAACCATATTAGTATTATGAAATGTTTGAGATAATATTAATTAAAATATTATATTTGAAGATATTCAGCCTTACTCATCATGAAACCGTACCACGGCTCTGTAGCGTCGCGGTAGCTACACAGTGGAGGGGGCCTGCTCCACTGTGTAGCTCTGGTTACACAGTGGAGCACTGTGTAACCAGAGACTGCTCGGGGTAAAAATCTTTACTCATCATCATAATGTTTCTCGACAGCTGTTATGATTTTAAGATTTATAATTATTATTTCTGTCAGCCCTTACCGCATATCGCAAAAATTTGAGACTGATTTTTTAATGAAAAACTTAGCAAAAAATGTAGATTTTTTTTTTAATTTCATTAGTGCCCATATAAAAAATTTATGATAAATTTCATATTTTTTTGTGGTTTAACTCGTTGAATGCCGGGGTATGCCAGCAAAAAGCACCACCAATTAAAACGCGGCATTATGACACCACGTGACATTTCGTGTCTCGCGATTCTGACACTGTCCTTGAGAAATTTCGTACATAGAAAGGTCAAAACCGCAGTTAAAGGAATTTTTCCCGCGCATGCACAAGAACTGCGCACGTTCCCGCGCTCCGGTAAATCATTAATATAAATTATATGGAGTGACCAGGCGAATTGTGGTTTTCTCTATGGTAAAGAGCGATAATAGAGCAAGCGATTCTGACCGTGTTCTTCATACACTTTCTTTATACATAAGGGTCAAAATCGCGTGTTAAGTCTCACGACACGCCGGCGCACAAGCGGCACCTGAGCGGTTAAAACATTTGTATAAACACATCTTTATAATAATTACTTCTTACTCTGTTCTCTCTTTGTTTCTTACCTGTTCTTAGTAATCTGGTTCTATTTAAGATTTGAAGTGAGAGAGTGTCTTCCACTCTGGAAAATGCGGGAAATATGATATATATTATTTTAAATTATTGAAATAACTTGCGTCTTCTGCATTGCTAGTTGAGAGCTTTACCCCTCAACAAAAAGCAAAAGTAAAGCTATGATTACACTGGGCAATTTTTGTTTTTAATGGTAATAATTGGTAATTAGAATTGCTTTGTTTAAAAAACTTTATTAGGATTTTTTTTCTTAAATTATTATGAATAACCTCTCCTGAAGTTTTGCAGTTTTATTCTTTCATCGGAATTGATAAGAGCAAGAACACATACATTTGAATGGCCGAATTTTATAACTGCAATACGTACGTCTATATAAATTTTTTATTTTATTGAGTGCTCTTCGGTTCTGAAGTATTTGTGACATTTTCTAAATTTGTGTTTGAAATTTTTGACCTAAGCATAGATATTACAATACATATCGATAGTGGAAAGGAAGAATAGCTAACGAGCCATACAGCTGGAAAAAAAATTACTAAAAAAAAACCCTCAGGCTAATTTGTTCACTTTTCAGAATAACTCATTTAGGTCTCATGGAAATTGTTGTATCTCCCTTACTAGTATAGCAGATCATTATGATCTAAACTGTATTGGAAAGAGAAAACTCCTCGAAGTGTATTTAAATCTAAAAGTTAACCACGGGTTACAGTTAAACAAGGATTAAAATGTACACCTTTCTGAAACCAAAATTTCTGACTGCAATTAAAAAAATATGTATATGAAACTTTGTCATTTAAAAAGAATAGTTTTTACATGAAACGACATAAAAAGTTAGACGATGATAACGTTTAGATACATTTTTCTAATAAAATGTGTTTTCTTTTTCATTGCCTAAATTTTTATTGCATTTTTCAAACTTAAGTTAGAAAAAATGTTAAATGTGTTATTTTTAAAACTTTAAAGTTTGGAGTAAAAATTTTTGTGTCCAAAAAATTACATTGCTATTTCTAATAATAAAATTTGAAAGCGTTTTTCATCACCCTTCAAAAACAATTTTTTGTTTTTGGAAACATTCACAAATATTCTATTTATTTGGTTTTTAATGCAAAATGAAAATATGTGACCTAGTGACAGAATATGGTCGAGACCTGAGGAGTTAAGTCATTTTTCTTTTCTAGCTGTATGACTCGTTAGCTATTCTTCTTTTCTACCGTCAATATTACATTTTCTTTTTAAAATTAAGTACGGGTTAGAAATTTGAATGTGATAGCAATTTTTAAAACCTGAAAATTGTAGTTTATATGTATTAGTGATAAACACAAGGGAATCAATTTGGTTTATTGCAAACTAAAATTTTAATGCTTTTTATTTATGTAAGTAAACGATTCATTTTTTTATTATTTTCAATATGATTTTTTTCTTCTGATATTAGAAATGTAAGAATTTTTTTCATATGTGTTTAAAAAAATCTATTTTTCTTATATAGTAGTTTCTATCATTTTATATACATGCAAAAACTTTACATTTAAAACTTACGGACATAATATTTTTAGTTTTATATAAATTAATGATTTTTTTTTACATTAGCTCCATACATGAGGCCCTGAAGAAATTATATCGTCTTAGGGGGTGCTGTGTGGAGGGTATTTTTAAGGAGAGAAAGTTCTGTGAAGGAAAAAAGGTATGGGGGATTGGTAGGAATTTGTGGGTCAGTTTGTCGAAGAGTGACGGATGTGTGAATCCATCCACCGTCAAAACCAGAAAAACCTCACCCCGTGGTTTGAGCAATGCACAACTTGTTTTATTTTTCAAACGTCTTAAAGTCTTTAAATGATTTACAAGTTGTCCAAGAATTAAAGACCTTTCCTCATTTTCAGCGACGCAGACATTATTTCTCAAAATACCGCCTTTCTTCAAAATATGGCGGTATTAGCATTACAGCTCAGGCTTTCCCCTTAAAAAATGAGCGGTGATCTGGCTTGGTTGCTGCTTCAGTGCAATTTTTGCGTCCATTTGAGATGGACGCTCCGCTTTCTGCGAGGTGCGCTCAATTATTCGCTTTCTCAGCTAAGAGGGCGTCCGCTCTGTTGAAATTCTTATGCTTGCAATTTTGATCCTAGACGTCAGTAAGTCTACCACACAAATGGTTTTGACAGAAAAATGGCGTACGCAGATTGCGTGCTCGTTGGATTCCCAAAATGATGAAGAGCAAAATCTATGGAAAGCTCGCGGATCTCTTCCAACTGTTTTTTCCAACGAAGGCGAAGCTTTTTTGGTTGAAACATGGGTTCACCACCCAACCCTAGAATCAAAAAGGCAATCAATGACGAGAATTGCATCTTTTTCTTCAACTGAAGCAACACTTGGCTGAAAAATCTTTTGAGACCGACTAGGACGTGGAGGGAGAGGTGATAGCATTTTCAGCGACAGAGTTCTATGATAAGGGAATCAAGACCTAATACCACGGCTCACCAAGTGCATTGATCGTAACGGGGACTATGTCGAAAAGTAATGGGGATATGTACCTAAAATATCAAATGATTTTTCCTGATTTTTTAAATTAGAATGTCTTTAATTCTTGGACAACTCTCGTAGTTAATAACATCTTCCAAATTTTTTTTTTTTAAATCTCTTCCTTTGTCAACTGCAAATACATAATTTATGATGATATTGCATAAATTAATATAATATGTTTGTAAAAATGTATTTTAGGTTATGCTTTCGAAAACACACAGTCACATAATATCTTACTGGAGAGATAATCCGATAGAAACAGGTTGTGGGCGATAAGATCAGTGTCTGGTGTGCCAAAAATGAGGTTGATTTTTCCTTGATCAAATTGGTCAATTATAAAAAAATACAGAATTTTTTTCTTGTTTAGGTAGTCAATTTCACAGGTCTGTCTTGAGGCCTAGGAGTCGAAGGGTCTTATTAATTAATTTGGCTATGACGGTTTTCTTATCGACTTAGATCACACTTCTAGCGATTTTCTTTTCAGTATAATATCTTCCCCATTCTGGCAGAAATTCATTTTTTGTCTTCTAGAGCAGGTTCTAGATATTATGTGCAATTTGGCTCATTTCCAATGTCTGAAAAGGACTACATTTTTCTCTTTATATAATAATTTGTTATGTCTGCTATTTTGCTGTGAAGAGAATTTGGTGATAACCGGGTAGCATATCAATACAAAAAAGAAGAGAGGGGTCGTCCATTAATCACGTGAGTGGGGGGGGGGGGGGGAAATCACAAGATATCAAGTGGTATAATGAGATATCACGTGTATTTATTTTTCGTGATAATATTACCGGGGGGGGGGAGGGGGGGTTAAAAAGTTGTTAAAAAACATCACGTGATTAATGGACGACCCCAGAGGGGAAATCAAGCCCAGGGGACTAAGATCAAACAGAAAAGTACCGTTCAAACGGTATTGTATTATATTGGAAGAAGACGTATAGTCTGTCAAAGAAATTTAATAAAATGGAACTTTTTTTTTTATTACTATGGCAACACCGATTTGGAACAAATTATGGTAGATTCAAATGAGAGGTTATGTTTAACCTCCCAATCTGACAGCTTGACAATGGACAGGAAAAATGACGTAACACAATGTTTCTAAAGGTTTTTTTTTTTTTAGATTGCTAAAAGTGTGTGTTTCTTCCACATTGTTTGCCGAACACAATAAGGTTTAAGTGAAATATATTTACTTGAATCTTAATGTTTTTTCAAAGTTACATTATTTTTCCTTTCAACAGTCTCGGTGTTGCCAAAGGTTCGTAGAAAATGCGTTTAACAAGGTTAGCTCATCGAGGGGGTAGAGCGGTGAATGGCTAAAAATTGGTGACATCGCTTGAAGTCCATGTTCCACTGGAAGATTTGAATTAACTGCAATACATGTGGCAGTGTTCTACTTCAAGCTACGTCATGCATTTGAAATTTCAAAGCGGCCTGACAAGTTTTTTTTCGAAAAAGGCCCATATGAGCTAACATTGCTAAATGCGTTTTCTACGAACCTTGGGTGTTGCCATTTGAACAATGCCTTCCATTTCTGTCCACAATTTCTTGACGGACTGTAAGTCGTGCGAACTCAATGCCTTATGTTTATGTTTAACAAACACATCAGTGTGTGTGTCTGTGTTTGGTATTAGTCCGTGTAAAGTACCTAAGGGAATTAAATGCCCACATGTGTGAATGAGTGTGTACCTGTGTGACTTTTTTAATTAGTATTAAGATCGCTGAAAAAAAATTGTTTTGTAATTTCGGTAATCTTGAATTTATTTACGGCCATCTGCTTGTAAAATCGTAATCACACTATTATACCATAGATAGTTATAACTTTTAGTTAGAAGTCTATTTAATTTCTAATTGTGAATTATTATTAATGGATAATTTTAGTTATTCATTCTATGTACCTATTTTTTAGACTTTTTAATAAACAAAATTAGGATGCAACGCTGTGAAATTCTAACCCTTGGGAAGCATTATTTTAAATGTCTTATTGTATTTACCTATGTATTATAAAAGTGTATAGAATTATTATTATCATCTATTATATTATACAAATAAATTCCATATTTTTACATTCTTAATGCTCATTTTATTTCCTAACCTTTTCAATATGTGTACCTATACATTAAAATTTTGGTGAATACATCAGTATGTATTTGCAAAATATCTACAGGTCCCATTTTTATGTGAATACGGCTTAAAACTCCCAGCTGCTCCCGACTGCCTGGAGCCAGTGGGTCTATGCAGGGCCGCCGAGAACCCGAGTCAGGCCTGGGGTTGCTGATTATTGACCCCTCCTGCCAGATTAATATGCATAACTCAAATTATAATAAAATAGATGGTCCCGAATTGCTATTCATCATTGGTTTAAATCATAGGTTCTCAACATGGGCGATAACGCCCTCTTGTGGGCGTTTGCAACTTTCAGGGGGGCAGTAGGACCCAGAGAAAACTAGGGGGCGTTGAGATGGCCTAGTGAGGGCATGGGCAGGTAAAAAAATATGGTCTAAATAACACAAAAAAAAGCACACTAATCACATACTAATAATTTTAAGCGTATTATTATTATTAAGAATTGACACTATATCGTGAACAAGAAGGAAAGAGGTAGCGGTACCCCCCCCCCGTTTTGGTAAATATAATCGTGACAATGGCTATTTCAGATTTGCGACAGAAAAGACAGTAGTAAAAACAATTGGGGGGTGATAGAAAAAAATATATTCTCAAAGTGTGCAGTGGGCAAGAAAAGGTTGAGAACTTATTGTTTAAATGTTCCATCGAGGTGTACCACGCATCTTCATTTAGAAGCCAACAACACTAATGTAGCAAATAACTCAGTGGTCTTTGGTGAACATTCTTAACTAAAAAAAGACTGGAATTATTATTGGGGTATGTTGTGGGGCTGAAGAGAGTGGGGAAGGGAAGGAGATGTGAAAGAGGAATTCTCGGATGTACCTGGGTTATTAAACACAAGTCATTTTAAGCAAAGTTTTGAATCTAAAAGCTGGTCATCCACAACGTGTAGTGATACTGATAGTATCTACTGTTCTGGACTGTGCTGAAAATATAACTATACCTGTATTATTTTATATACTTAAATAAAAATTGTGCATGGTGAAATTTGAACACGCGACATCTTGTATTCATCTTGGCAGGAGTACCAGCCTAATTTATAACAAGGTGGACAGAAAGTGAAATAAACTTGTCCTGCCCCTACTTGTGGATTTGACCTAAAACTGATTGGTACCTACTTATTATATTACATTTTTGTTCTCTGGGGGTCCACCATATGACCGACAGAAATTGCATCGCCTTCCCAAAAATAAACCGAAGTACCTATCTGCATAGGAATAATTTTTTATTGTCAGTGAAGTCATCCGGATTCAAAGCATTCAAAGACTCGTAATACTCCATCATGATCACAGAATTAAATAAATATTATGATGCCTGTATTTGCCTAGGGAGTGACAATTTTATTTCTTTTAAAAATGTTTCAAGTTATTGTCTCTCCAGCTCATTTACATGGCTGAATTCACAAAAATTCAGTACTAAACTTAAATAATGTATTGGTAAATATATACTTTTCCTTCTCAAATAAAATGAAAACATTGTTTTTATTAGAAGAATAAAATAACTCTGGAAAAGGTGATTCATAGGTAGGTACCTACCTACCAAGAAAAAATAATTTTACGAAAGGCCATTTTTTTATTATTAGTTTATTTTGGCTTTCACCTAGGCATAGTGTGAAAGGACGTTTTATTTATTGGGAACGGTGAAAAACCGTAGTTTTTTTTTATTCAAATATCAATGACAGCTCATTCTTATCTATTTTTATTTTCGCGCATGCGTTTCTTGCCCAAGGTTCGTTCGCTTTTACTACGATCTACGTTTGTGATTGAATAAAAGTGACCAATGGAGTAGTGATAGCCACCTTGCCAGCCAATCAAACCATAGTATGTTCCGTGAGCTAACTCGAGCCTCGTAAGAACAAGCGACCGAACACAATATTGTATTTTTATTCGCCATTCACGGTTTCGATTTTATTTGTGTCGCTTTCGGTTTATCTCGCGTATGTGCGCGTATATGTATGAATTATTTATTTAGGTTAGGTTGTCGTAATAGTTTTTATGTGATTTCGTGTATTTGCTTATTCCTCACCTGACAAAACGCCACCCGAGATTTCAGTGTCGGAGTGCTTCTGCTTCGGGAGTTGAAATAATATATTTTTGTAATCTGTGCATAATTCCTTTCCTGGCAGTTGTCGACTATTATTATCTCCTCGATGTGTCAAATCGCGAAACAGTCGTCAGTGAGAAATCACGCGTAGAAGTATTCCTTTCCGAGTTTAAGATGTGTAGATAGTGAACGGTATCTTTAGGAGTCGCGGAAACGGGGTCGGAGCCAGGATGGGGGTATGTTTAGATAAACCCATTACGGAGAAGTTCAACGAGCAAGGATCGGGTAACGGCTTGAGTTATGGAGTGGCCTCTATGCAAGGCTGGAGGGTTGAGATGGAGGACACTCACGTCGCTAAGACGGGGCTCGGGAACCTGCCCGACTGGTCATTCTTCGCCGTGTTCGATGGGCACGCGGGGGCCAGTGCTTCTGCTTACTGCGCCTCCAACCTCCTAGAGACAGTATTACAGACTGAAGACTTCAAACACAACCAAATAGCCAAAGGTATTCGCTCGGGGTTCTTGAGATTCGACGAAGAGATGCGGGAGTTGCCCGAGGTGGCCAGGGGCTCCTCGGGCTCCACGGCTGTGTGCGCATTTGTTTCTCCCGATAAAGTGTACATTGCCAACTGCGGAGACTCCCGCGCCATCATCTGCCGGAACGGGATCCCCGCGCTCACATCGCACGACCACAAGCCAGTGTTGCCCGAAGAGCGAGAACGTATTCTGAACGCCGGGGGCTCTGTCATGATCAGCCGGGTCAACGGCAGCCTGGCCGTGAGCCGAGCGCTGGGGGATTACGCCTACAAAAGCGTGAAGAATCTGGGCCCCTGCGAGCAACTGGTGTCCCCCGAGCCCGAGGTCCTAGTGTGGGATAGAGACCTGGAGAGGGACGAGTTCCTAGTGTTGGCCTGTGATGGGGTATGGGACGTCATGTGTAATGAGGATGTGTGTTCCTACGTGCAGGCCTTGCTCAAGATCACTAACAACCTGCAGGAAGTTACCAACAGACTAATCGACACCTGTCTCGCCAAGGTATGGATTTACTAATTATTATCATTTTGTTTTGTCAAACCAATCATTCCATGTCATGTTCATATTGCAGCTTATTATATTCATTTGTATAATGGAATCCTTGGAACACGCAGGTACTGACATAATAGAATTTTAACTTATTGCGTTACTTCGGACGTTGTGGAAACATCAAGTTGCGTTGGGAAGTTCATGCTGATTTTGCTCATTGTATAGAACTCTTGAATACCACAACCATATTAAAAAAACAATCTCATTAATTAAATTGCATGCAAAGTACCTACTCATTGGTAAAAACACTTCTCTCCTGATATTTCATTACCAAATTAGCCAGAAGTCATAATATTTGTAATTGAGGTTATGTTGGCCATGTTGTTTTTCCAATTCAGGTATGCCCCTACTATTGATTTGGAAGGCTTGTGATAAGGCAGTATATTTAGTGACTAAGGCTTGATTAATCTCGACCCCGCATGTTATGCAATATTGTGAAAAACACGATTATGTAACTAACATATTACAGGTAATTTCTTAGCAATCCAAGATAATCATAACAATTAATCTACACCGTTTTACTAGTAAATGACTGTTGTTTCTGACAGTCATACTCATTTAAAACAAAATCATTATGGGTTCATCCCATTCTGATGTTTTTATCATCAATAATATCCATATTACAGTAGATTGAGATTTACTACACCAAATTGACCCATATTTGTTGAGATCTAAATAAAACTACCATGCTATCAGACACTTCCTGCCGACCCTATATTGCCGACTTCCAACTGTTAGTATAAACAAGTTATGCATAGTCGAGCATGGTAACTCGATTCCATAGAATAAAGAAGAATAAGAAATGCGAAGTGGGTTTATTATATGTGCCGAAAGTAAGATCTGACCATAAATTTCAAATACAGAAATTCAGTCTCTGTACAACTTTAACTGCCTCCCTGTTCTATAGTCAACATATTTTTTAAATGCTGTGTTGTTCAGCAAGTGCCCATGTAGATTTTAATTTTCGATTTGGGAGGCAGGTACGAGTACGGCCACCCCAGATTCATTGATTCATTCTAAAGGTGGATTAATAGTTGTCTGTTGTGTTGTGACGTTCTCTGACGTAACGGCTAGCGTTCATATCTATTTCATGTTCTGACGCTTTCTGATGATATTTTGAATCAATACACTTGTCACAACACAGCACTGGCTCGTGTGTCACACTTGTGTGGTCTGTTGTGACACGGCCGCTCCCTCTCCCACCCCTCACCTGCACCGCTCGCATCGCTTCTGACGCGACACGACACAGTGCATCACGGAACATAGCGGCACACTAACATAAAACTCACCATATTAAACGTATGAAACCGATACGGTTCTGATGCATCATGACACGGCACATCAGACAAATTTAATAATCTGCCATAATTCCTCTGTCATAGGTCATCCCAAGAGGTTAGCTACAAGGTTAAGTTAGGTAAAATTTGGTAACTAGGGGTACCTGGGTACACATTTTGTTCAGGTCTTGGCTCATCTCTCAATCCTTCCTACCAACTGCGCCGCAGTTGGAGGAATGGATTCATACGTCTGTCACTCCTGGACACACTGACCTCCAGTTCCTACCCATTCCTCATAATTTTTCCTTCCCAGAACAAAGAGGAGCAAAAAGGAGCAAGCAAGAAAGAGAAAGAAGAGAAAAAAGAGAACTGTGAGGAGCTAACGCAGTGGTTCTTAACCTGGGTTTGATCGAACCTCAGGGGTTCGGTGAGTCAATCTCACAGGTTCGGCGGAGGTCAAGACTCCCCAGACTCATGTGATTAGGTGAATGAGTGGTGGTGAGAAGGGTTGGGTGAATGTGCATGATTTGAAACTGTTGGGGGTCAGTGCCTCCAACAAGGTTAAGAACCACTGTGGCCACTGTGCTAATGTAAGAAATAATAAAATAAGTACTTGAAAAAGGGAAATCCCCTATGATTTAAGTATACCTAAGTATTTATTTTTTCCAAACTGAATACTAAATAATTTAACTTCAAGGGGAACTCTCAGCCCCAGATCTATGACTTTTTCAAACCGTGGCAGAAACTTGATAGTGGCGTCTCTCTCAAACCGCTTGGATTTATTCGGCTCACCCCCCGTTCTAGATGAGACGAGGATTCCTCTGGCAGAGACATCACGTACACTATGCTTGCATTCAAAATCGACTTAGGATACATTTATAAATCAACTTAGGATGTGTTCAAAAACCAACTGTTTTAAAATCAAATGATCAAATTACGATTTTGGCGCCCTCCTTTATCAGGGGCTGGGAACTCAGAGGGGAACTTCTGGCCGGCCCATTTCATACAAATTTTAATTTTGTATTTGAGTACAAAATACCCAAACAAATTGAAAAAATATTTTTGTAATCAAAAGGTAAATCAAATATTTTGTACTACTTTATTTATTTTTGTGTTAAATTATAAAATATAGGCCATTTTAATATTTCATGTTTTTAGAGGTATCTTGGGCAATTATTTGTCAGTAAATGATAAGCACTAAAATAATAATAATTACATTCAATTCAAAATTTTACCATATTTATTATAAAAATTATTTAAAAAAAAGCATTTTGATGGGTTTAAATTTAAATTACAAATTACCCATTTAGGTCGGAATCCAGATTTTTCATGTATAAATTAAAATTACTTATCACCCAAAAAACGCATTTTTTACAATGTTTGTTTTTCATTATAAACACAGGAGATTAGGAAGATATATTTTTTAATAATTATAATTAACTCACAAAAAATTCCAAAGTTGCCTCCGAAATGAAGGAAATTGAATTCTTTAATTGCCTATACAGGGTGTTAAGGGACGTACTTGACTTACTTTAACCAGTGATTCCTGACATTATTTGGAGTAAAAAATGTTAATGAAATTTTGGTCTCCGGTGACATTTTTGATGTTTTTTTTTTTCTACAAAAGCTTAAAAAAATTATAGTTGTTGAACAGTTGGAGGCGGGGTAAGGGGTTCGTCGGACACTCGGCTGAGTGACCAGTGACAACATGCGGAAGAAATTTTTTGTTTGATTTTAAAGAAAAAAATTTTGAAAAAAAAAAGTCATCAAAAAAAGTCACCGGAGACGAAAATTTCATTTACATTTTTTACTCCAAATAATGTCAGGAATCACTGGTTAAAGTAAGTAAGTACGTCCCTTAACACCCTGTATATCATTATTTAGAACAAAAATAAATAAAATAGGTCGCATCTGTACTAGACATAATATAACTTTTGAATAAAAGAAATATTATTCAGTTTGGTTTGGTATTTTGGCCTCAAATCCAAAATTAAGTTTTGTAAGGAACGGGCCACGCAGACATTTCTATTGATAAATTTGGACTAAAACTAGTCATGATGATGATGGTATTTGAATGATTATGCGAGAATTATTATGATTACCATGAATGATTTTGCGAGAAGTGTTTATGAATGATGTGTGATTTAGGTGCGAATGCGTTTGTCGAAGGACCTTGCTTATGTGTTTTTAAGTTGTATGTTTGACCACTGCACAAGTAAAAATGAATGCACATAAAGGAAGGAAGGGACTTACTGTGGAATCTTGTGGTATCTACTTCTCTTCTCTCATGTGTGGCCTTTGTTCAAACACTTGTGTTCGCGGTATTTTACTTTCATATGCGGATTGAGTTATAGAAATGCGGGGAGCGGAAAAATATCATCTTCTTATAAACATGAGAAGATAATATTTACTTAAAAGTATTTTGTTCAACCTTCCAATTTTTTATTGTTTTATAATTTACTCCACACTAAATTGAGTTATGTGCTGCGCAAATAGTGCTGTAGCAGCCAGCCTCTGCTACCTCATGCTTTAGATTATTTTCAAAAAGTAGCGATATTTCCAGAAGCATATAAAAATAATATTAAAATGTTTGAATTCAGAACCATTGACAGTTAAACGACGTTCGTTTGGTTTTTCTAGAGACGCCGGGTAGTTGCGTAAATCTGTAACGCTGTCCATACATAAATTCATTTTTGCAAATTATATTTTGAAAGTAGAACTCAGTAGTACTCAATAAATATCTTACAACACCCAACCTAACAGTTCTACAGTGCCAAAACAGTTGTCCATTTGTAATATGTATACAACAATAGCAATGGAAATTAGCTTACTTAGTACATACTCCTGTGGTTTGTAATCGTATATTTGTATTTTTACCTTCTTTGTTGTTTTTATACATTTTGATTACACAGATTGTTGTAATTTATATCATTCCTTCAAAATACTTCACAAAAATGATGCTAGCTGCCATTATTTTTTAATAGTTGCCACAACCTACCTAGTTGACAGCAGAATTGCTTACACGGTGGAAGGATTTGCACGTCAGTTCAAGTTTACACATCTTATGTTCTATGAACCCAACACTCGTGTATTCAAAGCATTTACTTAATACTAAAAAAAATCTGGCAGAGTATATAAACCCTGAACACTGCCAAAACTTATTCAATTCTGCACAACTCTGGTTGATATTATCATTGTTGCATTTATACTTCCCATCTCAGTTTGAATGCTTCATTTATAATATACACTTATCATAAGATCTGTCTCTCCATGTGCAGAGATCTTATCGCAGTTAATATTGCAGCCAACTTAACTACGAGTGTAGTATAGTGAGATAATGGACTTTGAAGTTTTGCATTTTCTTATATACATATATAAACATTCTCAAGTTTTTCATGTGTGTATAACAATATTTGAAAGAATGAATATGTAATCTAGTATTTAGAGCTCTGAATTAGTGCTCCGTATATTTTATTACCAAAGCTCTTCTCAGATTTCGCCCAGCACACCAAAAGTAAAAATTTGTAAAATTGAATACCATATACCAGTCCTGGGTCGGTCGTGAATAACCCGCTCATTGAAACCCGCTCACGGACCACCAAAGAGCGAGCGGGTCATTTTTTCATCAGCACTCGCTCGCGACCCACGTCTCGCAACCGCTCTACTACTGCAACCTGGGTTTCGGGTGCGGATGTGGCGGGGCGAGTGACGATAGATAGATGTATGAGAGAGCGAACGGGTTGTCAACACCCGGATTTCGCCACCCGCTTTCTCGACTCAGGTAGTAGAAAGTAGCTGGGTGAAGCGTAATCGATTTTCATATTTTGTGTCGTGAAAAGAGAGAGTCTTCATTGTGTCGTGAGCGACGCAGGTTGTGTAAAACGATCGATCGACCCAGGACTACCATATACATATATGTATTTGATAAATGTACCTACAGAAAAAGAACTATAACTAGGCTTATTGCCCTTTTTTTTTAAACCGGACAGTTTCTCAAAAGCATGTCTGTTTTGACACAGGAACCTCCCTGTCAGACAGGGTAGGCAAAATATTAATACATAGCCTTAAGGTTTCTTCAAACACATAGCATAAAAAAAACATTTCAGTGATATTATTGAAGCTAATTTGTACACAGAAAAGTCATATTTGGACATTGATATACATATTCTATTTAGATGAGACATCGAAGCAAAAAAATAGGTTTCACTTTAGTATGTCCGATTTGGCTTCCAACGCTCTAATGTTGGTGTATAAAAGTGTAAATTCTAATTATGCAATTGCAAATGTTCCCCAAAATAACCTGGAAAACTATTAATGTAATTAAATGTAAGGCCTTTGCAATTTCATTGAAAAAAAAAATTGTTAATTTTTTTACCTAAAATATTAAATTCAAAATTGGATAGTTCCGTACTCCTGCAACTGGCAGAAAGAGGTACAGGAGGTAGGTACCATCGATACATCGGCTTGACACTAAGCGAAACATACTTAACGTCAATGTACTTAGGTGTTAAAGACAATATGGTTAATGTTGCAATTTTGCAATGATCAAAGATCACTTACTTTAAAATTTTCGTTGGTTGTATTTTTATATTATGTACATATTTTTTTATCGTAACATATTGATATTATATATCTCACTGCACTAAATTTTTGTTGCTTATATTTTTATTTCATTTATATACTTTTTATTTCCATTCCTTTGTTAATAATATTATGAACTAAATATACAATTTGGCTGTCCTGAAACGGGTATCCTTCCCAGTTGGACAGGCAAAGTTTCATTGTGTAATGTTTTGTAATATATATTCATGTATAAATAAATAAAAAATAAAAAAATGCCGAACGATCGGTAATTGCAAAATCTGGTCTGACTGCACCAATTATCGCATTTTGATAGTGGAAATTATTTCAGAGAGTTATTAGTTATTAGTAAGCAATAGCATCTCTATTTGCAGTGGCGGTTCTTCTCAAGGGGACAATGGGGACAGACCCCACTTCATATTTCAGAAACCTATTGAGAATTTTTTCGATGCTTTATATTATGTTCACAAACATGAATTCTTAAGATAAAAGTAATTATTAACATTTGCAGAAACATAATCTATAATTTCAATTCAGAACATTTTTAAGCTCGAAATTGAAATAGTTTCTTCGGACGAACGTGCGACCGCTCCGCTCACTTCCTTGTTGCGTACACAAATCGTTCTGCGCACTTGGGGGACATCACGGGATTTTTCCTTGAAATTTATTTTTTTAATTCGTACTGAATACGTTTCTTAGGGATCTCGCAAATTCGCGCATGCGCATTTGAGCCATAGTATCATTATCTTGGGGATAAACTCTAGGATCCCCTCGTGGATAATTGGGAGTTTGTTTTCGTTCAAAATGAAAGATGTGAGCTGTGCACGGACCGAGATTTGCGTTAGTGGAATTATTGTTGTACGTATTTTGTTATTAAAATAATGATATAGGTCGGATTATTTCTATAGCGCCGTTCTGGTGAAAAATTTACCTCAAAAGCGCTCTAAACCAAAGTTGGTTGGATTATATTTGTTATTTTTTATTCAGCTTTATATTCATATATGTACTAATTTTTGTATTTCTGGTAAGGTGCGTAACTAATTCAATAATATATTTTTTAGAAATATAAATATTTTTTTGAAAAAAATAATGAATTATTTACTTTAGACTTTAGAAATTAGAAAACATAAAAATATACCTATGCGCGTAGGTACATGAAAATAAAAGAGTAGGTATTTTGAATGTTCTCAATTATAATGAGTTTAAGGTAAATTGTCATTTAAGTATATTTATTTATACAAATAAAAAATATCGATCCCGACCATCGAAATTATGCTCGAGCCGCCACTGTCTATTTGTATTGTTCTATGTATTTAGACAAACACGCCAATGTGATTCGTGAGTCAGCAACTGCAACTATTACATCACCGAATGCAACTATTCATGTTAGTTGCTAATTATTATGATTCAATCTAGCCAAAACTTTTCCTCAGGATTGACGAATACTTCAGTGAAAAATAAAAAGGGTGCATTAAAAGTTGTCATCATCGGCTTAGCTCAGTTTCTGTCTGCGTTTTGCGTGCAGAACTTGTTCTCTGGTTTTGCATTATTGTGTCTCTGTGAAGGGACAAATTAAGATTTTTTTTCTTTTCAAATGTAGGTCCCTACCGATAATTGTGTACTGTGACATTCAGGCAGAATTCATACAAACAAATTAAAAAATACTTTGTTTACCATTGAGTATAGAACACAGGTGAGCATGTTTTGCGATCCAAAAGTTAGATCATTCTTTGCTTATAGACTAATTCAAAATCAAATGGAATGGTGAATACAATGTCAGTCAGTGTAAGAGTGTTGACTGGTAACAGTGATAAATGAACACACTTTTGAAAAGTGAGGAAAAAACCAATGACGTTAGGTATATATTCTAGACGCAGGGTAGAAATCTCGAAAGTGGGAAGCCAAAAGCAAGGCAATTGCACTAGTCTCGATTTCTAGTACTTTCATACTAAACTATCACACGTCAAGTAAGGTCTGTCTTACCAGTAGGAAAATTGCATTTAAAAAGTGCCAAAATGCCCTCCAGTGTGAGGAGAAAATGTTTCCATTACACGGCAAACAGTAGTAAAAGTGAAGAAATAACATTTCGTTTGTATATGTAAACACAAATTACTTATTATTATCATTATTATAAGCAATACAATTAATTTTCTTGTTTCCCATTCGACAATTTTATGCGTCAATAGAGAAAAAACACATTCTTTGATTGTCTTATGGTACGGCCACACCGAGGCCAACTTCCAACTTCAAATTTTCGGACTATTGTGTAGAAGGGTACTTCGTGCGTTGGAAGTTCGAGTTGGAAGGTTGGCTTCGGTGTGGATGTAGCATATCTTTTTAATAGATGAATAACTTTTGAATTAAGAAATCACTGAAAACCGCTGAAAACAAAGAGTGTTGCTTACTTGCCACATTATTTTGTGAGTATGTGAGACTATGGCGAGTCTATTTATATAACGTCATTGAAAAAAACATGAAAAGCGGTGTAACAAAAAACTAGGTTGAATAGGCTAGAAATTGAAGAAGAAGATGACACTAATAATCTAAACGAAAATATGAAAGAGAACAAGACACAGAAAAATAGAAAAAGATAATGGTCGCAACTGGCACTCGAACCCAGAACCTCTCATCTAACCGGGACGTGCGCTTTTACCAATTCAGCCATTGCCACCATGGGAATAACCTTCAAAAGTTATAAAAAGAGAGTTGTTCTTATAAAAATTGAATAGGTGGTAAATTTTTGAGATCGCTGGCAATGGTTAATATGCACTTTTTTTTGAAAAAATCTTTTGATTCACCTTAATTACATTAAAAGACAACTATTTGCATTGGGAGAAGTGGAAAATATTTCATTCTAAATTTCGATTACGTAAAATTAAAATTAGCTTTCATTCTGTGAAACGAGACCGTCCATTTTCAAACATTATTTTCAAATGTCATTTTGTTATGTTGGTATTCTTGTTACTGTACGAAAAGATGCTAGAGCAAAGCGTAGCAGACTTCATGGGAATTCTAGGTTTGTGTAACATGGTTTGTAATACAAAAGAAAGTGCCCATTTATAACGCCTACTTGCGTCAAGGCAAGAAAAACATACCAGTTTTCAAGTAGTTTAGCGGCTACGCTAGGTTTGTGTAACATGGTTTGTGATTCAAAAGAAAGTGCCCCGTACCTTCAAAATCTTCTAGCCGTTCGTTATACATTCAAGTGTATCAGGAATACCAACATATCAAAGTGACAGCGAAAGAGCTAATAGCTAATGGCGTACAATCTCACAAGACGAAAGCTAATTTTAATTTTACGTAATCGAAATTTAGAATGAAATATTTTCCACTTCCCCCAATGCAAATAGTTGCCTTTTAATGTAATTAAGGTGAATCAAAAAGTTTTTTTTTAAAAAGTGCATATTAACCGTTGCCAGCGATCTCCAAAAATTAATGAATAGGTTAGGTTTATAAGTTTTTTTTTTAATTTTTCACCCCTTTCATGATTTTACATTACTTTTCAAAAGTGTGTTGATTTGTCACTGTCCTGAGTTAATGGGTGTTATTTAAAAGGTATATTATATTTTTCTTATAGCAGTGTAGTTGAGGGAGTTCTGCAAACTTAACACGAAAACAATAAATTAAAAGTGTTGCGCATTCCATAATAACAGTTAAACAGTTCTTATATTATGTATTTTCAGTTTTGTCAATTACTTACAATAATTTAACATGTCTTAAGAGGTTCAGTTTCAATATAGTATGGCTTCTTTCTAGCCTGGTATTTTTCGTATCGTCAACATACTTTAACATGCATTGCTTGCCCTCCATTTGATATTCATACATATTAGTAGGACTTCAGAAAAACTCGGCACATAATTATTAACAATGATCTTTATGAACTGAAAGACTTTGTCTTGATGTTTTATTTTGTGTGATGTATTTTATTGTATCTTGCTGATTGTTCTATCAGACATATTTCACCTTTCCCAAAACCATTTGAAGGTGAGTTTCATTATTTTGTATTATGTGTATGTGTTATAATTAACAGGGGATACCTACATATTTTTGTGTGTTGTATTTTCAATTTTATTTTAGTAATTAATTAGTACTTACATCAAAATTTACAAATTACTAATTAATTATAATTGATCTACTATATTTTCTCTTGCTTAATGTGGCTGCTATAATAATTCATCTTTAATCTTCCAATTGGTTCAGATTAAAGTTTCCGGCAGCGCATTATAATAATTGATATACACTATAAACTATTTTGTGTACTCGTTTTGTCCTTGTTGTATATATTTTGTTCTTCGTAATGCGAGATCATTTACTAATGGAATTGCAATACGAAGAACATATGAAGCACTTGTCCGCAGCATCCTGGAATACAGCTCCATTATTTGGGCACCCTCTGAACAAAACCATATTCTAGAAATAGAAAAAGTACAAAAAAGGTTTATGCGTTACCTGTATATGAGGGAATATACATACTACCCATTCCTGTATCCATCGTTGTTCTTAACAGGAATGCTCGATCTTAATACCTTAGAAGCCCGCTGAAAAATATTTTTGGGGAAACATTTTTTTAAGCTGATCTCCGGTACTGTATTGAATCCACCTATGTTGAAGGAGATTAACGTATATGTCCCTAACGCGTATACTTGTGGGAGATCCCACACACTTTTTTATGCTCCAAAAGCGAGAACTTCTTCCTTTCAGAATGCCCCATTAAATAGAGCAATTCAACTGCTTAACGATTCTGCATTGAGCATTGACATCTTCAATGTTACCTATAGAGAGTTCAGTAACTATCTTTTGACATATGTCTCAACATAGTGAAACTGCCCCCTTGGCCTTTTTTCTCTTATATTTTGTAATCTTCTCCGTAATAATTTGGTGTATAACTGTTTTATGGAGAACTGTTATTATTAACTGTTATTTTGTTAACCAATTATAGTTTATTTTTTTATGCATAAATATCGCCGCGTTCAAGGTCAGCATCTGTTTCACTGTTAGCCAATTTAGTTCCTTAATGTTTTATTTACCTTTGAAAATCTATTTTGTAAGTATTATTGTCATTGCCATATTTTGGAGAATTTGCAACTTTTTTGCTCTCTGTGGTTATACAAGAAAAGAACCATTGAGCAGTAGTTAAAATGCGGAAAAATAATGGAGTTGGATGCAATAGTTGTAGTTTTTCTGGAATTTTTTTGATCACATTTAATATTATTGTCTTGACAGAAAAGCTGTGCAAATTTCATTATACCAGAACTCACTGCTGAAGAGATTATTTGTGGGTCATAGATTACCTGCGTTGTAGATAAGATTGTTGTAGTCGGAAGGTATTTGTATTGACACCAATTAATGGGACTAGAACCACTTAGTGGCTGAGTGCTCCAAAGAGTTAGGTTCCGAGCATTGTTATTCGTAACCAGGGAATGTTAGGCCCGGCGGCCCCAGTGCACACGGGTGACTTGTCACGGCAACAATTCTTTCAAAATCGTTATTTATATATATTTCAAAATCGACCGCAGTGTAATACCGAGGTGCGTGATATATTTCAAAATCGACCGCAGTGTAATACTGAGGTGCGTGTGATTAGAGTGACTTTTTATGGATTTTGAAGCAGTGACGAAACTGTTGCCCGGCCTTAATCTTTCTTTTTTGTTATTATATGAGTAACATACTCACATATTGGTGGAAAGGTAGGTAGTTCTTTTCGGAAATTTGATATTTATGTTATTCTAGCCTTTACCCGCGGCTTCGCTCGCATGGTGTTAGGTGGAAATACTACTGATTCATTCATTCATGCATTCATGCATTCATTCATTCACTGATTCATTAGTTCATTAATTCATTCATCAACTCATTCTTTCTTTCATTCATTCATTCATTCATTCATTCATTCATTCATTCATTCACTGATTCATTAGTTCATTAATTCATTCATCAATTCATTCTTTCTTTCAATCATTCATTCATTCATTCATTCACTGATTCATTAGTTCATTAATTCATTCATCCATTCACTCTTTCTTTCATTCATTCATTCATTTTTTAGTAAACAATAGAAATCTCAAATAATCACATATATAAATTCATACCCAGAAGCAAATATGCTTAGATTTTTTTATATATAGTTGTTTATAGAAACCATCGCGGGCATGCGCACATCAAATCCCCAAAGTTTCATCGCAATCGGATGAATGGTTTAGCCAGCATAAGCATCTTACATATACATATATATATCGTCGCATTAATTCGTAGAATGCGTAACCACCAATTGTCAAATTTTACAGGAGGCACAAAAAACCTCGTAGTGAAAAAAAATGAAAGACGGGTCATTCTTTTTATTTATGTTCCGAACATATAATATATTTCGAAATTTTTTTTCAATCATTTAACTTTTTTAAGTTAAGGCTTTCTATTTCAAATCGGAGTTAGGAAGTTTACATAAAAACCAAGAATGGAGATACGTATTTTACAAAGATACCTACGTACTTTTCTGCAAACAGTTTTATGAATAACTAGCTGAAGACTTGGGAGATACAAATTTTACATTCATAAATTAAAACACAACAATACAGAACTGCGATATTAATTTTATGAATTACTCAGTAACATCCTAATTGACTTTTATATTTAGTCTCAGTATGTAAGAATAACAGGATAAATATAATAGTATTTAGTACACAAAGCATAACAGCACAATACTAATACTACAAATAATTTTGTAGTTAAATAATAAGACCTGAAATGGTAAATAAAATAAAGTATGTGGAGTTAAGGAGTTTCGAAGTATTCGCGAGTAAAAATGGCAGCATTGTGGTACGCAGTTTCCTAATTTTTGTGTATCTAAAAAGTTAATTTTTTTTTTAAATTTACGAGTTTTACTAGTCGATGAGGGACTACTTTTAACACCAGATGACATTAAAAACGTATTTTCGAAAAATTTGGAGTTACGCAGTCTACGAATTAATGCGACGATATATACATACAAACCCAGAACTAAACTTACTTTATTTTTATATATATATAGATAATAGTAGCTTTTATTTGACATGGATTTTGTTGGTTGTGTTCCAGGGGAGCTACGACAACATGACGGTGGTGCTGGTGAAATTTCCGGGGGCGCCGGGCGCTTCCGCCGAGGGCCGCCAGGAGGACGGGCTGCTGGAGGACGCCATCCGAACCCGCATCACAGGTTGCTATACCATGCTGCCCGGCCTGACGCTGCGGCGCCACCGCAAGCGCAAGGGGGAGCTCTGACCAACCTAACTAGCCCTCACCAAACTCAAACAACACCCTCTCACGCCTCACTGGACACTAACACTAACACTGTGGTCTTGCATGATACTCTACCCTGTTCACACGGAGGGAAACTGTTTCAAACAAACTTGCATTTATAATAGACAAGGAAGACGAACCAGAATTAGTATGAAACCGCCTACACAAAATATCACAAAAATGGCCAACGCCTTTCATAACTTTCATTGGCTTTGCCGCTTTGATCGTGGCAAAATTCAGTATGCTTCCATGCCATGTCTCCCTTTGTTTCTATTATACATGGTTTAGCAGTTATATCAGGTTGTCACGAGTCAGTGAATTTAATGACTTTATTCCCTCAGCCCGAGCCATTCTGCTGGTATCAATATTATTATTTTTACCGTCCGTCCTTATGGGGTTTATTAGGATGTAAGTAACCAAAATTGAATATAGACTTGTTATTAATGGCAATAAGTATGCATTAAGTTGTATATTCCGTTAACATTGCAAAGTATTTGATGCCTTATTTATTCATCCTTGTGCCTTTTTGTGCCTAGTTAGTTTTTGAAAACGTTTTCTACTCGGTAAACAGATTTAATTTATTCAGCCCCGTGCCTTTTTGTGCCTAGTTTGTCTATGAAAATGTTTTCTTCTCAGTAAACGGATCTAATTTATTCAGCCCCGTGCCTGTTTGTGCCTAGTTTGTTTTTGAAAATGTTTTCTACTCTGTAAACAGATCTAATTTATTCAGCCCCATGCCTGTTTGTGCCTAGTTTTTTTTTGAAAATGTTTTCTACTCGGTAAACAGATTTAATGCCCCGTGCCTTTTTGTGCCTAGTTTGTCTTTGAAAATGTTTTCTTCTCAGTAAACGGATCTAATTTATTCAGCCTTGTGTCTAGTTTGTTTTTGAAAATATTTCCTTCTCTGTGAACAAATTGAATTTATTTAGCCCTGTGCCTTTTTGTGTCTAGTTATATTTTATATTTGCTTTTGGTGAACAGCTTCAATTTATTCAGCCTTGTGCATTTTTGTGCCTAGTTTGTTTTTGAAAATGTTTCCTTCCTGGTGGACAGATTCCTAATAAGTTTTAAGGTGTAAGGCCTGTTTCTTTCGGACCAATTTGAATAACACATGGATCGTCCAGTTGATTAGTCAGAAAAATCAAAATTTGAGTTAAGTATCCAGTTATTTGTAATAGTGTACCCTATATCTGGTACATTACTCAGATTACTCATGAACACCACCAAATCAATTATAATGCAGAAAAACTTATAGTGAATTAAACAAAATACTGCTGTTTCTGCATCATTTGTGCGATATTTCAAAATGTTATACTAATGTACCGGACTGTTATGCCTCCCGGTATGATTTTATAGCATATTTAATATGCAAAACACAGACATGTGTAAATAATATTTGATTTATGGCTAGCATTCGAATAGTGCTCTTTTCTCATTATCTCAAAACTTAGTATTTGGAGATGTCTGACTACTCAACTGGACGATTGACATTATAAATTGATGGAGGTCTTTAAGAAGATATTGGCTAAAACGGCAGAAGTATAATCCACATTTCCAAAATTTTACATAAATTAGTCATGTTTGCAATAATTTTAAAGAGTATTGTGATTGTATTGACAATTTTTTTTAAATTTCTGTCAATCGTTCGTGTATTATTTTTGAAGACCACACTGAAAATTGTGTGATATTCCTTTTCTCCTATTAGGATATTTTCTTATGTGACTTGTTACCTTATACCTTTAGGTTAAGGAATAAACACATGTATACATCATATATTTTTTGGCTTGGCTCCTTTTGCATCACTGTAAAAAGTACACGGAAAAAGAGTCCTAGCCGCCAAGTTCTTTTTGCTGTACTGAATTTAAAATTTATGTAGCAAAGTATTCACTGTGGGTGTTGGTGTAAAATCAGAGACATGAGTCGGGAATTTTATATTATGGTTTTGAATTCTTCCCTACATTCGAAAGCTAACCCCAATTTTCAAAAATATTGTGCAAAATACTTTCCCTTTGTGGTAGTGATCTTCATTGACTTTGCTCGACAAAAGTTTTTATTTTCTATAATTTTATTTGTTAACCCATCGGCATACTGATTTTGAGCTTGCCGTGCAGTATTGAACGCCAAACGAAACACTTTTTCTACTTTTGTATGGATTTCATAAAAATTATAATTTTATTATAACCTACGGACGTTGGCGGCGGGTATGCCGATTGGTTAAATGTTCTTTTACACTCATTATTTCGACCCGCGGTCCACCGATCTGAGTAAAATATTAGATAATAAGTGTTACTTTACAAGAGCCAACATTAAAGTTATTTTTTGGTTTTTTTCTTAACCTGTCAAAGGCCAGCAAATTCCAGGAAAAATACGGAAATTTCGTAACAAAACACGATTTTGAATTGAATGTTTTGTTGATTAATTTTGAGCTATTGTGTAGTTTATTGACTGAAACACGTTCCTAGAACAATAAACTATGTACCAAAACAACATTACTTGCAATAATTACGTAAATTAATAGGTTTTACGATGTTTTAGTCGCGGAACATTCATTAATTGCGACGGTTAAATTCGCGGCAAATTCTGACAGGTCAATGTCATAGACGAAATCGTTTTAAAAATATTCTGGGGTTGCAAGGTGAATGAAACTAGTGCTATATCATCTATGATGTTAGCGCAAGCGATTCTGACCGTGTTCTTCATACAAATTCTGTAATAGAATGGCCAAAATCGCAGACCAAAAGTTTTTGGTCGAAAATTTTATTCAAATATTTGAATTATTTTCTCGCGCATGCGCATACGACACGCGCGCCGGCGCGTCTCCGGCCTGTCACCGGTTTTAAATTACTAATTATTACTAATCATTTTCAAATATTCATGGTAATTTACGACAATACTGATAGAAAAAAATAGCTTAATAAGTTGGCTCTTGTTCGTAACAGATTATTAGGATGTTTATTTTACCACAACAAAATTAGCAAAACGTAATGGTTAATGCTTCCTGCCTTTTCACAGTTAATATGTTGTCAAAAGAATTCTGTTCAGTGGCTTAACCCCCCAAGGGCCAGGGAACAAAGGGAAAAAATCCCGACCTTGAATTTTGAATTGAAAGTTTTGTGGATTAATTTTGAGCTATTGTATATTTTATTGACTGAATCACGTTCCTAGAACATTAAACTATGTACCAAAATAACATTACTTGCGTTAATTACGTAAATTAATAGGTTTTTACGATGTTTTCGTCACATAACATGCATCGACTTGACCAAAATAATCGTGGCAAAATTTGACAGATGGAGGTCATAGCTAAAAATTATTTTAAAATTTACTAATGTTGCAAGGTGAATGAAACTTTTACCCATCTCATAGAGAATGTTGGCGCTAGCATTTCTGACCGTGTTCTTATACAAATTTTGTACATAGAAGGGTAAAAATCGTAGTTGAAAATATTTTTTTTTCGCGCATGCGCAAGACCTGCGCACATCCCGCCCGACGAAAAATTTCATATAAATTATTCGGAGTGACCGGCTGCATTGCGGCTTTTTCTATGGTAAAGGGCGATAATAGAGCTAGCGATTCTGACCGTGTTTTTCATACACTTTCTTTATACATAAGGGTCAAAATTGCGTAAAAATTTTGATTTTTCATTTTTGTGCGCCGGCGCACAAGCGGCACAGGCCAGGTTAAGGACATACTGCCGGGCCCCGTTTGCCCAACAATCCATTCTTTATCAAATTCTTTTAATTAACACGCATCGTCGTTTATATCAAGTCGGTAAGTAGAAAGAGTTAGTCGTTTCATTTTTTGGGTAAATAATACTTTATTTGAACAATAAATTCATATAAGTAATGAGTAACAAGAAAGAGTGAATGCCACGGTAGAAATTTGCAGTTGTGATGTTATGTCAGGTTCGAGATGACAACTCAGGACAGTAACAAATCAAAATTTGGAAAGTGAAATAGGTCTCTAAGAACTGATATTTAGAAGTGAAAAAACTAGCCTATACCTAAAGGCGGAATTACATTTGTCTGTCATGTCGTGTCGTGACTCGTCAGAACGGTATCGGTTTCATACATTTAGTGATTTTCATTACACCACACGACATCACCAACGTCACCATACTAAATGTATGAAACCGATACCGCTCTGACACGTCACGGCACGACACGACAGACAAGTTTAATTCCGCCTTAAACTAACGTTTTTAACCCTTTGATTAGTGAGTTATTTTTTTGTCATCTACATTGTGGGAGTGAGTTATTTTTCAAGTTTTTCCTAATTTTTTGTAAAATGTTGAGAGCCACTGAATTACGTAATACGTAACGTGAAATACGTAACAATTTTGGTAAGAACATGTAAAAATGTTTGACAAATATATTTGTATTATCTATAAATCATAATTTAATCGAAATTACAAACACGGCAAAGAAAAACTAAATAAAGTCGTACTGCCGCACGTATGCGACAATACTCTGTTTGGATCGTCCGAGTGCCGCCGCATACGTGCAGCAATACTCCTCAAAGGGTTAAACTATTTTCAAAAAAAAAATTCTTCATTTTTCGTGACTTTATATCACTTTTCAAAAATGTGCTGATTTGTCACTTGTCCTGAGTTTAGCTAGACAAGTGCAAACATGTATCTATTAATGGAAGTGTCCGACTATAGTTAGATAATTACATACACTTTATTTTGCCCTTTCGATGGCTTAACTATTTATTTGGTAGTTGGGAATGGCTCACGTGCATTATGTGGACAGTTTGGACAAAGCAGATTATTGTGTTTTAATTCACATTCTTGCATGACAGAATTTTACCTGTAATTACTAATACATATGTGTACATTTGTATGGCAAAGGGAATCCTTCTAATTTTTGGGATTAAACATCGGTTTAAAATAATGTGCCTTAGTATTTAACCGTTATAGCCATTATCAGCATTGTTCTTGTTCAAATGGAAAGTATAGTTGGTTACAAATAAAAGATAGTGGGAGGGGGGTAATTTTACCTATCTGCATGAAAAATATTTACCAAAAACCAACCAAATATCATACATTTTACCTTATCTTAGTTACCCACTTGTTTTCCCCATTAATCAAATATGTTGACTTAATCATGTATTGATTATCTGATTTACATTAGATTGTTTTTACGAAGTAGAACAACACCCAAATTTAAATAGTGTTCAATTGGATTATTATTAAAATTCTACACTGAACCGCAAAATTTTTATATGTACAAGGGCTGTCCGTAAAATAAGGTCTCCAAGGTGCTGCGGTCGCAAGGAACGATTTAACGCGCAATCCGGCAACACTAGCATGAAGCCTGGTTTCCCCTTGCTGAATCCCCACTACGCTGCACCCTCTGTGACGCTTAGTCTCGGCGTAGCGGCCGTTCGCGGTGGAGCTTCCACTTGCTGCACCCGCCAGGTGTGAATTACGCTCTGTACTTCGTTTTTAAACTTTGCTTCGTCGAATCTGAATGACGCCACTGGGATTGTTCCTTTGTCTCTGGTATCGTGTAGTGTATCCAGGTCTCGTCCCCAGTCACAAATGAGTCCGAGAATTCTTCGCCATCGATGTCAAGGAATTCGTGGGCTGCTTCAACCTCTTGTTTGTGATCTTTGGTGTGCATTTTGGGACCCACCTTGGCCAGACCTTGTGGTCTCCCAAATGTTCTGTCAAAATCTTGTCAATAGTGGTCTTACTGACATCAGGGATCATATCACAGAGTTCCCGAACCGCCATCCGTCGATCTGCAATCATTGTTTTTCCACTTTGGCCTTTTTTTCATCTGAAACTGATGGCAGTCTGGCACGCTTTTAAATTTTCTGCACCATTTACGCACATTTTCGCACTCATACATTGTTTTCCATACACTTCAAGTAGCTGAGAATGAAATTTTACCGGGATTTTGTTATTTGCACAAAAACACAAATTATAGAGCGTAATTCACACCTGGCGGGTGAGGCAAACGGAAGCTCCATCGCGAGCGGCTGCCACTCCGAGACTAAGTGTCGCAGAGAGTGCAGCATGTTGGGGATTTGGCGTAGGGGAAGCAGATTACATGCTAGTGTTGCCGGAACACGCATAAAATTGTTCCTCGCGACCGCAGCACCTTGGAGACCTAATTTTACGGACAGCCCTCGTATGTATAAGATCTTTCCTTAATGAATATTCATTTTTTAGATTTGTATGCCATAAAGCACCTAGTAAATATCAATTTTAACCACTCATTTGCCGCTCGTGCGCCGGCGTGTCCTGATTTTGACACGCGATTTTGACCCTTATGTATAAAGAAAGTGTATGAAGAACACGGTCAGAATCGCTTGCTCTATTATCGCTCTTTACCATAGAGAAAACCGCAATTAGATTGGTGACTCCATATAATTTATATTAATGATTTACCGGAGCGCGGGAGCGTGCGCAGTTCTTGCGCATGCGCGGGAAAAATTCTTTGGTCTTCAACTTTGACCTTTCTATGTACGAAATTTCTCAAGGACGCTGTCAGAATCGCGGGACATTGGGTGTCATGGCTGGCGCTTTTTGCGAACGCTAATTGGTTACAACCAACCCCATTTACTCGCGGCATTCAACGAGTTAAAAGGTTTCTGAAGAATCTTCAGAAACTAGTGATATTATCAGAATTGATTCTCCTCAATCGACGCTTCGTCTGTCGCCGTTTTGGTGTTGACACCGTTCTGTCCCAAAATACTTTTGCAGTAAATCGTAAGACAAAATAATGATCCATGTGCGCAACACACCACACCCTACCTACCTATCGGTTAAACACTAATTCTGGGTTATTTTTTAATTGCATACACGCAACTCAATTTAGCTGGTATAATGTGCACTGGATACTATTGCATCCCCCGAACCATTCAATTAATATAATTCTTCAACATATTTTCACCATGCAATATACTCTGCTATGCAGGAATTATACCAAATATAAAAAAAAATTTTTGGAAAGGAACATTAACTAATTCATAAATAAAATTCCTCGAGATTGTTCTCTGACTCTATTCTTAATTTTATGAAATAACATTTGACCTTTTAATATTTGACAGTTTAATATTTGACATATTAACATTTGACATATTAACATCTGACATATTAATATTTGACATACAGTGAAACCCTCTTAAGAAGTTTTCCAAGGGACCGGAAAGCAGGAAAACATTATATGTGGAAAAAATTTGGCCAGTTTTGGGCAGAGAGACCGAAAAAATCAATCTTAAGAGAGACCTTCTTAAAAGTGTTTCACTTAACATTTGACATATTAATATTTGGCATATTAACATTTGAAATACTAATATTTAACATTATGTCATTTATTCCGATTTATTCCTTGCCCCAAATAAATAATATTATTGTTACTTATTAGGTTTTTGTTTTGTTAAGTCTATTTGTGTAAAAGAGGCTAAAGTCAAATCAGTATAAATATGTTAATGACACCGAGTTTTCATTTTGCTCAACCTTTTTCAGAGCAATAAAGACAGAAGATGCACATGTGAATGGACATTTTAGTGATGACTTGTGATCATGAAAAAGCGGGTTCGGCTAAAGCAATTTAATTACTTTAAATTTATGCTAATAAAATAGGTTACAAATAATATTAGTGTCAGTTGAAAATTTATTTTATATTATTGTTTAGAAAATAGCTTGTTGTGTGAAAGCAATGCATAAATACAAGTATATATTCCCGATGTGCCTCTTCCCAATAATTTTATAAAATTAATAATTTTCACTAAAAATGAAGCATTTTCAAAAAAAAAACAAAAATCATAAAGCGAACTCACAAAACGTGATGTGAAAAGGGTCTTAGTTTGATTTGTTTTGCCTTCCATCCCTGAATTAATAAAAAAATCCTCTTTGAGAACAGAGCATAGTTATATAATTATGCTGTCTAATGAATAATAATATTATATTCCCAATAATATGCGGGTTTGTTTACATTTAAATAAGTTTCCTCTTTGAGAACAGAGCATAGTTATATAATTATGCTATCTAATGAATAATAATATTATATTCCCAATAATATGCGGGTTTGTTTACATTTAAATAAGTTTCCTCTTTGAGAACAGAGCATAGTTATATAATTAAGCTATCTAATGAATAATAATATTATATTCCCAATAATATGCGGGTTTGTTTACATTTAAAAAAATACTTAATCAATTAGGTAAGTTGATAATATGTAAAAGTTGTCAAAATATTCCATATTTATCTACCTATATATTTACGGGTTATTGAAAATAAATAGTTATCTATTTTTTTTCTTTTTTATATGTGAGTTAGTGCCGTACAATTGGCATCCCCAATTAGGGCAAGTTGTGAGGCTAAAGGTGGTGGAGAGTGTTTTGTAAGGAAGGAGATGGGGAAGAGGTAGAAGATGGGATAGAGGAAGGTGGGGTGGTACCCTGCTATTCAGATCTGGTCACCAAACACAGCTAAAGCCATTTCAAGCAACATTTGTTTCTGAATGGTGGTCTTTCACCAGGGCGATATTGAAGTATGTACAACTCTTTTGAGATTAATTTTAAACTTGCGATTTATAGCAACGCACCATCTTGAATGTAAAGAATTCCTTAAAAATAGTTTTAATAACATTATCTCTCCCTCTCTCTCTCTATTTTCTTTTCTCGTGTATTTGTAATAATGTGACAATAAGTGCGTGCTACTTCTGCATGGTGGCAAAACTGATATATTTCTTCTCTAAGGTTTTGTCACCCCTCTCAAACCAAATGTATTTATTCTAATCCATTGAATAATGAATCTGTTTAGATCCATAATTTGGGCCACTACTTTAGTGTCGCATAACGTCTGACACACATCATTATTTCTTTGTGTCACAATCAATTTTACTTATCTTGCTGTCCTGAGACATCACAATTCAAAATCGAAAAGTTGCTTAAAATTATTTTAGCTATGTTTAGTACAGTGAAACCCTCTTAACAAGTTCCCACTTAAGAAGTTTTGTGGCTTAAGAAGTTTGGTTTTTTCCGGTCCCTTGGAAAACTTCTTAAGAGGGTTTCACTGTATCTAGATCTGAAAACTATTCACTTGGAAATCTTCCTCTTCTCCCCTATTTAGTTCCACCTCACATTTGGAAATGCCTCAGTACCTCTTGCTCAAGGCAGCGAGACTCCTGGTGGTATTCATAGTACACATAGGAAGATAAATCTCTGTTCATTCTTCTATTCAATGTAATGTACACTTCTTTACATCTTCAATCTTTTATTTGATTTGTTAAAAAAAAACAGTTAGAACGTCTATTTTTAACTGTTAAAACTTGATGAACTTTTATTTCTTTCCAACTAGACCGGTTTCAAACAATCATGTCCATCGTTAGATTGCTTAAAACTGTGGTATTTATATACAGTGAAACCCTCTTAAGAAGTTTTCCAATGGACCAGAAATAATAAACTTCTTGCAGGAAATCCTTATATGTGGGAAAAATTGGGCCCATCTTGGACCAAGTGACTGAAAAAACCAAACTTAACTTAACTCTTAAGTCATGAAACATCTTAAGAGGGTTTCACTGTATATGTATTTCATTGTTAATTACTTGATTTAATTAATAAAAAAAAATAACAAATGAAGTATAAATACCATTGTTTTAAGCAAAATTGTACCAGTTTTTTTTACACTTTATTTAAAAACTATCGTTTTTTTCTTTTAATTTATTGTTAATTCTTGTTAAAAAAATTGTTGCTACTGGCAAATAATTCTAATGCATTGTGCATTTTAACTATATGTGATTACACTCCTCTTGTTAATGAATTACGTCTTTGCTATGCAGATGTTAATTGTTTCTTGCCAATCAATTAAACTGCAAACAGTTCATTTTTATTGAAGGCATCAAGTTACTTTGAACATGACATTATTTGTTCATCAAATTTTATTCCTTGCCAGACAATAGTTTTGATTAAATTTATTGTCTGCTTGGGTATTTAATTAAAACTCGGATAATGACAATTTAAACTCTGTGAGGTAATCAATAATACTCATGATAATAATTGGCTTGTGGTGAAAGTAAACCTCAAAGTCAAATGATAAATCTAGTTATCAAAAAAACATGCTACAATCTTGATCGATATCTCTGATACAAATATATTGTACATGAAGCAAATGTTGACAAAGTAATATCTTATTATATCAATAATTTTGATACAACCCGATCTGTTCTGGCTAAGTATATTGAGTGTACTAAAAGTACCCATTTCTGCCTCCCAAATTTAATGATTATTATTTATGAAGGGAGGAAGTCTGTAAATAAATAAATTGCGCTTAATTATAATTTTGTGGTGATTGTAGTAAAAACATCTACCGCGAGAATTGAAAGTATATTTGGTTCGTCTGATCCGATAGTCTGATCAGAAAGTAAAATCGAACATGTTTTTCCAGCCTTAGCATTGAGGTGGATTTTTGTTATATATTTATTAATTTTATGTTATTTATTGTTACCTATGTGTTATTTATAATATTTTCTTAGGTATATAATACATATTATTATTTCTAAAGTTACAACAGAATCTTATATTTTTTTATTGTTTTGTTGAAAATGTATCCATTCCATTGGTTTTGAGGAATCCAATATTCGTGCTATGTATTTGTACTTGTGATAATTATAGATGTGCCAAAAAACACTAAAATCAGAATCTATTAATATAAAATATAACCTTAATATTTAAATGTAATTATAAGAAGTGTCTTTGATACTTTGGGGATCTTGATCTCATTGTAAGATGCAGGTCAGCCTAATTTCTTATGTAAGATGTTTATCTTTATCGGTAGAATCCTTTTATCCTTGACCAAATAATTACATTATCCTAACGAGGGAAAAATCTGCAATAATTAGCTAGTATCGTATCCCTCGGACTTTATTCAAGTGCCAATGTATTATATTTAGGATAGTAATTAAATTATTTTTAAATGTTATGTGATTTGTGTTAATGTTGTCTTAGAAAATAATTGTTAAAGACTCTTTGGCGTAATTGCAATCAATTCTGTTGTTATTTTATTTTGTTTTAATTTGTCATAATGATTACGCCAATGTATTTTTTAATATCTCCATTTGGGTTTTCCGTGAATTATGGTGTCAATCGCATTTATAATGCCGCTTAACCTGAATGAAGGTTGACGTCTTATTGGCCTCAGCTTGGCTCTTTTAAAAATATATATGTAGTTGTACTAATCCTACTTTGAATGTAATTATAATAGTTAGACATATAATGGTTTCTTTAGAAAAACCAACTGCTTGGGCCAATGCAGTAGGTTTGCCACCATTTGTCAATCCAAATGCTCTGTTTTGTTTGTTGTTTTATTGAATTATTTGCAAGTCCTCGGATATGTAGAGACAAAAATGCAATAAATTTTTTGATTAGCATGTCTGACTGCTGTTTTATTTTTGACTTTTTCGTAAATAAGTGGAGACCAAGAAACACAGCACCTGACGCATTGGCCCGAGGAAGTATTATTAGAACTGAGACTCAAAAAAAGTGATAGTACAGCAATTATCAGTTTCAATTGAAAAACACACAATATATTTTAGCTCTATCATCTTTCATGACGCACTTGATAAGCGTTATGTAACGTCAACAAAAAATAATATTATAAATATTTTTTTTTTTTTCAATAAACTCGTGATTTTGCCTTCTCTATGCAGAATAAAGTATTTTTAAACGTTATGAATCAATATTCTATCACAAGATATTCTTTATTGGAAAAGTTTCTGAAAAAAAAATGTTACAACTAAAATTTTGAAATTGTAATAAGGAACTCCAAAGAAAAATGTTACGGCTTTAAAAAAAATCATATATATCAACAAACGCCTATTCTGAGTATATATTTTTTATTATAATTATACATAGAATTAATAAAATGTCATTTAAAATTGAATAAAACACCTCATTTGGTTGGGGAGGTTTCTGAAGTCACAACAAACGAAATGACAAGATTCATTTTGGTTTTATGTGGCGACTTTAAGCTCTAATATGGTACGCTGCAAAACGAGTAGTGATGAGATGCTGACATTTCAAAATTTTATCGTGTTCTTCAATTAAAAGCTGTTTTATGAGAATAAAAAACGTCTCGAATTTTGCACACAAAATCCAGTACTGAGTATTTATCGAAAGACCAAATTCTTTCGCCATGAAGTCACCCGATACATCATAGAATTAGTGTATTGGAGTTCCTTATTTTTGAAAGAAATTGGACCATGGATAAATGCTTTTTCCATATTTGCAAGTGTATATCTTTAATTATTCCAAAGAAAAATTTTATCCGACAGCTCTTTATTCATTCAGTACATTTGCAAAATCAATGATAAAAATACATAAATAGATATTATGGTTAGGTAAGCAAGCTGACAACTTGTGTTTGTAGATTGTATTTGATAGTTTATCAGAAGCCAGCATGATTTATATCATTTATCACTTCCCTAAATACATTATCACAACTTTGCCAAACTTTTATCTCCCAATTAAATTTAATTAACAATCCGTGACTTTTCTGATAAATCTAATTGGCTCGGAGTGATGACAGATTTGATCTAGATCAGTGTCAACCTCCATAAGTTTAGAAACAATTTTTTTAACAGATTCCTCCATAAAAAAATACATCTTTTTTCCTTCAGGTTAATTGCCACCACTTTAGCAAACAAATTATAACAATTACACCAGCAGATAAAATAAATTAAAATGTTAAAATTTCACAGCGTAAATAAAACAATGCTTTATTAGGAATATATTAAAATTAATAAAACAGAGCATAATAATCTAATTAAAATGTAATTTAATTATAATCATGAAAAGTTTACAATATTCTTAGTTTATATTTTACACTTATTTCACCAATAATTAATTATGTTATTGAGATTACCACACTTTCAAAATTTAAAAACAAACAGATCTTATCACTTATTTTTATAAGTAAAATGAAAAAAATTGTAAACAACACAATGGGGTGACCGAAGTTGATTAATTCTGCGAGATATGAATTTAAAAATGGACTTGTTGAAACAGAGTGCTGAACAGGAATGTCAGCATGTTGGCTTGTTTTGGCTCTCGTTGCTTGATTGAGTTTTGGCAGTCGGCCATACCTGATTGCCCGACTCTGTAATAATAATGCCTTGGATGATATTCTCTTTCAAAGCCACTTGCCTGGCTTCCTAATTCTAGTGAGCCAAGGCTACCAACAACATACTTAGACAACATGCCTATTGATTTTTTACTTACTGATGTGTAAATTGCTATGTACGTATTTGTAATGTAGAATAATAATAGTAATTTATGTTCTACAACCAATGTGTGCCATGGTTGTCAGTAACTATGTAGTTTATTGATTTCCAGACACATTAACTTTTAAAAATTAAGGTTTTTTTGTGTCATGAAAATGAAAATGATTCAACTTTTTTGGAATAACTTTTTTTTTAAATTAATTTATATATACCCATCAACGTAATACATCATTGAAGAAGAAGACAACGCTAACAAATCTAAATAAAACATGAAACGGTACAAGAAGAGTTGGTTAAGGCCTCTACTGGTAAGATAAGAGGTCCCGGGTTTGATTCCCAGTTGCGAACATTACCTTTTTATTTTTCTGTATCTTGTTCTGTTTCTTGTTTAATTTAGATTTATTAGTCTTCAAACAAATTACTTAATTTTACAGTTGAAATTTTAAAATACCATTTCAGAGGAATATAAATGCTAGAAATATTTCGAATCTCATGCCTGCAAAATTTTAAAATCAAGCGTCTTATTTGCACGAGGCAAGTAAGCGAAAAAGTGGTTTTTATTTATTTTGTGCATAATTTTATAAGAACGAAAAAAAGTTATAACATACAAAACCTTAAAAATAGTCTTATCCATAAAGGGGTATTTTTTTAAAATTGTTTTTTGTATCACTTCATAGTTAAGTCATGAAATAAATTTTTTTTTGGTGGTTTACGCTTATATTTTTTGTTATGTAAATAATAATTTTATTGTAATTCCAATACATAGAAATGCTAGTAAAAGCTTCAATTTATCTGTAGCATATTTTTTGATGTTCATACTGTAAAGGCATGACCAAACCGGCGCGTTCAGTTTGCGTCCGCGGTGGCGTGCGCGGTGGCGATCAGTTGTTGTGTACGAACTTGTAGCGACGTGTTCAAACCGCGGCGGCCGCGGCCAGATCGCAGCGTCCTGTGCAGCGTCTGCACGCGGCGGTGGCGATCAGATCGCGCATGTTGCGTTCGGACGCTGCACGCAGCTATTATCTATGTGTAAAAACTGTGTTGTTAAATATAAAGTATGGGGGAAACGGAACAAATTTTAAATGAGGTTCACAAATACCCGTTGCTGTATGATACGTCTCATTTGATAGGTTAGGTACGCGATTAAAATAAACTTTAATGATAAGACTATATTTATTCGTTTCCTACATGAAGTAACACAATATTTAATACCTATATGAGTTTCTATACAAGGGCTTATAGATTGAAATATCTTACATATTGTTCACGAATATTGAAAGCATAATTACTACTTCTATGATTTATATTTTGAAATGCCGTAAAGGCATTTGGCCGTTCAGTTGGTGTCAAAAGAGTGTTGTCATAGTGCACGCATCGCTAGTTTGGTGTGAACGGTTTCTGCACGCACATAGGACGCCACCGTGCACGCCACCGCGGACGCAAAACGAACGCGCCGGTTTGGTCATGCCTTAAGCCAATTCGTCGTAAAGATTAATCAAAATAGGATTTCACGTATAACTTCATCTTGATGAAAATAACCTGAATTGGATAATTAGAAATGTTGAATTGGTTACACATAATGTGAAGTATGAAGAATTTTCACTTCATTCTTTAAGAAGTACTTTTGAAGCCTCGAGCTTAGCATATTTTGTACTTTGCCAGCAAGAATGTATGTAATCCTGTTCTTACGCCGTCTTAAAACAACTATTGTATTTCTTTAAAAAAATAATCTAATGCACAAGGCAATATTCCGACACATAACCAACAAAACTAACAATCAACAAATATATATTCCTTCCTGTTGAGCTTATTCTATTTATTGTTACTATGGTTTATTTAACCGTGTGTGTCCCCCCATACAGAAGGAGAAGACCCTGTTTAATTTATTATTAACTTGACTGATGCCGTAATTATTGTGGTGTTGGTATTAATAATTGTAACATTGGTGATTAACATCTCTACCATCTCATCTAATTGTATGAATTATTGTTGACAATGCCAATTTGCTAAACTTCTATCCCGTATTTACTGATGAAATGAAGAAACTTAAACCTTTATTGATTTATATTACGCTCTTTATATCACGAATTTGAAAGTTTGCTCTGTTGTACGCTCTTGGTCAGACTATAGGGCCCAAGAGAAAGTTCTAAAACTGCTCGGGTAAATTTGGCCGAGAGTACATAGCAGACATATATTTTTAAGTAAAATTGTTGAGTATGAAAAAAAATGGATGTATTGTTAAGGTGACTAATGTATTGGTTTATGTTTTTCAGAACTTGTCAATCACAACCTGAAGAATCCGTCCACCATAGCAACTGAACTGCGGAACCTTCCTGGACTTCTCCCTGGCGGAGGAATTCATGACAAGTAATTATTATTCCTATACCCATTGGAGCGCTTTTTGCCACAATATGGCACTATTTAAAATACCTCAGATTGCTTTGCTGCCAATTTTGGCAACTTTTCCATTATTTGTAAGTAATTAAGTAGAAGTTTAAGATTTTATAATATTTTTTTATAAATCCTACAAATGTGTGATAATTAACAAGAGATAGGTGAATTCATTGGCTATATAGAACTATAATCAGTTTGTATGTCTCCATATTAAAATTCGGAGTTATGATTTTTTTAAGGTGTACGTAAATATTCAAAATGATCATCAAAAAATCTCGAGCAATCGGAGAAAAAAGTTTTAAATTGCGCTGTCGCTCCAGTGGATACTTGATTAATACACTTAAAATAACCACACGTAGTAGGGTGCAAAGAGAAATAAATTAATATACCCAGCTACGGCCAAGTTTTATATGAATAATGGTTCATGTTCCATCTCCCTTGTTTCTATTATCTCTGATTGGATTATATAAGGCCAAACATGGGTAGTCTGCCTTTATGATTTACCAAATAATCTATTGTTATCAGATGAATTTTTTTTTTTTTTTTTTTTTTTTACATTAACTCCACACAGGAGGCCCTGAGGAAAATAATTTCCCTCAGGGCCTATGTCATCTGGGATGCTGTGTGGAGAGTCTCTTTGAGGAGAGGAAGGAATGAACATTGGTCTTGAAGAGACCCACGTTGCAGGAAGGAGGAAACACAGAGGCCGGCAAATCATTCCACAGCCGAGCTGTTGAACACAAGAACGAGTCGAAGAAACGACCCGTTCTCATGTGACAAATGTCAACCGTGTACAAATGTTGGGCACGCGTTTGGCGTGTTTCCCGACTATGCACCGGTGCCGAAGGGATCAATGATGTTAGTTCTTCAGAGCATCTTCCATTGTAATACCGGTAGAACAAGGATAGCATTCCCACCCGACGCCTGTGCTCTAAAGATTGCAATCCGTCTGTTAAGATGGGAGAATCTATCAAGCGGACCGCCCGTTTCTGCACAGAGTCGAGGGTATTTTTCAGGTATTTTGGAGCTCCAGACCAGAGATGGCTGCCAAATTCAACCGTGGGGCGTACTTGTGATTTGTACAAGGTTAGCAGTTGTGTACTATTAAAGTATCTGCGGGCCCTGTACAGTACGCCCAGTTTTTGGGAGGCTAACTTTACTCTGGCTTCGATGGAGCCCCCATACCTGAGCTGGTCACTTAGGGTTACACCAAGCATATCAATGGAGGGCCTGTTCGGAAGATTGCTTCCGTTGAAAGAGACTAGATTTTCATTTCGATCCCTTTTAGACGTAATCAGACAAGATTGGGTCTTTGAAACATTAAATTCAACGAGATTATTTTTACCCCAAGAGAAAACACTCTCGAGGTAACCGTCCATTCTTTGCTTCAAAGCCCTACGAGCTGTTGGAGTTTGTGAGCCCTTTGGGGGCTTGTCAAACAAAAAGCTATCATGAACTGTACTGTCATCCGCGTAACAGTGAATTGGTGCACATGACAAAAGGTCGTTGATGTGCAACAAAAACAAAGTCGGAGACAGAACCGATCCCTGCGGGACGCCAGCATTTATCGAGTGTGAGGAAGAAGTGAAACCATCGACTACCGTCTGAATCGACCTCTCCCTCAAGAAGTCGGCAATCCACATACACAAGGATGCGGGAAGTCCGTAAGAATGCAGTTTGTTGACAAGTCCTCGGTGCCAAACCCGGTCAAAGGCCTTGGAGATGTCCAGTGCAACCGTTTGGGTCTCACCGAAACGTTCCAGGCATCGCCCCCAAACATGCGTCACATACGCGAGAAGATCACCGCACGAGCGGTTCCGCCGGAATCCGTATTGACGGTCGTTAATAATTTTGTTCTTCTCGAGGTATGTGAGCAGTTTGTCGTTGATCACACGTTCCATCACCTTAGACAGAACTGATGTGATCGCTATGGGGCGGTAGTTGGCCGGGTTGGAGCGGTCACCCTTCTTTGGAATAGGATGGATAACCGCTTTTTTCCAACCAGAGGGCACAGAGCCAGTCTTCAGGGACAATTTAAAAAGCTTCGTCAAAATTGGAGCTATTTCTGCAGCGCACCTCTGCAGTACCAGGGCAGGTATTCCGTCAGGCCCACTAGCTTTATTAACATCAAGCCCTCGTAAAACATGGAGTACTTCCCGATGCCGAATCCTCAGCTTTTTCATACGAAAACCGCAGTGAGGAACCGACGTCGGGACAGCACCTTGGTCATCGAGGGTTGAGTTATCCGCAAACATTTTACCTAATAAGTTTGCCTTTTCGGTGGCGGTGTTTGCTAGTGAGCCGTCAGGTCTGGTGAGAGGTGGCAAACTGGATTTGCAGAAATTGCGACCTATTGAGCTCGCAAGCGACCAGAATTGCCTGCTGCCATGCGGGCATGCAGCCAGCTTTCTGCTGATCTGCAGGTCGTGCTCCAATTTCGACCTATTTATGATTCTCTTGGTTTCCTTTGCCATTTTGTTGTAAGCTGTTCTGTCTTCGGATGTTCTAGATGTGTTGTAGGCTCGGTAAGCCGCGTTTTTTCGTCGCACTGCTTCAGCGCATTGTCGACTGAACCACGGCTTTGAGCCCACACCAGTTTCCTTAACAGTAGAATGGATGAAGCCATCCATCGCGGATGTGATGACTTCACCAATTTCCTGGGCACATCTTGAGGGATCCGAAGTCCGAAAACAGACAGCTGACCACGGAAAAGCATTAAAATGTGCCCGCAGACCGAACCAATCTGCTGACCTATAGTGCCACACTTTTCTCTTCAGCCTCTCGTTTGGTGGTCTGAAGTTTACAGGGATTGATGTCGTCACCAGGCAGTGGTCGGACGATCCTAAAGGCGCTGTGACTTCAATCCTGTAACCGTGTGGCACAGTAGTTAAAAATAGATCTAACAGATTGGAACGGTGAGTCTGGACATCAGGAACCCTTGTAGGCTCCTGAACCATTTGTTCCAATCCGTAGCAAAGGGCAAAGGATTCCGCTTGGCGTCCAGCCGAGTCTGTTGATCCTGAGAACTTCAACCAAGGTTCGTTATGAACATTGAAGTCCCCCAGGACCACAAACTCTGCCGTAGGGTAGCGGGGCAAGAGGTCATCAATAGTATCGCTTAAGTGTTTGAAGAGCTCGGACGTGTCTGATTCGCTAAGGTTCGGTGAGCGGTATAAACACGCGTAGAATCTTACCGTACTGGCAAGATTGACGCGTACCCACATTACGTCGAATCTGGAGTTTTCCAGATTCAACAGTCGCACACAGTTGACGTCAGCTCGACTATAGAGACAGACACCTCCTTTAGGTCTGAACTTGCCTGCGAGGGTGAAGCCCGGGCAGTTCAGATAGGAGGTGTCTACAGGCTCAGCTATCTGGGTTTCAGACAGGAAAAGTAGGTTTGGGCGTTGGGAAAAAAGGTGGTGGTGGACAGAATTTAAATTGGTGTGCAGGCCGCGAATGTTGGTGTAATTCACCAACAGTTTTGGCCCGCACCGGGGACGCCTACTCCTCGCCGCTGTAATGACGTTATTTGTTGATGGTTGTATATTCATGATTTTATTTGTAGGGTTATTTAAGTGTGATATGAGGGGAAGGAAGGTCAGGGAGGGAAAAGGTAAAGGGGTGGGTAGGATGCTGGGATTCAGAGTTTCCAGGAGTGACGGACGTATGTATCCAACCCACCCACTGCGGTGCAAGGCGATGGGCAGGGAGAGTCCGGCTGGAGAGGTCGCCCAATGCGCCCCAAACGCTACTGCTGGGTCCCCTCCGGTCACGAACCGGCACAACAGCAGCGGCGGGGTTTTTACACTCGTTGATGGGGCAGCCCACCCTCAGTCGTGAGCCTGAGGGTCGGGCCCCTGTACTACCGAGCGACCCGGACAGCGGTAACCGGTTGTAAAGGGTCTCCCTCAACCAGCATCTCCCGATCCGGCCCGCCACGCAGAAGGTGGGCCGACGCACCCGCCATCAAGGCCTAGACAAACATTACCCCAAGAACCCGGGCACCACTGCTAAGTCACCAAACGTAGCGAACCACTTGGGGTGACCTGTGGCAGAGGTGTTGGTCATCCAATAAATGGTTCCCAGGGCGGCGGTACCCATACCCGCCTACCAAATTGTGAATGAATGACCTACTTAAATTTAAAAGGATGATAACAGTAGAAAGTATGGTTTTTGCCTGATCTACTAATGACCATTTTGGCTTGGCATTGCTACACATTTATCTTAGAGTCCCGGTCACAGACCAAGAAAAGGATATACATGCCCTAACGCAAAATCCAAGTATAATTTTGACGAGCTGGAAGCAAACCATGTATTAGGCATTTTGGCACCAGGAGGGTTCCACAATTCTTTGATTCGAATAACCAGACCCTTTGCAGAAAACTAATGTTCGCTAAAGTTTGCAGCGCAGTCCATTGTGGGACTTTTCTGTGCAGGGTCTAAATACTCGTTTTTAACTAAACTGTCTATAATTGGTTATAGACTGGGAGACGAGATAGGTAAACCCTACGTCATCAAGTACACGGATGAAACTACTTTGTAGTGATAATGGACATTTAGAAAACCTTAAAAAAGCTGGTCTACCTGTGCGTCTCTTGGCAGGAGCCGCGCAGTCATGGAAATAGTGATCGATTTTTTTCGAAAAAATTACGTCATCGAGTACACGAACGGGAATGGTTTCATATGATAAAGGTCGATTAGAAAATGAGAAAAAAGCAGGTCTGCCAACGGATAAACATAAAATTTAAAAAAAAAAAAAACTTTAAAAAATCGTACACATAAAGCTGCCAGGCTGCTGATCGGCAGACCAAAAAATTCTTAAATAAAATGATCTGTACTATAGTTATTCGTTGGTTTCATTCGTGTACTCGATGACTTAAAATTTACTATTCTTTACCCCCGTTTGACGCCGGCTGCCTGCCTACGTGCCAGGCTGCCCGTTGGCAGACCTGCTTTTTTCTCATTTTATAATCGACCTTTATCATATGAAACCATTCCCGTTTGTGTACTCGATGAGTAATTTTTTCAAAAAAAAACGCTCACTATTTCCATGACTGCGCGGCTCCTGCCAAGAGGCGCACCGGCAGACCAGCTTATTTAAGGTTTTCTAAATGTCCATTATCACTACAATGTAATTTCATCCGTGTACTCGGTGACGTAGGGTTTACCTATCTCGTCTACCAGTATATTATATATTAGTCCCACAGACTCAGGACAATCGGTAGCAGTTGGATCTCTTGACTTGGCTTGGTGCTGATTGACGCATTTAGCACAGATGAGAGCTGCAGAAGTAATAGAATGTTGGTTGTGTTGCAGATGGGCAGTGATGGAGTCGCACATGAACGAGTTGGGACTGTCTGACAATGAGGAGGAGGTCGGGGAGGAAAACAAATAAATAAATTTTTTTATCATAATATTGTCAAATGTTAGGGGAGAAGATTTCTAGAAACTTTTCCTTCATTTTCAATGCAATTTTGTTTTTAAGTTTCCACTTGTTAACTATTGTTATAACGGTAATAGATGATTATTATTATTATAAAAATTACCATGTAAATGCATTTCTAATCATGATTTTATAATTTTATCACTCGGGTTTTCATTTGAAACAAAAAAATTATATTTTTTATTCATTGACATTTTGTCTTCTGTATTATTTGTTTATTGACTGATTAAAACCGATTGAATCATTTTATAAAGGCGTAGTATGGAGAAGGGTAGTTCTGTAATATAACTTAAGACTAGTACAAACTTTCTACAAGTTGGGTGTTTAAACTAATATTATTCGTAATAAATACTATGACATGTTTTGATATTGTGTTGATTTCAGACGATAAACGGTGGAATGGCGTCAATTCTCTCCCGTGCACATTCCTTAATAATGACAATTATTATTTCATCTTATGTATATAGTTGACGATTTGCGTATTAATTTCATTATCTGCTCGTTGTCTGTGAAAAAAGCGTTAGAGGATTGACGCGATTGCGCCGGGAGCCGGGATCTGGAATCTTTCAAATACCAAATAAAAGCATAGCACTTAGCACAAGGGGAGGTACCTGCTCTCTGAGGTACCGTGGCGTGGTAGTGTGTGTTAAAACTACATCTATATATTATATTAGAAAATTATTATTGTAATGTTAAGTATTTTTTATGCCAGTTGAATTTCCAAACTTTAATACCGAATACATTATATATTGATTATGGTTACCGTGTCGATGCATGTAATTCATATCTTAGAATAGATCTCCTAGAAAATAAAAGTAACAGATTGGTTGAATAAAAAAATTATTAAACAATCGCTGTTTGTTCAATGAAATATTGTTAGAACAATGCCCCTTTTTGTTCTGGATCTTCATTGGCACGAGCAAATGCCACGGTTATGAACAATGATGAGACTCGTAAATAACAACTTTTTTTGCAAATTACTTGCATTGTTTAGTATTTGTAGATTTGAGCAGTGGGTCAGGTTTGTTTGAAGAATTATGTTTATTTGTCCTTTATTTGTAGAAAGTCATCATTTTGTGGTTTAAAATAAATGAAACACTTCCAGCAGTAGCTTTATCCACTCGAGCGATGGCTACCCAGGTGGATTTTTACGGTTTATAAATTCAATGATTTTTTAATTTTTTTTGTAGAACCTAAAAATATGGGATAAATGTCGAAATCTAAGTGGAATCAGTGGCTTTACACTGCAGTAATAAGTAAGTTCATTGTTTCCATATTGACGATTCCGAAAACATCGTTTTGTTGGCTTATTTTCATTGCGTTTTCATGATTTAAAAGCCTGTATTTTCGGAATTTTGAGTGAAATTAAATGAAATCAAGGCAACACTTTGTTTCTTGATCTCAAAACAGTCAAAATCCAGAAACAATTTTAAAGAAGTCTACTGCAAAACATCCAACATTGTTCTACACATCTTACGTTGTTCTTGGGGACCGTCCATATTGTTTGGAAGTATAATATTAATTAAATGGAAAAGCGCACTCCCGTCGCTCGAGTGAGCAGTATTTATCAATTGATCAACCAAAGTTCAATCTGATTGATCAACTTTGGATCAGTTGATCTGATAGATCAGTTGATCTGATGGATCAGTTGATCTGATGGATCAGTTGATCTGATGGATCAGATCAACTTTGGTTGATCAATTGATAATTTACTGTTACTATGAGGCTTATTTTACAGTATGAAAAGTAATTTAAAATTTAGGTGAAGACCTTATTTGAGACAACTTTTGGGTACCTGGGGGACTGTGATGGTACCTAAACTAAATCATTACTGAGGCGAAAAGAAATGATGGGAGGAAGAAGTGAGGTTGGAGGAATCTGTCTATTCAGATCTAGATGGTAAAAAATTTAAAACCTTTTCAAATAACTATTCCAAGTAAATCTTTCACCAGAAGAGATGCTCGAGAATATCTTCCAATGGGTCTACAAAACTAATATAATTGCAAATATAATACATACAAGGATTATTAATTTGGTCACTAAAGCCTCCATTACATTGAGTGAGTTTACAAGCAACTAGCCGGCGAATTCACTATCTGCTCGCCTTCTAAGTAGTAAACTCTAGTAAAACTAGTAAACTCCTTCAGTGTAAAATCTGCTAGTTAGCTTGTAATATGTTACACTGAGCGAGTTTACTAGCAGATAGTGAATTTGCCGGCTAGTAGCTTGTAAACTCGCTCAATGTAATCGAGGCTTAATGTACAAATGTTGCTTGAATTATTGTGATTTTTTGGCAAGTGATATAGAAAAATCGCTATACAAAGCCGCGCCTTACTAACTGGTTTTAATTCATTATAATTTTTTTAACTAAATAAAAACATTTTTTATCATACAGCATATGTAATTGTTTTCTGTTGCAAAGTGATGTTTAAATAAAAAAAATTGCATCTTGTGTGTAATTAATAGTGCAAGTAAAGTGAGGGAATTTTCTTAGGAAATTTTCTATTTCATAGTAGTATGCGTAGTATTTAATGTATTCCATAAAATTCATCACAATAAGACCCTCCGCTTAACTTAACAGTAGTTCTATTAAAATAATTATAAATTTTATGCGAAAACTGATGGAGAAGGTTTGGATTCTTGTACAATATGCTAAAACTGATGGAGAAGGTTTGGATTCTTGTACAATATGCTAAAACTGATGGAGAAGGTTTGGATTCTTGTACAATATGCTAAAATGTAATCTTATCTTATTTTGCATTTATTTATATTATATTAAAAATATTTTATTTAAGTGTGTTGTTTTCAACATGTTGCATGCATGAGCTTAGTAGCAATCAATCAAAAATTGTTTTAATCAACCACAAAAAGTCGCACTTGGAAAATAAATTATTAAAAACATTCATAACGTCGAAATTCTAGAGTGTGATTGTCTCGTGATAATGGAATGCTTATTAAGACGTTACTAAGATATTACGGATATGTCCATGTATATGTCTATTTTAACATTTAATCAATGCCATGGAATGGCTTTTTCTACTGTCAGCTAACCATTGTTGTAGTTAGACCAAAACAAAAGACCATTCCCTAGCATCGCCGTCTGGAATGAAGTGCGGTGCATAAGACAAGTGCTTTGTGACAAGCCACCAATAAACGCTAGCGAACTACTAATAAATCATGTCCTTTCTGTGCACTACAAGAGACATGCATCTGCGCACTTTGCTTGCTGTCTAGCTATAATATCCAATTTCATTGCTTGTTTCTTATTTATTTCACAACTATCTCTGTTAAAACGCATATTTTGAGCACGACCCACATGTGCAGAGTTTAACCTCAAATAAATTAGATAATGACAGTTTCCTTTAGCTTTGAAATGCATCATTATGTTGACTGCTTGTTAATTAAAATTTTATCTTCCATCAACTGTCTTCCAAATACAAGGTGGGGCAAAAGTAATCACCCGATATTCTTTTGCTGTATTTTTTTTTTAAATGATAAACTTTGGTTCTGCTTGTGAAATTTATTTATTTAATCCATTAAAATTTTTTCCATCAAGTCGAGAAAATGATATCGGTCAAGTGGCCGCCGCCAGAGTTGATGACCATAGAGGCCCGTTTTATGGCATTTTCCATCACTCTTGCCAGAACTTCGGGCGACAGGTACTCGCATTCATGGCGAATATTCTCCTTAACCCCTCCGAATTTTCGCGAATATTTGCTTAAGATGTCTCAAACGAAATGACATTTTACAAAAACTTTGTGTTATTACCGCTTCACAATTAAAGCTCTAAAAATGAAACATTTCTGAATGTAGCCGAATAGTAAAAACAGTTTTAGAAAGGTTACAAAATAAGCTTTCGAATTATTATATTACAAATAAATATTAACATTTGTAAATATTAAAATTTAGAAGCCATACATTAAAAATAGGTAAAAATGACTCACATGATGTTTTTATGTGAAAACCGTACCAAAATCACAGATTATGTAAACAACAATACTTATTCTATTGTATAAATGTGTAATAAACACTTTTGTCACCTCACTTTTTTATCATTTCATATAAAAATATTTAATAAAAATTAACAATGTCGAGCGCGGTTGAGCCGCCGGTAGTAAATTTGGGCAGGTAAATATTTGTGTCAACTACGCGACTGACAGCATATCTTGTTATGTATTTCTATGGACAACTTGAATAGGAATGTACAGCTTGATCTACTATCGACCTTTTACTTTTTGTTTTAGTAATATAATTAAAACAATAACAGAGTTAGAAAGATTTCTATGGAGACACATGCGCTGACGTATAAACACGCTTATTGTACTTGACTGCTGTCGTATTTTTAACGCATATATCTGCTAAAGTTGCGGAGGGGTTAAGGGCTTCAAGAGTCTGAGGCATGTTGACGTAAACCCGCGACTTCAAAAAACCCATAAAAGAAGTTTGGAACGGTTAAATCGGGTGATCTGGCCGGCCAGTGCAGATCACCAAAACGAGAGATTAAGCGACCCGGAAATGTTTCCTTCAGTGCGCCGTTGCACCATCCTGTTGGAACCACACATTCTCCAGTACCAATTCATCCAATTGAGGAAGAAAAATTCGTTAATCATGGCTCTGTAGCGCGCGCCGTCCATAGTCGTCATTTGGCCCGCGGCGTTCTTAAAAAAGTGGCCCGATGACTCCTCCAGCGTAAACAGCACACCACGCAGTAATTTTGAGCGGGTGCAATGGCTGTTCGTAGGTGATACACTGATTTTCAGTGCCCCAGAAACAACTATTTTGTTTATTCACGTAACCTCTAAGATGGAAATGAACTTCATCGCTCATGATAATTTTCGATGAAAAATCGTTCACCTCTTCGTTGAGATTCAGGATGGCTTGAGCGTAGGTTATACGCCTTTGGCGGTCAACAGCTAACAGCTGATGCACTGTCTGCATTTTGTGAGGGAACATCTTCAAATCTTTCACCAAAATTCTGCGTAGGGACCGCCGGCTAATGCCCAATTGCATGGAACGTCGTCTGGTCGATGTTCCGGGCTCATCTTCGACATCTTGGGCAACAGCAGCGATATTCTCAGCAGAACGGCTGCTCCGGGGCCGGCCAGTTTTGGAATCATCTCGTTTTATCCCAGTCTCTTCAAGGCGAGTGGCCAAACACCGCAGTGTCGGACGGCCAGGAAATCTGTGACGAAATTCTCGCTGAGCCAACACAACCGATGAATTTTTGCGCAAAAAATGGAAACAATTATTCCGTGTTCTTGCGGAGTAAACCGATTCATGGCTTGTATTCTGTTTGTATTGTATTTGTTTGTTTTCTTCACAAATGTCAAAACCGGATTGACATTTGGCCCCATTTGCAAAAGTTTTAGCGTTTTCCAATAGGGTGATTACTTTTGCCCCACCTTGTATGTCATTTCAACACGCGGCCCGTCTTGGTAGTAGTTAATAATTACCCTTATGTTTTTAACCTGCCTCTATTTGAGGTATCACATTTCCTGTGGAAAATGAACAGGCTTTAAAAAATCTTTTAATTTATACTATGCAATGGTATTGTTTCAATCAATACTGATAAAAATATCTTAAAAATAACCAGAAACTTGTAGAATAAAGTCATTAAATACATTCTCACTCGGAAACCTTGTTTCATGGAGGTGTAAGTTTTAATTCTTCTGTCTTTAACTTTTAGATTTGCATATAAAACATGGTTATTTTCATTCTAACACTGTTTAGATCGTATTTGTCACTATGGGGACTTTGATCATATTTGTCAGTAACACCATGGCAGTAAGGAAGACACAATGATTTCTTCGAGACCTATACGAGTTATTCCCAAAAGCGAACAGATTGGCCTGAGAGGCTAAAACTTATTTAACCCATGATTTACCCGGTGACTTCATATATACACAATTTACCTGGGGGGGCTCCCCAAGACTCTCAGAAATAAAATCATAAATTTAACATGAAATAAACACTTTTTTAAATGAAATGTTACTTATATTTATTTATTATATATTTGGTTTTACAATGGCATAGTTTTTTACTTAAAATTATAGAATCATAGCCTTTTATTAAAGAACTTCTAGAATATGGCGCTTTTTGTAATAAAATTACGAGACCTAACTTCTGGTTTCAACATTTCAAAAACAAAATAATTTTTCAAAGTGTTTTTTAAAGAAATACAGCAAAAACATAATCAATTCTTATAAAAAAGCAAAAAAAGAACATGATTATTTTTTATCTTTTTTCGTTCAATACCGTTAATAGGGTAAAACTATAACATTAATACCCTGGTGGAGTCCCACGAACTCCACTAGCGTGATTATCAATCGGAGCCGCGTGCATCTACGTCCGTTCTCCGCATTTGTCGCGTCACCGCTTGAAGGTACTGGAACGCACAATTTGTAATTCCAAAAACTAATGGTTTTATGAGCGCTGAAAGTTTTCAATGGAGTCCCAGGGACCCACCGGGTAAATTAAATGTTAATGTCGTTATTCAGTTAGCATAATTCAATTTAGAGCAGTTGACATGATCAAAAAATATCAGAAATTTTTTGAACCTCACGTTCAATGATTATGTGGTAAACACGGATTTCCAAAAACGATAATAGGCACGGTAACAATTTCGAGTTTCTACTATTTTAATAATCCACGGTAACTTAATGCTCCCGGTATCATAAATTATTTGTTTTTATTTTGTGTTATGTATTCAGTTAGGAATGCTTTTGAAAGAGATTAGTTTTAGAAAATCAATAGAGATGCGCCATGAATGTGAATAGTACAAATGTTTATTTTTAATTATTATTTTTAACACGCCTTACTTATAAAGGATACACAGCCTCATTTAGTGCCCAACGAGCATTCGGCAAAACTACTTCACAATACCGCTACATAACTTGGTCAAATTAAATACATTACAACACTGCTATACTGCCATGGTACGTAAAAGCACAGTAATTACCATGGGAGTCATTCTCCAGAATGATGGGTCAAATTTTTACACTTCTGTAACCTTTCAGCAGCGGAACTTTTGATTTTTTATTTCTTCGAAATTTTTAACTGAATGACAAAAATACTAGTGTATATTTTGTATATTTATCACTGGGATAACAAAATTCCACTAAGGGTTAACATAATTACAATTCGCCTAATGTTTTAATTTTTTGTCAAAACACTCGTAGACACTTATTCTATATTACATTAAAAAAAAAATTCACTAAATAATTATGCAGGTTTTTAAAGTGCCTGTGGTTTTTAAAGTTGTTTAAGGTTTTTAAAGTGGTTTTTAAAATGCATTATAATGTCTTACTGTGTTTGTACTTACCAATGTTCAATTTTTATGAAGTGATTGCGGTGAGTATAAAAGCAGTCTTTAATATTAAACTGTTTTTATACAAATACAAAATCGAAAGTGGTTATTTTTTTTATGTGAAAGTGCCAACTGCTCCCAACTGCCTAAAGCCAGTGAGACTATAGCATTCCCAATTGGGATATGTTGTGAGGCTGAAGGTAGTAGGGAGGGAAAGGAGATGGGACGTGGAAAGTGGGGAAGTACCTGGCTGTTATCTAGATCTAGTCACCAAACACGCTAAAGCCATTTCAAGAAATGTTTCAATTCTAAATGGTGGCCTTACATCAAAAACAATATCATCTTTTTTTATTTACTTTTTTTATTAACTTTTGCTATTTTTGGTAATTACCGTGTTTTTACTTACCACTGCAGTATAATGATTTAGACATGCAATCTGGAAGTTGTGATTTGTCAAGTTTAAACCACAGTTAAATATTTCTAAGGTTAAAAATAAATGACTGACTGCGGCAGAAATGAGAAAAGACGTTCCTCATAACACAGGGCTATTTGATATGCTTTTTTTTGTTAATTATTTTTTTTTTATTTATTAAAAGAAAGACAAACATTTCCGGGTTACTGACGAATAACCTGACAATATTTGAAAATCACCTACTACCACCACAGTAAGCGGAAAATGTTGCTTGTGTCGTGATGGAGGACTTGCCAGCCGAGGAATCGAACAAGCGATGCCAACTCAACCACTGACCGGACTTTCACGTAACTCTTCATCAGAAAGTTGAATGATTATAACCAATGGATTCTCGGAATTCTTGTCCCCAGGGAGCCGTCATCTCAAGCAAAAAGACCATAAGAGAACCCCTATGATATCACTCTAGGCCCGCCTTTTTCCACACGTAACAAAAATATGCATAAGCATAGCAAATAAATCTGAATACTCAATATTGCCTGACCAATTAAACTGAAGTGCATCATCTGGCAAATGTTATGACCTCAAATATTTCTATTTCTCTGTGGTTTAACCTTTACAATGTCGATAAACTGCGATTGTCCCACATTATCATAATATACATGATGTCTGGAATCTAGTAGATACAAGTGGGAAGCTAGTCTACATCACATTTGAAGTCGATTTTGTGGGCTTTAAATCAAGCCTCAAGTTAAAAAAATATGTTTTTTTTGGTTCTCTATGTACATTTCCGCTTTTACCACTAATTTCCGGACATCTTGCACATTTTCGGATCACATCTTCAACATCTTGGACAAGGGGTCGGCATGTAACAACATCTTGCAAGAAAACACAATAAATATTTAAAAAAAAATTGGTTTACATCAAAATTTTAAAAGATGACCTGCCCCGTCACAAAATATTGATGATATATATTATTGTTGTTCATTTTAAAGTCGTTATGAAGCCAGATCTTCTGTGCGGAGTTTTTATTTTTTTTACATTTACGTGTTTTCCATCAGCCACACAGAGTAAAAACTTGTGTATGGCCATGCTACAATGTTTTGAAAACATTGTGTGCGTAAGAGATCTGCCTTCAGAGATACTGTCAAATAAATAATCTGTTTATCCCGTCATTATTAATATGTCGATCATCCAGTTGGTTAGTCAGACATCTCCAAGTTTTGAGATAACGAGGAAAGTAATATTCGAATGCTCACCATAAATCAAATATTATTTACAAGTGTCTGTGTTTTGCATATTAAATATGCTATAAAATAACACCAGGAGGTATAAGGATTTGGTACATTAGTATGACATTTTGAAGTTCTTACTAATGACCCAGAAAATATCAAGTTTAATTTGCTACGAGGTTTTCTGCACTATAATTGTTTTGGTGGTGTTTATAAGTAATAGTCCAGTCAATGAATGCTCCCAAAGGAGGTGTAGAGTGCGTGAGCAGGGACCTAAGCGATTCCCTCAGAAACTTGTTTAGGGTGTGAATAAAATTATCTACAACTTTTATTCCATACGTAATTTTCGAAATCCCAGCCAAATTTCTTTCTTTGATGAATATTTTAGACCATACAAAGGAATGTTTAGTGAAAAATGTGAGGTAAAATGATTTTTTTCGAAAATATCTACATTTGTGGAGCGTGTAACTCAAAAAAGGCTGGGATTTCGAAAATTACGTATGGAATAAAAGTTGTAGATAATTTTATGAGCTTATACTTATCCTCAGAAAATTTTCCTCTGCAACGCACCGTTTTTGAGATATAAGCGGAAACCCGAAAATTTAGACCTCTCCCTCCCCCCCCTAGCTCACCACCTAGACGTCAGGACTTTTAGTATGTTCACACCCTAAACAAGTTTCTGAAGGAATCGCTTAGGTCCCTGCTCAGGCACTCTACACCTCCTTCCTTGACTGGACTATAATCTGAGTTTTGTTCCTGATAGAGGGTACACTTTTACATATAACTCTAATTTCAGAGATGTCTGACTAATCTATTGGATGATCAATGTTATGACCCATCACATTGCATGTCACCAAGTTATTTGGCCAGGTACTTTAATATATATATGAATAGATGTTCTCTTATGTGCATTTTAGTGATTTTTTTTTCACATTTATGTATTTTCTGTGTGTCCTTGTTCCATTTTGTTGTTTCACCTCACTTGTTGGGCTTAATAAACGTTTTTTTGTTTGTTTTAATCTTATAATTGTTTTCTGTTTTTACACCCATTAATATTTTTGTTGTTATATTGTATTTATAGTAGATAATGCATTATTTACCTCATTAACCTGTAGACATGAAAAGTTCTTAAAATAGCTATTTTAGTACTATGCAGTAGTTCCGACTTAGCCCTATTTTCACAACACTCTTTCTGTGCAATTGAAAAATATGAAAAAGTAATATGGCATCTAGTATCTACATTTGGCAGTTGAATTGACATTTTAAACCCATGATAAAAACCACATTGATATCCCAAAATGACCTATGAATAATAAAAAAAATCAAAGTTTTTCCTTACCACAAAATACTAGTGGTGATAAGTAGGTTCATGTTGTTAGTTGTTAGACAAAGGTAATCAGTATTATTTAAACTGGTTCTATGAACGCATCGAGGCATTTTAATGGAATAAAAGGTAATTATCGTAAGTTCGCCAATCCAAAAATAAGTATAAGTTAATGAAGATACTACATTTAGATTTTTTATAAGAGCAACTCTCTTTCAACAACTAGTCAAAGATAATGTACTTAATTCTAAAATTTAAAAATGTGAGATTGACAATGATGATGATCTGTTGGAAGGTGGCAATGACTGAATTGGTAAAAGCGTACGTCCCGGTTAGACGAGAGGTTCTTTCTGGGTTTGTGTCCTAATTGCGACCATTGTCATTTTCTATTTTTCTGTGTCTTGTTCTCTTTCATATTTATAATATATAAGAATAAGATAATACCACGGTAATATGAACAGGTTGGGTGAAATTGTCGTACAAATTTCATCTAACCTCTTCGTATTACCGTGGTATTATCTTATTCTGCGATTATGAATAAAGTGGTTGGAGTTTATTCAAACTTACTCAATCTGGAAGGTACTTGAACAATTGATAAAAAATTGTTCATTTCTGGGTTATGATGTTGTGTCGCGCTTCCTCCTTCTTTCCAACATTTCAGGCAGCTTTACAAAGTCCATCATCGATAATACTTTGGCCATGAAATCTCAAATCACATAAAAAATTATGAATGTTTACAAAAAAATTAATACCCTACTATAAGAATTAAACTTTTTTTTATAAAGGCTGTAATTTTTTCCATGTTCAGAAAAAGAAAAAAATATGAAATATTTACCTGCAGATGTGGAAAACTCTTTTAAACTGGTGATTACATTACGTATTAGACTAGCTGCTGCATTTTCCCGCCAATATTCAACTGGTGACAAATCTCATCTTTTTTTCAATGTGGATGCTACACAAGAGTCCCACTGATTCCAGTATGTTGTGAGAGGCTTGTTATTTCAGGACTTCGAAAAAAAACCACCACCCTTGTAATTTGGTTGGGTTTTTAAATAAGGATTTTTATACAATTAATTTGAAATCATTGGCCATAATGCCTAAAACCTGATGAGCTTTAAAACTATCACACTTAATTCCCCATCAAATGTTAGGATTACAGCCAATTCCTCTTGTATTTCTTAATTGTTTTTCCCTCTTGAAATATTCTCAAAAGGCGAGGTCAAGAAATTTGAGGTACTTTACAAAATTGTTGCTGTCACTGTTGCTGTTATCCCCTTGAATACTGAGCGAAAGGGACATTCAGGACTACTCAGGCCGATTGTACATAAATAAATTCATCAAAATTGAGGTTTTGAATTCTCCTGTTTTCTCCGATTTTTAAGATCATTTTCACCAATTGTATTTAGAAGAGTAGAGCAATGTCCAACAGACGAAGTAAAAATAAAGAGAGGCGTGCGACAGGGTTGTATTCTTTCACCTATGCTGTTCAACTTATATTCAGAAGAAATATTCAATGAAGCTACACAAGGACTTGTTATAAATGGGAAGATTCTGAACAACCTGCGTTATGCAGATGATACAGTACTTCTAACAAGTAACATTGAGGATTTACAACTTTTGCTGAATCAAGTAGTAAAGACTTGTGAGAATTTTGGACTAGAACTAATTATAAATAAGACAAAATACATGCTCATCAGCAAAAATAACGCATTGGATGAAAATCTTTATATTGCTGGAACAAAACTAGAGAAGGTACAGAGTATTGTATACTTGGGTTGCAATGTAAATGATAGATGGGATCCTTCAGTTGAAATCAAATGCCGCATTGAGCAAGCTCGTGCAACCTGAATCCGCATGAAAAAAATGTTCTGCAGTCATGATCTCAACCTTGGATTACGAATGCGAATGGTGAGATGCTACATGTTTTCGATATTATTTTACGGAATGGAAGCATGGACGCTTACTGAAGAACTAATTAGGCGACTTGAGGCATTCGAGATGTGGATCTACAGAAGAATACTTCAAATAAGCTGGATGGACAGGGTTTCAAACGAAGATGTGGTTCGGATGAATAAAGAAAAGGAAGTAATTAAAACTATAAAAATCCGAAAACTTCAATATCTTGGACATGTGATGAGACATCCAGAGAAGTATGAGATCCTGCATCTCATAATGCAGGGAAAGATTGCCGGAAAACCTGAGACAGTGGTTTGGCCAGTCTACCGTGGAGCTGTTCCGGGCCGCAGTAAACAAAGTCCGCATAGCCAACATGATAGCCAACGTCCGTTAAACGCACAGGGCACAAGAAGAAGATTTAGAAGAAAATACATGATGTCTGTACATTTTGCTTTTTAAAATAGGCAATTTCAAAGATTTTTGGAGGGCCCTAACTCCTATAAGAAGTAACTTATCAAAAATGCAAAAGGTAAGGGTTGACTGAATCTGTAATATATTCAAAAAAATATTACGCCAGTGTTTCTTCAAATAAAATTTATTAACTTTGCCTTGTTCATTTACTCTTGAGTAAATGGACTGGAACTATTAGCATCTAAATCTATTGTGAATGACTTGAAAAAGTTTTCCAAATGACGGTCCTATGTCCACTAATACTGTCTATGCATGCTAATAAACAGACAAATATAGAATCATCACAAACTCGTCTATTATGATAATCTTATTTTAATGACAGGCAAAGTTTCTTAAAATGGACTTTACCCTAACAAAATAAATAATTTAAGCCTTGTTTGCGCAATTTTGTCACATCACAATTTAAAACACAGAATACATTATTTAAATGAACACGTAATAAAGTTCACCACCTCCACCGACCTTTGCAAAAAGGTGTCATACTTAAAATGATACAAAAGTAAACATTGATAAATAAATAAACCACATATGTATGTTGTAACAAAATTTTATTAAAATAACACTTTGATTTTTCCACTGAATAATATGGGAATGTTATAAATACACTATTTATTTCATTAAAAAAGCAGTACATTAAAAAAAAATAATAATTCTCAGTCTTGTGCTTAGGGTTTGTGTCCTTACAAAAATACAATAATTTATTCAAGCAAGCATAAAATAATGACGAGCGTGTAAAAAAATATATTTTGTAAAACTATTTTTTTCTTACCAACTACATTAAGCGACATGCAAAGTCGTTATTATTCTATGAATATTGTAACAAAAATGCACGAAAGTTAAAACATCAGCGGTAAACTTTGATCGAAATATGGCATTTATCGAGCTGAAGTATTTTTTGCTTGTATTATGTAAATGCTAATTTATTTTGAAAGCTGGCCGAAGGAATATTACTCGCAATAAGAACTCATCTCAAACATAATGTAGTCAAATTGTGGCCATTTTGTTGGAATTGGATTCCCGAATTCAATAGATTTGAATTCCCAAATTCTACAACATTGGATTCCAAATTCAACAGAATTGGATTCCAAATATAATAGAATTGGATTCCCAAATTCAATAGAATTGAATTCCAAATGCAACAGAATTGGATTCCCAAATTCAATAGAATTGGATTCCAAATATAACAGAATTGGATTCCCAAATTCAATAGAATTGAATTCCAAATGCAACAGAATTGGATTCCCAAATTCAATAGAATTGGATTCAAAATTCCATGGATTTGGATTCCCAAGTTGGCTTTGGAAAAATAAGAATTCACTTATATGTAATATGTAGGTCAATCTTTTCTGAATTCAAGGTTGCCACATCCCGACTGATTTAATGAGATATCAGTTTACATGCCAGATGCGAAGGAAAGCATGGTGGAGATGGCCATGTAGAGGGTGATGGCGACTCCAATACCCCAGGAGAGGCCGCGAGCGGGCTGTGGAATCACCACCACGGCATACACGATGGTGTAAACGATCCTGGTGGCTGCGAATGCGCGGAACAGGATGGTGGCCAGTCCCACGCTGGGGCCTGTCAGGATGTACAGTCCCGACACAAACAGGAACAGGGGGATGTTCTCGATATCGTTGAGGTGGGCCCTGAAAAATGACAAATTAAATTTGATGCGACTCTTTCACCATTGATGGAATGTTGACACCTCTATTGGTAATCAGGGGCCACTAAATATTTATAATAAACCAAATTACCAATACATCTCTATTGATAATTTGGTACCACTAATAATAAGAGACAAAACCGGGAGAAGAGCTTTAGGGCCGTTTCTGTGGGACTGAAGTAAAATAAAATTAGCCTCACTTCGGGCGAATCATCAATCAAAAAGTATTAATAGACCTGAGACTGTACGGTGGAAATTTAAGAATCTGGCTAAGAAGGCAACTTTGATGCCGCGCCGTACGCAAAACTGTTTTCGTATGTGGAGTTTGAATTAAAGCAACGGCAAGAGATGGCGCCACTTCCGTTAAAATTAGCATCCCCTGGCAGGCGTAAGTACTATTCGATTTCTCAATAAAATCATATTATTGTCGATAATATGATTTTATTATTGTAACTGGCAGTTGTGGTTTCTACTTCGCGTGTATGGGTATATAATATATATATGATGTCATTGCCTGTCGCGGTTACTTTGTCCCGGTGACTAGCTGGATCCCAGCGAGTCTAAGGAACCGGCTATTTTTGGAACCAGTTCCTATCGGATTTTTAAAATGGTCACCAACACTCAAACTGGGCGAAGCCGAACCAAAAGCTGCCCGCAGGGTCTAGCAGCAAAAACCTGCGGAGTGGGTTTTCAACTGCTGGTTGAAATGATTACTTTAGGTGATAATCAATTTATTTAGCCTGTCTGGGGACTAGGAATCGATAAGTCTTTTCTTTCAAATTGATATTGTCCACACTTGTAGGAATGTTCTGTCCAGTAAGTTGTACAAGCTGCCGATTATGGAATAATTAAAATAATAATATTTGCGACAAAATGCTTCCAATAAATGGAAATAATGACTTCTTCAAACTTCGCAAATTTATTTTGTGGCATCATTTTCATATAATGAATAACTTATTACTTTGTATAAAACCACTACATTTAAAACAATATCAACATGTTTCGACAACAATGTTGTCTTCATCAGGATATGTTACTATGATAATAATTATTTATCATAGTAACATATCCTGATGAAGACAACATTGTTGTCGAAACATGTTGATATTGTTTTAAATATAGTGGTTTTATACAAAGTAATAAGTTATTCATTATATGGAAATAATGACATTCATAATGAATGAGAATTAGTTTGAACATGACAAGATACTTGCTGAAAAAACAAAATAAATGCAGAGTCATCATTATGGTAAATTATCTTCCTACCAAGTGGCGTAATTAAATAAATAAATGTTTGATTTGCAGCTCGCACCTAAATAAAATGTAATAGGTGTGATAGGTAATAATAATTTTATTATCTGATCATTATGTAGAGAGTAATTATTTAATTTACTTTTAAACAATTAAAATAAATCTCACAGATATAATAATCATTTAATAAGTCTCACCTCCTGACGCGTTCCACATCATCATCCGCACGAACCTTTCCTCCGGTAGACTTGGCATCTTCGGGGTTCATGAATGCCTGCAAAATCAAATTTCTTAGTAATATGTAGAGTAAAGCATCAGATGTCGATTGCATCATCATCAAATCATCATCTCGAAGAAGCTTCATTTTTTCTAGAATGAAAATGGGAGTTCTAGAAATTTCTGGTAAGTAACCTACCTAAAATAATATTACATTACCAGAATCAACATAATAACTTCTTGGGCCCCTAGGGTAAAAGGGCTCCAAGAAGAGTACTGACTACATGTTTAATCCGGCGGAAGATGGGTTCATTTTTTCTTTTCAATTTCTGTATTTGATTTTTGGAAACGTTATGTTTGTTTGACATTACCTTTTTGATCGGAAAAAAACGAAAAAAGGGTCAGTAATATTTTATAAAAACAGTTTTTTGTTTTTGTTATGCGAAGTTTGGAAATTTTTAAAGTTTTATAAATTTCTTATGGGATAATTGTTGGGAAAACATTTTCTCGGGAAATTGTATTGAAATTTTTGAAACTAAGAAATTCCAAGTTTTGTTAATTCTCCTTTCAGCATTTTCCCATTGGGGATGCTGTTTGAAACTCCAACTGTTCTTTTTAGAAATAACTGAGGGCGCCACTTTCGTTTTCAACAATCCAAACCGTAGTCATTAATTAAGATAATAATACTATCAGAATTTACAATTAATGTCTTTCTTGCGTCATAATTAGTAGGTATGTTACAACATTATGATAAAATAATAAATCATTCTAAAAATTATCTGATATTTGGGTGTAATATTATGGGCACAATCAAAGTAATTAATTAGTAGGTATCTAATTTTTAATTCGCGCTTCGATTTCCGAAAACATTTCAATTCGAAGTCAGCCTACATTTTGGTTTATTTTTAGACTACATAGTTCTAGGTTCTTAGGTACCTACCTCCGAGAGGAAGATAACAAAATTTAACATGAACAGTTTGGACATTTTCAAAGGTAATTGCTGTGTTTGAAGAGGTACGCTATTTTTCGGGATGACCCCCAAGAAAGTTATCGTTTTATTTTCTAAATTATGAAATCGTCTGCTAATTTTAGAACCGGCCATATTATCAACAGTCGTCACCGGTTTTCACTGCCACCAACCGGTCATAGTAAACATAAACACAGCAAACATTTTCTAAATATAGTTTATCCTTTTTTATAGAAAAAAGTACAAATCACAGGTTCTAGAAAATTATTATTGCAAGACGTTCTTGAATTAAAAGGCCTATATTATTAGAAATTGTTATTAGGAGGTAAAAAAAAGTAATGCAGCAACAAAACGTAAGTATAAAAAATATAATATAACTAACGAGTTTTTTGAACCTCATTCTGGCAGTCAAAAAGGACATCGACAGCATCTTTAATACCAGAACAGAACTGTAAAAGATGTAAGTCGAGTACAGGGGATTGTTAAAAGAAAGAATATCACCGATCACCGCCATTTTCACTTAGTTTTTGTAAAAGTTACTGCGAATTGTAAAAATAACCGGCGAAAACACCGACGACCAAACGAATCACAACCGAACGTGGCAAGGCAAAACTAAGAACGGAACAAAACGGTGATGTGTTATTATTGTAGATAGGCGTACTTGACTTTGAGCAGAGCACGTAACACCGAACATAAGCACGCACATCACACAGCAGTATCAAAACGGGTTTTACCAGACGCGAACTGGGCAGTTGGGCCAGTTGGGGGTTCATCAAGTTGAACTGTTGAAGAGATGGGCTCCACTTGACGGTGACCGAAAAACTCAGAATCATGCAACTTCAACACTCCCTTTGAAAAGGCAATTTTTTTAATCGATTTTCTCGCTACTTCAGAGAGTTTGGCTACTGAATATTGACTTTGGTATTTGGACTTATCTAATTGGAATCGGGCTGAAAAAAAATGTCGTGAATTGTAGGCATTATTCTACTTCATAGGTAGGTACCTACTTTCCGACATGAATTTGAATTTTATATAAATTCTGAATTGAATTTGCATGAAACATGGACTGCAATCTACGAGTCACGAATTTTTAGCCAATTACCGCTCTAGGTACCCCCTCGATGAGCTAACCTTGAAAAGCATTTTCTACGAACCTTGGGTAATTATGCAAAAAATATTGAACAAATGAAACACATTAGAATAGCTTTGTGTAATTCTTGCTTATTGTTCGAATCTGTGTAGTCACCGGTTTATATAAGGGAACGTACCCATACTACGTGACACTTTTAGGGGGGGGGGGTCTTCAAAAGGTCACGCTCCATACAAATGAGCGGCGGGTTCCTTAGGATTTTGGTCACCGGGGGGGGGGGGGGGTTAAAAATTGCAAAAAGTTGGTCACGTAGTTTGGGTACGTTCCCTAATAGCGGCAAATCACGGCCACTTCGGAGCGGCGGTGCTGCGCGCTCCTGGCCGCCGCGCAGAAAAGTAAAAACCGAAAGTAATGTAATAAAGGTCTACAGCGCGGTTCATTGTGAGACTTTTCTTTGCGGCGGCACTAACCGGTGCGTGGTACCGTCGCTCCGAAGTGTGCTTGTAATTGCCGTGATACGAATTATTAAGGAATGCATTAGTGTTGGTATCTAGTAATTGAAGTAGATAATATCCATTTAATGACAGTGACTAAAGACATACAACGTACTTATTATACGTACTTATATTATAAGTAGCTACCGGATTTTGTCAGGAGCGGAGTTAGTTGAGCACTAATTGCGGGCGCCATTAGCAGTGTGGGGCAAGGGCGGATCCAGGATTTAATCCTGGGGGGGCACAAATGCAAAAAAATCAACAATTACTGTTAGGATTTTTTTCTGGGCGGGCACAAGGGGCGGACGGGCAAAACTTGAAGTATCATACTTCAATTAAATGTTTAATAGAAAAATTAAATGTTTAATAAAGACAGTTTTTGCTTCTAAGTAGGTACGTACTGTGATGGAATCTCCACAGTACACAAAAATACCGTCTGGGACGTGCCCCCCTCTCAATCCGCCCTTGGTGTGAGGTGTGGGACAATATTCTTCAGTTTCAAACACGATTATTTCGTTATAATATCGTAAGTAATTCAGTGGCGGATACATATGGGGGGCGCGAGGGGCCCCCCCTTAGCCCCCCTAAATACAAGAAAATCTTTTTTCAATTATTCGCTGTACATGTCTAAACCATCTAAGCGTCACTTTCTTAATCTTACTTATTACGCTTGCAGCAGCCTTGTATTCTTTTCATATTTTTCTCACACTATCATACATGGCTTTACCACACACACGCCGCAGGGATCTCAATTCTATAGCATTTAGTCCTTCCTCTGCCAGTTTCATGCTTCACTGCCATACACCAGGGTTGGTACCAGCACTCCATTGTGGACTGCTAGCTTCGCTTCTTTCGACAGTTTTTTTGTAAGCGCCAACGGCGTTCAGTCCTCCATAAATGCGGAGTTACCTGCATTTATCCTTCTTTCAATATCTCTATCAGCCTCCCCATCTCTCGTAAACATACTTCCCGAATACACAAAATCATCTACTGTCATTTTTGGGTAACTGTTACAAATTGTCTTTGGAGATGCTAAGTGAAGGGTCATTTTAGAGAATGGAAATAGTGGTAGGAAAAAGGTATGATAGGTAGTTAGGACTCTCTGGGTTAGTGTGTACAGGAGAGATGGACGGATGAACCTTTCCCTCCCACTGCGATGCGAGGAAATGTCATCTAGTCTTTTCCAGCTTGCCACGCAGTAGGTACGTGGGCAAATGCATCCGTCGCTACCTTGAAAAATCACATCCCATGAACTCAGGCATCCCTGTTAAGTCAACAAACTTAGCGATCCACTTGGGATGTCTTATAGCAGAGGTGTTGTTTATCCAATAAATAATTCCCGTGGTGGCGGTACCCACACTCGCCTCCTAAATTGAAACTTTTGCTTCATTCACATTCATACGTCGTTTCATGTAAAGGTACCTACCCTTAAAGCCCCTTAACTAAGAATTTGATTCCCTTGATCATGTAATACAGCCCTACTGCTCCCTGTGGCCTGTGGCCAGCCTCAAAATTGAAAAACAAACATTTCAGCTTCTGCACAATAATAATATGTCAGGTTATTGGTAGTCCGGGAATATTAAAATATCTTAAAAAAATTGATGTAAGTAATGTATCTTGGACAAGTGATGAGACATCCAGAGAAGTATGAGATCTTGCATCTCATAATGCAGGGAAAGATTGCCGGAAGACGGGGCCCTGGAAGAAGGAGAACCTCATGACTGAAAAACCTGAGACAGTGGTTTGGCCAGTCTACTGTAGAGCTGTTCCGGGCCGCGTATTTACAAAACCTATACCGATTCAGTCGCGGTAACGACAATTTACATTTTAAATATACCTCTATATTGGTTATTTTTTATCACATTGCAAAAACAAAAATTGTTCTAAAATCTAGATAAAATAATCATTCTGATGTGTATATTAGAAATTAATAATTTTATTTCTAAATATTTAAATTTTGATATTGAAAATTTAAAGCGACTGAAACGCGGTAGGGATTGTAAATACGCTTCCGGGCCGCAGTAAACAAAGTCCGCATAGCCAACGTCCGTCGAACGGACAGAACACAAGAAGAAGAAGAAGTAAGTAAGTAGGTATCTCTTTTAAACATTAATTTTCCACGTAACCGGTCTTTCCCCTCTAATGATATTGTAATTCCTAATTCTAATACCTAAACCTTTTTTTTTTAATTTATTTTTTTCTAATGCTATATTCTGCAAGTATTTTTGTTACAGCTGTTTCGGCTTAAAAGGCCATTTTCAAACTGTGATTTAACCACTCTGAGACAACTTATTTATACGAATACTTGCAGAACTTGATAATAACATTATTCAATTTATTTTAAATTAAATTTAAAAAAATGGCGTCATACGAATTGATCACAAAACAATTAATATTTAATATACCTCCACCACACTTACCCTTCCCCCTCCCTCTACCTCTCCCTTTTACCCCTCCTCCCCAAAGGTCATCTATGTATATTTAAATTTTAGTGTACAGTGTACACTCCTAATGATGTGAACATTGATCACTAAACATGTAAAAGCAGATTATATAAAAATAAAGTATTATCATTACCTATATCTAGGCATAATCTATTATAACAACCTCCCATTAAAATTAAAAACCATCGAAAATATACAGGAATTTAAGCCCAAATTAAAAAATTACCTTAAACTGCTATAAAAGTACCAAATATGTTTACTTTGTATCTTAAAGTCTGCTATTTTATATATCGTTAATTCCTTCTTTTTCTTTCATTTCTTAGTTTCTATATCTCTAAATCTACTATTGTATAAATCTTGCGTTCTTTCTTACATATCCTTTATAATTTTTGTTACTAACTTACATGATTCTTTCATATAACCTCCTCAGACCCAGGAAAAAAGTGTTTTAAAATCAATATTTATTTTTGAATTTGTATATTTAAAAAACTACATAAAATAATTTTATTAAAAAAAGTTTTTTTTTTAATTCTCAATGTTTTCAGAATTGTATGTCTCTTGTAGGAGACGCTGGTTCTCTAGCAACTAGTTTGAATTAATGGTATTCCAGGAATCACATCACTTTTTTTATGTCGCCCACAGGAGACACTGGGTCCGAGGAATAATGATTTTTTTAATTTATATTTTGATTTTTTAAACTCTTCATGATTTTTATTTTTAAATTTATACGTGTTTTTTAACCTACTTTTTTTAATTTAAAATAGCCGTTATTACAAACATACACGATCTTTTAATTCACTAATTGAGCTAGAACTCCCTCACCAAACACAAGAGCATTGTCTCTTTATGGTGAGGAAAGGCAATTTTTTATTTCTTTGTTAAAACCTTATGTAACTATGTATCTGATGTAACTTTATATGTATTTTTAATCAGCATTGCCAATAAAAAAAATTAAGTTATTTGTCCCATTAGGTAAAACCTATTAAAAAATTATTGAAAACAACACGCATAACGTGGATTAAGTTATAATAGTGAAAACCGATAAGATAACGATGTAAGATGTAAGTAAAATAATACCTAACTAATAACATAAAGCAAGATTCATATGACATAACATCTTCATCAGATATCGTATTGATTGATTACATTATTTTTATTTGATTGCCTACGGATAGGGATTTGCCAAAACCGATGAAAATCAAAATTAATAAATAGTATCTATAGTATCAATGTTAATAGTAGGTACTAGGGTCCGTCTAAAAAGTAATGCCTCCAAATTTTTTTCTCCTTTAATTGTTAAAAAATAAATAATGCAATTATGTGGGTTGAAAACCACACTATTGATGATTAATTTGTTATTTTTCAATATAATATCCGTCCATTTTCACAGCTTTGGTTCATCTTTTAACAGGGGCATGTATCACAGTATTGTAAAAAGCACGTTCATATTCAGAAAACCATCGCCATAACTTTCCCCGCCAATCACATAGTTTTGAATTTTGTGCGATGCTATTCCAACTGCCTCTTTGATTCTGGTTCAAAATAATGAACCCATATTTCCTTTCCGGTCACATTTTTTTCAGAAACTAGGCGCTGCAAGAGTGAGAAGCTATTGTTTTTCTTGTTTCTGTATTCTTGCCGGTTAACTTTCTTGGTAACCACCTTGCACAAACTTTTGTTGAAAAATCAGTTGTCGAATAATCGTCATCATTCATCATAATGCCTTTACTGAGGGAGAGAATGTGACATCTGTAGTTATCTGGGGTCACCACGAATGATGTTTTTTTTGTGCATTACAGATTAAAATAATCCTATTACAATACACATACGATATACATAACTTTAAACGAGAAAGAAAAAATAAATTAAAATAATTATAATTCATATTTTAGAGTCCTTGCCTAAAATTACTCAAGACTAATGTTGAAAATGTCAAGGGACCTAGAGATATCCTTTAGCAGCACCATACCTCTTGTCATGCTGTGCTGGGCCAGAACGTCTGTTCTGCCATGTGGGATACAGAGCAAGTCGAGGTGGCGACCCTGGCAGTAGTTGTTCGGTACGAACAATTTATAGCATTCTAAGAGGTATGGGCTGTCAATGTAATAGTTTATAATTATGAAAGCTGTTACTGTTAGGGTCCCATTCCTTCTAGATTGGAGAAGCGCGTTTCAGATAGTAAATCCAGATGATGCATAAATCGCGGGTATTCACCACGCGTTCTCATATAAAGATACCGTAGATTTTTTTTGGATTTGTTCCAATAAATCTATGTATTTTTTCTGGTATGGGGCCCAAACAGCAGAAGCGTATTCTAATTTTAATCGTATAATGCAGTTGAACATCGATCTCATTGCTTCGGGCTTGGAAAATTGTTAATGTTATCAACTCGCTCAATGTTGCGTGCGGTCACTGCAATCAACAGCCTGCGCCGCTCCGTTTTTCGTCAGCCAGCGGTGTTTGTCATCTAGAAGTGCTGATATTCACTGTTGCATCATGGTAGGTATACATTTTTCAGTCTTTCGCGAATTCGAATGGGCGTTTCACCTACCACAGTCAAGAATCAATCACAAAACGCTGTCTAAGGGGCCGTTCAAGTATTTACGTAACGCACTTGGGGGGGGGGGGGGGGGTCGTGTGAAACGTTAACGTTTTTCTTTATTTAGATAAAAAAAACTAGGGAATTAAAATCTTCCAACTTGGCAATCCTTTTCGTTCTCGAAGTCTCTTGTTTTATTTATTACCGCAAACGTGATTAAAACAAGAAAAAAGTGTATTTAAGCGACTTTCCAGTTTCCAGTACTTTGCGCAACTTAATTGTGACTTTAAGGTAAAAATTGTCACTTGGGCGTTACGTAACGTTTAGGGGGAGGGGGGGGGGGGGTACGGTAAAACGTTACGGCGCGTTACATGGGAAGGAGGGTCAAAAATCTTCAAAAATTGCGTTACGTAATACTTGAACGCCCCCTAATACGAACATCGATGTCGGCCATTTTGCAAACGACTACAGTGCTGCTACCCGTTGACGCAAAAAGTTACTACTGCAGTAGATTGCAGAAGAAGGTTTGAAGAATGGCACCAAATTCAAAATTTTCACTTAACTAACTTTATTTAAGTAGAAAAAAATAGGAGGCATTACTTTTTGACTGACCCTCGTATAATAATGCCTGATAATCGAAACAAATTTATTTATCGTAATAGGTATAAGCATCTATCAATAAAGCCACATGTACATCATCAATGGGTGTAAGTATTCGCTTTAGAAGCATTTTAACAAGCGAATAATAATGAAAAAAAAATTAAGTAATTTGTATAGCGCCGTTTTTTGATAAAATCCACTCATCGATGCGTGAAGGGCACTGTGTACCTATGTTGTATTGTTTTGAATTAATGTTAATTTATTAAGTATTTTCTAGAGTAAGCAACCAGGTTAATTCGATTTCAGACATATGGGATGCGGGTATGGCGCCGCCCCGGGAACCGTTTATTGGATAAACAACACCTCTACCATAGGTCACGCCAAGTGGTTCGCTACGTTTGGAGACTTAGCAGGGTGCCCGGGTTTAAGGGTGAGGTTTGGTTGGGTCTTGAAGCGAATGCGTTTGCCCAACAGCTGCATGGCAGGCCGGATCGGGAGAGAATGGTTGAGGGAGTCCCTTTGACTTCTCCAGCCGTATCTACTCTCTCGGAACATCGCCTTGCACCGCAATGGGTGGGATGGATTCATGGAGTGTCATCCCCAAGAGCACAATTCTCTAGCCCCCCCACCCCCTCCCCACAGGACGGACCATTTTTTTATGAAGTCGAAATTTACGTTTGTCAACTTTAATGTGGGGGGGGGGATTACACCACGTTATCCGCCCCGGGTGCCACCCATGCTAGCTACGCCACTGCACTGACCCCCAGATTCCTACCCAACCCGAACTTTCTGTCCTTCCTTTCCTAAAGGGACCCTCCAAACAGCATTCTCAAAAATGGGTGCCACCCATGCTAGCTCGGGTGCCACCCATGCTAGCTACGCCACTGACCTGAAGCACTACAAAAATGTATACGGTCATAGGTACCTATTTATTGAACCGTAACCTTGACATTCTGAAAATACAAACAAATTACCCAACGTGATTTGAACTGTGTTGTGAAGCAGTAAAAACTCTTAACTACTGCGAGCGTCATGAAATTTTGCAAAGATTTTCTGAATGTAATTAATGTGCATATTCGTAGTCAATTTTAATATGAGCAGTGGGCACTGTAGCTCCGGTGAATCTCTGCAAATAGGTAGGTAAACATAACTGTCAAAAATTAATGAGGCCCCGCCATTTTGTTTGTTTCATGATGTATTTAGTAAGATTATCGTCGAGACTCGAGCGAAGCCGGATATTTACTACTTTCTATAATATTACTAGTGATATTATAATATCTCATCACATAATAAACGCTATCTCTTGGGAAACTAAAAAAAAAACAAAATACTTACTTTCTTGCTGTATCGCAGTCTACCCGTCAAAAACGACATCATCATCATTTTGATAACGAGAACACATGAGTAGAATATGTATGTGGAGTAGAGAGGATTGTTGAAAGAAATAATATCACCGACGGTCGCCATTTTCACAGATTTTCACGTTATTTGGTTCCTTCGAGGATAATTATAAAATTTAACGTATGAGGAACACCTGACGCGGCCAAACACAACAGAGAAGATGCCGGTTTATATTATTTTTGTTCCGCGGTATGGAACGTCGAATTCGAATGTAGGTAGTAGGTACTTATGTGGATTCATGGATGACGTGCCTCGTCACACAACACCAAAATAATCAAGATGTTAAAAGAGATAGGGTTGTCACAATTTTTTTCTCATTACTTAATTTATGATTGAGTTATTTAAATGAATTACTATAGCGTGTCACAAAATAATATGCTATTCAAAAAAAGCTAACATAATTTTTTAAAGTGGGTAGGTACCTGCACTAGCAAGCAAGCAAGAAGTTAAAAGTTTACTTTAACTGAATTGAAACATCTCGGTCATGTATTTTTTGTTCGAGCGACCATTCAATAAATTATTAATTTATTATCGTGATATATTTTTGAGTTAATACGGCATGTTGCGCCACTTCTTTAGCCAACTTTTCGGACAGCATTACAGTGTCCATCATCAGGGCAGGTGATCGGTGGATGCTGATGATGGACATTGGACAGCATTACAGTGTAAGCAGGAGGTAGCGCAATAATACTCGCATAATACCTCAAAAATAATAGCGGCACAATACCCCAAAAATAAATCAAGATAGTAGATACTTTTGGCCGTGAAAATCTCAAACCATATCTATTCAATTATTGTTTAGAAAATTAAATTTCGGAAAAATATAGATGCTATTCAATTCATTCGAATGATTTATATTCCAAAATATTTACTTTCAGAAGATAGGTTATTTCACAGATTTGAACAATTTATCAAATTTCTAAGTTAAAATTCGGGTTCTGTGAAAGTTCTATAAAAGTTCTGTTATAATTTCACCATGGGCAGGTTGTTTTACAGTACCTACTAAAACCCTCGGAGAAGGCACAAGGCGAGTATTTTTGCTCCTTTTAAAACTCGGTTTTGTGAGGTGTTTAGGTAGGATTACGGTAGGAGCCCTGGAAAGATAAGCTTAGTGATAACATTACTAAAAATGGCTGATATATCGGCTGAACGTGAACACATAAATACTTACCTTCCTTTTCCGGCTCAATCGCTTTCTGATTGTCAGGAACGACATAATATTCATTTTGATTATGAGAACACATGAATAGAATATATATGTCGAATAAAGAGGATTATTGAATGTAATAATATCACCGATGACCGCCATTTTCACAGATGATGATGTTATTTCCCAGATAGAAAAGAATAAAAGTTCGAGGGACACTTGACGCAACCGGCCACCGCGATTGGAGGAAATGTGTGTGGAAGATGTACCGAAATTTAATCAAGATGAAAAGATACGGTTATCACAAAAATGAAGAACCCTTTACATACTTTTTTCTGTGATTCAAGAAAAACTTTTTAATAATTTTATTCTAAAAAAGGTTAACTGCCTTTGTTGCGACAAAAAATACTCATTGAATTATTATTTTCTGAAGATCACTTAAAAAGTTAATGCTGATTTTATAATATTACCCAAATTTTAAAGGATATTAAATAAATTTTTCGATTCTCGAGTACCTATCTAATCGAATACTTCGATTATGCCCATCACTGATCATGAACACGTTTGCGTTTTGAATACGAACTTATTACTGGAGACTGGAGATTACGGGTGGGTTGTTTCACAGAATTTGAAAAATTCATCAAATTTCTGATTCAAGTTCTGCGAAAGACCTATTCAAGTCCGTGACACGACCAGCCCATGATAAAATAATAACAGAACTTCACAACAATAATATCTGTTGCGTACCTACTTGGTAGGTAAATAAACAAACAAAAATACTCACTTTCTTACTGTGCCGCTTTCTGGCTGTCAGGAACGACATCGTTAACATTTTGATAACGAGAACACATGAATAAAATACGTAAGTCGAGTAGAGAGGGTTGTTGAAGGAAATAATATCACCGATGACCGCCATTTTCACAGATTTTTTCGTTTTTCGGTTGTAAAAAAGGGACACCTGACACAAACAAAACCTACGGAGTGAACACCGGTTTTTGATCTGCGATTGCCAATTTCCACGATAACATACGAGTACGTTGATAAAACCTGCCTCACCACTCACCACTCGCCATGCAACCACGCCTATATTTTAAAAATAAGATGTTTAAAAATAGGGTTGTCCCAAAAATTTGAATAAAATTTTGCTTTATAATTAAATGAATGCTCTTTTTCTGACCTGATTATTTTGTCTGACTAGATTCCAACAGATCTCCAATATGATTACGCTAATTACATGTAATTTTTTAAATTAAAATATTTACCATACTTTTATCATGTGCGTGAAAAACATTACATATATTTTTTTTATAAAAATCTTTGCCGTAAGTATATTTATTATGTGCGCAAAAAATCACTAGATAGTCAATAGTCATAGAGGCGCTAATGCGTAGGTACTAATAATATCTCGCCGAAAAGTATTCAACTATTGACCATATTGGCACTAATAGCAAACAAAAGAAATAATAATAATCATATGTAGGTACTTGATTGGCAAATAGCATTATATGACATCTTTGTGATTACTGATTACCATAATAATAACACAATTCGGGAGACGAGGATGGGCACCGCCGTCCCGGAAATCATTTATTGGACAATCAACACCCCTGCCATAGGTCTCCCCAAAGTGGTCCGCTCCGTTTGGTGACTTAGCAGGGGTGCCCGGGTTCAAGGGTGAAATTTTTCTTGGTCTTCGTGGCGGATATGTTTGCCCACCTACTGAGAGACTGGTTGGGGAAGTCCTTTTGACCTCTCCAGCCGGACTCTCTCGACTCATCGCCTTGCATCTCAGTGGGAGGAATGGATTCATACGTCTGTCAGCCTAGACACACTGACCACCAGATACCTATCCACCTCTCATACATTTTCAGAAAATTTCCTCTCCTTCCTTTTCTTAAAAAGACCCTCCACACAGCATCCCCAAAGATGACATAGGCCACGAGGGAAATTGTTTTCCTCAGGACCTCCTAGTCCTTAGTGTAAAAAAAACTAATAGGCAGGTCCTAACAGTAGTAACATAATGACATGTTATTCCAACCCTGTTTCTACATCAGCATTTGTAGATAGTGTCATCTAGTGCTGCGATGATAATGTGGCGGTGAATGTCGATGTAGTTAGGTATCTACCTATTATGTAAGTCATGCTGACAGATTTATTTCACATAGTAACTGGCTATGAACATTAACAATAATATTGTTAGCTTCTTGCTTTTGGCGACTATTAGTTGGAATAAGTACTTAAATAGCAATTTTATTTATTGGCATTTACCTTTTCCTAATGACAAGTGATAAGCAGCGTTTGTGTTATTATTGAAAGCCGCAATAACTGTACGTTGTAATATTATGAAAACACTAATTAGTATGAATCAGATACTTAGGTAGGTAATTAAATTATTATATTTGTTTTTAATATTTTTTTAATGTATTTAGGTAATCGCCTTCCGCCTGGGGTTGGAATCTCTTAAAATAGGGAGGTATCAATTTGGGAGGCGGGTATGGGTACCGCCGTGCCGGGAACCATTTATTGGATAACCAACACCTCTGCCGTAGATCACCCCAAGTGGTTCGCTACGTTTGGTGACTTGGCAGGGGTTCCCGGGTACATGGGGTGAGGTTTTTCCAGGCCTTGGCGGCGGATCAGCTGGCAGAGGTTTGGCATGAGGTTTGGCAGGCCGGATCGGGAGAGAATGGTTAAGGGAGTCCCTTTGACTTCTCTAGGCGTACTCTCTCAGAACATCGCCTTACACCTTAGTGGATGGGGATGGATTCGTGCGTCCGTCCTTTATCCCACCCACCCCTAATACCCTTTTCCTTTCCAGAACTTCCTCTCCTTCCTTTCCCAAAAAGAGACGCAGCAAGCGCTGTATTTAATGTGCAATCATCAATCACTTATGGCATTATAGGATGGGGTGGTGCACTTGATACATTTATTAAGCCTCTACAAATAATTCAAAAACACAATAATTAAAGTCATATATAACAAACCTAAAACATTCTCGACCAACTTATTATACAAAGAAACTAAAATATTTAATATACGTAAATTATTTATATTACAAACTTTGAAATATGTATTCAAAAACAAAAATAATTTCGAAATAAATGAAAACAGAATGAGCAAAAGAATAAATAATATATTTTACACCCCACAAACCAATACTAAATTATTGCAGACACATAGCAGTTTCATTGGTCCTCGTTCATTTAACCTTCTACCACTACAAACTCAAATGATAAATAAAATGATAAAATATGTAAAAGAGGTAAAATTATGGTTGAATAATGTAGATATTGAAACGCTTTTTCTATAAATTTATCCATCCTACTACATCTCACTTTCTATAATTTTCTAAACTGTAGTACAATATGTTTTCTGTTTATTTTTTTATAATAACTAAAAAAAAAAAAAAAAAAAAATCAAAAATTTTTTTTTCCATATTTTTATTTTATTTTTATAATGGCTGAAAAAATCCTTTTTCACTTCTTCTACCTATGTAATACTAACTTTTTATACTAACTTTATATTTTATATGTTTTTTAAGTTTATTTTATACTTTGGGTACTTTGAAATATAATTTTGTTTTAATATTACCCACACTCAGGCAGTGCCTTAGTGGGTTTTCATTTCTTGTTAATACTATTTGTTATTATATATTATGTTATTATATGTATACTATTTGTTATTATACATTATATGTACAAAGAAATGAGAATAAATAAAGTTAAAAAAAAAAAGACAAATATACCTAAGCCAAATATTTTTTTTTTAAACTTTTTGTTAGGGGCCGTTCAAGTATTACGTAACGCACTTGGGGGGGGAGGGGGGTCTGGTGAAACGTTACGGCACGTTACGGGTGGGGGGGGGGTTCGAAGGATGCGTTACGTAACATGTTTTTCTTTATTTAAATAAAAAACTAAGGAATCAAAATCTTCCAACTTGGCAAGCCTTTTAGTTTATGTTGTACGGGTAATTCCTCGACTGTATTATGCGTCATTTTTATTTTATTTTCGTTGTCAGTATTCGTTAGTGTTTTGAACATGAAATACGCATAAACACAATTTGCTGCAGTCAGTGTTGTTAATGTGAGTTTTTAGGAATTATGATGTCCTCCAAACCGGGAGATTTACATCATCAGCTGTTATTGGCCTAAAAAGGGTCTGTTGCTGACTTGCCAGCGCAGCGCAACCAAAATGCCAACCAAATTTGGAAGACAGCAAACGAAAAATTAAAAAAATGAAAAATTTATGGAACATATGAATGATGTTATACGAGAGTTTTTAGTAAGAACAACGCTTTTTAGTTATTACACACAGGTTAGTTTACTGCAAAAATATAATAATATTACCTAAAGCTAGGTTTCGTAGTACATGCATAGTTACACTCAGAACATGAAAAAGGTTTTCTTCACTTTGAATCGTTCTGTAGATTTTTTAATCTCCCTTTCGAGAACTTGAAAAACCACGCTGGGACAAAAAATAATTTTGTCTGCTGAAGGTAAACATGTGATTTTTCGTGCCTCTTTGTAGAACACGAATAGTTGCAGTTGAAACATGTAAGTGGTTTTGTAGCACTATGAGTCAGCAAATGATTTCTTAGAAGTTCCTTTGTATAACATGAATAATTGCAGTGGGGACACGAAAAAGGTTTTGGTCCAGTGTGGGCAAACATGTGAAATTTTAGATACCGTTTTGTAGCGCCTGAATAGTCGCACTAGGGACAAGTAAAAGGTTTTTCATTGCTGTGAATTAGCAAGTGCCGTTTTAGTTTTTTTTCGAGAAGAAGAATAGTTGCAGTCAGGGCATGAAATGGGTTTTTCACCACTGTGAGTAAACATGTGATTTTTTGATTTCTCTGAATAGTTATGTCGAAACATGAAAAATGCTTTTCTCACCAATGAGTAGAGTCGGCAAGTGAATTGTTGGAACATTGAAGAACAAAAATAGTTGCAGTCAGGACATGTAAAAGGTTTTCTCTTCAGTAAATCACACGGTGGATTTATAAATTGTCCTTTTGAGAACTTGTATACTTAACTGCATTCGGGACAGGAAAACGGTTGTGATGAATGCCAACCTTCAACCTACGATAAGCCTACAAGAAATTTTTTTTTCCCTCTAAATATTATGTAGAGAAAATGGTACATTCGGCGACATCTGTCCGAGCAGTTGGGAGCTATTATCTGCATAGAGACTGAAGCGAGGGAACACCATATCATAGTTATATCGAAAACAAAGGAAGTTTAAATTCTACCAATAAGAGAGTGGACTTTGATCATTTTGGGCGGCCTTGAATTAATTCTCACAGGGACTTAGGTTGAATGAACTGTATTAAAAACAATACTGAGGACAAAGAGTTGAAGGATTATTGACCCGGGTCGTGTTTATTTAAGGCGCGATCGAGAACTGCAGGTTTTGGGCACCTAACGTTTCAAATGGAAACAAGAAAATCTTAGGCGGAAATGTTGAAAATAAGTAAATGAAAAATCATCAATAAGGGCACGGAAAACGTAACATGAATGGTCCCAGGGGTCGATTTAATTAAAACCGATCTGGAATGATCACAAAAAACGGGTAGGATCTCGGAAATTTTCACAAACTGAATATAATAACCTGAAAAAGTGGGAAAATCTATTGATATGGAAATGGAATGGTGAAACGAAGTTATTAGAGCCAAATATCTCAAAAGAAAACTGATTGGAACTACTTAAATTGACTTTAATAGGTACCGATATAAGGATTACTCTGATCTGACAACACTATTCACGATAAACAGGATATTGAAAATATTGCATATCAAAGGCCACGGTACATTTTGGTCACTCTACAATTAAATCAAATCACAGGAAAAGATGCTTAACGTAGCCTGACACTGGGAAATGCGTGAGAACCGTCGAAGGAATCGCTAACCGTTTGACTAGAGAAAAAAGGTTGGCTATCACTTTGTTGATATGACTTTATCCAAATAAAATTATAGAACATGATTTCAAGCAATTAAGGGTATCATTAACACGAAACGACCTAAACAAAATTATACAAGTTAAATACGAATATTTACTCTAAAATAAAAACATTACTTTTATGGGGTAGGCATTAAAAAATGAATTACGAGCAAGTACATGAAATTTTTAAAATAAATACCTGTCAATGAGAAAATTTATGTGATTTTTTACGAGAGAGAGACACTAAACTAATTTGGTTCTAAGACATGAGATAGAAGATTAACAGAGATTTGACAAAAGGTCACATACGGAGGAACCGAATTTGGTCCTTTTTCCTATGAAAGTCTGGGCGGTCAGGAGTGATTTTCCTATGAAAGGAGAGCTCTAAAAGGTCTTTAAAAGACCATGGTTTGATAAAGAAGGGGAATTCGTTGGGAGATTGAGGGAGAGTTCGGATGAAATAACGGGAAGTGCGCGATCAAGAAAAATGTAAAGGTGCGCGAAGAAGACTAGTAAACTAGTGCTTCTAGTAGAGTTGAAAAATGTCTACAAGTGTTTGCAAAAAAATAGTAAATTCAGTGTTTATTTTCCCTTTAAAATTGAGGGATAAAAATTTCAAAGACGATCAACGGAGAGTCCGGAAAAGTGCCTAAATAATACTTCGTGAAAGTTCGGGTGTTTTATAATGAAAGTGTTTAAAGTCAGTAAATAAAGTAAATAAGAATTAAATGACATTCGGGGTTCTTTCTTACAACTTATATTTAGTGGTTTTATAACATTTAACAAAAATCCAGTGTCTTAAAATAAATCAAATTACCGGATAAAAGAAAATATAACACGCGATTTTAAAATTAACTATAGGTGATATAATAATTAAAACTTTAACCTTACTTTAAATAACATGACATATGTAAAATAAATAACAATAACGAATTGTTCGAGTCACGTTTAAACTACTAATAAAGCGGTTAAAAATCCTTTGTGAATTGAATAACGAAATTGTAATAAACAGTGGTGATAATAATTCGTACACTTGGAAAACGTGCGTATCTACGGTTATTGATTCTAAAGTGATATTAAAATATTGTGAATAAATAATAATTTACCTAATTCCGGACAATAAAATTAAACATCTGATTTGTTATTTGATGAATCACCTCTCGAAGGCGAATGAAATAAAACAGTAATTAATACGAGGTTGAGGAACTAAGCGAAATGCCGAAGTGAATTTTAAATGGACAGATATTTGAAGAGTTTTTTTCATCATCAGAGTCTTTTCTCAAAAGGGGCCGATAGGAGTCCATTAGCTAGGAAACGAAAAAAAAAGGGAAAACCTCGATCACAATGTCGAAGTTATGAAGGTTCCGACTGGGAAAAATTGTAATCGATCGAGGGCGGTAAGATAAAACCAATTATTAATTATTTTCAGAGACAAAGAAGAGAGGAACGAGCGTGCATCACCAATAAATCAATCGGACCTTCGAAGTTTGTCACTAACACACTAATAACAATTTTCACTTGCTCGAAAGTGGGTCAAACAGGAAATACCTGCTTTAGAGTTAGGATACATATGTAGGTTTTTGCTTCAGTTAGGTAAATACGCTAATTTATTATAACTCATATAAAACGAATCGAGGCGCATAGGACGTAATAAATGACTATGGTGGAAGCTCTTTATTCTATATTTCGTGTGCGGGGGGTATACAAGCGTCTCAAAATTAGGTCAAACAAACAAATACCTACTTATAAATTAGGTCATACAAGTACTTGTTTTAGTTAGGTAGGTCTATTGTATATTTAAGCGCGTATAAGAATAGGCGTCATACGATATCAGTTTGACTCGTAACCGAAATACCTATATTTCTCAAAAACAAGTCAAGCAAGGAATACCTTAGTTGAAACTAGGTCACCCAGGTAGCTCTTAGGTTAGCAAAGTACCTACTTAAATGATTAAAGTTCGGGCAAAACTAGGTCAAATAAATAGAAAAGAATTAGTTAAACGATGAATTGTGCTTCAAAAGGACAATGACCGTAGAAATAAACAATCTCCAAAGTAGGTCAGTATACCGAAGGTCAACTATGTGAAGTGTAAACAAATAAACCATAACAAATGACGTACCTATTTAATATCGTTCATTGGAGGTAATCATTTATTGGCTCAATGTAATTAGGTATTTATTACACGATGTGAATAGAAATATGCCTCTCAAACAACTTAGGGTATAATAATAATAAAAATAATAATTTATCCCAGAATATATGCAGGGAAAGTGCGATACAATACGTTCCATATTTTAAAATTACAAATAATAATAATAATAAGACGAGGGAAAATAATTAACGACAACACATAAATTAAATAAACAAATAACCATGAGAAATGAAATACGTAACGCAAAAATCAATAGAAATAGCAATTTGATAGGTATAGCTAATACCTACCGAATCCTTTCACCGACGAGATTAGGGTATGTTATATGACCTTCGATTGTGTATCTAAAATTTCGATTAGAGTTCAATGACACGGTCACCTAAATTCCATCAACGAATAAACAAAACAAAAGCACAAAAGTCAAGGGGCAGGTTTATCAATCATAGCTTACGACGGAAACTTCGCCCAATATGTGAAAGTAAAACCGACGTTAAATTCACTCAATTTAAACGACTTATCTGTACTAGAGCGATCGCCAATAGGTAGCATTGTTTTAGCATGCAAAATTTTCGCAAAGTAAAGTACTGCGACTAGCTTCAAACTCTAAGAGAGCTCATCACAATTATTCAGGAGGTCATTGATTCAATGACAACTTGATTTATCTCATTTTTAAATCTTTCTTATAGCAAGTAGGTATCCAAGAACCCATAAATACCCATAATCCTAATACCTAACACACGAGGAGCTAGTGACCTCATTTAAAAAACACTGGTGTTCAAATACTCATACAGTCCTGAATCCTAACTTGTCTTCGAATGTAAGCTTCAAGGCTCCTGTATGTAGGTATGGGCCATCTGGAAATGTAAGTGTCAACCTTTCTCGAACGGACGGCTTTGATCTTGTGGCGGTATTGTCGAGGTGGGCATGCGGGGAAGAGGAAGGACGTATGCGGACAGTACGCTGACGCGGCATTAAAGCCACAGGATATTTGCATACCGTGAGTCTTGTCGAACCTGAAAGCAAACATAAGGTTCACGAGGTGAGTTTTATGTCAGCTAGTCAGAGGTGGAGTGTAACGCTGGGTCGGTCACGTGGGAGGAAGGATCTGCCCGTCACAAGCTTACGCCACATTTAACGGATAGAGGCATGATAAGGGAAGACATGAAATACCCCTTCTAGACTCAGTAGAGTTAAATTCAATCCGGAGGCGTCGGAAGTCGGAGTGGGACAGAAAAACGGCATGAAGACTTGGTATTCCCCCTGCTGGCGTGAAGGGCCCCTTTCATAGCATGAGACGCTCGTCGAAGAGAGTAAAACTCGGATCTAAGGACAAGCCTAGCAAACGTACTGGGAGAATTCGAGTTTGTAATTGTTGTTCATCGGTTTTCACTTGGTTAGCGGAGGAGCCGACTTTTCAGCAAACATATTATCCCCCTCCCCATATCCATCCATCCTTACTATTTCAACAGTTTTGCGAATACTAACAAATAACACTAACTATGACTACAAACACATTATGTTAGGGGAAGCTGCAGACAAGAACTCCAATTGAGAAAACCGGACTCTCGAATATGAACATTCTACACTGGTAAGATAAGGTTTTTATTTTTTTGAAATGATGTAATTTGTTAACTGTTGTTTATGTTATCGATGTATCAGCGGTGGTAGGAATAATTAAATAAACACACTAAATTCCTACGGAAATCAAATAGACACAAAGTCTAAGGCGGGGTTAGTTTATCAAACTCGGTAAAAGATACTCAAATAATAATAATTAATAAATCGGAAGATTCTCACCCTTTCTCTAAAAGAATCTATGGGTTACCACACGTAATACATTATCTTCTCTACATATGTGTGCATATTAAGTATGCAAACAGATGTAAAATCTAAAACAAAAAAATACACAACGCAGATTATAGAAATAATGTGAACTAAAATCTTAAATCTTGATTACTGTGAAAAAATCGCAGGGATTTAAGAAGATAGGGTAGGTTTAGCTAGATTATAAAGTATAGGGGTTTAGAAATCACGAGCCTGAGGTAGAAATAAACCGAAAGGAGGGTTGAGTCAGGCCATCATACCTAGTGGTGTGATCAGTAGGACATAAGGGTAGAATTATGAGCGTGGCTACGAGACAGGAGCTACGAGATTTAAACTACGAGGTAGAAGCTTAGAAAAGTAAATCAGCTAGGTAGGGTTCATCACAATTGGTGTCAAAAGCCAAGGGTGGCGGACCATTACAACTGTTGCCGCGGACCAGGAGAGTAAAGGTTACAAGTTGAGAGAATTCTGAGATATTATAAAAATAAAATAAAATGAACAAATAAATGAAATTATAATTAATTGGAAAAAAAAGTGAATATTTTAAACGAAAAGTGAAAAACGTGCCATTAAAACAACTTCAGATTACATAAAACAAGTGGAAAAAAAAATCGCATCATTAAATTATACAATAGAAATATAACAATAAATCAAAAAAATAATTTAAACGAAAAGTGAAAAACGTGCCATTAAAACATCTTCATTAAACGTGAAACAAGTGGAAAAAAAAAACGTACCATTAAATAAAACAGTCGAAAAAAAAAATATAATAACTCAAAAACCAAATATTTTAAAACAAAAAGTGAAAAACGTGCCTTATACCAGATAAAAATCATAAATCTCATAACACCCAGGAATGTTGACCCAGATTTAGAAGGGTGGTGCGTATTGATAAACAAAAAAAAAGCCGTTATATAAATAAAAGCGCATTCCTCAATAATATTATCATTCAAATTGGTTCATTGACTGAAGCCCGAATGTAAACAAGCGATTGAACAGACACCGTCGCGAGGGAATGTTTGTGTTGCCACAAACATAAGTGGTCTTACTGATAAATATGTTTGTAACAGAATAGATAAATCTTTGTTATGTTCGCATTGGAACATCTCGAGATATTACTTTAAATAATAAAGAGATACTTAGATAGTTAATCAAATGACGTTGTTTATGTTAATAGTGGTCGAGGGTATTATTATTTCCTTCGAGTTGAAGGATTTTATAAATAAATACATCTTCAACATGGTGACATAAAAATAAATAAAATCAACATAACATACAAAGCAAAGGACGAATAAAAATAAAATAAAATATTTACACATAAATAAAGTGAGATTTTCAAATCGTTGCGTTCAAACGTGTAACAGGGATGGATTGGAGATACATCATTACATGGATGCCGGCTGAATAAATTAAAAATTTAGACTTACCGGGGGTTGGCATATTTCTCGGGTAACCGGATTATTTCCGATTTGCAATATAGAGCCAATAAGTGGAGCGGTTTAAAACGCATCCGAATTTAGGAGGGGGTAACTTGTTTAAAACGGGGTTTAGGTACATTATACATTTGTATATACGTGCAAATAAATAAATAAACAAACAAAGCCGGGTTGCATTAAAAATTATTGCACATAGCTATGTTGCAGATTGTTTAGGGAAATATTGTATAAATAATGACTCCCTGAATTATAATAACGATGATTGAAGGTGATTCAATTCCTAATAAGCGGCCCGTGAGCTTATAAATACCTCAATTCATTGGAAAAAATTAAATGAGATCGGTGAAGTAAAATCTTAGGGGGGAGAGCTTACGGAAGTAGAGTCTTAGGGGGGAGTTTGTGGAAGTAAGAATCTTAGGGGGGTAGGACAAAGAGTAGGTACAGCAACTGACGTAAGTTAGCCGACTTAAATAGGTCATTGAGTAGACAAGAGTACATTGAAAAATGGTTTCAGCACAGAGGGAAACCGAACAAAATTCTACGATATAAAATAGTGAAAGGCAGGGGCGCGCAACAAGTTTGAAGAAAAGAACAAAAAGGGAAGATTTAAGGAAGATTGCACAAAATTAGATCTATGTTTAGTTCTAATTCCATCAACTAACACTAGGAGGCGTGTTTACCGCTGGAATTATAACTATAGGGGGGCTGTGATGAATGCCAACCTTCAACCTACGATAAGCCTACAAGAAATTTTTTTTTCCCTCTAAATATTATGTAGAGAAAATGGTACATTCGGCGACATCTGTCCGAGCAGTTGGGAGCTATTATCTGCATAGAGACTGAAGCGAGGGAACACCATATCATAGTTATATCGAAAACAAAGGAAGTTTAAATTCTACCAATAAGAGAGTGGACTTTGATCATTTTGGGCGGCCTTGAATTAATTCTCACAGGGACTTAGGTTGAATGAACTGTATTAAAAACAATACTGAGGACAAAGAGTTGAAGGATTATTGACCCGGGTCGTGTTTATTTAAGGCGCGATCGAGAACTGCAGGTTTTGGGCACCTAACGTTTCAAATGGAAACAAGAAAATCTTAGGCGGAAATGTTGAAAATAAGTAAATGAAAAATCATCAATAAGGGCACGGAAAACGTAACATGAATGGTCCCAGGGGTCGATTTAATTAAAACCGATCTGGAATGATCACAAAAAACGGGTAGGATCTCGGAAATTTTCACAAACTGAATATAATAACCTGAAAAAGTGGGAAAATCTATTGATATGGAAATGGAATGGTGAAACGAAGTTATTAGAGCCAAATATCTCAAAAGAAAACTGATTGGAACTACTTAAATTGACTTTAATAGGTACCGATATAAGGATTACTCTGATCTGACAACACTATTCACGATAAACAGGATATTGAAAATATTGCATATCAAAGGCCACGGTACATTTTGGTCACTCTACAATTAAATCAAATCACAGGAAAAGATGCTTAACGTAGCCTGACACTGGGAAATGCGTGAGAACCGTCGAAGGAATCGCTAACCGTTTGACTAGAGAAAAAAGGTTGGCTATCACTTTGTTGATATGACTTTATCCAAATAAAATTATAGAACATGATTTCAAGCAATTAAGGGTATCATTAACACGAAACGACCTAAACAAAATTATACAAGTTAAATACGAATATTTACTCTAAAATAAAAACATTACTTTTATGGGGTAGGCATTAAAAAATGAATTACGAGCAAGTACATGAAATTTTTAAAATAAATACCTGTCAATGAGAAAATTTATGTGATTTTTTACGAGAGAGAGACACTAAACTAATTTGGTTCTAAGACATGAGATAGAAGATTAACAGAGATTTGACAAAAGGTCACATACGGAGGAACCGAATTTGGTCCTTTTTCCTATGAAAGTCTGGGCGGTCAGGAGTGATTTTCCTATGAAAGGAGAGCTCTAAAAGGTCTTTAAAAGACCATGGTTTGATAAAGAAGGGGAATTCGTTGGGAGATTGAGGGAGAGTTCGGATGAAATAACGGGAAGTGCGCGATCAAGAAAAATGTAAAGGTGCGCGAAGAAGACTAGTAAACTAGTGCTTCTAGTAGAGTTGAAAAATGTCTACAAGTGTTTGCAAAAAAATAGTAAATTCAGTGTTTATTTTCCCTTTAAAATTGAGGGATAAAAATTTCAAAGACGATCAACGGAGAGTCCGGAAAAGTGCCTAAATAATACTTCGTGAAAGTTCGGGTGTTTTATAATGAAAGTGTTTAAAGTCAGTAAATAAAGTAAATAAGAATTAAATGACATTCGGGGTTCTTTCTTACAACTTATATTTAGTGGTTTTATAACATTTAACAAAAATCCAGTGTCTTAAAATAAATCAAATTACCGGATAAAAGAAAATATAACACGCGATTTTAAAATTAACTATAGGTGATATAATAATTAAAACTTTAACCTTACTTTAAATAACATGACATATGTAAAATAAATAACAATAACGAATTGTTCGAGTCACGTTTAAACTACTAATAAAGCGGTTAAAAATCCTTTGTGAATTGAATAACGAAATTGTAATAAACAGTGGTGATAATAATTCGTACACTTGGAAAACGTGCGTATCTACGGTTATTGATTCTAAAGTGATATTAAAATATTGTGAATAAATAATAATTTACCTAATTCCGGACAATAAAATTAAACATCTGATTTGTTATTTGATGAATCACCTCTCGAAGGCGAATGAAATAAAACAGTAATTAATACGAGGTTGAGGAACTAAGCGAAATGCCGAAGTGAATTTTAAATGGACAGATATTTGAAGAGTTTTTTTCATCATCAGAGTCTTTTCTCAAAAGGGGCCGATAGGAGTCCATTAGCTAGGAAACGAAAAAAAAAGGGAAAACCTCGATCACAATGTCGAAGTTATGAAGGTTCCGACTGGGAAAAATTGTAATCGATCGAGGGCGGTAAGATAAAACCAATTATTAATTATTTTCAGAGACAAAGAAGAGAGGAACGAGCGTGCATCACCAATAAATCAATCGGACCTTCGAAGTTTGTCACTAACACACTAATAACAATTTTCACTTGCTCGAAAGTGGGTCAAACAGGAAATACCTGCTTTAGAGTTAGGATACATATGTAGGTTTTTGCTTCAGTTAGGTAAATACGCTAATTTATTATAACTCATATAAAACGAATCGAGGCGCATAGGACGTAATAAATGACTATGGTGGAAGCTCTTTATTCTATATTTCGTGTGCGGGGGGTATACAAGCGTCTCAAAATTAGGTCAAACAAACAAATACCTACTTATAAATTAGGTCATACAAGTACTTGTTTTAGTTAGGTAGGTCTATTGTATATTTAAGCGCGTATAAGAATAGGCGTCATACGATATCAGTTTGACTCGTAACCGAAATACCTATATTTCTCAAAAACAAGTCAAGCAAGGAATACCTTAGTTGAAACTAGGTCACCCAGGTAGCTCTTAGGTTAGCAAAGTACCTACTTAAATGATTAAAGTTCGGGCAAAACTAGGTCAAATAAATAGAAAAGAATTAGTTAAACGATGAATTGTGCTTCAAAAGGACAATGACCGTAGAAATAAACAATCTCCAAAGTAGGTCAGTATACCGAAGGTCAACTATGTGAAGTGTAAACAAATAAACCATAACAAATGACGTACCTATTTAATATCGTTCATTGGAGGTAATCATTTATTGGCTCAATGTAATTAGGTATTTATTACACGATGTGAATAGAAATATGCCTCTCAAACAACTTAGGGTATAATAATAATAAAAATAATAATTTATCCCAGAATATATGCAGGGAAAGTGCGATACAATACGTTCCATATTTTAAAATTACAAATAATAATAATAATAAGACGAGGGAAAATAATTAACGACAACACATAAATTAAATAAACAAATAACCATGAGAAATGAAATACGTAACGCAAAAATCAATAGAAATAGCAATTTGATAGGTATAGCTAATACCTACCGAATCCTTTCACCGACGAGATTAGGGTATGTTATATGACCTTCGATTGTGTATCTAAAATTTCGATTAGAGTTCAATGACACGGTCACCTAAATTCCATCAACGAATAAACAAAACAAAAGCACAAAAGTCAAGGGGCAGGTTTATCAATCATAGCTTACGACGGAAACTTCGCCCAATATGTGAAAGTAAAACCGACGTTAAATTCACTCAATTTAAACGACTTATCTGTACTAGAGCGATCGCCAATAGGTAGCATTGTTTTAGCATGCAAAATTTTCGCAAAGTAAAGTACTGCGACTAGCTTCAAACTCTAAGAGAGCTCATCACAATTATTCAGGAGGTCATTGATTCAATGACAACTTGATTTATCTCATTTTTAAATCTTTCTTATAGCAAGTAGGTATCCAAGAACCCATAAATACCCATAATCCTAATACCTAACACACGAGGAGCTAGTGACCTCATTTAAAAAACACTGGTGTTCAAATACTCATACAGTCCTGAATCCTAACTTGTCTTCGAATGTAAGCTTCAAGGCTCCTGTATGTAGGTATGGGCCATCTGGAAATGTAAGTGTCAACCTTTCTCGAACGGACGGCTTTGATCTTGTGGCGGTATTGTCGAGGTGGGCATGCGGGGAAGAGGAAGGACGTATGCGGACAGTACGCTGACGCGGCATTAAAGCCACAGGATATTTGCATACCGTGAGTCTTGTCGAACCTGAAAGCAAACATAAGGTTCACGAGGTGAGTTTTATGTCAGCTAGTCAGAGGTGGAGTGTAACGCTGGGTCGGTCACGTGGGAGGAAGGATCTGCCCGTCACAAGCTTACGCCACATTTAACGGATAGAGGCATGATAAGGGAAGACATGAAATACCCCTTCTAGACTCAGTAGAGTTAAATTCAATCCGGAGGCGTCGGAAGTCGGAGTGGGACAGAAAAACGGCATGAAGACTTGGTATTCCCCCTGCTGGCGTGAAGGGCCCCTTTCATAGCATGAGACGCTCGTCGAAGAGAGTAAAACTCGGATCTAAGGACAAGCCTAGCAAACGTACTGGGAGAATTCGAGTTTGTAATTGTTGTTCATCGGTTTTCACTTGGTTAGCGGAGGAGCCGACTTTTCAGCAAACATATTATCCCCCTCCCCATATCCATCCATCCTTACTATTTCAACAGTTTTGCGAATACTAACAAATAACACTAACTATGACTACAAACACATTATGTTAGGGGAAGCTGCAGACAAGAACTCCAATTGAGAAAACCGGACTCTCGAATATGAACATTCTACACTGGTAAGATAAGGTTTTTATTTTTTTGAAATGATGTAATTTGTTAACTGTTGTTTATGTTATCGATGTATCAGCGGTGGTAGGAATAATTAAATAAACACACTAAATTCCTACGGAAATCAAATAGACACAAAGTCTAAGGCGGGGTTAGTTTATCAAACTCGGTAAAAGATACTCAAATAATAATAATTAATAAATCGGAAGATTCTCACCCTTTCTCTAAAAGAATCTATGGGTTACCACACGTAATACATTATCTTCTCTACATATGTGTGCATATTAAGTATGCAAACAGATGTAAAATCTAAAACAAAAAAATACACAACGCAGATTATAGAAATAATGTGAACTAAAATCTTAAATCTTGATTACTGTGAAAAAATCGCAGGGATTTAAGAAGATAGGGTAGGTTTAGCTAGATTATAAAGTATAGGGGTTTAGAAATCACGAGCCTGAGGTAGAAATAAACCGAAAGGAGGGTTGAGTCAGGCCATCATACCTAGTGGTGTGATCAGTAGGACATAAGGGTAGAATTATGAGCGTGGCTACGAGACAGGAGCTACGAGATTTAAACTACGAGGTAGAAGCTTAGAAAAGTAAATCAGCTAGGTAGGGTTCATCACAATTGGTGTCAAAAGCCAAGGGTGGCGGACCATTACACGGTTTTTGTCCACTGTGCGTTAATATGTGATTTTTACTGACTCTTTGTAGAACATGAATAGTGCAGTAGGAAATGTAAAAGGTTTTATATCACTTTGAGTTAGCAAATGATTTCTAAGAAGTTCCTTTGCACTACATGAATAATTGCAGTCGGACATGAAAAAGGTTTTTGTCCAGTGTGGTTCAACACGTGAACTTTTGGATACCGTTGTGTAGCGCATGAATAGTCGCAATCGGGACAAGAAAAATGTTTTTCGTCACTGTGAGTTAGCAAGTGCCGTTTTCGTTATTTTTTTCGAGAAATAGAATAGTTGCAGTCAGGACTTGAAATGGATTTTTCTCCAATGTGGGTAAATATGGGTAATTTTTAGATTTCTCTTCGTATTACATGAATAGTTGCAGTCGGATAATGAAAACGGTTTTTCTACACTGTGAGTCAGCAAGTGACTTCTTAGATATCTCTTTAGAGGACACGAATAGTTGCAGTCAGGACATGAAAATGGTTTTTATCTTCTGTGAATCATACTGTTGATTTTTAAATCTTCCCTTTGAGAACTTGTATATCTGCATTCGGGACGTGGAAAAGGTTTAACTCCACTATGAGTCATAGTGGAGTAAAGTGTTGCTCCACAGGGAAAACTTATTGAAATTACTTTCCTCAGGGCCTCCTCACTAAAGCTAATGTAAAAGATAGTATGTGTTGTAAAACCATGTAGGTTTATTCTAGGTAAGACAGTGTTAAATTGTGGAGATCTGGAAGGAATACAAGGCCGATAAAAATAATAATATTCTCAATTTTTTTCATAAATGACAATATGAATAAATAAAATGTATCGCGAGTTAGAAATCGCTTGTTTTATTTATTACCGCAAATGCGATAAAATCAAGAAAAAGGGTATTTAAGCGACATTTCAGCACGTTGCGCAACTCAATTGTGACTTAAAGGTAAAAATTGTTATTTGGGTGTTACGTAACGCTTAGGGGGGGGGGGGGGGGTTGAACAGGAAAACGTTACGGCGCGTTACATGGGGGGGGAGGGGGGGTCAAAAATCTTCAAAAATTGCGTTACGTAATACTTGAACGCTCCCTTATCAAGAAATGATACAAAATCATATTTATGATTTACTACGTGAAAACTTTAGGGGGAGGGAGGGGTCTTGGAATATACTACACGTGGTCACCGAGGGGGGGGGTTAAAAAATGCAAAAAGTGGGTCACGTAGTATGGGTACGTTCCCTTAGGTAAGTATAGTAAGTAAACTGAATATTGTAGTCTGACATTGATCGAACAATAATTTAATGTAAAGTTAGATTTACCTCTATAAATATCAGAAATGTTTGTGATTTAATTTGGTTGCCGTTGAAATTTATTTAAAAATATTTTCCCAACTCAGACGAATTTTCGTGGGGTGGGGGATTTCAGATGCCATACACTTTATAAAATAAAATTAAAATAAACATTGCACAGAAAACAATATGAAACGAATTTCCGTATTTTAAATTTAAGGTGATCCACTAGTCTTGGAGAAATTCGACAATGGAATCCACGCCTCTTTTTGGGAAGGATTTAAAAATACTTGAGAAAAAGTTTTTGGAAAGCTTGCTGAAGGTATTTGAGAGTTGTTTTTCATAGGTTGATTTCGTAAAGGCCTGTAAAAACATTAACTCCTTTTTTACGCATTGTTTATTATAATAACAATGAAAATTAAAATCGATTGCACGGAACTTAGATTTTCCAGTACTTTGCGCAACTTAATTGTGACTTTCAGGTAAAAATTGTCACTTGGGCGTTACGTAACGTTTAGAGCAGGGGTTCCCAAACTTATTAGTATCACGCCTCCCTACTGCGTAAAATGAATATGCCCACGCCTCCCCTCGCCCCACAGCCCAGCAAGGGGCCGTTCAAGTATTACGTAACGCATTTGGGGGGGGGGGAGGGGGTGGCTCGAACGACGCGTTACGTAACATGTTTTTCTTTATTTAAATAAAAAAAAAACTAGGGAATTAAAATCTTCCAAGTTGGCAACCCTTTTAGTTTATGTTGTACGGAGAATTCCTCGACTTTATTGTGCGTAATTTTTATTTTATTTTCGTGTGTGAGTTTGTAGGAATTTTAATGTCCTCCAAAGCCGGAGATTTACATCATCTGTTATTGGCCTATAAAGGCTCTCATGATGACTTGCCAGCGCAGCGCAACCAAAAAATGCCAACCATATTTGGAAGACAGCAAAAGAAAAAATAACAAAAAGAATGAAAAATTTATGGAACATATGAATGATGTTATATGAGTGTTTTTAGTTGGAACAATGCTTTTTAGTTAGTACACACAGGTTAGTTTACTGCTAAAATATAATAATATTACCTAAAGATAGGTTTCGTAGTACATGCATAGTTACACTCAGAACATGAAAAAGGTTTTCTCCACTTTGAATCGCACTGTGGATTTTTAAATCTCCCTTTCGAGAACTTCAATAACTACGTTCGGGACAAAAAATGGTTTTCGTCTGCTGAAGGTAAACATGTGATTTTTGTGCCTCTTTGTAGAACACGTTTAAGTAAGTGGTTTTACAGCACATGAATTATACAGCGCATGATTACAGCAAATGATTTCTAAAAAGTTCTTTGTACAACATGAATAAGTGCAGTCGGGACATGAAAAAGGTTTTTGTCCAGTGTGTGTAAACATGTGACTTTTTAGATGACGTTTTGTTGCGCCTGAATAGTCGCAGTCGAGACAAGAAAAAGGTTTTTCATCACTGTTTTATTTTTTTTTTCGAGAAGAAGAATAGTTGCAGTCAGGGCTTGAAATGAGTTTTTATACCACTGTGGGTAAACATGTTATTTTTTTTTTTTTTTTAAATAGTACATATTCATGTACTATTTCAAAAATAAAGTAATAATATGAAGAGTTGCAGTCGGAACATGAAAAAGGTTTTTCGTCACTGTGAGTTAGCAAGTGCCGTTTTAGCTATTTTTTCTAGAAGAAGAAGAGTTGCAGTCAGAACATGAACAAGGTTTTTCTTCACTGTGGGTAAACATGTGATTTTTAGATTTCTCTTCGTAGTACATAAATAATTGTACTATGAGTCAGCAAGTGGCTTCTTAGATATCTCTTTTGAGGACACGAATAGTTGCAGTCAGGACATGAAAATGGTTTTTCTCTTTTGTGAATCATACTGTGGATTTTTAAATCTTCTCTTTGAGAACTTGTATAACTGCATTCGGAACATGAAAAAGGGTTTACTCCACAGATGCGTGCCGTAGCGCGGGTATACGGCGATCGTAGTGATACCGCTGCCCGCGCCCGCGCCCCCCTGTACGTGTCTTCGCACCCCCCTAGTGGGGCGCGCCCCCCACTTTGAAAATCAATGGTTTAGAGCAGGGGTGGGGAACCTTTTTAGCATCGCGGGCCATTTGGGTGTTCGAACTTTAACCCGCGGGCCGCACTCCGATTTCCGTCTCGGGGGGGGGGGGGGGGGGGTTGAGTCACATTCGAATCAAGGAACTGGTTTAACTAAAACAAATTAAAAAAATAGTTCCGTTCCAAATGGTTTTCCTAAGTTTCCATCAAAATGCATCAGCAGATGAAACAACTGAAATTTTTCGTTGCATTCTGAACACGGAACTAGTTTTAAATTTAGATTTAATTTGCATACGGGGAATTAAAACACACTCCGAACATAAAAATGGCTTTCCTATAATTCTGGCTGCATAAACTACGAAACTAGAATTTTATTAAATACACTTCCAACATAAGAAATGCATCAGCAAATGAAATTTCACCTGATACGTGTTTGTTGCATTCTTAACGCAAAACGGGTTTTATTTACAGGTTGAACCTGTACGCGGGGATTTAAAACTAATCTCAGAACGTAAAATTTCTTTCCTCCAATACTAGCAGCACATATGCAACTACAATTTTTTAACTGCACTTCACAAACGAAAATGGTTTCTTACAAACACGTTAACGAGATAAAACTATTATGTACGTTATTTTGATAAGTGGGGGTGTTATTTGGTTATCAAAGTACCTACCACTAATGCCATCTTTGTCTATGTTTCTAAGCTTAATAAATATCAGTTCTCGCTGTCTCCTGAATAAAACAACGTGTTTCATTTAATAGGTTATGGGCCCAGAAGATTCCCAAGTGTTTTTTAAATAATCAGTCACGATAATTTAAATGGTATTTGTGTTAAAAATTCATTTCTTATTGTCGCGGATGTATTTGTTCGTATTGAGAATAGGGCAAGGAGTTATTGCGAATGCAAACTCGTAATTAGTGTCGGGACATTTTTAACAAAAATGGCGGCGACATCATATCTCACAAGTATACCCAAGTTGGTTGGACGACAAAACTACGATGTATGGGCGTATGCCGTTGAAAACCTACTTATATTGGAAGGCATGGAGAAGTGTATCAAGGCCGAAGAAACTGTTGCAGTTGGAGATGATGCAAAAACAAAAGCGAAGATAATCCTCACTATAGATCCGTCACTGTATGTACACATCAAGCAAGCTACATCTACTGCAGACTTGTGGAAAAGGCTAAAGCAAATGTTCGATGATAATGGTTTTTCAAGACGCATTTCCTTATTAAGGAGTTTGATATCGATTCGTCTTGAAACTTGTGACTCGATGCAGAGTTACGTCACGCAAATTATTGAAACTGGCCAGAAATTATCCGGAACCGGATTTAATGTGAACAATGAATGGATAGGCTGTTTAATGCTTGCTGGTCTACCAGAAAAATTCTACCCCATGATATTAGCAATCGAGCATAGTGGAATAATAATTACTGCAGATGCAATAAAAACAAAATTGCTTGATATGGCAGGAAATGACACGGAGTCAGTTGGGGCATTTTCCGCCAGAGTGCGCCCGCGCCGCAATGTTGACGGAAATACATCGAAGGTCAAAACCGTAATGAAATCTATCAGATGTTATAGATGTAAAAAAGAAGGGCATTTTAAAAATCAATGTCCTGTTGGGCAATCAGAGCGAATGAAGAAGTCAAATGCATTTTCTGTTGTGTTTTTGAACGGGAATTACAACAAAATGGATTGGTTTATAGACTCGGGCTCTTGTTTTCACATGTCACCAGATGTAAACATTATGTGTAATACGTCGAATCGGACGAGTGTGAAGGAAATAATTGCAGCTAATAGAAGTGCTATGCCTGTTTTATGCTCGGGAGAAGCTAAAATTATTACTTTAACCCCGAAAAGTAAATATGAAGTTATATTAAAAGATATTTTATGTGTGCCAAAACTTACAACAAACTTGATATCTGTCAGTCAGTTAATCAAAAATGGAAATAAAGTGGACTTCAAAAGAAAATGCTGCTATGTTTATAGTAAACAGAACGAGTTAGTTGCTATAGCAGATTTGACAGATGGTGTTTATAAACTAAGGATGGAATACGAGTTAAAAGTTCCTGAAAGAATAATGTCTAATTTAGCGGTTTCAGGCAACACTTGGCACCGCAGATTGGGTCATGTCAATAGTAATTATCTGAATAAAATGACCAGTGCTGTAGAAGGAATGAATCTTCGAGAAAAAGTTGATCTTGGCAAGACATCGTGTACAGTTTGTTGCGAGGGAAAGCAGTGTCGTCTTCCATTCTCAAAAACTGGTACAAGAAGCAAAGAATTACTTCATTTAGTTCATACTGACGTTTGCGGACCTACGGAGAAAGGATCGCTTGCAGGTTCAAGATTCTTCATACTCTTCGTTGATGACTATAGTCGTATGACATTTGTATATTTTATCAAACACAAAAATGAAGCACTTAGATGTTTTGCAGAATTTAAAGCAAAAGTTGAAAAACAAACAAATAAGAAAATAAAGATATTGAGAAGCGATAATGGTGGTGAATACTGCAACAAGGAGTTTGATTCATATCTCAAGAAGGAAGGTATCACGCACCAAAAAAGTAACCCATATACCCCAGAGCAGAATGGCTTGTCAGAACGTAATAATCGAACGATTGTCGAGAAGGCTAGATGCTTATTGTTTGATGCGCATTTGGGTAAAGAATTCTGGGCTGAGGCGACCAATACAGCAGTTTATGGCTCATGTTGCTAAAGAGAAGCGTCAGAAATGGGACAAAAAGTCTGAACAGCACATACTTGTGGGCTATCCAGATGACATCAAAGGTTACCGAATATACAACCCTAGAACTAAATATATCACAACTAGTAGAGATGTCATTATCATGGAAGATGAAAACAACCCAGAGGTTAATATACCTATCACTGAGAGTGGAGAAAACTCATGTCCAGTGGGGGACACTAGTTGCAAAGATACGTCACGTTCAGAAGATATAACCTTAGATGAGGATACATTAGTCGAAGATGCATCAGATGATACTTACACTCCTGATACTTACTCTTCTGATACTTACACTAGTGATTTTGAAGATGTTGATGAATCACCTGAGCAGCGTGTTAGATCCAGCAGAATCATTAGGAAGCCAGAGCGGTATAGGATGACGAATATGTGCATTCCTGAGGGTGTGTTTGATGATGCTAATGGACTGTCTTTAGAAGAAGCATTACAGGGAAATGAAAAAAACCAGTGGTTAAGTGCAGTAAAAGAAGAACTTCAGTGTTTTAAAGAAAATAATGCATGGGAGTTCGTTGATATGCCAAAGGATGGTAAAACCATAGTGAAATGCAAATGGGTGTTACGAAAAAAAATTGATAATAGTAATAATGTTCGATACCGTGCACGTTTAGTAGCCAAGGGCTACATGCAGAAGAAAAATGTGGACTATTCAGACACTTTCTCGCCGGTTGTTAGGCACTCAACTTTGAGATTGTTATTCGCATTATCTGTAAAACTTGAATTAGATGTTACACATCTAGATGTTACTACTGCATTCTTGAACGGGGACCTTGAGGAAACAATTTATATGGAATTACCAGAATGTTTATTAGATTCTCAAAAAGACAATAATAAAGTACTTAAATTGAATCGAGCTATTTACGGTCTTAAGCAATCCTCAAGGGCCTGGTACAAAAAGGTCGATGAATGTCTTGTTGGTATTGGTTATAAACGTAGTACGTTAGAACCATGTTTATACACAAAAAATAAGAATGATAAAAAGACAATAGTTACTTTGTATGTGGATGATTTTTTTATATTTTCTAATGATAATGGAGAATGTAATAATTTAAAAAAGGAATTGGCTTCACAATTTAAGTTAAAAGATTTGGGTCAGGTCAAAAATTGTTTAGGGATGAGTGTTAATATTGATAAAGTTAATGGTACAGTTACTCTAAGCCAGGAGAATTATGTTGATCAGTTGCTAAATAGATTTAACATGGCAGATTGTAAAGTAGCAGATACACCTTTAGAGGCTAAAATGAATATTAACAAAGAAAATAAAAATCCTGACAGTCAAATTCCTTATCAACAGCTTATTGGTGGACTTATGTATTTAGCAGTATTAACCAGACCTGATATAGCCTTTACAGTAAGTTTTCTGAGTCAATTTAATAATTGCTATAACCAGGAAACCTGGTTATACGCTAAACGTATTTTAAGATATCTCAAGAAAACAAAGCATTTTGGATTAAAATATAGTCAATGTGGTAATGCAAAATTAGAGGGTTTTGTTGATTCAGATTGGGGAAGTAACATCATTGATCGCAAGTCCTATACAGGTTTGTGATATATTTTAGCTGGATGTGTTATTTCTTGGGAGGCTAAGAAACAAAAAACAGTTGCTCTTTCGAGCACTGAGGCTGAATACATTGGTGTAGCCGAAGCTTGTAGGGAAGCTATTTATTTAAGTAATTTGTTAAAAGAAATAAACAATGAGTCATACACCATATACTTATTTAATGATAATCAGGGTGCACTTAAGTTGTCTTCGAATAATAGCTATAATAAAAGAACTAAGCATATTGACATACGACACCACTTTTGTAAAGAATGTATTAATGATAAAATTGTAGAACTGAAATACTTGGAAACAGCTGAAATGCCAGCAGATCTATTTACAAAAGGTTTGGCTAGTACCAAGCATTATTATTTTATGCAATTGTTGGGTATGCAGGATGTAAAGAATTAACATGGTTATATTATATACCTTTGTTGTAATGTGGGTATTATGTACGTTATTTTGATAAGTGGGGGTGTTATTTAGTTATCAAAGTACCTACCACTAATGCCATCTTTGTCTATGTTTCTAAGCTTAATAAATATCAGTTCTCGCTGTCTCCTGAATAAAACAACGTGTTTCATTTAATAAAAACCCCACCTTAAAATATTTTCGTTGCATTCTAAACACAGAACTGGTTTTAATAATAATGTGAGTTTGTACGCGAGGAATTAAAACTCCACTCAGAACATGAAAATGGCTTTCCTCCAATCTAGCAGCAACTAGAATTTTATAAATGCACTTCTATGTAATACGTAGAATGCATCAAAAAATGAAACCCCACCTGGGATTTTTTCGTTGCATTCTAAACACATAACTGGTTTCAGTTATAGGGTGAATCTGTACGCGGAGACTTAAAACTATTGAGTGTAGCCATTTTACCGAGTACATGAAAATGGCTTTTCTCTAATACGGCAGCACAAACGCAACTAGAATTTTATAAATGCACTTCAAAATGAGAACGGGTTTCTACGAAATGCGTAAGCAGATGAAACCACACATTTAACTTTTTCATTGCAGTTTGAACACAAAACTGGTTTTACCGTCAGAGCGAATTGAATTGTGAGTCCCCAGCTTTAATAAATACTGCACCAAGAACACCAAAATGGCTTTACCTTCGAAATGCGGTAGAGTTCGCAGATGAATCCGCAACAGGATTTTGCATTGTGAACACAAGATTGGTTTTACGTTTAGAATGAATCTGCATAAGAGTCCACTAGTCAAGTAGCTCAAATTGAATTGTACTCTGATTACGTGAATGGTTTTTCTACATTTTGTAGCATATTTATTGTCCACAATATAATTTTATATTTATTTAACTAATTACAATAAATTACATGTAACGATTTTTTATGCCAGAAGTGTGGCAATTATAATGGCATTATTGTTTGTATTATTTACAAAACGTTAAGGGATGTGCTTTACTTAATATAACCAGTGATTCCTGAATTTATTTGGGGAAATTGTTATATCTAGCTTTTAGTTCATCATCTAGATTTGTAATTGAATAATTTCGTGCTGCAAATTATCAGACATATTCGATGGTTCGACGTTGAACGGTGTACACATATATGTTAAAATCCGTTTGCTCTCTTTTCACTTCCTTAAATCGATCATTAAATGTCTCACTTAATTTCGTGCACTCACCAGCGTATTTAAACGATATAGAAGGCTTTTATCCATAAATATACAAACCACCCACCTTTTATCCTTGCAGTGCTGGAAAATGCGTCGTGTTATTCATTTCGAGTTATTTTGCACAGCCTTTATTTTGTTTCAAATGATTTCACGTTTCATTCAGCGTCAACTTTTCTTTTCTTCGTAGTTGTCATTAATAGGATTTTATTGATTTACTATCCACTTACTTCCGCAACGATGACTAGAAAATAATGTTTATGAAAGACTGCATAAGATTCCCCTCCGAATAGAGCTGCCATCATCCTGAAATATCGGGACTGTTCCGTACAAGAAAATTAAAAGTTCTGATGGAATTTCACTATCGTTTCACAACAACAAATTAAAATAAAAGTAAAATGGGACATGTTTTTTATCGCGCTTTTATTTGTACTTAAATTACTTGCTAGTGTCGATTTTGTAATAACGTCTAAAAATGCATCTGAAGCACCCGGAAAAACCATCCCGTTCTGTGTAATTTTTGTGGTTCTTTCAGCAAGCCGCATCAAAAGTGCCCGCGGGCCGCACCAAAAGGCCTCGCGGGCCGCAGGTTCTCCACCCCTGGTTTAGAGGGTATCGAAAAACGTTACGGCGCGTTACATGGGGGGAGGGGGGGGGTTCAAAAATCTTCAAAAATCGTCAAAAATGTTCAAAAGGGCGACGATGGACCTTGTAACGCTGTCCGAAACGTTTGCTAAAAAACGAGGTAGTGCAACAGCGCATAACACTCCCAAAAATAAATAAAGAAAATACTTTTGGCCATGAAAATCTAAAATCATAACCGCGTATCTCATTCAATTTATATTATAGATACAATAAAAAAACACATAAATTTGTTTAAGACCACTTTTATTTTAAAACACTCTACCGGTTTCAGAAGCACTCTTCCTTCGTCAGGATAATATTATAACTAAGCTATGATACAGAATGTTAGGTATTTGAGTGGGAGGTGAGCAAAGGGGTGGGGGTAATTGCGCGATTTCCGGAAAGAACAGAGCGGTTAATTGGAAAAATATTTAGAATGGGACTGAAAGATAAATTAATTTGGTTATTCAATACTAGCATTATTATTTAGGGATTTTCTGATTTCTAGTGCTTCTAAATTATCTAATTTTTGCTTTTATTATTACGGTGAAGAATTTTAACCCCTGTGTCCTTATTAAAAGTGTGATCTGTGGAAATTAGGTGATTAGCAAACTCTGAAAAATTATTTTTATTTAAGATGAAGTCATAGTAAATAATGCAAAATCATATGTTTTTGTTTTGAAAATTTGATCGCTTAGAAGTATTGTAGATGCTTCAATTAAATACTGCGTTAGAACATACCTTGGCCCTTAAAAATATCGTTAATTTTTTCTATAAGTCTTTTAATAAGCCTATAAAAAAATAAAGTATAAGGTCTAAAAAACACACTTTCAAGTCCAAACTCTCCTATTTATAAATCCCTTTTCGGATATGGTTTTATTGTGTAATGTGGCAAATTCAGTTTATTTTATAATAATCGCAAAAAAAGTTGATATTTACACCCAATCTTCCCAAAATAAAATAAAATATGCATTTTCGCGTTGATATTTTACAATACGGCCGCTAGTCGACGAATTCGGTTATTCAAAGTGACCCCTATGGCGTCCACCGAAGAACTACTGTCCACGGCACAGTAGTGAACTATTGGATCGCCTTAAGCATCTTAAATGTTCTGTGATTCTAATGTTTACATTTCTAGTTGTTTTACCTATGTAGAACGAAGGACAATCATTGCAACATAGTTGGTAAATGCCTGAGTGGCTTAATTTATGATCTCAATCTTTAGTGTTTTTTAGTAATATACCTATTTATTTGTAATAATAAAAGCAAAAAATTAGATAATTTAGAAGCACTAGAAATCAGAAAATCCCTAAATAATAATGCTAGTATTTTGAATAACCAAATTAATTTATCTTTCAGTCCCATTCTAAATATTTTTCCAATTAACCGCTCTGTTCTTTCCGGAACAACCCGCAAATTACCCCCACCCCTTTGCTCACCTCCCACTCAAACACCCAATGTTCTGTATCATAGTTTAGTTGTGGGTGGTTTGTATATTTATGGTTTAGTTATAATATTCTCCTGACGAAGGAAGGGTGCTTCTGAAACCGGTAGAGTGTTTTAAAATAAAAGTGGTCTTAAACAAATTTATGTGTTTTTTATTGTACATTATGGCGAGCCACAAAGTTAGTGCTTTTTACAAATATGTATATTATAGGTACTTACTCATTTTACACAGGTTTTCAGGAGGAACAGAGAGGTATTTTAAATGATATTCACGCTGTACACAAAAAGGCTGAGAAATACGTTGATATAATATTCTATTTAATTTTCTTCAAATAATAAAACGAAAATAAATAAGTAAAAAATTATACTTAATCATTTTATTCTTATAACTAAATAAAACTTTTGTATAAATATTTCCTGCTAATAATAGATAAGTAGCAATTATTTTGTTACCAAACTTCGTACAAAAGGATTGGTCAAGTCAAAACATTTGTTTGTCGATTCAAGCTATGGCGCATGAATTTTTTTAGATACTTACGCGGTGTTATAATGTGAGCGACGATATCTACGCCAAAAGTCTTGCATATTTTAAAAAGCAAATTAACAATCTACTGAAATGACATGTCATGGAGAATAATTATATTTTAACTCGATTGTGAATGATTATTATTTCTATTTTTACATTCTATTTTATGTTTTATTTTTCTTATATCTCTTTATATTTTTGTTTACAAATATTTTATTACTAGCTGGTACCCTGGTACAGCAATTGTTTCTCCCTGCGTATCCTTTCCCATTCGTCGCGTTCCCACGCCGCCTCCTCCACCTTCCCTCTTCCCACTCCACTTCCCCCTTTCCCCGTCCCGCGAACCCCCTCCCGAGTTCCCTTCCCCCCTTGTCCCCCCCCCTTCCTGCGAACCGCCTCTCCTAGTTCATTATATTATATTCATACATTCAGTCCCGGTTCATTCAGTTTTCAAACAGCTCGCGTGCCACCTATTGCAATTTTTTTATACAAATTTCATAATGCCAGAGCTCACCAGTAGTTTTATACAAACCTTGTCCTGACAATAACGAACACAAAAAAAATTTATCCAATTTGGTGCAGTAGTTCGGAAGTTATGCGCGTACATACATTTCAGCGATTCATTTTTATTTATATAGATTTTTTAACTATTATTGGATAGAAATAAATATAATAAATATATGTTTACATAGATAATAACAAATCTTAAACTGTGCATTCTGTGAATATTTTAAAGTGGATTACATTAACGTTCTTTATAATTTATAAGGTTAATCTTATAACTTTTTCATATATTCAATACTCTGTAAATGTTCCAAAACAATAAATAAATATAAAAACCATTGGCAATTATTTAATGTTCAACTTCTGAAGCAACCGTCACAGGTAACCTCGATTACACAATTCCTCTAATAATGTTATCAGCATCACGCAACGTAATGTTCAAGTAATGAAATGATTAGTTTCACATGCCAGATACGAAGTGCAGCAGGGTGGCCCCCGCCATGTAGGCAGTGACCAGAAGGCCACAGGCGAACGTCAGGATCCTCGAGGGCTGGGGGACCACCCAGACGGCGTAGACCAGGGTGAACACGAGCCTGGAGAGAGTAAACACCCTAAACAGGGCGGTGGCCACAACCACTGAAGGCCCGGTGAGGATGTACAGACCTGAAGTTATCAGGAACAGAGGGATGTTTTCCAGGTCATTTTGGTGGGCTCTAAACAGAGAAGGGTTTGTAATCAGGTCATTCCATAGATAACAGTAACAATGAACCATTATTAACATGAAATCGCGCGCACAACGGTGTCGTCAAAAAACTACTTTCCCACTAAAGTAGGTACAAACGAGTCCGTGCAGTTTGGCGACAGTTGGCTCGCTTTCATGTCATATCTCCCTTTGGGGGGCAACAGAAATATAACCAGTTTAAGGAGCCATAGTTCAAAAAATTACAAGTGCGCAGTTCACAAGCAATAGAAGTGAAACTTTTAGTAAACTAAAGTAGACAAGAATGGAGAGACTATGAAGCATCGCACAAAGAGGAGACCGACTATTCTATCTCATTCTTTCGCAGACTAAATCCTTTAGATGTTTGTCTCTTTTTAGTGTCGCTTTTTCGTTTCACCCAGTTTCAAATCACGAAACGGTGCTAAAGAAGTTTGCACTTTAAAAAATTTATATGTAAATTTAATAATGAATCTTACCTTCGAATACGTTCCACATCATCGTCTAAACGCAATTTTCCTTTAAAGTATTCCGCATCCTCGATGTTTAATGTGGCCTGGAAACGGTAAAAAAATACTTTTATGACTTGTACCATTATTGTCGATTAAAGAAATCTTTTTGTTGGTTCTCAACTACATTATATTAATACTAGCAGACCCGGCCACACGTTGCTGTGGCTAACGAAACACAACGCTATTACCCAACCTTTATAAAATCCACCCATCTGCTTGCCATCTGCTTGCCAGCTGCCCGCTGCCTGAATTGAATACTTGAATTTATCGACTTTTCTCTACTATAATAAGCATGTATTATACATATAAACTAATTAACTCGCCACTAATTATACAATGCTTGCAATGCAACATTTGATATTTGAAAAGGGAAAATCAAATACCTACTTACTCTAGGACATCTATTTTCCAATTTCTTCCGTAGAACGAATTTCAAAAGTGACTATAGTACGGCCCGCCAGCCGTTTTAAATCGCACAAAAATATGTTTTCTTTGAATTTCTAGGCTGTTCTCTAATATAATTTACATGTATTATACATATAAACATTCCTCTTCAATCATTCTATCTATTGGTGAAAACCGTATGAAAATCTGTTGCGTAGTTTAAAAGATTAACGCGCACATCCGTTTTGAACGACTTCATTTTATACTATGTAATGATAATGATGATGATGATAATGATGATGATGATGATGATGATGATAATGATGATGTCTCATGTTGAACATATATTTTTAGTAAGTGCCTAAGTCCTCCGTTCTCCCCAACTTGTAATATTGTTTGAAATATTCTATAGTGGGCCCAACCTGTGATTAATTAGGTTATATTTCACAAATTTTACATTGGATTTATTACAAAAAAATAACAATTTGTTTCCATAATTTTTTAGGATTAATTTGAATAATACAAAAAGTATTCATTTAATAATCCATAAGCCGCCGCATTTTTAAGGACGGATTATGGAAACAGACTTCATTTCAACAATGACTGCAAGAAACAACTATTTACGTACACAAAACAGGTTATTAGATTCTTAGTTTAGGTAAACTATGTAATTCAAGCGTATTTAGTTTGAAAACAAACTTCGCAAATGTCAAATTCACACAAAAAAATATGGCGGCAATGGAAATTTTTAACTTTGATGGAATGAAAATCGAATTTCAATACATATTATATTTCCGTCTATCCCGACTGAAACAGAGGAAATACTAGCGGCGTTTTTCCATACAAACGTATTCCCCGTTTATCTCTCTGGGTTTTAACCCTAGAGCAAAATTTTTTTTTACATAATATAGATATCGACCACTAGCGTGTCGGTACGTTTTGTTTTTTTTTGATAATTTACTTCTTATAGAAGTTAGGACCTTCCAAAAATGAATAAAATTGCCTAATTTAAACGCCGTTAAAAAACGTTCAGTATACAAACTAAACAATGTATTTTGAAAAAAAGCAAAACGTACAGACATAGAATATTTTCTTTTAATACAGTTAGTGAAAAAAAAATTTAAATCCGTCCAGTTTTGGAGAAGAAATATGGGGAATACAAAACATCGATTTCGAAGATTTTATTTAGGTATTTTCGGCCCGACGTGCAGGTGTCCCTTTCGCTCATTTCTCCTGAGGGGGCCGGGGAACGAGGGTTTTGACAAATACATACATATAAAGCGAAGTAGTGATGTAACGAATTTTATCGGTAGACTAGTGTTGTCCTTGCCCGAGTAATCGATATTTTTTATTCGTTTTTTTTTCTGTTTAGTGACTCATCGCGGTATACCAATACTGATCGAGCTTTCATACTAAAATTGAGCCAAATTAAAATTGTTTATGTCAAGTACTATAATAAATTTTCAATTTGGGAGGCGTTATAGGTACCATCGCCCCGGGAACCATTTATTGGATAACCGTTATACCTTAGTTTTCTTTTTCGACACCTCTGTGTTGTCTCCTTCGAACGTCGTTGTCTTTCGATAAAATGCTTCTCCCTTTAATATTTTGTCTATAATTCTTATGTGTCCATATTTGTTTGACTTTTAGTATTAATCCTATTCTGACGAAGAACACTCTGTTTTTGAAACATGTTGATAATATTGATTACATCGTGCTATTTTTACAAAGTTATTTGTTCTCATTTAATTAAAAATGACGCCACAAAGTGTATTTGCAAAGTTTGAAGAAGCGTTAAACTTCAATTATAGTATCCTTACCGATTAGGTCAACCGGACTTGCCGCTAAAAAGTTTTTGTTTTCATCGTTACACTGTCCACAGGCACATGTAATCCTGTTTCTTTTGTAAATTGCTTTATTACTTGGTTTTCATTTTATTTTACATAATTTGTTACATATTTCCTTTAAATTGCGAGTGCTGTAACATGTTTAATACTCTAGCAACTGAAGTTTTTGGCCGCAGCTCACATATTTTTCCAAAGTTTCTATTGCTTAAAAATTATCATCACTTTGACCCACCGTATTCCTTTCGAGTTTTTCATTATTCGGTGAAGATAATTCATGGTAAAATTCCTCTTTTTTCATTTTAAACAATTCAGGTGGCATATCTGTTATATAATTCCAATTGACCATTCCTTTTTTCCTCTTTCCATTCGTGTTTTCGTTAAACGTTAGTTTTCTTTTCCAATATCTTCCCATATTCTCATTCGAATGTGTTTTCTTTCTATAATCAAGATCTTTCAAGATCTACTTGACCTTCAAAATATTGCAAGGAATGGCGCCAGCCTATATATTGGAACTATGTGTCCGACAAAACTTAGCGAGAGACAGCTTACTCTAAGGTCAGCAGATCTAGATGTTACTAATTACTCTCATTTGGAATAAACTTCCCTCAGGTCTTACTAATATCCAGAATTTGGCTGAATTTAAACTGGCTTTAAAAACAAAATTGTTTAAAAAATCATACCATTCATGAATCTTAACATCTCTCCAATATACGTAATAATAATAAGCCATGTTCTCAAGTTTCCCGTGATTGTTTGGTTTCGGTTTCCTCATAATTGTATTTTTATTTTATGTTTAATATCCGAATTTATGTCAGAATATTTCTCATTTCTGAACGCAAACTGCCTTTCTGTTAGTATTTTATATTTTAGTTTTAAAGTTCTTGTTGTGTCCTGTGTTACAATAGCACCGCTATTGGACTCCAGATACTAATATCTACAGCCTGTATGTCTGACGAATATCTACAGCTCATATGTTGAACTAATATCTACGAACTTCAGAGTGTTGATTGATATCTACAGAGCTTAGGTTGAACTAATATCTACAGAGCATAGGTTGGACTAATCAGCTAAATGTGTCCAATAGTCCGATATTAGGGATTTTTACATACATACTTACATAAATTAAGTTTTTTAAACTGCATACGCAATATTACGTTATTCCAATATGCTATACACAATTGCAAATCCAACCTCTGCCAGTGCTGTAGATATTCGTCAACACTTTGGTTCTCATAGATATTAATCAACAGTTTGAGCTATAGATATTCGTCAACACTTTGATTCTCATAGATATTAGTTCGATTTTTTCAGTTTTTGGAATTCCTGTAGATATTAGTAGACGCCTCCCCGCTATTGTCTATTATTATTATTGTCCCGTGTGTGCTATAACAGCACTATCTTTGTTAATTTTGTTCTTCTGTCATTGTTTTGTAAATACTCAATATTCTTTTATTATTTTCTCAATATTATAAGGAGCACTGTAGGATTATTTTTTAAATTTATTATAGTTAAGCGCACTTGAAGTGAAATGTCACAAAACAGCGCTATATAAATATAATGTTATTATTATTATTACAAAGTGCTTCGCGTATTTACCAGGATTATGGCCTTGGATGTTCTTTGTATTCATGGAGGCGGATATGGATTCCGCCGCCCCGTGAATTGGACAACCAAGACCCCTGCCATAGGTCTCCCCATGTAATTCGCTACGTCTCTGCATTTGCCCACCTTCTGCGTGGCTGGCCGGATCGGGAGAGACTGGTCGAAGGAGACCTTTTGACCTCTCCACCCGGACTCTCTCGATCCATTGCCTTGCACCTTAATGGGAGGGTTGGATTCATACTTCTGTCACCCTTGGACCCATTGACAGATACCTCCCTTCCCAGAACTTCCTCTCCTTCCTTTCCCTGTAAGGACCCTTACACAGCGTCCCCAAAGATGACATTGGCCCTGAGGGTTTTTTTTCCTAAGGATCCCATATGTGGAGCTAATGAAAAAAAAACGTGGAAAGATGTGTGTATCTCCTTCGGTCGCTGGCTATAATGCTTGAAAAGGTTATAATAGCGCGAAACTACATTCAATAAATATAATGTTAAATTTGAATTCGAAGCAAGATTTTAAGTAATCGCTGCCTTTAAACTACGTTAACATTCAGTTTTATCCAACCGTTATATTTTATTTGTTATATTTTGTTAAAAAATGTTGTTTTTATGTGAATACCGCACAAGAGCCAGTGAGACTATGGCATCCACAATTAGGGTATGTTGTGAGGCTGAATATAATGGGGAGCGGAAGGAAGTGAGGAAGAGGAAAGTGGGGAAGTTCCTGGATATTCAGTACAGTTGGTGTACATTATTGTTTAGTATCTTAGTTTTATCCAGAAAACGTGTTATTTTTCCCTTTTACATTTTTAACAGTCTCTCGTGTCTAGGATGATCGAAGTATGTATGAAGAATGAGTTAATGATGAATGTAAGTAAATCTAAAGTCATGGTATTTGAAAGAGATAGTATGAAAACAATGTGCAACATAGTTGTGAATGATGAGTATTTGGAGCAGGTGGGTGAGTTTGTGTACTTGGGAAGTATGTTTACGAGAGATGGTAGTTTTGACAGAGATATCGAAAGAAGGGTAAATGCAGGCAACTTTATTAAGAGGACATAGGTAGAGAAACCCAGAAATATGTCATTTTCAAAAAAGTTTTTAGACGTATTGACTCTTTTCCACAAAAAATTATAAATGGATTTCGAAAGATTGTTCTTTTATCTAGCATAGTTATGTAATAAATTTTTAGATTTTTTTTTAATTTTTAGTATAATAAGGTTATTCCATAGGTCGTTGGCAGATTTGTTAAATTTTCAAAAAAGTTTTTGTATTATACCACACCCATTTCAAATAATGTAATCATGCAGTGAAATAAATCAATACATTATCTAGCAAAGTTATGTATTAGAATTTTAATTTTAGTTTCAATAAAATCATTAAAAAATATGTACGTACATGTGTTTCTTGACGAAAATTGGTCCATTTGTGTATTTATTTGCGCACTTATAAACTAATATATTTCATATTTTTTTACATAATTATTGTGCTAAGACATTATTGACAAATCATAAATAAGTTTGACCGAAAAATAATTTTGGGAAGCATTTAATTTTAATTAATTAACAGCTTCGCATTTGACGATTTTATCATAGCGCCGAAACACAAAATTTCGCAGTTCATTACGGTCCGAAACGTGGCCAGACGAGGACGTGTCCGCGTCGCTCTGAATTACAACAGTTTGAAATAATATTTTGGAAACAAAATGTAAATACATACGAATTCCTTGTTTCACGTTCGTAAAATCTACAGGGTTGACCGAATTTCATTTTCATTGAATATTTTTATGCAAAAAGTTTTATATTTAAAAATAAATGTTTTTATTTGTCCCTTATTATACGATACAAAAAACAAGAGTCCCAAATGCCCCATTTTTTTAAAGTAAAACTTCTTTACGCATGCTCGACACATGGGGTTAACTGGTGAATCGTTACGAAAAGTGGTGATTGTTACGAAAAGTGGTGCTGGTTACAAAAAATGACATGCGAACGGTAATCGATGCGAACAGTGATCAATTGCTAGGCGGGTCGGGCCTTTAGGCTCGCTTGTTATTCGTGTTATTGTTATATTGTTAATGGACTATTTGTCCGTAAATAAATAAATAAATAAATTATATACAGCGGGTACCCGGCATGCATGGGTTCGGAAGTTATGCGCGTACATACATTTCGGCGATTCATTTTCATTTATATACTAGCTGGTGCCCGGCATGCGTTGCTATGCCGTTCAACAAAAAATTGTTTCTCCCTGCGTGTCCTTTCCCATTCGTCCCGTTTACCTTCCGCTTCCCCTTCCTCTCCCGCGTCCCCTTCCCCTCAAACGTTCCCACTCCGCCTCCTCCACCTTCCGACTCCCCACTCCACTCCTCTTCCCCCGTCCCGCCAACTCCCCTCACGAATTCCCTTCCCCCCTCCCAGGTTCCCCTCCCCCTCCCTGGTTCCCGTCCCTTTCCACCCGCGGCACCAATACCCAAGTTCCTATCCCCCCTCCCGCATTCCATACATTCAGTTCTGGTACATTTAGTTTTCAAACAGCTCACGTGCCACCCATTGAATTTTTAGTATACACATTTTATAATGCCAGAGCTCACCAGTAGTTATATACAAACCTTGTCCTGGCAATAACAAACACAACAAAAAAAGAATTATCCAATTTGGTGTAGTCGTTCGGAAGTTATGCGCGTACATACATTTCGGCGATTCATTTTCATTTATTAGCATTTATATATATGCCGGGTACCAACCTTTGCCATTTAATAACGAAATTGTTTCTCCCTGCGCGTCCTTTCCCATTCGTCCCGTTCACCTTCCACCTCCCCTTCCTCTCCCGCGTCCCCTTCCCCTTTCGCGTTCCCACTCCTCCTCCACCTTCCTTCTCCTCACTCTACTCCCCCCCTTTTCCGTCCCGCGATCCCCCCTCCCGAGTTCCCCTCCACCCTCCCGGGTTCCCCTCCCCCCTCCTGCATTCCATACATTCATTCCCGATACATTCAGTTCTCATACAGCTCGTGTGCCACTTATTGCAATTTTATTATACAAATTTCATGATGCCAGAGCTCGTGTCCTTTCCCATTCGTCCCGTTCCCCTTCTGCCTCCCCTTCCTCTCCAACGTCCCCTTCCCCTCTCCTCACTCCCCTCGCCCGCTTCCCCTATCCCTTAAACCCCCACCCGTTTTCCTCTCCCCCCTCCCGAGTTCCCCTCCCACCTCCCGGGTTCCCCTCCCCAACCCATCCCGCGGGCCCCCTCTCCCGAGTTTCCCTCCCTTGTCCCCCTCCCCTTCCCTCCCTCATCCTTCACCCCTCTCCCATCCGCCACCTCCTCCCGCATTCCATACATTCACTCCCGGTACATTCAGTTTTCAAACAGTTTGCGTGGCACCAATTGCAATTTTATATACAAATTTCATAATGCCAGAGCTCACCAGTATATACAGAAACCTTTAGTCCAGTCAAGGAAGGGGGTGTAGAGTGCGTGAGCAGGGACCTAAGCGATTCCTTCAGAAACTTGTTTAGGGTGCTTAGGATGTGAACATACTAAAAATCCTGACGTCTAGGTGGTGAGCTAGGGGGGGGAGGGGGAGGGGGAGGTCCCAATTTTCGGGTTTCCGCTTATATCTCAAAAACGGTGCGCCGCAGAGGAAAATTTTTTGCTAATAAGTAAAAGCTGATAAAATTATCTACAACTTTTATTCTATACGTAATTTTCGAAATCCCAGCCATTTTCGAGTTATTCGCTCCACAAATGTAGATATTTTCGAAAAAAATCATTTTACCTCACATTTTTCATCAAACATTCCTTCATATCGTCTAAAATATTCATCAAAGAAAAAAATTTATTCGAAAGAAGTTGTAAAGAATTTAATTTTCTTTTAGAATATATAGACATATGTAAATTTATCTTCAACCGTTCAACATTTACAGCAATTTGAAGTTTTTCCGTAAAATGTTGTCATTTTCAGAAAGAGCTGTTTTTATCTTATTACTGACACACAACACTTGTTCGTTCGCCTAATAATATGTGTGACCACACTTTAAAACCAGTTATTAAATAAAATAGGTAAAAATCATATTACTTGAAAAATACATAATTGTATTTTATAATCATAATGTTCATTCTATTTCGTTACATTAAGCACATAAAATTATAGATCTCATTGTTATCACTGTTCTCAATAACATCATGTTACATTCTCATCCTCCTTGGACGTGGGGGTCCTCGCAAGCGTTGTTCATCCATGGCATCTTCATCCTCAGTATTGGATGGTTCTTGCTGAATGGGCTCTATGTCGTCGTCATCGTCGTCCTCGGCAACAGGCACGCTATTGAGGCATCTCCCTTGGCAGGAGACTCGGAGACACGCTGCAGAACAGGCCAGCATTGCTTTTCGGCATCCACATTTGCCAATTGCACAATCCCTGGTGCAGCGGCAAAATATCATATTTAGAAGGACCTCCGGCGCTGGTGGATCTTTTGTTGTATTTGGCATCAGGGTCTCTCCTTCATGTTTCCACCCCCATTATTCAGGGGGCAGCTCAATCGGTGCACTGGGAATGCTGTTTAACTGCGTTCTCTGTTGGAGGGAGGGAGCTGATGTCAGGCTTCATATTTGCCACCAACCCTGTGAACGACTAAAAGCGGTACTGGTTAAGGAAGGTCTGTCTTTTTGGCACCGCATACCATTTCAGGAAACATTTATTTCCAGCCTCTTCAACCTCGCCGTGAGTAGAGGAGGGGTTATAAAGATCATTGCCGCTTGCTTGATGAATTCTGACTCCAAGTACAATTTTGAGAAGCCCACCTTGCTTCTCCTGAAAGTTGCAGATGTTGTGTCGCAGCCGGTAAATGAATGTAAGAACAGGATGTGTTCAAATGCACGGTGCTGCATCTTTTGGATGGACAGTGGCATTGTTTTGGTTTTCCCTCGTCCGTTGTCAGCAGCAGAATATCTTGGGTGGGAGGAGTGGAAGCAATCAAAAGGAAGTGAAAGCTTCTCACAAAACTGTGAGAGGAATGTTCCACAGCAATCTTCACAACAAGGAAGTCAGCATCATGTCCTGAAGAGTCTGTATCCCATTCTCCCGAAGCTTCGTCTGTAGTAAAGAGATGAAGTTACTTTTGTTGGTAGGATTGGATAACAAATCTTCCTTTTTAACGGGTATTGAAGTGTTCCAAGTCAAATTGATGTCAGCTGACCTTCTCAGTCTGTATCATCGCATCTGTTATTGTGATTTTGTACCGTTGGCTGGGTTTGGGTACCAATCAAATACCACAGTGTGAGTCATCCAGGATAGTGGTGGTTGACGTAGTTGATGTAACGATCACAAATTGTGACAAGGAAGGCATCTTTTTGCCAAATTACTCTGTGTAGTAGAAATTTTCCGTCCACAACTATGTTCACCTGAGACAGTAGACCAGTTTTTTGGTAGGCTCGAATAAGCTGTACAGGACAGATTTAGTTGTCTTCCACATCCCACCTTCATTGAACAGTGCCAAGGGAAATGGGGCCAACTCATACTCAAAGAATTTCTTCAAATCCTCATCTGATCGTTTGCTTATACACATCCGGTGAAACAGAAATGTTGGGTCAACTGCAACCTTTTCATCGTGATTTTTTATCGACGAGCTGACAGAAGACATTGGGAATTGACATTATTTCATTGGCTTGTGGGAAGGGAGGATGTGCATCAAACCACTGACTGAGTTTGAAAATGTCTGCTGCATCTTTACTTCGGTGGGCTTGTCCGAGGTCCTTGTGTTGTTACTGGACGTGAAGACTCCACAATACTCTTCAAGGGAAGTGCAGATCTCATGAGTTGCGCTCATACCAACTAACCACTTCTAGTACATTGTGCAAAATACCTCTGCCTCCTGTTATGCCTTCTCGGCTTTTGAATGATAGCATCAATGTGGTTTCCATGGTCATATCTGATCATACGCCTTACTAAAAGAGCGTCGCATAATCGTCGTTGCACGTCGGTGTGTCAGTAATAAGATAAAAACAGCTTTTTCTGAAAATGACGACATTTTACGCAAAACCTTAAAATTGCTGTAAATATTTACTGGTTGGAGACTTATTTGCATATGTATATATATTCTAAAAGGGAATTAAATTTATTACAACTTCTTATAAATAAATTTCTTTCTTTGATGAATATTTTAGACGATATGAAGGAATGTTTGATGAAAAATGTGAGGTAAAATAATTTTTTTCAAAAATATCTACATTTGTGGAGCGTGTAAGTCAAAAATGGACGTGATTTCGAAAATTACGTAAAGAATAAAAGTTGTAGATAATTTTATGAGCTTTTTTTACTTATCCTTAGGAAATTTTCATGTGTGACGCACCGTTTTTGAGATATAAGCGGAAACCCGAAAATTGGGACCTCCCCCTCCCCCCCTTCCCCCTAGCTCACAACCAAGACGTCAGGACTTTTAGTATGTTCACACCCTAAGCACCCTAAACAAGTTTCTGGAGGAATCGCTTAGGTCCCTGCTCACGCACTCTACACCTCCTTTTGGAGCATTTATTGACTGGACTACTTTGCGGGCGTGCTCACAACAACTCACCAAAGTTTCATCGCAATCGGATGAACGGTTAGCAATTCACAGGAAAGTATGTAGAACAGTTTATATGGGAGAATTAAATTGTTGATTTTAATTGTAGGTCATCCTTAGTGGTTCGCAACGTTTGGTGACTAGCAGGGGTGCCTGGGTTCATGGGGTGAGGTTTTTTCAGGTCTTGGCGGCGGATGCGTCTGCGCACCAGCTGCATGGCAGGTTGGATCTAGAGAAAGTGGTTGAGGGAGTCCCTTTGACTTCTCCATCCTTACTCTCTCGGAACATCGCTTTGCACCGCAGTGGGAGGGATGGATTCATACATCCGCTCTCCTGGACACGCTGACCCCAACATTTCTACCCACCCCTAATACCCTTTCCTTCTCAGAAGATCCTCTCCTCCCTTTCCCTGAAACGAACCTTCACACAGCATCCCCAAAGAAGAGATAGGCAATGTGTCGAGCGATTGTAAAAAAAGGTCTCTCCCGATCCGGCCTTCTACGTAGTTGGTGGGGCAGATTCCACCGCCGCCGAGATCCTGACAAACCTCGCCCCATGAACCCGGGCTACCCGTACGGTGTTGATAATCCAATACATGGTTCCCGGGACGGCGGTACCCATACCCGCCTTCCAAATTACTGATACTATTTATTGACGGCCGGCGTGGTCAAGAGGTAAGGCTCTTGACTCGCAATCCGAAGGTCGTGGGATCGAATCCCGGCGTGGGCAAATAAATTTTGTTTGACTAATTTGGGTTATTTCATATAAAAATAATATATTTGCGTCACGTTCCAGAGTGGAAGATACTTTAGTATCGCCCTGGTGTAAGACCACCATTCAGAATTGAAACGTTGCTAAAAATTACTTTGGCCGTGTTTGGTGACCAGATCTGAATAGCCAAGTAATTCTTCGCTTCCTCTTCCCCATCTCCTGCCCTTCCCCACCACCTTCTGCCTCATACTATACCCCATAGTCATGTCATAGTCTCACTGGCTCCAGACGGGAGCATTTGGGTCTCTTGTGCGGTATTCACATAAATATAAAATTAAAAATTATGCACACGAATAAATATTTCAAAATGAGATATTTTTTACAATCCAACTGAATATTAGGTACTCTTTTTTTCATGAATACCGCACAAGAGTCCCAACTGCTCCCGTCTGGAGCCAGTGGGACTATCACCCCCAATTGGGGTATGTTGTGAGGCTGAAGGTAGTGGGGGAGGGGAAGGAGTTAGGGAAGATGGAGGTGGGGAAGTACCTGACTTTTCAGATCTGGTCACTAAACACGGCTAAAGCCATTTCAAGTAACGTTTCAATTCTTCCACTCTAATGGCCGTAAAATAAAATGAAAAAACAAAAACCAAAATATTAAAAAAATATAACAAATTGTTTTTTTGTGTAGGTATCTACTTTATACCTACTGTGTTTATGTATCTATTTATGTCTACGCACTTCAATACACAAATTACAAATAACTACTACTTATTAAAATTCTGGAAGCGAGAATTCAACATCTTTATCTGAACCATACTGTAGGTCCAGCTTCGCGTGAACTATAGGTACGTGAAACCCGGCTTCTAGCGGAACGAAATCTAGTTCCAAAAACGTCCGCTTGCAACGGCTGATGTGTGAGCGGTGCAGTCGGAATCGAAATTATGATTTGCTGGTATGACAGCCTTAATGGAGGACGAACGCCTTTGGCGCCAACAAAAAACTGTCAAAAGAAGCGAAGGTAGCCGTCCATAATTGAGTGCTGGTACCTACCCTGATATATGGCAGTGAGGCATGGAACTGACAGAGGAAGGATGAAAGTAGACTGTATGCTGTAGAAATGAGATCCCTGAGGCGTATGTGTGGTAAAACCATGTACGATCGTGTGAAAAATGTGGAGATCCGCGAAGAATGCAAGGCTGATGTAAGCGTAATGAGTAAGATTAAGAAAGGGACGCTCAGATGGTTTGGGCATGTAAAGCGAATGAACGAGTAAAGGAGTGTAAGGAGAAAATATGACGTAAATGTGAATGAAAGAAGAAGTCGGGAACGCCCGAGGAAGACATGGCACGACCAAGTGAATCAGTTACTTATATGTGAACGAGGCAAGGAGTGTGTGCCAAGATCGAGTTGTTTGGCGGTCCATACTCTCTGCCTACCCCTGCGGGGAAACGGCGTGATGGTTAGTTAGTTAGTTTTAAGTTAGTTTACATTTTTAACAACTAGATTACGTATATTGGACAAAATATGTTTTGTGTTCTTTGTACAGCCGTTATTGAATAAAAAGTAAGTTTGCTACAAAACAAAAGACCATTATTTTATTTTTTCCAAATCACGAAATATAGTTTTTTCTAAACTTCGGGTCGTTTAGACTAATAATATTTATTTTTACGTTTCGAATAGCTACAAATCATATGCACCTTTAGAGACCTCGTGCGTTTAAAAATAATGCGCCCTTTTTTCTGTCTATGGAGAGCGGTACACCCTAACGCCGAGTCAAAAACTTCATTAGCGACGAAATAAATCGAAACATGCATGCGATGAGATTCGCGGAAGACGGTAGGTAGGCAGGAGACGCAGAGGGGGCGAGAGGGTGTTCCAGCCAAACACTCGCCTGGTCTCACCCACACATCTATAGCTAGTTCTTTTGTGAGCGTTGCGCGACAACGATAATTTTTGAAAATACCTACCGTCGAAATTTCTCACCGGTGGTATTACCTCTTAAGTTTAAAAATTATTTACTTTCAGAATATATGCCTATTATAAGTGTAGCGGCAAGCGACGGCTTGTGGATTATTTACCATTATTTACCGTTAAACCAAACTTTATTTTTCGTAATAAGTACCTAATAAGGAATTCCGATCAATTTTAGAATTTTTTTAACCTTCCGACTTAAATACCTACTAATATTTTTTTTACAAATGTCGATACCACATTTAAAATAATGTTCAAACTTAGAATTTTTTCAAAGCCCGCTAAAACGATCGAAGCTGACGGGGTAGGCATGACGTCATATACCTATACCTCGGTTTTGTCGGTATGTATAATAGTACGGAAAATCCCACTCAGGACCGCACGAAAATGACAAAACTCAATTTGTAAATTTAGCAAGATTTCCAAAACACATGATTTCTTTTCAAATAAATTGTTTATCACAGTGATAGCCCATGTGCGAGTCGAAGTAATGCAACTTAGCCCGGGAGGGGTAGTTGTGTAAGTTCTGCCAAAACCCGCCGACCAACCACAAAGCATTAAAAACTTTTACAGTTCTAATCGTTTTTAAATGACTTATTAATCCTACGTATATTTGAAAATAATAAAACTTATATATTAATAATCAGCGTATGGTGATCTGAACGAATACATTTTTTAAGCCATAATATTTTTCACTCAAGTTTCTTTTTGGAGAAAGTGCTAAAAACGTACATAAATATTTCATATTAACAATTTTACAATAAAACAAAATGCCTAAATTTAGAACATTCCATTGTTACTCGTATATATATCGTATATATACTAGCAGTTAAAAACCCGCTCCGCAGGTTTTTACTGGCTAGGCCCTGCGGGCGGCTTTTGGTTCGGCTTCGCCCAGTTAGTGTTGGTGACCATTTTATAAATCCAATAGGAACTGGTCCCAAAAATAGCCCGTTCCTCAGATCCACTGTCATCCAGTGATAGCTAATCAAGTATTACCGTCAATCTTTCCATATCCGGAGAGATACTAAAAATTCACAAATTCTTAGTACTTAAACCTACTAGGGGGGAACCTGCTAACGGAAGAAGCGCCATCTTTTGACGAATTATTGAATTCAAAACCGAATTACAAAGGTAGCTGTGGTTCAAAATTCACGTACACAGATGTTTATATGGCGCCGCGCGTAAGGGCGTGGCGTCAAAGTCAACTCGAAGCCGGGTTCTCAAATTCAACCACGCAGAACCAAGCCTATTAATAATGTTCGATTGTAAAAGCAAAATTAAATATCATTGCGAAATTGACCTTCGGCATTATACTTATTAAAAAAACGACAAAATTATTACATATTTAAGCATCAATACACTTCACTGATATTGAAACTTCTGCGTTATCTTACGCCTTTAAATAATATATTATGTAAATACTTTCAATTTTATCAAATATTTTTATAAGTAGTGTTGCGTGTGGGTAATTTTATGTGTGAATGCATAATTTAATTTTATGCTCATTCTACACAGAGTTTCATGTTAATTTTTATTCCACCTTACTTTTGTGTACGGCAAACAAGATTTTATTGTACATTGAACTTATAAAATTAACATTATAAAATTTTACACCAAGAAAAATAAATATTACTAACACGTTTGATTAACCGCATTCTGCCCGTCATAGGCGACATTGCTAACATTTTCAATACTAGGACACAAGTATAAAAGATGTATGTTTTGAGGAGAGGATTCTCCAACGACAGGATATCACTGGTCGCCACCATTTTCACTGTTTTTCTTTTAGGAATTTTGTGCAGATCAGCGGGGATAAAACAAACAAATAACACGACCACACTGCACAGAGACGTAATGTGTTTGCGATCGGCAAAACTGAAGATTATCTATTTAATAATGTCAAATACCTACAGATTATAGACGTAGGAGAAGTGGTATTCAATCACGCAACGCTGACGGTGGACTAGACACTTCACGTGTACATACGAATAGGTACTTATGCAAGTACCTACTAATAATGTTGTGCCAGGTACGAAGTGGATTAAGTCTAAACCATCTCAACCCAGGCCAAGAGACCGAATCAAGTTTGCATGCTATTATTTAAAGAAGATTTTAATAGAAAGACAAAACCTGTGACTTATGGGATATTATTTTTGTAGGAATTATGAAGCAATTACATAAAAAAAGTATTTGCCTCAGCATCATTGCCTTAGAAAAGAAGAAATTTGCCCTTTGAATACTAAAAAAACTTAAAATATAACGCCGTCTATTCAATAATTTTATAAAAATACAATATATGATTTTATAATCAAACATCAAATTTAGAACTGCTTATGAAAAGGATTTCCAATCAAAGAATCCGTTTACGACTACATTAATACTTCTCTTCTACAAGTTGGTTCCTCATTGCGGAGGATCGTTATCTCTGCTCCAATTTCCATGGTGGACAAGGCTTCTCCTCTGGTCGTGGTCCTGGGCTGCGTAGAGAGCTGCGGACACCCTAGTATCGGACGCCAGTGACACTTTAGTCCAGTCAGCCTGTGTCGTAGAACACCAGTTGAAGGAACTAAATAGTATAAAGCTAATTTTTTCCCCATCGACTACTACCATTTAGACAAGTGTTTAGCAAAAGTCCCTGCCCCTACCCCTCTTGCTTCCCCCCCTGTGCCCCCTTAAACATGAAAAGTGTAAGGGTTTCGTAAATCGCTTCTATCTCGATTATTAAACAACATATCGGATTGAATTTTTTTTTATTCTCTTTGCTGTAACATTGTCTACAATTAATGTCCAGTTAACTTTCGTCGTAACTTTTACCGTTTGTTTGTAATTCGTATGATAAGGTAAAAATTTGCATATTTTTTGGCAAGTAATTTTACTTTTTGTCACATAACTTTTTACGCCGATATTTTATGAAAAAATATTTCCCACAAAAGTTGTAGTCCCTATTATTACCTTTAAAATGATATATTTTAATGTGTACTTTATGTACTAGTAAACGCCAGATATCAACCGTGAATGCTTGGTGCGCACCATCCCTGCGTCGCTCCGCGACACTGATGTCGGAACTTGTTCCCTCACAACCGGACTTATCCTAGCCTGTCCTGTGCCCTTTGTAGTACCTACTAGTGGAAATCGTGAACGTGAAAAAATAGTTATTCACTTTGCTGCTAGGCCCTGCGGCCGGCTTTTAGTTCGGCTTCGCCCGGTTTGAGTGTTTGTGACCATTTTGTAAATCCAACAGGAACTGGCTCCTAAAATAGCCAGTTCCTCGGATCTACTGTAATCCTGTGACTCCAAAAACACCTGTGTCGAGTGATGTCCGAGTTCCACGTGTCAAGACATGCGACTTTGAAGGTAAATTCAATGTCCCAGTTTTAATGTATACTAAAAAGGAGAAAAGTGGCTTACAGTCCTTAACAATAGAAAACATTTCTGAAAATATGCCCACTCAATGCTTAGTCTCAGCTCGTAACATGCTTTGGTTATGTAGTTTTGCTTTTGTGCCAGTTTCACTACCTGGATGGTCTGGATACATGCGAAACTGTTACGACGGTAGACAAAACTTTGAACCATCTTATGTACAGGCTTTGCCTTTTATAAACATAGATCCAGGAAATCCGACTACTATTTACTCTGCCCTTAGTTACGCTTCTAAAGAAAGCAAGTTAGCTGGCCAGCCGTGTATTGTGACATTTGACCAACCACTTTTCCTGAAAGCAGTAGACATTGTTGCAAGTTCTTCTATAGAAAGTGAAATATCTGGAGTAATCGTCAGACTAGGCGGATTCCATCTTCTAATGGGTTTCCTTGGTTGCTTAGGAAAGTTTATGGAAGGTAGTGGAATCGAAGAAATGTGTACCTCTGTTTATGGAAAATCAACGATTCCTCACCTTATGTCAGGACATGCTTACGCAAGGTCTTATAAAGCTCACATGATGACCCAGGCAGCTTTGATATTACTGCTGTTCGAGGAATGTTCATCTCTTAAAGAAATGATTACAAACGACTTTAAGGATATTAATAACCAAACAATAAACAAACAAACAACTGTTGAAGACGCCATGAGAGATTGTAAAACAAATGAAATAATGACAAGACTAGAAGAAGTGTATGAAGATTTGGTTAAAACTAGTAGACCTTCAAAACCGTGGCTACAAGAGTTTAAATTGGTGAATTTGGTTCTAGACTTTATTCTGGCAGAGAGAATCGGCGATTGGAATTTTCACATTAATACAGTCAAGCAAATGATACCGTATTTCCGTGCTGCTGGACATTTGCTCTACGCCAAATCCGCACAAATACACTTACAACAAATGTTGAGTGTACAAACGAAAATGTCAAATGAAGACTTCGAAAGGTTCGTCAATAAAGGTTTCTTTACAGTTCGGCGTACAGATGGATTTTTTACCGGTATCTGGACGGACATGACATTAATGCGATCATCAAAATCCATAGATGGGCTTACTCATGGACGAGGATTAAGCGAGAGGACGCTAACCAAATTCATTGCTTGTGCTCCTGGATCCCTACAAATTTGTGAGGCTTTCGAGAAGTTCTCTGGCTGCTTGACTCAGTTTAACGAACAGCACATTGAACTAAGATGCAGTAGAAGAGAAAGGGACTTGCAAGATATTAGTAAATTTTTCGGATGGCTGCGTATTCATAATCCTTTCCGACAGAGCAAAGATTTAATGTATTTATCCTCTGGTCTAGTAGTGACAAGTTCGGGTGTAAACTGCGATGAAGCGTATGATGTAGGAATGAACTGCATGAAAGACATCGAAGGAAATAATTTTGCAGATGTTAAATTGAAAAGAAAAAATAAAGTTAAAACTATAGGCTCCGAAGTAAGTGGCATAAATGTGAGATCTGAACAAGTGCCAATTAATCCTGATCAACTGTTTAATAGGGTTATTTGTATGTCTCAAGGAACAAATAATCTCAAACAATACTTCAACTACGAACTCAGCCCATACCCTTTGTCTTTATTTGAAAACAATAAAATGATAAGAAAGGGAACTAAATCAAGTCTTATGAAAATATTTGAAAAATGGACAATTAGCAACGAAGTTTTTGAGAATTTGCCCCCAAAAATATATGTAGTAGATGGAGGGTATCTTTTGCACAGTGTTATTTGGCCTGACAAAGTAACATACAGCAGCATCATAGAGAAGTATGTTGACACTGTAATGAAACGGTATGGGAAAGATTGTCATGTTGTGTTCGATGGGTATCCTGACTATCCCACCACAAATGGGGTCGAACATATACGGAGAAGTTAAAAAACATCTCTAGAAATGAAATTCAACGTTAATATAGAGTGCTCTGTGAAGCAAAATGAATTTTTGGCAAATCCAAAAAACAAAAGCCAGCTTATTGAAAAGCTCTCTCAAAAGCTTAATGAAGCAAACATTCCAACCATTGTGGCGGAGGAAGATGCAGATACTGAAGTGATCGGAAGAGCAATAGATGTTTCCCAGATTCAAAGTGGGAGGCCTGTAGTTGTTGTCGGACAGGATACTGATCTTTTCGTTCTATTGTTAGGGCTACCACAGTGTCAAAATGTGCGACTATTCTTTCACAAACCCTCTGGCACACCATCAACGTATGACATCAGCAAGATTCGTGAAGAGATTGGTGACATGAAGGATGTGATATTATTTTTGCATGCTATCACAGGATGTGATACCACGTCTTATTTATTCGGCAAAGGCAAAATTAACGCGTACAAATTGCTAAGTTCATCAAATGATCTCCGCACAAAAGCTTTACAGTTTTATGAAAAACAGGCAGACAAAAATATTCTCAGAGAGGTAGGAGAGACTTTTGTCTTGAAACTATATGGATGCACAAGGTCTGCATGTCTGAATGACAGTAGATATTCAATGTACCTTAAAGCTGTTGCAAAAATGTCATTAAAATCCAAATTTAATATGGCATCCCTCCCTCCAACATCTGGTGCTGCTGAACAACACGCCTATCGAACATACTATCAGATTAAAAAATGGATCGGAGATAAGGAAATCAGCGCTACGGACTGGGGATGGATTTTAACTGACAACATGCTGTACCCAGTGCACTCAAAAAAACCACCGGCACCTGAATAAGTCATAAACTTAGTTTCCTTTAATAATTGTAGCTGCTTTAAAGCATCACTTGATTGCACAGAAATGTGCGGGAGCTGTGGCGGATCATGCAGCAATTTAACTTTGGTTGAAATCGAGGAAAATGATGAACTTCTCATGGAAGTTTAAGATATCATAAAATTAAGATACCGCAATTATTTTGTTCTAAAATAACATCTTTAAAAAATATTACATGCATTTTCAAACCAAAAACTATTTAAAATACCTATTTTCGCTGAATACTTATTATTATTTGAAACAAATTTAAAAAGTGAGGAATTTAGGTTTCACCGAGACTCGATTAGTTTTATTTATAGAAAACTAGCAGACCCGGCCACACGTTGCTGTGGCTAACGAAACACAACGCCATTACCCAATCTTTATAAAATCTACACCACCCGCTTGCCAGCTTCCCGCAGCCCGCTGCCTGAATTGAATATTTGAATTTATCGGCTTTTCTCTACGTATTATACATATAAACTAATTAACTCGCCACTAATTATACAATGCTTGCAATGCATCACTGGATATTTGAAAAGGGAAAATCAAATACCTACTTACTCTAGGACATGTATTTTCCAATTTCTTCCGTAGAACGAATTTCAAAAGTGACTATAGTACGGCCCGCCAGCCGTTTTAAATCGCACAAAAATATGTTTTCTTTGAATTTCTCGGCTTTTCTCTAATATAATTTACATGTTTTATACATATAAACATTCCTCTTCAATCACTCTATCTATTGGTGAAAACCGTATGAAAATCCATTGCGTAGTTTAAAAGATTAACGCGCACATCCATTTTGAGCGACTTCATTTTATACTATGTAATGATAATGATGATAATGATAATGAAATGATGATGATGATGATGATGCAATAGTGTACCTTAAAGATAAAAAACACTCTCACTATGCAACAATATTTGCATTGCAACGCCGCGCCGGCCGGCCCCTCCTCGACTGAACTCGCCATGATAATCTCGCTGGATCTCCAACGAAGTAAGTACTATTTTATATCATTATAAAGGTAATAATAGGGGCTACAACTTTTGTGGGAAATATTTTTTCATAAAATGTCGGCGTAAAAAGTTATATGACAAAAAGTAAAATTACTTGCCAAAAAATATACAAATTTTTACCTTATCATACGAATTACAAACAAACGGTAAAAGTTACGACGAAAGTTAACCGGACATTAATTGTAGACAATGTTACAGCAAAGAGAATAAAAAAAAATTAAATCCGATATGTTGTTTAATAATCGAGATAGAAGGGATTTACGAAACACTTACACTTTTTATGTTTGGGGGGGCACAGGGGGGGAAGCAAGAGGGGTAGGGGCGGGGACTTTTTGCTAAACACTTGTCTAAATGGTAGTAGTCGATGGGGAAAAAATTAGCTTTATACTATTTAGTTCCATCTAAAAACACAGGCTGACTGGGCTACTTGGTCACTCCAGCGCATTAGTGACTTTCCTCTGCTTCTTCTGCCAAACACTTTGCCAGTGACAGTTTAATTCATATTAGCTAAACATTTAAACAAAACAAATACACATTTAGAATAAAGAATTCATAATTACAATCCAATAATATTGAACTACTTTATCCCTTGTCTGATAAATTCATTGAAAACAAAAAAGTTCATTGAACTTGAATAATGTTACGCCTCCTGTTACGCGCTCCGCAGGTACCGTCTCAGTTTTTTTGTAACCTAGTAAAATGACGTGATGCTAACCATCACTGCGAAGAGGTAATGGGGAGAAGGTAAAAGGTGAATGGATCCACTATATAACTCAATAAAAACCAAGCAAAAACTGCGCGAAAAGAGCGTATTAGGCATGTAGTAGCCGGTAAAAGCCTGAGAAAACTGAAAGTGTAGAGCAGGCATAAAAAAAGGCACTGGCCAATATAATGCACTAAACAGTTATTAACTGTTCGAAATGCCAAATTGACCGCGTTTTTCAGCTTTGGAGTCGTGTAAGAAATGTGGATATCCGCACTCGGAACAGGAAAAAGGTTTTTCTCCCTCCACACAGGATCCCCTAAAATGACACCTTTCAATTGTACAGGATCTTCCTGAACTAATGGAAAAGATTATTTTTGATCTGATGCATTAGATTCGTAGATACTTCTAAATTATCGTCTTATTACAGGTGACAGGATTAAAAACAAACGTTACTGTTAGGTAAGTAGTTTATTTTATAAAATTATTTTCAAATAAATACATAATATTCTTAAAAAATAAATTTCACAAACACTCATTTATCTACATTATTTAGAAATAAAATAAATTTCAATAAAAATAGCTTTAACAGATCCCACCTCGACATAAAACGGGCATAACCTTTCCCGTGTTTGAATTTTCTTAGATTTCCTTGATTTAATTTCTAACGCACATTTGCCTAGATTTACATTTTTAATTTGTAATTCACATTTTCCCAGATTTACATGATTTAATTTTGAATTTAAATTTTCCTGAATTTACATTTTAATTTTTTAATAATTAATATTTTCTTAGATTTTCTTCTTTTAATTCACATTTTCCCAGAAATCCATGCTGTAATTTCGAATTTACATTTTACCAGTATTCCATTTTTTAATTTTGAAATGTGTTTGCAATTGCATGTTTTACAAATAAAACGAAATGAAAAAAAAATCTTTTAAAATGTTATAGTCAAAAGGTATCGAAAGATCTAAGATTGAGAGGCCGATTTCGTTCAGTGTACTGACTTGGATTGAGGTGGTATTGTTTACATACAGGCCCGTATTTAGACCTAAACAACCCAGGCAGCTACCTAGGGCGGCAAATTTTAGGCGGGCGCGGCGGTGTTTCGCCAATCGTTTTACAATGTTAGATGGCGAGATTTAATTATTTAGGATGACTCCCTATTCACAAGATGGCATGGATGGCCACTTGAGAGGCCATGTAGAGGGTGATCGCGAACCCGCCCGCGTAGAAGATAAAGCGGGCGGGTTGAGGCTGAGGCCATACGGCGTACACCAGGCTGTGTCCCACGCGGCACAATGTGTAGGCGGAGAATAGTATGCTGGCCAGGCGGGGGTCGGGTAGGGTCACCACGTACAACGCCCCCATAAACAGGAACGCGGGGATGTTCTCAAGGTCGTTGAGGTGGGATCTGAAAAAATTTAAGGATCAAAATTAATAAGTTTTTATTTGATTTCTTTCTGAGTCCTAACTGCTCCAAACCGTCTGGAGAAAATGAGACGTGAAATTTTAATTATTATTTTTTTTTTTTTTTGTAAATAGGAAAGTGAGGAAGTGCCTGGTTATTCAGATCTAGTCAACAAACACAGCTAAAGCCATTACAAGCAACGTTTCAATTCTGAATGGTGGTCTTTTACCACCAAGTGGGTTTCCTCAACTCCCAAAAAAAATCAAATAAAAATTACGTACAAACACCTCGTTTTATTAAAATTATTTTGACATAATCCTAAGTGTACTTACTAATATTAAATGCATTTCGCGAACGTTTTTATTAATTCTTCGGAAATATAATGGATTTTAAAAACGTGCCTAATTTTACATTCAACATAAATTAATTCCACTGTTGCAACCTCTAAATTTTTCTACGGCCCTCCGAACCAAATGCGAAATCGAAAAAAGTTGGTTATTTGCAATCACGCGTCCGTGAATAAAGTGAAGATATTATGCTAAGTAGGTAAGTACCTCTTTTCCTCTTTAGGTAAGTTTTTGCGGTTATTAGCTCATTCCACAAATAAAAAAACTGAGTGCAGTTTACATGCGGTAGAAGCGAAATTTTACCAAATCAATCTCAACCAACACTTGAAAAGTTAGGTCATAATGCAAACGACCAGCGTAATTTCCGTTTCATATCTCAACCAATAGAAGCCTTTACAAGTGACGTCATAATCAAAGCAATCAATGAGAGCTGTTATACGTCGCATGTGCAGTAATCGTCATTTACGTTTCATCCGAAATCCAAATCAAAGCGGGGCTATAGAAGATTCACTTCAAAAAACTTGACGACATATATGAAACGAAGTTGCTTTATTATTAGATTTATTATTATATTATTACCTGTTGAGCTAATAACCCGAAAAAATATAAAGCGTCGTTAAATGGTAAGTAACTTGTTTTATAATAAGTTTTTATTTTATTTTACACAATCAACAGTATTATTATACTGTTTATAAAAAACAGTTTATTTATAAAGAAATTCTGCTGTGTAGTCATTATTACTCGTGACAGCTGTTTCTCCTTTTGAAGGCATTATTAAATTGTGGTGAAACCACTTACAGACGATATATTTATATTATTTCCATATAGGTACCAACTTACAACGAAAAACAAATTGATTTTATTTTTCTTTGCCAGTATTGATTTTCATGCAAAATATCGGCAATTACTAAGGGTTATTTACTACCCTTTAAAGTTTCCCCGCCTTATAGTCCAGTAAAGGAAGGAGTTGTAGAGTGCGTGAGCAGGAACCTAAGCGATTCTTTCAGGACTTGTTTAGGGTGCTTAGGGTGTGAACATACTAAAAGTCCTGACGTCTAGGTGGTGAGCTAGGGGGGGGAGGGGGGGGGAAGGTCCCGATTTTCGGGTTTCCGTGTATATCTCAAAAACGGTGCGTCGCAGAGGAAAACTTTTTTTGAATAAGTAAAAGCTCATAAAATTATCTACAACTTTTATTCTATACGTAATTTTGGAAATCGAAGCCGTTTTTGAGTTATACGCTCCACAAATGTCAATATTTTCGAAAAAAATCATTTTACCTCAAATTTTTCATCAAACATTCCTTCGTATCGTCTAAAATATTCATCCAAGAAAGAAATGCGTTTGAAAAAAGTTGTAGATAATTTAATTACCTTTTAGAATATATATATACATATCTAAATAAATCTCCAACCAGTAAATATTTACAGCAATTTTAAGTTTTTTCGTAAAATATCGTCATTTTCAGAAAAAGCTGTTTTTTCTTACCAAATTATTAAGACGGGTTTTTTCTTCATGGGAATTTCCTTATTAATTTTTGCACGCAAGAAAGCAGGTAAATTGTTCTCGAACAGATGATTAGTGGAATTCATTTTATAATCATTATTATTGTGATGGGTGATTAGGTTAGTCGTCGGAGATGCTACAATAACATGCTACGATGCTGTTCGAGTTGGTGAAAAGGCAATGAATGCGATAGTGGGCTTGAAATTCTCAGACATCAAGTTGTCCCGCAAAGATCGGGCATTCCCAATGTCTTCTGTCAGCTCGTCGATAAAAATTCACGATGAAAAGGTTGCAGTTGACCCAACATTGCTGTTTCAGCGGATGTGTATAAGTAAACGATCAGATAAGGATTCGATGAAATTTTTTGAGTATGAGTTGGCCCCATTTCCCTTGGCACTGTTCTCAATAACATCAAGTTACACTCTCAACTTTATATGGATTCACGTTTTCATATCCTCTTTGGACGTGAGGGTCCTGACAAACGTTGTTTATCCATGGCATCGTCATTCTCAGTGGTGGATGGTTCTTGCTGAAAGGGCTCTACGTCGTCTTCATCGTCGCCCTCGGCAACAGGCACGCTATTGAGGCATCTCCCTTGGCAGTGAAGGCACGCTGCAGAACAGGTCAGCATTGCTTTTAGGCATCCACATTTGCCAATTGCACAATCCTTGGTGCAGCGGCAAAATATCATTTTCAAAAGGACCATGTTTCTACCCCCATTCTTCAGGGGCAGCTCAATCCCGAGCCACTGCTGAACTTGGTGGTATGTCCGCCGGGAATGCTGTTTAGCTGCACTCTCTGTTGGAGGGAGGGAGCTGATGTCAGACTTCATATTTGCCACGGACCTTTGTGAACTACTGGAAGCGGTACTGGTTAAGGGAGGTCTGTCTTTTTGGCGCCGCATACCATTTCAGGAAGCATTTATTTACAGCCTCTTCAACCTCGTCGTGAGTAGAGGAGGGGTTGTAAAAGATCATTGCCGCTTGCTTGATCATTTCTGACTCCAAGTACAATTTTGAAAAGCCCACCTTGCTTCTCCTGAAAGTTGCAGACGTTGTATCGCATCCGGTAAATGAATGTAAAAATATGATGTATTCAAATCCACGATGCTGCATCTCTTGGGTGGACAGTGCCATTGTTTTGGTTTTCCCTCGTCAGGGTTTCAGCAGCAGAATATCTTAGGCGGGAGGAGTGGAAGCAATCAAAAGGACACTGAGGTGAACACCCTCACTAAAGATAGCCACTGAGTTGTGAAAGGATAGTACCACAGCAGTCTTCACGATAAGGACGTCAGCATCATCGGTGGCCTGAAGAATCTGTATCCCATTCTCCCGAAACTTTGTCTGTAGTAATGAGATGAAGTTACTTTTGTTGGTAGGATTGGATAAAAAATCTTCCTGTTTAACGGGTATTGATTTGTTACATGTCAAATTGATGTTGGCTGACCTTCTCAGTCTGTATCGTCGCATCTGTTCTTGTAATTTCGTACTATTGACTGGATTTGCGTACCCATCAAATACCACAGTGCGAGTCATACCAGGATAGTGGTGGTTGACATAAGTGATATAACGATCACAAATTGCGGCAACGGAGGCATCTTTTTGTCAAATTACTCTGTATAGTAGAAATCCTCCGTCCACAACTATGTTCATCTGAGACAGTAGAACAGTTTTTTTGGTAGGCTCGAATAAGCTATACAGAACAGATTTAGTTGTCTTTCGCATCCCACTTTCATTGAACAGTGCCAAGGGAAATGGGGCCAACTCACACTCAAAGAATTTCATCAAATCCTTTCATCGTGAATTTTTATCGACGAGCTGACAGAAGACATTGGGAATGCCCGATCTTTGCGGGACAACTTGATGTATGAGAATGTCAAGCCCACTATAGCATTCATTGCCTTTTCACCAACTCGAACAGCATCGTAGCACGTTATTGTAGCATCTCCGACGACTAACCTAATCACCCATCACAATAATAATGATTATAAAATGAATTCCACTAATCATCTGTTCGAGAACAACTTACCTGCTTTCTTGCGTGCAACAATTAATAAGGAATTTCCCATGAAGAAAAAACCCATCTTAACATTTTGGTAAGAAAAAACAGCTTTTTCTGAAAATGACGACATTTTACAAAAAAACTTAAAATTGCTGTAAATATTTACTGGTTGGAGATTTATGTAGATATGTATACATATTCTAAAAGGTAATTAAATTATCTACAACTTTTTTTAAATGAATTTCTTTCTTGGATCAATATTTTAGACGATATGAAGGAATGTTTGACGAAAAATGTGAGGTAAAATGTTTTTTTTTGAAAATATTGACATTTGTGGAGCGTATAACTCCAAAACGGCTTCGATTTCCAAAATTACGCATAGAATAAAAGTTGTAGATAATTTTATGAGCTTTTACTTATTGTTAAAAAGTTTTCCTCTGCGACGCACCGTTTTTGAGATATAAACGGAAACCCGAAAATCGGGACCTTCCCCCCCCCTCCCCCCCCCCCCTCCCCCCCCCTAGCTCACCACCTAGACGTCAGGACTTTTAGTATGTTCACACCCTAAGCACCCTAAACAAGTCCTGAAAGAATCGCTTAGGTTCCTGCTCACGCACTCTACACCTCCTTTTGGACCATTCGTTTACTGGACTATTATTATCGCATTGCTTAAATTTTATTCAAACTATTTCCCAATAAATAATTTGGATGACTCCGGGATTTATTTTTCACTGCATGATAAATATTACCATTTTCATTAAATTTGGCTTATATCTAGGAGTAGCGAGTGATTTTTTTTTTTTATTCATTTATCAAACAGCTTTCGGATTTTTAGAACTATTAATTTCCAACTATACTGAGTATACGATATTTTTTTAAAGTTTTCTTTATTCATTGAATTGTTTGTTACACGAATCGAGGATTTTTCGACCACCATGCTAGGCACATGCCCGTGTTATTTTAAATATGTAACAATGTTGGCTTATTATTATCATTGAGTGAGTGATTTTTGTCCAGGCTGTATGGCAAATTGTGAATGTATTTTATTTTAATTTTTAAACGAACGCATTTGTTCTTTTGACTCTAGCATTAAAGGACCAGCCAGTTTGTTCAACGTAAACAGCGTTGCATTCGTCACACTGGAGTTTGTAAATACCGCTATTTTTTAGTTTGGGTAGGTACTTTACTTTTTTGAGTTTTTAAGAGTTTATCCTAAATTATTGTTATGCGGGAGACAATATCTAGACCACAATTTTTGAGAGATTTTGCATCTTTATTAGATGTTGGTCTGAAGAATTTCAAACAGCCAAATTTGATTTGTTCTACGAAAGCGGGATGTTAGTCAGCCTATATGTGTAGGCTGACTAACATCCCGCTCGACAATATAGCGTAAGCTTGCTAAAAATAATGGCTTCAACGGTAGGGACAGAAAACAATAATTAATCATAAAAATACAAAAATATCATCGAGTGGTAAGCAGATAATTTAGGTGTCCATGGGTAAAAAGATTTATAATTAAAGGCCGTGTCTCTAATTGTAGGCTTACGGAAAATTTCAAATATATGTTTACCATTTTCTCTACCGATTGTTAGGTCTAAAAAATTGTCTTTTTACACTCTCTTTCAACCGTAAAGCAGATTTTATTGATTTAGGTGGTATTTCAACATCCTCCTCATAGATTATCCATACAAAAACGTACATCTTCGATTAATTAAACACTTTAAAAAGTCTGAGTTTATTTATTTAAATATAAAATTATTTATTTAAAATGCCTGAGTTTACTACTAGCTACTGGAACCTATAAAAAGTGGCTACACATAGGATAAATTATAATATTCCTTTTTTATGGGTAAGCTATCACGCTATCAGGAGAATGGTGAAATTTTATGTATAAGTATTTTGTAAACACCTCACAAGGAGAACTTGTGCTGAGGTGTTCGCATGTTTTAGATAAAGTTTTATTTGGCCGTCATAATTAAAAACACAGCATCGTCCTTGAGGATCTCAAGGAGGGAACTGTTGCTACACCAATGGTAGCAGTATTGTATATCATGTAAGTAGCAGTTTACCACTGGAGCGACGCGACAGCGCAATTTATAACTTTTTTCTCCGATTGCTCGAGATTTTTTGGTGGTTTTTTTCCCGCCCACATTAAAAAACCATACCTCCGTATTTTAATATGGAGACATACAAACTGATTGTAGTTCTATTTAGCCAATGAATTCACCTATCTTTGGTCGATTATCACGTATTCGTAGGATTTATTAAAAAAAATTATAAAATCGTAAACTTCTACTCAATTACGTACAAATAAGGGAAAATTTATCAAAATTGGCAGCAAAGCAATCCGAGGTATTTTAAATAGTGGAATATTGTGGCATCGCTCAAGTGGATAAAGTACCTACATCAAATTATTACGTAGTCACAATGTTGTTAAAGTGTAATGAAAAAAAAAAGTAAATTTATTACATAATTTTATCCAAATCAATAATAAAATTATCCTAATGTTAAAATATCAAGTGAAGAATTTTATTGCGTGATCTGAATGAAATGATGTCGAAAATCTAATTATTTAAAAAAAATGATAAAAATTGATAAATAAAACATATCAGAATGTCGTCAACATAACGAACAAAGTAAATTGTGACTGAATCTAAAATTTGTTTTTCAATGTAGTCCTTGAATATTTCCGCGAAAAGTGGGCTAAGCGCCAAATCTGTAGGAATACCTTCGTTGTTTTGTTGATAAAAATATAAAATAGTTGGATTCCATACAAATTTTAATTACATCTGTTCAATAAATAAGCTGTTTTTTTAATCGATTGAGCAGCAATATTATTGAATTTATCAAAAAAACTTGGAGTTCTACAAATTAAACATGTTAACATTATTTAATGTTAATATGTTAATTAATTATTAGGTACCTTCGAATCCTTTCGATGTCCACATCATCGAGTTTAACTTTTCCAGCATCCTTGGAGGCAAAGTACCTGGCGTCCTCTTTATTAGCGAATATCTGAAATGATTATAATTTACCAATTATTATTATTTTTTTATTTACTTACATAATATTGTTCGCAAATCATATCTCAAAGTATTTTCAGCTTTTTTGGCATGTTGAGTCGATTTTTTTGTGTATTTACACAGAATTTTTTTTTTTTTTTTTTAAATAGGCAATTCATCCTATAAAACATTATTTATTAATAACGCATTAAGACAATTCGATTTTTTCGGTAACCGCAACCGCTGGGAATGCCGGTTTATTAAACTACATTATTTAAATATATTTGATTTATTAATGTAAGTAGTTATTGCAAAAATATTTTTATATGCATAATTCGTTACACAATAAAACAATAAACTATACAAAACAAAACGATATAAGTACCTATACAATACAAGTAGGTACCTACATTTCATTATTATATCAGTTGTAGGTACCTACAAAGGAGTTCGAGTATAATAAGTGTAAATAAATCAGTACTTAAGGTACTATGAAAATAGTTACAGGCAATGATGGTTACAGGCAATCGAAGGTTACAGGGCAATGTGTTGCAACTTTGTTGATATTATTATAAACATGAATGCCCTGTGGTGTGGCAATCAGTTAACATTTATCCTACGCCCGATTGGATTCCTTACAGAACATAGCTAAATTAATATAGCGATAAAAGGTATACATGAAAAAGTATGAAAGATATAAGTAGGAAAAATACAAGTATGTAGTTAAATTATCATGAAAAGTTGTACCTACATTTTGAGGGCATTTAGCAATTCGTGTCCCGGCTTTGCCAGAATTACAGATTTATCTATTTTATACTAACGAACGATTTTTTTTACATGAGCTCCACACAGGAGGCTCTGAGGAAAATAATTTCCCTTACCGCCTATGTCATCTTTGGAGATGCTGTGTGGAGGGTTTTTTAAAAGGAAAGGAAGGAGGGGAGAGTTCTGGGAAGGAAGAGGGTTTAAGGGGTGGGTAAGAATCTGGGGTTCAGTGTGTCCTGGTCATCCGCCTCCAGGACCTAGACAAACCTCACCCCATGAACCCGGGCACCCCTGCTAAATCACCAAACGTAGCGAACCACTTGGGGTGACCTATGGCAGAGGTATTGGTTATCCAATAAAGGTTCCCGGGGCGGCGGTACCCATTCCCACCTCCAAAATTGAACGATACAAGTAAACAACACATATAACAAGAAATGAAAAAAATAAGAGTTACAGAAAAGGTACATTACAAACACAATACATGAATGATGCAAACACAAAAATAGGACGTACTATATTATTATGCTCGTAGTATGACAGCGCTCGTGTACGACTAGCATTATAATCGATGTGCGGAAACTCGTAGTACAAGCGGGAAATTAACGAATCTACATCACGTAAAGAACCCAAATAACTATTTTTTCTATTGGAGCATTTCGATTTATTTTTAAATACTTTCTCCTTTTTATCAGCAACTAAAGGGTTAAACAAACTTTTGGAGCCGCTTCTACATTTCGACGCATTTTAAAATACATTAAACAGCTGATAGTAACTTATAACGTAATAACCATCTAGGGAGCTTTTTTTTCAAATCGACTTAAAAAGTTTCAACTTTGGACCCGATTTAAAAGTTGTACCACAAAATCAATATCACAATACAAATATTTTATTTAGATTCACCAGCTTCCTGCTTGTATTAAGAGTTTACAGACACCGTGTATTGTATTGTATGGTATTGTGTTGAAGGACAACTCAGAAACAAGTCCGACAAAACTCATTGAGACTGGCACAAAAATTTTCTAGGTCCTGCTTCTCAACATTCTGGACGGTTCCATGCCAACTCAGAATGAAACCAACTCAGAAACACCTCAGAAAGGTCATTAAAAGCTATGAAAAAATAATTTTAAAATAGCCGGTAACCCTAACCTAACTTAACCTATTTGATCAATTTTTTCATATTTTTTATCACCACTCTTGATGACCTTTCTGACGTGCTTCTGAGTTGGTTTCATTATGAGTTGTCCGGTCACCATTCTGGACAGTGGAGAATGGTAGGTACTTACTTATAATAAACTAGCTGACCCGGCCACGCGTTGCTGTGCTGCCAATCAAATCCACACCGCCTGCTTGCCATTATATATTTCAACCAATTTACACAAAACCTTGACAAATTATATACCTAAACCTTCCTCAAGAATCACTCTATCTATTGGTGAAAACCGCATGAAAATTCGTTCAGTAGTTTTTGATTTTATCGCGAACAGACAGACACGGCGGAAGACTTAAATTTATAATATGTAGAGTTGTAGAGACAGAGAAGATAGTAGAGTGTTAACTTTTTAAGTCTACGTCTACGGCAAGGAATGTTGAACTAGATGAGTTGGAACGAAGAAGGTGAATCAATAATAACGTGAGAGAGGGAGTCCTTCCTACGTTTTTCTAATGAAAAACTGTTAATTTATAAATTTCACCACTAACAATTATTACACATCCACCGGATCTGCCCTTATGATGGACATTGCAACGCTGTCCTAAACTTTGGCTAAAGAAGGAGGTAGTGCAACACGGCTTAACACCCAAAAAACAAATAAGGAAAAAAAAGTTTATTTATGAATAAAAATAGGACTGGAATATTGAATAATGGAATCTTGGACGTAATTAGAGCCGGGGGTATTATTTTAAAGAAGTCCCTAAAGCCAAGAAATATTTCTCGGTTCAGATATTTCATTTTCTAATCCTACAAAATTTACGAAGAACGAATAAGTTCTATTAATTTTTGGGGATCGCTGGCAACGATTAATATGCACTTTTTTTGAAAAAACCTTTTGATTCACCTTAATTACATTAAAAGGCAACTATTTGCATTGGGGGAAGTGGAAAATATTTCATTCTAAATTTCATTACGTAAAATTAAAATTAGCTTTCGTCTTGTGAGATTGTACGCCAGAATCACAAACCATGTTACACAAACCTAGCGTAGCCGCTAAACTACTTGAAAACTGGGATGTTTATCCTGCCTTGACGCGAGTAGGCGTTAAAAAGGGGCAATTTCTTTTGTATCACAAACCACGTTACACAAAAATATTTTCCACTTCCCCCAATGCAAATAGTTGTCTTTTAATGTAATTAAGGTGAATCAAAAGATTTTTTCAAAAAAAGTGCGTATTAACCGTTGCCAGCGATCCCCAAAATTTACCTAAGTTTTTACTCACCCCTTTTGCAAGCCGGTTCATGCTGGTAAAAGTAGACATTAATAACATTTTCACTAGCAGGATTGTGGCATTTAGCATAAAACTTCGAACCACAGCCTCGTCTAATGAAACGTGGAGACCCATTTTATCTAATTAATAAAGATATTAAGCGCCTAACAGTTTAATATTATTTGGTAAGTGTTGCACAGAATCCAACAACTGATTGCGACGCTTGTCAATAAACACTGCCTTTTGAGTATTCTTCAAATCTCTTCAAGGTAACAATAAACTGGTTATATAGTTGCGTTATTAAAAAACGTACAGGAAGTTATAGCAGCTTATTGTTGGTATGTGAAAAAAATACGGTACAGAGGTTGCACGGTGACAGAAAGATGAACGCGCGACGACATGTGAAACTTAATAAATAAATAAAACATATGAATCTATCAGTTCTGACAGTTTTTTATTTCGTCTGTAAATTGTAATCCAATATAACCAAAAAGGTGAGCCATGATCTGTACAAAGGCCACGCATTGAAAATTGAAATCGATCGTAACAAAAATATTATACTTTGTTAGAATTTCTATTGTTTAGTGAACTTGGCCCTATGCACACCGCTACAATTCAAATTAATATAAAATATCTAATTTACGTACCTAATTATATTGAAACAGTGAGGACGAAATCGTCCAATTTATTTGCGAATTTTGTTGCGTAGTGCTTCATTTCGCCATCACATTCAATACTAGCACGAATGCTATACCTACGTGTTGCGTGCATCAGGAGCAATTTTGTGCGTAGTGCTTCATTGCGCCTTCACATCCAATACTAGCACGAATGCTATACGAAATGCGTAAATTAGTACTAATTTTGTGCGTAGTGCTTCATTGCGCCTTCACATTAAATACTAGCACGAATGCTATACGTGTTGCGTGCATTAGGAGTAATTTTGTGCGTAGTGCTTCATTGCGCCTTCACATCCAATACTAGCACGAATGCTATACGAAATGCGTAAATTAGTAGTAATTTTGTGCGTAGTGCTTCATTGCGCCTTCACATTAAATACTAACACGAATGCTATACGTATTGCGTGCATTAGGAGTAATTTTGTGCGTAGTGCTTCATTGCGCATTCACATCCAATACTAGCAAGAATGCTATACGTGTTGCATGCAATAGGAGCAATTTTCGTAACCATTTATGAACATTTGGACAACCCGACCGTGGCTAAGCCCGTCTTAGGCCCGGTATATCAGTTGATTTTAAGCTCAGCTTAGTTGGGATGTTGAGCTGAAAATATCGGCAAAGAAAATAATCGGTTGAGGCAAACGGAAGTTAAGAGGGAGATATAAGTTAGTGAAGTTTTACTTCAGTGGTGTGGTCTAAAGCAACTCGTTTTTTTAATTTGTAAAACCAAAGTACTGTCTACGTGAGTGGTATTGGAGTAAGGGACCCAGCTCCGAAAATTTGGATTCTCACTAAAAGTACGTTCTGAACAGCTAGTAGGTAAATTGGACAACTTTGACTGTCTTTATTTGGCTATTTTTATTTTATTTTGTATTAGCGAGTTCTCGGCGTGCGTTGCAATGTCACTGCGGTGGCTGTAATTATACCTGTCATGTAACGTGTGCAGGGACATTGGAGGGTCAAGATCTAGAGTCACTCAAATAAAAATGTCCCTAGGTATAGATTCATTTAAAAAAATAGAGTCTTGACGTGTGCTGAAAGGAAGAAACCATGTTTCTTTATAACGCCTCTTGGAAAGTGGTGGGATCCACTTTCTTCCGTTCCTTCCATCCTATGCCTCTTTTTGCAGATGTTATCATTGATTCCACTTCAGACCATAAGTTTAAGAACGAATCCAAAATTTCTGTCGGTTCGTCACCATAGTGCCAGAGAAAACGGATTTCAAAGTTCGAGTAAAGATTTTTCGACAACTGCTTCATTTTGCTTCAGGTTTCATCAATGTTTTTTCTTCAGACCATATATTTCAGTCGGTTCAGCGCCATAGATCTCTAGAAATCTGCTTTCAAAGTTCAACCCCGAACCTTGCTGTCCGCCCGGTGAGAATGATGATTTTTCCACAAAAACTGCTTTTTGCAGATTTTATCATTGATTCCGCTTCAGACCATATTTTTAGTAAGAATCCAAAATTTCTGTCGGTTCGGCGCCTGAGAGCCCGAAAAATCGGCTTTCTAATTTCATCCTTAAACAAAAATGTGTTAAAAAATCTGCATGGTTTGCTTGTCACCTGTGTCGTGGGTGCACTGTGTCATTCTCATTTCTTGTGTACATTGTGATTGACATGGAACTCTGTAGGGTTTTCAAAAGTGTTGAAAGACATCTTTCAAAACATAAGGTAAGTTGATTGTATACCTATTTTTTTAAAAATAAATAATACTTAACTAATAAACTTAAAATCTGAATGCAATTATAGCAGAATCGATTTACAACTGAGTAAAAAAAAATTTCAGTCAGGGGGCATTCAAGTATTATACGTAACGCAATTTTTGAAGATTTTTGACCCCCCCTCCCCACCATGTAACGCGCCGTAACGTTTTTCTGTACCTTTGTTGTTTAAATCGCGTTTGCGGTAATAAATAAACAAGAGATTTCGAGAACGAAAAGGATTGCCAACTTGGAAGATTTTAATTCCCTAGTTTTTTTTATCTAAATAAAGAAAAACATGTTATGTAACGCGTTGTTTGTAACGCACAGTAACGTTTCACAAGACCCAAGTGCGTTACGTAATACTTGAACGGCCCCTCATCTGTATGTTTTTTTAATGTTTTTTGTGTGTACATAAATAAATAATTAATTTGGAGGATTTCGAAAAACGTTTTTTTACATTTGACTACCTGGTAATGTTTTTTATTTTTTATTAAGTCAAAATTTGGGTTTTGAATTTCTCAAATGACTCTCTTACATTGTGTAGTCTGTAAATTCGGCGAGTGACTGATTGCTTACCACAGGGGTATTTACACCGATTACCGAGTTAACCGCCGACAGTGTTTACACCTGTCATCTTCGACTGCGGACTGTAGTCGTCGAACGACTTGCTGCTTACACTGGGGTAGTTCATAATGTTAATTCGTCGACCAAATGTAAGAGCGGCCTCAGATTTTGTTCAGTTGTCAATTCTTTGGATAAGAGGCCACCCTTGCATTACTAGCACCGCCAATGATACTACCTAAATTTTTTTCTTCACTATGTAGGACATCATGCAAAATCTAGTTGATGATTACTAATTCTTGGTTATTCGCATCAGGTGCCACCCATCGGGTGGCCTAGCTAGCCCTTGCCAGATGGGCTACGCCACTGGAGGTACCTTAGTAAATAATCTATAATGCTTTATTAACCCCTCCGAATTTTCGCGAATATGCACTTGAGATGTCTCAAACAAAATGACATTTTACGAAAACTTTGTATTATTACCGCTTCACAATTAAAGCTCTATAAATGAAACATTTCTGAACGTAGCCGAATACTGAAAAGTGTTTTAGAAAGATTACAAAATAAGCTTTCGAATTATTATATTACAAATAAAAACCAAATCAAAAATGATGAAAGAAATAAATAACATCATGGAAATGATATCCCACATGGCAATAGAATTAGCTAAATTACAAGAAAAATGTGAAATTCAAGAAAAAACCAAACACAAAAAAACTTATTTTCTTACTCTTCGGCAGTAAAAAACTTAATACCACAAACACAAGAAAAACGATTTCCTATAATTATAAAAAGCTTAAAAGAAGAAGACACTGAAAAAATAAAAGAGAAAATACAAAAAATCAAAATATCGCAGTTGGGAATTCGAGTAAGTGAATTTAAAAAAACAAAAAAAAACATTATAATAACATGCCCAGAAAAAGAAGACGCAAAAAAATTAAAAGAAAAGATAAATGAAGTCGACAAAACCATAATAGCGGAGGTACTTGTGAAAACGGATCCATGCGTAATATTCAAAGGACTTGACAAAGACTATACCGAAAAAGAATTCTTAGAAGACATAATTGAACAAAACAACGACATCAAAATGATATGTGAAAAATACCAAGATAAAAATATATTACAAGTTAAAGCCATCATTACGAACAAAAAAACTAACAGCAAAAACTTAATTCTCCAAACAAATCCAGAATTGAGACTACATCTTATAAATAGAAAAAAAATTCATCTAGGATTCATGAGAATCTATGTAACCGATTGTAACGTTCTTACCCAATGTTTCCATTGTCAAAGATTCGGACACACAGCACAAAAATGCTACAATAAAATGAATAAACCAACATGCAAGCACTGTTCAGAAGATCATCCCATCTCCGAGTGTAAATCCCTGGAACTACCGCCCAAATGCGCTAACTGTCACTCAGCTAACAAGAAGAAAGAAATAAACTCCTTCAACAGTAAAATGAATGAAATAGACCACCGAACAAACAGCGAAACATGTAAGTTCCGTTCTTACATGCTTAAATTAGCCAAAGAAAGAATAAACTACGACATTGAATAAAAAAAAAAATAAAAAATTATATATAATTTTGCAAAATACATTAATTAAATGGATGATTTCTTAAATAGCGAATTAGAATTAAATATTAAAATTCAAGAATATGAATGTATTTGTACTGATTCATGTAACAAAATTATTTCTAAAAACATCAATGATATAATTATTATGCACATAAACATCCGTAGCATTCAGAAAAATTTAGATGAACTAATTCTAAAAATAAATAATTTAATTAAAAAGCCGGACTTCATAGTGTTAACTGAAACATTTACAAACGCTGAGTCACCGTCTTATCACTTACCGGAGTACAATTATATTTCTACCAAAGTAGATATCAACAAAAATTCGGGAATAATAATATTTGCAAATAATAAATTTAGTATTGTTAACATTATAGAACACCCAATACATTTGGTAAACTGCATCGAAGTACATTTCAAACTCGGCAAATCAATATATCATTTAATAGCTATCTATAGAACGCATGGCTCAAGTATTATTACGTTTATTAATGACCTCAAATACATATTATTAAAATTAAAAAATAAACTCTGCTTCGTGGTGGGTGATTTTAATGTGAACATTAATGAAAAAATAGAAAATAGTAACAAAACTGAATACATCAATTGTATGACTGAACAAAATTTCATATCTTGCATAAATAAAAATACTAGAGAAATAAAAGAACATACTCCATCTTGTTTAGATCACATTTGGGCAAACGTCAACATTAAAGATCTTCACAAACTAAAATCAATTGTTTGGAAAACTAACATAACTGATCATCATTCATGCTTACTTCTGTATAATAATAATATTAAACATAAAAAACATAATTTAGTACCCAAAAAATCAACAATAGACATGACTATTCTCTCTGAAAAACTAAAAATGGAATTGGAACAATGTTTTAAAGAGTGATGATACCGAAATATGTTCGAAAAACTTTGAAAAAATCCTGTCACAACACATTAAAAATTCGACAACTGAAATAATAATACACATAAAATCAAAATTAAGATGTTTAAAACCTTGGATTACCAAAGGACTTATAATATCTATCAGAAACAAAGAAAAACTTTACAAAACAACTTTAAAAAATCCCCATGATGAAAAAGCATATATTTTTTATAAAAAATATAAAAATAAATTAACATCTTATATTAAAAAAAGTAAGGAAGAGTTCTTTAAAAATAAAATATTATCTTCAGAAAATAACCATAAACAAATGTGGAAAACTGTGAATTTGGCCATAGACAATACAAAAAAAACACAAAATATTAAGTACATCGAACATGATAAAAAAATTATAGATGCCAATTTACAGCCTAAACAATGTGCAAACATATTTAATTCCTTCTTTGCAAATGTTGGAAAAAATCTTGCGAAAAATATTCATAAGCCTTCTAACCCAGAAAAACAAAAAAATAAAAAATTACAGAAACGTAATATACTTTCAACATTTGAAATAACAACAGAATGTGAAATCTTAAAAATAATAGAAAATATGAAAGGAGGTTCGTCTCCCGGTTTTGATTCTATTACGGCACAAATGTTAAAATCTATGAAATCATACTTAATAAAACCCATCACTCATTTAATAAACTTGAGTTTAACGAAAGGAATATTTCCAATGAATTACAAAAACACAATAATCTCACCTATTTACAAATCTGGTGATCCGCAACAAGTAACGAATTATCGCCCAATTTGTCTAATTTCTAACATAGGAAAGATATTTGAAAAAATAGTAAAAAAACAATTGGTAAATTTCCTAGATAGTAATAAAATACTACACAAAAACCAGTTTGGTTTTATTAAATCGCTCAGCACACAAGACGCCATTGCTAACGTAACTTCATACATTTACGAATCATTAGATAAAGGTAAAAAATGTGCGGGTATATTTATTGACCTCAGAAAGGCATTCGATAGCATATCCCATGAGATGCTATTAAAAAAATTAAATGATATTGGCATTAAAGGCAACGCGATTAAATGGATCACAAACTATTTAAAAAACCGCCCTCAAGTGGTAAAAATCAATCATGTTAATAGTGATCAAGAGATTTCTAGCTTTGGAATCCCGCAAGGTACAGTGCTTGGACCAATTTTTTTTACCATATATATAAATGATAATTTTTTTCAACATTTAAATGGTCAAATTACATCATACGCCGACGATACAGTATTAATAATAAGTGAAAAGACTTGGGAAAATGTAGAATTAAAGGCCACAGAAGACATCAACACGCTTAAGAATTTTTTCGACACTAATTTACTATCACTAAATAGTGAAAAGACATTTGTAATTCCATTTGCAATCCATCCAAACGATGCTCCCAAAAATTTTAACATTGTCATACACGATAATACTAAAATTCATAGCCAAAATTATTGCAAATCAAACTGTACAATATTAAAAACAACAAATAAAATTAAATATCTCGGAGTAATTATCGACAAAAATCTGAAATGGAAGGAACAAATATGTCAAGTAGTAAACAAAATCAGAAAATTAATATATATATTTTTAAGAATTAGAAATTTTCTGTCGATAAAAAATCTATATTTAATCTACTATGCCTTAGTTCAATCCACTCTACAATACGCTATTATTAGTTGGGGATCCGCGTATAAATGTAACCTTCTTCCAATAGAAATTGTACAAAGGACAATTATTAAAATTATATTAAAAAAATCCTTAGACTACCCAACAGAACGCCTGTTTGAAGAATTTCAAGTACCCACATTTAAAGATTTATATATTAAAAATTCATTAATTCAAATTATAAAGGAAAAAGATAAATATCCATTTTTAAATGAAAACAGAACTCGACTTAAACATGTTTTTCTATGCCCAAAACTAAATACGTCTTTTGCACAGCATCATTATACTTACCAGGGAAGAACTTTTTTCAATCGTCTACCAGAAGAAATCAGAAGCATTAATGATAAAACCCGAATACTGCTCTCTGTCAAGAGACATTTTAAAAATATTCTTAAGAAAAAAATTACTGTCAATTAATCTTACAAATATCCTTAGTTTTCCATTACATTCTTTCTTTTTTTAAAAAAATTCACACCATTATCAAACAAATACTGCAGCTCACATATATTTATGTACAATTAATTATTTAAGTACTAACTTATAACTAATAACTAATAGCATTTATGTACACTCCCCTTCCATACACAAGCAAATGCTTTAAATGGAAGGGTAGTAAAAAAAAATACCTGTAAAAAAATTTTATATATTTGTTGTAAAATTGTAATTATAATAAATGTTGCAATAAATAAATTTTAAAAAAAAAAAAAAAAAAAAAAAAAAAATATTAAGATTTGTAAGTATTAAAATTTTGCATGCAAATATTAAAAATAGGTAAAAATGACTCACGTGATGTTTTTTTATGTGAAAACGGTACTAAAATCACAGATTATGTAAACAACAATACTTATTCTATTGTATATATGTGTAATAAACATTTTTATCACCTCATTTTTTTATCATTTCATATAAAAATATTTAATAAAAATTAAAAATGTCGAGCGCGGACGAGCCGCCAGTAGTAAATTTGCGCAGGTAAATATTTTTGTCAACTACGCGACTGACAGCTGATTCCTGTTATGTATTTCTATAGACAACTTGATAGGGATGTACAGCTTGACCTACTATCGACCTTTTACTTTTAGGTTTAGGGATGTAACTAAAACAATAACGGAGTTAGAACCATTTCTATGGAAACACATGCGCTGACGTATAAACACACTTATTGTACTTGACTGCTGTCCTATTTCTAACGCTTATATCTGCTTCCATTGCGGAGGGGTTAAACCATCATTGTCCATTAAATATTTGTTTGTTGGGAAATAAGGAAATAGTAAAGGATATAAAAAATAACAAAATAAACCTATGTACAAACTTTATTTATTACATTTTATTAGATTACACAAATTAGGATTTTTTAAATCATAAAACATATGTTTTATCATTACTGTATACAATAGTTATAAACCCATTAATAACATTAATACTGGCTCAGAATACGAATCTAAACTTCATCCCACGAGACGAGGGATGTAGAAAACAATTGGCGTTAATTCTAATCTGGGTTTATAAGCGACCATCTATAATTTTACTAGAAAGCAAAATAAAAACATGTTTTATAAAAGTTTATTGTAAAATGCTTATACACTGGCAGCCTTACTAATAAAAAAAACACTTAAAGACCGTTTAACGGTGTTTCTATTCGGTGACAACGGTGATCCTGCAACGTTACCAATAACATTATGAAATTTTTATGTTGCCTGCATTGATCTTTAGTACATTTGCGTAAGCGCGGCGGCCATTGTTTTTTGGTTCATTTGTGGAAAAATTTCTGTTATAACATGTGATATTTTACGCGCAGTTCATTTAATTTTTTTGAACATGATTTCCATTGTAATTACCAATTCACCATTATATTAGTATAATTGAACGTAATTACTATTATTTGCATTATTTTTGTCAGTTTTAGTGCCAAATTAATGTCATGTTGTTATTTTGATTTTATAAACAAAAAATATAGGTTATTTAGGATAAAGCGATGTTATTTAATAACATAAATGACTTGTGTGTGTGTAAATAAATACCAAATTCGAGCTATCAATGATTAAATTATGCAAAAATTTATCTTTAATGTCAGATTTTATCAGTTACCCTTGTGGAATAATTATTATAAATTTTTAATTGTAATGAGAAAAAAGTGAAATGACAGTTTGCTTCCAAATTCACTAAATAAAAGGACTATGTTTTTTAAATTTAGTGTTTTTTCACACTTCTCTACATTTTGATTAAAAATGTTTTTGGTAGGCTTTTTTTCAATTTTTTCCCGCGATTGAGGCTTAAAATATGGCAAATTTTAAATACAAAAGTATATTAGATACAAAAACCTAAAATGTAATTTTATCTAGTTTCTATAAAGGTATTTGTTTTTACAACACCTTCAAAAATAAGAAATATGCAAGACACATAAAATACATTTGAAAAATTCCAAAAATTCATTCAGAAATTATTAATAAAACGAGCATATACAACAGATAAACCACCCCCTCTGGATGTGTAAGCAATATATAATCTTTCCATAACAATTTTTGGTCATTTTTTAATTAATAAAGTTTTAAGACTAAAATAAATCTTGTTTGGTCATAAAATAAAGTTTTTAACATATAATAAAAATTAATAAATTTTATCAGTTTAAAAATGTATTATTTTTTGGAATTTTAAGTATGTAGTATCTATTATAAATTTTAATTGGTTTTTTGACTGCCGAGGGATAGAAGGATAAGACTCTCCACTAGCCATCTGACGGTCGCGAATTCAAATCCTGGCGTGCGCAAGTAAATTTTATTTGGTTTATTTGTTTTATTTTACAATATTTAATTAATTTTTGTTATTTCACAATAAATCCAAAATATATAGAGTGCAAGATGCTCTCAGTATCGCCCTGTTGTAAGACCACCTTTCAGAATTGAAATATTGGTTGAAATGGCTTTAGCCGTGTTTGGTGACCAGATTTGAATAGCCAGGTACTTCCCCGCCTTTCTGTTCCCCAACTCCTTCCCCTTCCTTGAGCCTCACAACATACTTCAGTTGGGGGTGCCATAGTCTCATTGGCTCCAGACGGTTGGAAGCAGTTGAAACTCTTGTGTGGTATTTATATTAAAAAAAATAAAAGTTTTGAGTCAGTCCTCTAAATATACGTATCACAATAACATAGTCCTACCTTACCTAGTCGAGACATTTTAGTTTTAGTTTTTTTTATTTTTGTACAATTTGTACGATAGAAACAATGCTACATAACAGTTGAAGTTGACAAACATAAATCAAGTAAATTAATTTTAATTAATAAATTAAATATTAATTAAAATTAATGAATTTTTAATTTTGTAAAGTAAATTCAATGAAGATAATAAAGCCAGTGACATAATTACAGGCTTTGGGCCTGAGGCAAGTTTTTCAACTGGGTCCTAAATCATTAAAGGAGACGGGCCATGAACCACTGTTAGCAGGAAACAGCGAGCACCAAAGTGTCGCTAATATTGTTCACCTATACTACTGCAAATCGCATCTATATAAAGCAGCGCACGCCTTTCTTCCTACCCATACAAAAGTATAACTTTGGCTTCGCTGCTTTCATAGTCCATGCAGTTTGGTAGTAACTGTGATGGTCGGCGAGCTACCATGCCATATCTCACTTTGTTTTCTATTATCTACTATCACCGATGCGAATTAACTGCATTATCCGAATTTGTTATTAATGTTTTGCTATGCTGCAAATGAAGAATTTCAGTTATAATAAACAAAAGTATACTAAATGAGTGCAAAAGAAAGTCAAATGTTCATGTTTTCACATAATTTAAACACTTGAATGGTCTGGCGGACTGGGCAGATGCTCCTATTGCTCAGGCTGGCTTCTCTCTGTTTTAAAGTGAGAGGAGATAATATAAAATATGAAAAAACTCAGTAATTTCATAATCACTTTCACAATTTCAGCAATAAATAATTATAAAAATGCCGAACAGATTTTAAATAGCACGGTTATTTATATAATAATATTTTATTATTAATATTAATTGATGTGAAATTACCTGATTACTAATAAATGCTTTTTTTAAATGCAAGCATTTGAGAAATTAAATAGTTATTAGGGGGCATAAATTAATTACGTGAGCTCAAAAGGAGGGAGGGGCGGTGGTCCGGCAAAATCTCACGTTACTTGAAAAGAATATACGAAGTGGCCCAAATTTATCTCACCAAGGAGGGGGGACGTCTAGATTGGAAGAAAAACTGCTCACGTAATTAATGTATGCACCCTTATGTAAGTAGGTGGGTATCTTAAATACTAAAAAAGTTAAAAAATATATTCAAAAATATATCATTTATTTCTATTTCACTCTCCCATTTATTTATATATATTATGTAATACAATGCAACCCAAAAGTTTGATTTATGAAAGAAGAAAACAAAAATAACAGAATAATCAATTGCAACAGTTGGGTTCCAATTGTATAATCTTTGGATAAACATAACAAGGGCTTCTTGTCAATTTAAATTTTAAGTAAGCCTCTCAAAATAACAACACAAAAAACACTTAAATATATTATAAATTCATTACAACTATGGATATGCATTCTCACATTTGCACCTCGTCGTAAAAATATATTAGTCTAATATTTAATTTTTTTATCCATATTACATTACCAGGAGTACAAAAAGTTTACAGTCAAATGAAATATAAAACTATCAATCGTTCATTCTGTTGTCGCTATTTTTTAGTAAATTGACATTCACTTTGACAAACACGAAATTCCATATTCCATAGAAATTATTGACAAAAAAGCACAATATGATTTGTCTTCACAACACCAAAAAATAAATCAAATTAATCTATACAGGGCATAAAATAAATAGCGCAAGAAGTGCCTTGTGGGTGTCATTCGTGATCCAATTATAGAGGCCCAATGTGGGACTATAATTCCATACAAAACAGTGCTTTCAAATTTCAATTAGGATGGAGATCTACAATTTCAGGTGAGTGTAAGTGAGACGGAAGGCTGGGGGTTAAATGGAACATTTTATTCCATTCAAATTTGTGTGGAAGGCACTTTTATTGTTATATTCTTTATTCCATGGTGGTGGGCGTTTTCGAAATACCACGTTTTAGGTTGGTACTGTTAAACTCTCAACTTGGAAGTTTTTAAGAAAGAAAATGACAAAGAAGTAAAGTAAAAAAAAATTATCACTGACTGCAGTAATTGTTGTCATGATTTTTTAGCAATCTAATTCAATATTGTCCGAGATATTAATCTATTTAAAATATTATGCGATCATGCCCACCATTATGAACAGGGTTTAAGAGGAACATTTGCATCGCCCGTTTCATACAAATCTTAATTTTGGATTTGGGATCAAAGTACCCAACAAAACTGAAAAATTATTTTTGTAATCAAAAGGTATATCAAATATTTAGTAAAAGATTTTTAAAGATTTTAATATTTCATGATTTTAGAGGCAACTTTGGCAATTATTTGAGAGTAAATGAAAACATTAAAAAAATATTTTTTTTACATTTACATATTACAAAAAAATTGATGAAATATAAAATAAAAAGTTGTAAAAAATGCGTATTTTGGGTAGTAACTTTAATATATAAATGACAATTTTTTGTTCCAACGTGAATAGGCAATTTGTAATTTGAAATTACACACATTAAAATGATGTCTACTATTAATTTTTACTTTTTATTTTATATTTCATTATACTTTTATAATAAATATTGTAGTAGTAAAATAATTTTTTTTATGTTTTTCATTTACTCACAAATAATTATATAATTATCATGATCTTTAATGGCCTATATCTTATAATTTAAAGCAAAAATAAATAAAGTAGCTCACATCCATACTAGATATTTGATATACCTTTTGATTACAAAAATAATTTTTGAGTTTGGTTCGGTATTTTGATCTCAAATCTAAAATTAAGATTTGTATGAAACGGGCCACACGAACGTTCACTTAAGACAAGCTTGCAGCTGATCACCAGAGAATTGATGCTTTATTCAGAGAATGCTTACTAGAGAATAATATGTCTATAATGTATTTCTGGTAATTATGATTCGAGTAAGTTAAGGGCGCTTATCTCCTGACAATTTCCTCCATCAGACCAAGTTCTCTTTCTCCTCCTTGTCGGCGGTGATGGCTTTGGATGCCTCCTCCATCTCTAGCTGCTTGAAGCGGGCGTAGATGGCGCTCCCACCCAGCACCAACGTGTTTGACATCCACCAGAGGAAGGGCTTGTGCTCGTTGTACCAGTGCGTGGCCAGAACGGTCTGTGCACACGCTTTGGCCGTGCCCGATATGTTGTGCGTCAATGGAGATGTTACCTGCAAAACGGAAAGTAAGAACATATAAACATTAAATACATAGTATACCATCTGTTGTGAGGCATGGTGCCTAATGCTAAATGTTGAACTAAGTTAGCAGTCTTTCAGTGTGAATGTCCATGAAAAATCTTTGGACCTACGCTAGAAAACGGATCTAACAGGATAAAGACAAATCATAAATTCAAACATTTTATGGAGCACGAGACCATTGTAAGATTCTGTAGGTCCCAAAACGGTCTGGACGTGCAGAAAGAATGACTGATAACAGACGAGCTATTCTATATCTTTTGTGGGAACGAGATAGTTCTCGGCCGAGATTTGCTGTCAGATTTGTGTGATTTTATATTGCTGTTATTTATTCATTTAAAAGCATTAGAAAATCACACAAAGCTGACAAGAGATCTCGCGTGATATCCTTTTTGATCGAAATCTCTTGTCAGTCGTGATTTATAGACGTGATATTTTATTTTTTTCCTTTCTTACAAAAAGACTTTTAAAAAATACTCGATTATCTCCAAGGCCAAGATATGTTCTACTCGCAGAATTTAATTGAAGCATCTATAATATTTCCAAACAATCAAATTTTCAAACCAAAAACACATGATTTTGTATGATTTTGCATTATTTCGCATGGATTCATCTTAAACTGATTCACTCAGAAATTCCAATCGTTTGAGTGAATAACAAGCCTACAGGAAGAATGAGTGTTGGGAGATCCAAACTTGGGTAGCTTGTGACTGTGTGAAAGTGAACAACACACACTTAGGTACAAAAACTGGAGAGAGACAGCAAGAGACGAGGAAAGAGTTGAGCCATCCAATTATGATTAAGAAACAGGATAATTTTTTTAGAAATGAACTGAAACCGAGACAGCTAAGTTTCAGTTCATTTCTAAAAAAATTATCCTCAAATACAGCTCAGTTTCAGTTCATGTTTCTAATTTATTATGTATGTCGCCACATTTGGACGGATGTTATGTTAAATTTAAATAATGCGTGAGCAGCAATTAAAAATAAAACATGCAAATAAATAGTTGAATGGAAAGAAAAACCAGTTTACTATCAGGTGGCGTTGATAAATATACATTTACGCAGGTGACTTTATGTGTAAGACTTTTGTGTAAGTAGGTATTGTTTAATCAAGCTAATAAAACATTTCTCAATCTAGCATTAAATGGATTTTAATTTAAATTCATAATTACATTTAAGCTAGAACACACTTTTTATCAAAAGTTACTACTCAGCTATGCTTGAGTTTTAATACTGCTTTTTCTTATTGACCGTTTCTTTTTTTTTTACATTAGCTCCACGCTGAAGGCCCCAAGGAAAATAATTTCCCTGAGAGCCTGTGTCATCTTTGCGGATGAGGATGAGGATGTGGAGGTTTTTTTAAGGAAAGGAAGTAGAGGACAAAAATTTAATAACAGCTCGATACTCAATTTTTTCCATTTTCACAAAAACACACATATCGACTCTCTCAAACGACTGTCAACTAAAAACTGCCCGTTCAAAATGGCGAAACTTTGGTAAGTAACTGTTAACATTCACTACATTCACTAGCTTTTATTGACGAGTGCTGCCATCTTCATGCTCAGGTCGGAAACTTTTCAGACCACCCTCGTACTTGAATAAACCAATCGGTATTATATTTTTACAAACAAATGACATCAGAAATACAACAATTTGTGAATATATATTTATTTGTTATATGAAAAAAAACGAAACGCGAAACTTTTTCAATAATAATCGACAAAACTTAGGAATATTTAAATTTTTCTCAAATCATTTATTTCTTACTAATAATCAGCCATTTTGATTAATGTACTTAATAATAATTAAGATAAATTATAATTAATAATAAAATAAAGTTGCATAAACATCAATCAAAACAGCTTTGAAACATGTCAATATTACACTTTTTGACTCATTTGGTCGATATATCTCAAAACTGGCGACACCTACCTCAGTGCCCCACGGAAGGTCCAAGCAGCGAGTGAGATGACTAAAAAGCACGGCGACGGATTCTCACTAATTAGAATGAGAGAGCAATAATTCTAACACGCATGCGTAAATTTAATGCAGACTATCTTTCCAGGGTTCTAGCTAACTAGTTCACGAAAGCAAAAAGAATATAACGGTCGACCCTGCAAGGGTTCGGCTCTTCTAGGTTAACATCGAACCCCTGCTACTTTTCATAGAAAAGTCACAACAGCTTACGAGTTAAACAATAAAAATATCTATTTATGTACATACCTTAATTTGTAACGACGTCACATATCCTATTGCAAATCCGCAAACTCCACTGCCAAGCATCTGCAGCCAAAACACCGAGTCGGTGAGATGCTTAAAGTTGACGATGGTACTGAGTTCCCCGCTGAAGATGATCAGCGGAAGGAAGAGAAGGATGGAGTAGGCATTGTTGTAGTAGGACAAGAGCCAGATCTCCTGGTTTACGTGCGGCAGGACTTGCTTCGTGTATATGGAGTACAAGGATAGTGTAAGTGACCCCAAAACTCCGAAGATTGTCCCATATAACGATAACGTTCCTGTACAAAAAATAACACGTTACAAAGATATTTAAAATTACCTAATTCAAGATTTCAGGACAAGACAAAACTTATAAATATGATTATGTTTAGTAACAGAATAACAAAAAACAGTTTGTTTTTTGTTATTCTGAGTTTCATTGTTTTTTTTTTTTACATGAGCTCCACACAGGAGGCCCTGAGGAAAATAATTTCCCTCAGGGCCTATGTCATCTTTGGGGATGCTGTGTGGAGGTTTTTTTTTATGAAATGAAGGAGAGGAGAGTTCTGAGAAGGAAAAGGGTTTAAGGGGTGGGTAGGAATCTGGGGTTTAGTGTGTCCTGGTCATCCGCCTCTAAGACCTAGACAAACCTCACCCCATGAACCCGGGCACCCCTGCTAAATCACCAAACGTACCGAACCACTTGGGGTGACCTATGGCAGAGGTGTTGGTTATCCAGTAAAGGTTCCCGGGGCAGCGGTACCCATTCCCGCCTCCCAAATTGAAAATGATTGTATTTGAGAGCAAGAAATATAGTGTTGTTTGATAATTTTCATTAAGGTGATGCACTACATAGTGTAATATTTGGAATCGTGCCGCTAACAATAATACTCCATATGTAAATGGGGATAAGGTTTAAAATCCCGCTCAACACCAGCCGCCTATTTTGATTTATGAAAAAAAAACCACTGTCAAGTTTTTTTTTTCAAAATATTTAAATGTTTTACAATAATTCTCCAAGGAACTTAAATTGCCACATTACAATAAAACCATAACACGAAAGGGGAGGGAGATTTTAACTTTAAAGCAGTTTTTATAGGCCTGATTCTTTTTTTTTGGGCTAGTAAAAAGACTTACCAAAAAAAATATTATAATATAAAAATATTAAAGCATCTAAAATATTTTTAAGCAATCAAATTTTCAAACTGAAATTTGCCTCAGTTTGTAGTGCATCGCCTAAATTCCTATTCATTTAATTGAAAAACTATTTTACGGCATCTTTAAACAGCAAATATACTAATTTGATTTGACCAAACATTGTTAATTTGGACTTTCGAAATAAGCCACTAAATTTTAAAAATTTCTAAAATAAAAATGTGCTTAATTCGGAATCACCTCACTTTAACCGCTATTTTTTCATAAGGTGAAAATATTTTCGGTTTGCAATAAAATTCTAATAAGTGGAATATTTCGAAATGAATCCAAAAACAAAAAAATTTAAATTTTATAATTCGAAATAAACATATAATTTTTGAAATATAAAATTTTGAATGCAAACATAAAAAAGTTTTAAAAATAGCACACCTTACCTTACCATCTCTAACTAAAATTATTGGTAACGAAAAAGAATAAAAACGCACTCAAATTTTATTAAGCAAATGTATCATAAACATTACCGTTAACCCACTTTTTGACGTTTCATGTAAAAATAATTAGTAAAAAATTCCCAAAATTTCACAATTTTATTTCAAATTAAACTCGGAAATTTTAGTTTCATAAAGGATTATGATTTAATTATTTTGTGGTTAACTTTTAGATTTTAATATACAAGGTGTCCGGAAACTCGTAGTACAAGCGGGAAACTGGAGAATCCACATCACATTTGGAGTCGATTTTGTGGTTTAACTTTTTTTGATTTGAGCTTTCGTTTTCGAGTAAATCGGATCCGAAGTTTGAATTTTTTAGGTTAAATTTGAAAAATTTTTTCACTAGGGGGTTGATTTCAGCTGTGTAATGTCTTATAAAATGCAACGAATTCATTTAAAATAATATATAGTATCTATATTTGCGGCACGTTCCAGAGTGGAAGATACTTTCAGTATCGCCCTGGTGTAAGACCACCATTCAGAATTGAAACGTTGCTTGAAATGGCATTAGCCGTGTTTGGTGACCAGATCTGAATAGCCAGGTACTTCCCAACCTTCCTCTTCCCTATCTCCTTCCCCTTCCCACTACCTTGAGCCTCACAACATCCCCCAATTGGGGATGCCGTAGTCTCACTGGCTTCAGAAGGGAGCAGTTGGGACTCTTGTGCGGTATTCATATAAAAAAAATATTAAAAAAATAAAAAAGTAATAACCATCAATAATTTCAAACAGTTTACTCGGAAATCAATTGGTAAATAAATTAAAGCAATTTGATTTTCATTACAGTAATATGAATAGAACATATGTAAGAGGCCTTCAGTTAGTTTGACAATGCCTTGGGAATGCAATACAGCTGTCACGCGTAATAATAATTACACCGCAGAACTTGTTTACATAACCTATTTTTTAATATAATATCATAAATGAAATAATAACATGTTTTAATATTAAAAAAAAAACATTATTAAAATGGAGTTCTGCAAATTAAATTTGAAAACAATGAATAAATGAAAAGAACGGGAGGAATGCAGATCCCGCCAATGTCTGGAAATTAAATAAAAAGGCACTTTATAGATGAGAAAAGTGTGGAAAAGCTGAATAAAACAAAAATTAAGGCTCGCTCGGCAAAATTGAGGGAGATACAACCGTTCAAAGTATTTAAAATTTCACACAGATATTGACAGTCCGCCCGCCATTTTGACATAACCTAATACGCTAAACATGGTTTGTGATACAAAAAAAGTGCCCCTTTATAACGCCTACTCACGTCAAGGCAAGAAAAACATCCCAGTTTTCAAGTGGTTTAGCGGCTACGCTAGGTTTGAGTAACATGGTTTGTGATTCTGGCGTACTATTAATTCTGTATTAGGTCTGGGATCCAACATAAGCAATGAAAAAATGGCGAACGGATTGTCAATATCAACTCGCAAAGTGAAATTTTAAATACTTTGAACGGTTGTATCTCCCTCAATTTTGCCGAGCGCGCCTTAATTTTTGTTTTATTCAGTTTTTCCACACTTTTCTCATCTAGAAAGTGCCTTTTTATTTAATTTCCAGACATTGGCGGGATCTGCATTTCACCCAAAAGAACATTTGAAAACAATGAATGAATGAAAAGAGCATTTGAAAACAATGAATAAATGAAAAGAGCATTTAAAAACAATGAATGAATGAAAAGAGCATTTGAAAACAATGAATAAATGAAAAGAGCATTTGAAAACAATGAATAAATGAAAAGAACATTTGAATTCTCTCACCAATAAGTTGTTCTTGATCGATTCCGAGCCAAAAGCCTGACACGATCAAGGCGCAGCTGGCGACACACTTCATGGATGTCTTTTGGCCGAGGAGCATGTAGCCAAAGACAACATTGAACACTGTGGTCAGCGACCGGCTGACAGTGTAAAACGCAACCCCCACGTACTGCAGGCAGATGTTACTGGATGCAATCATGAGGGTAAACATGATGGACAACGGAAGAACCTGGAAAAAATTATTAGATTGTAAAGAATTCATTCGCAACGTCAAAGACAAGTCAAATCTGGCTTCTTTTTGTAACGTGTGATATATCTAATCTATTGACAAACGTTGCGCAATGGGACAAAGGATTTGGTTTATTTTAAATCTGTCCTTTCTTTGGTCTGTAGATGTTGTCAAAAAGGAAAGATAATCAATCACTTAAAATCAGAACTTTTAAAACTAAAAATGACAGAATGATGGGAAGATCAAAATCTGGTTACTTAACACAACTGAAGTCATCGCAAGTCGAGCGCAATATATAAAATATGAAAATTATCCTTCTCAATGAGAAAAAAAAATAACATATTATCCATTAATACTTTCCAATTTGGAAAGTGGGTATAGGTATCGCCGCCCCGGGAACCATTTATTGAATAACCAACAACCCTGTCATAAGTCACCCCAAGTGGTTCACTACATTTGGTGACTTAGCAGGGGTGAAAGGGTTTGTGGGGTGAGGTTTGTCTAGGTCTAGGCAGCCAACGTGTTTGCCTACCTACTGTGTGGCAGGCTGGATAAGAAGAAATTGGTTGAGGGAGACCTAATCTAGACCTCTCCAGCCAGATTCTCTTGAGTCATTGCTTTGCACCGCATATGTCCGTCACTGCTAGAAACATTGACCCCCAGATTCCTACCCACCCCTCATACTTTTTTCCTTTCCAGAACTTCTTCTCCTTCCTTTCCCTAAAAAGACACCCTGCACAGCATACTTAAAGACAAAATAGACTCCAAGGATTTTTTTTCCTCAGGGCCTCCCGTGTGGAGGTAATTAAAAAAAATATTTATGTTTTACCACAAAAAAATTGTACCTTTAAAAAAAACGAAAACAGTATATGTACTTATTCTGTAAATATAATACATACTTTCAGGCCCGCCGTTAGCCACCTACTTGCAAAACCGATTATGACGCCCCCCACTCGGTGTTGCCAAATCCATTTTTAAACTAAAACTAGTTGTCACGTTTTGGATAGAGCTAAAATGAGAACCCATTTTTTTTAGGCTGATATCCTCAATTTAAAGCAAAGTCTAGCACAAAAAGAGCTGAGTTGGCAACACTACCCACACTTCCATCCGTACTTACCACATAAACGATTTTCCTGCAATATTTATAATAATCGCTGATGATGCATTTATGACATTAACTATTGGAAATGGTATTAATTATAGAATAGAGAAACTAGTTAAAATTGCTTGAATATCTCGTACATAACAACGGTGAACAATCAATTTTTGTTAGCAATCAGCCTAGCATGGTGGTCGAAAAATCCACAAATGATAGAAGCATAATACGCAATGAATAAAGAAAAATTAAAAAAAAAAAAGTCTTATCCGCAATGCGTGATGTCAAAGGGAACGGGAATTCCCCTGTACATGGAACTGATGCTCTCTCATTCTACATGGCAACACGGAGAAGTACCGTCGAGTATTTTGTTAAGGTGGTTCGAATCATTAAAATAATAATTGGGAGATAGAGCTTGTAATAAATGTAATGACATTATAAATACTGTGCTGGTTAATGAGTGTGAGAGCACTGTATATGCTGCCCCCTAAATTTGCCACATATGTGCGGTGCATGCACTGCATGCCCGCTTACGGAGGGCCTGAATGCTTATGCCGCATCAAAACCACTTATTTACTATTTTTTATGGTTAAGTAAATGTAATGACATTATAAATGCTGTGCTGGTTAATGAGAATGAGTATGAGAGCACTGTATTTGCTGCCCCCTAAACTTGCCACATATGTGCGGTGCATGCACTGCATGCCCGCTTACGGTGGGCCTGAATGCTTATGCCGCATCAAAACCACTTATTTACTATTTTTTATGGTTAAGTAAATGTAATGACAAAGTTTCATGTAAAAATAATTTGTTGCAACGTTTTGTGCTCCAGTAAATTGCAAATAGTCTTGAATTATGCTGAATTGCAGTGGAAGCGATAAAAGCATTAATTTAATCCTACATTAACATAAGCAACTTTACATTGTCGCCGATCTGGCAAAAGTCACCAAACCACAACACATATTTGTGACATACTGCAAATATGAATATTAAAATATATACTTAAGAAAAACTTTAAAATACAGTTTTAAAGTTAATGTAACAGAAATTTCAAAGTTTTAGCTATCCGCATAATAATACAAAAAAAAAATTTAACCTTTTCCACGCGATCGTAACAACAGTTGATACGGCAAAAGCCATGCCTCACACGCGCCCGTATCAGCCCTTGTTATGCTAACTTCGACTGCCGATATAACAGCGCTACTATGTCACAGTATTTTTTCCCGCTCGCTAGGATATTCGTGTAACTATCACGATGCTGACATATTCAGGCATATTTCGAAAGTAAAAAATTTTTTCGTAAAAAACATCTATAATCAAGTGAATGTGTCCTCGTGCCTCGTGGTACTTGAAATATGACATATACATACCGCTTATGGGTATTGAAAAAACGGAGTAAATCAACGCGGGTAAAAAGTTAAAGCATTCAGATAAAATTATTTGTCTAACTTCAAATTTAGATATCTTCATTTGCAAAAACGGTGAAGATATGCTTTAGGTAGAAACGAAAATTTTATAATCCATTTGCCTTGGTGTTCAGATAAGAATTTACTGATTTTCATAACACGATTTTCAACAATGACACATTAGTTTATTGTCCACAACATAAAAACGGAATTGCTGTCAAAGCATTATTTTTCTTATTCCTCAACATTTCAACAACAGAATTTACATTTATATATAACTAGAGAATACCTGGCATGCGTTGCGAAGTCACTTAAATAAGGAAAGTGAACTAACTAACCATCACGCCGTTTCTCCGCAGGGGTAGGCAGAGAGGACGGACCGCCAAACAACTCGGTCTTGGCACACACTCTTTGCCTCACTCACATTCATACATCGTCTCATACATTCTCTTCTATTATTCTGACTTTTGACATGGCCAGACTCAAGTATCTGATTCACTTGATCGTGCCATGTCTTCCTCGGGTGTCCCCGACTTCTTCTACCATTCACATTCGCGTCGTATATTCTTCTTACACTACTTTCATCGTTCATTCGTTCTGAACCATCTGAGGGTCCCTTTCTTAATCTTACTCATTATGCTTACATCAGCCTTACATTCTTTACGGATATCCACATTTCTCGCACGATCATACATTGTTTTACCACACATACGTATCAGGGATCTCATTTCAACAGCATCAGTTTACTTTCATCCTTCCTCTGCCAGTTCCATGCCTCACTGCCATCCATCAGGGTAGGTACCAGGACTCCATTGTGGACAAGCTTCGCTACTTTGTAACAGTTAAACAATGTATAGTAACATGTTACCCCATTTAATTCGAATGATGACTCCTATTTGAATCTTAGCACACGGTTCTTACTTGCGTTGTTCACACTGGAGATAGTGGCGACACCTAGCGGGGAACGGAAGAGCGGCCACTCAACGGATTTTACGGGTGGAAGAGACAGGATTTTCGGTTTCTCCGGTTGACATCGTGGAGGCGTTAGTCTTACTTTACCAGATACTGGTTACTTTTAGGTGTAAAGACTAGGAGTTAATATAAAATGGTCATGTTCATCTGACGGACCTGGCGCCCGACTTTCCCGAGGTTATTCTCATGATTAAGGTTAGTGCTCGTGTTTTAACACAAATGTCACATGTCACAGATTATTTCTCACAGATAATTATTTCGTTAGTTTCATCATCCAAGAGTTTTCTCTTCAAGGAACCTTGGACCACGACCTGAGTAATATTTAATTGATTATTATAAGAGTCTCTAATTTATTAAACTGCATAGTTCATGTAATTAATCCAATAAATTGATAATTTGATGATGATTGATTGGTTTCATTTCTGCTATAAATTTACAAATAGAAATTGCTAAAACCATCAAGTTACAACTTTTGACAGTTTTTTATTAGCGCCAACGACATTCAGTCCACCATTAATGGAGTTACCGGCATTCACCCTTCTTTCAATATCTCTATCAGCCTTCCCATCTCCCGTAAACATACTACCCAGATACACAAACTCATCCACCTGTTCCAAGTATTCATCATTCACAACTATGTTGCATACTGTTTTCGTACTCTCTCTTTCAAATACCATGACTTTAGACTTACTTACAATCATCATTTAACTCATTCTTCATACATACTTCGTTCATCCTAGATACGAGAGACTGTTTATTTATTTATTTATTTATTTCTATATATTACAGTATTTACCTATTTATTATAATTTTTACATAATATATTTTGAAAACATTTTTACATAATATATTTTGTAAGGTAGGTTTGAGAAGGTGAAACTGTGGATGCAGTGGCGGCGTAGGGTAGATTGGCACCTGGGGCGGTTTTTTATTGAGCACCCCCTACTTAAAATAGAACACCAAATACTAAACATGCTAACGAGACTTAATTTTACTAATTTATTCGATCACATTGTCCTAATTTATTACCTGTATCTTTCAGTTGATAAAATCGAAAGATTGGTTAGTCGCGCTTGGCTCATTGTGGACCTAAAGTACGATTTTAATAATTTTAACTTTGAAAAGCTTCTTTCACACGCAGCCACCAAAACACATATTGTTAAAAAAAATCTCAAGCCTCGATTACATTGAGCGAGTTTACAAGCTACTAGCCGGCGTATTCACTATCTGCTAGTGAACTCGCTCAGTGTAATCACATTATTAGCTATCTAGCAGATTTTTACTTTCCATTTGGAACCATTCCACTTCTTCTGGTGATGTTACCGATGTTTTAGGCTGAATAACACTAAATGTAACCAGCATAAAATCCGTTGCCCTGTAACGATGGTTTAATTCTTCATTAAATCTATCGTGACATTCTAACATTGCTTTCTGCCGCTTCTCTGGTAATGTAAGTTCAGCATCTCGGGCCATTTCAGCAGGCATACGTTTTATCCTCCTTTCTCTTTTTCCTTCAATCAAAATGTCTTCCTCACATTTTTTTATTGTGTAGCAAACAGCCTTTTCCATTATTTGGTTACGTTGAATTTGAAGAAAATTTTTAACAGCTTTAATTCTAGAATTTGAAATTAAAACACTTTTGTACTTTCTTCCACTAATTTATATTTCACCAGGACCGGTTTCATCCTATTACGGACATTTTCAGACTGGTAGTTGAATTTCAACTACCAGTCTGAAAATGTCTGGTAGTCAAAATTCAACTACCAGTCTGAAAATGTCCGTAATAGGATGAAACCGGTCCTGGTGAAATATAAATTAGTGGAAGAAAGTACAAAAGTGTTTTAATTTCAAATTCTAATACAATGGAATTCCACCACGAATTATCAGTGCAAAAACTAGACTCAGCTTTAATTTTTATTACACACTTTTCCAATGTTAGTCCATATTCTTATATACACTTTTTTGGCTGATTAGCTTCTTCTAGGACTTCAAACCAAAAGGAAAGATAGCATAGAAAACTGAAGTCACACAAAGCTGGTGTGAGTATTGATGCTGCTTCTCTTGCATCGACGTTTTCTTTGCTGTGTTGGGATTACACATCTCTTCGAGTGTTGATAAAACCATCTCAAAATTATTCTCCAGTGATTTAAAAGCGTCGTGATGAGCACTCCATATTATCTTTGATAATCGTTTAAAGGATACGCCTATATTTTTCATTAGTATTTCACACCGCGCTCGATATTAGGTACGCGCGGTATAAGATCAGACAATTTGGGAGGCGGGAATGGGTACCGCCGCCCTGGGAACCTTTATTGGATAACCGAAACCTCTGCCATAGGTCACCCCAAGTGGTTCGCTACTTTTTGTGATTTAGCAGGGGTGCCAGGTTTGATGGGGTGAGGTTTGACTAGGACTTGGAGGCGGTTGACCAGGACACACTGAACCCCAAATTCCTACCTACCCCTTAACCCCTTTCCTTCCCAGAACTCTCCTATCCTCCTTTTCCTTAAAAAAACCCTCCACACAGCATCCCCAAAGATGACATATGCCCTGAGGGAAATTATTTTCCTCGGGGACTATGTAATCTTAGGGAATGAATGCAACATGAATTCATTCTTTAGGGAATTAGAAATTCATTCGAAAAAAAAATGAAAAAAGAGTTGCGATGCTTTTCAAAATATGTACTAGTATCTATGCAGGAAGCTAGGTACAAGAGTATGTAGGTAGTGATTTATTGATATGTCTTTATAGAGGAAGATTTTGTGCATTCTTTGGCTGTCCGAGTGAGTTGTCGTTGTCACCCCTCGGTGCTTGGTACCCGGGGCGGACCGCCCCCTCCGCCCCCCCCTTACGCCGCCACTGTGTGGATGGGTAATTTTGTATGTTTCGTGAACACCTCACTAGGAGAACCTGTGCTGAGGTGTTTACATGTGTGTGATTAAGTGTGACAAGTATTTATGTGTTGTAGTAGAAAGTTTTTAATTTTTTTTTTAAACTTTAAGAGAGATAATATTAAGATATATATATATATATATATATATATATATATACATCCCGCTATCATTGCTGCGTCTTCTAATGGTCCACTTTCATTCAATCCTGCGTCCGACCGTCATTCTGCGTCCGGTATACGGACGCAGGATTGAACACATGTAATTTCAAGTTTTCCCCACTCCTCTACCCTCATACAGTCTAAAAACGAAAATAAGCCAGACGCGGTATTGGTACCTAAATCAACTGAAATATGCTATTTTAGTTCAGGGCTTTGTCACGCGAGCGGCGAGCCGCGGCGCTGCAGTAGACGAGCGTATATTTTTAGCAAAATATACGTTTCATTGACTAGCGTATCGCAACTCCTACATTTGGCAACATCGCTTTTTAATAGCGTTTCTTCTGATACAGATCAATTATAGTAAAATCATCGCACATTGCAATTAAGATAAGAAAAAACAAGATTTCATTCAAACTCAGCTTGTCATTATGTTATTATTGTACAGCAAATATTTTCGCAACTTTATTTTTTTATATGATCATTTTTAAACAAATATTGGTTATTTTCTTATCCACAATTATAAATTCCTACATTGCTTAATCGTGTGCCACGCCACTCTATTATTATTAAACAAGATAAAACCAATGCGCTTAACATATTAGTAACTTGAAAACTTACTACAAATAAAACAATTTTCTCTTCAATTTATGACTGATTTGAAATTAAAAAACATATCTGAGATACTTTGAGATTCACGGAGAATACAAGACTGATGAGTGTAATGAGATAAGAATAGGACTCTTAGATGGTTTGGGCATGTAAAGCCAATTATCTAAAGAAAGGTTGTAAGAAGAATATATGACGTGAACTTGAATGGTAGAAAAAGTCAGGGATGCCCGAGAAAGACATGGCATGATTAAGTAAACCGAATTCTTGAAAGACAGAAGAAAAGAGCGATGTATGGATGTGAATGAGGCAAGGAGTGTATGCACAAACCGAGTTGTTTGGCGGTCCTCTCTACGAACCCCTGCAAGGAAACAGCGGGATGGTTAGTTATAGTTATTGTGAGATACTGTTTATTTATTATTAAAGGCATGTTATTTTATGTGTTTACACAGTTTTATGCTTTCGATTTTCCTTTTAAGAGATTTAACATATATTTTCCTCCCAGGAGGCCCTGGGAGGAAAATAATTTCCCTCAGGATCTATGTCATCTTTGGGTATGCTGTGTGGTGGGTCGTTTTTAGGAGAAGAAGGAGTGGAAGTTCTGGGAAGGAAAATGGTATTGGAGGTGGGTAGGAATCTGGGGGTCAACGTGTCCAGGAGTAACAGTCAAGGAGGCTCTCTCAACCGATCTTTCCCGACTTGGCCTGCCATGCTGCTGGTAGGCAGACGCATCCGCTACCAAGACCCGGACAAATCTCACCCCATTTACCCGGGAACCCCTGCTAAGTCACCAAACGTAGCGAACTACTTGGGATGACCTATGGCAGAGGTGTTGGTTATCCTATAAATGGTTCCTGCGGCGGCTGTACCCACACCCTTCTCCCAAATTGAATTAATTTTAATATAATATTCGCAAAAGACGTAATATTTCTATCGATAATCGTGTTGCAGTAATAATTACCCAATCTGCCAAAGCTGCAAGTAATTTGAAAACTATGACTTTTCTTCTTACTCGCAAAACGTGTTGAAATTCATTGTTAGATTAACATTTAAAAATCAAGGCAAGTGATGCTGTATTCCGGATTATTTCTAATGATAGAAATAGTATTTTTACAAGTTCTCCTACTAAACTGAAAACGTTCAGGTGAACTTCATAGACTAATCGAGAAAAACTACTAAGAATTGGCTATTGGCGATTTTAACCAACTGATAAATATTAGTACATTTTTTAACGTGAAGTGTATAATCATAGAGAAAAGACCCGGTTCCATTTAATTTAGACGTGCAAGAAAACCCAAGGACAGGAAATAACGACCTCCGTGGTCGAGGGCAAAGCTCTCTATTAGCAATCCGGAGGTCTCGGATTCAAATCGCGGCGTGCGCTCATAAAATTTTATTTGATTAATACGTGTATTATTACAAAATTTATTAATTAAAAATAATTGTATTAGTAGCTATATTTGTGACTCCTTCTAGAGAAGATGATAATTTCAGTTTCGTCCTGGTGTAAGACCACCATTCAACAAATGGAGCCAGTGAGTCTATGGCATCCCCAATTGGGGTACCCATGTTGCGGGATTGAAGGTAGTGGGACGAGAAGGAGATGGGAATGAAGTAGGTGGGGAAGAACCTGGTTATATAAATCTGGTCACCAAACACGGCTAAAGCCATTTCAAGCAACGTTTCAATTCTGAATGGTGGCCTTACACCGGGGATTTCAATTCTATTTCCTTTTTTATTTTTTTTTTAAAGAAAGACAAACATTCCCGGGCTATGAATAACCCAACAATGTTTGAAAATCTCCTACTACCACCACACTAAGCAGAAAATGTTGCTTGTATCGTGATGGAGGACTTACCCAGCCGAGGAATCGAACAAGCGTCCCCCGGTTGGGACCCAAACGCGATGCCCTCTCAGTCACTGACCGTTCAATTCTGAATGGTGATCTTACGCCAGGGCGATTCTGAGAGTATCTTACACTTTGAAACGTGCCGCAAATATACCTCGAAAATATCGGTAACTTGTCATCGCTCCTGAGCACGACTGCAGACCGCTAACGAACAAATGAAAGTTCACAACGACTAACGGTTCCTAATTTATTTGACGTGAACTGTTATTTGTTCGTTAGCGGTCTGCAGTCGTGCTTTTTTACATTTTCGATAAAACCTATGTCGATCGACCATGCTAGGTACCCAGGTGCGGTTGATGTCCTCGATAAGTAGGTATCCGCTGTCGTTGAGAGATACTGTACTGCTGTCAAAAATGTCGATTAAAATCGTTATCTTTTTAATGGCATGAACGGTCCATTAGAGTAATCGGCAATACTCCAGAAGACAAAATTAATGAATGAATCTCTTGTTACTTAACGGGTCTCCTAATCCATTATCGAGTTCTAGGAACCACATTTCAAGTGTTTGGATGTGATGTATTTGTTTATAATATTTATATTACAAACAAATTTTTCATTATTAGGTCAAGTTCGTGAACCAGTACACTAAGTGTACACCGTACAATTCTTGATGGTACATCCGATACAATGTTGAAATAATAACTAACCTTTTTAATTATCATCTGATATCAATGTTTTTCAATGCTCTTTTGTTTAGAATTCATTCTTCAGAACTGGCATAAATAGACTGGCTACAATCAGACACTCAAAAGTTAGCACGTAAGGAGCCGCAACCGGGCTCAAATAGAAGAAGATGGAGAAATATGAAATTACGAGTGCTAGAGGAGCGCGCTTGTATTTAAAGCGACGAAGTCGATGCAAAAATTGTGAAAATATTTAATAAAACGCGACTCGTTTAAAATAGAGCAAAAATCTCGTGGGGGTTGTCTTAAACAGCATTTAAAAAAACACTGTGATTTTTTCATACATATAACTTGTAAAATAACTGAAACAAATGTGTTTATAATAATTTTTGGAGCATACTTTCCGATTCTTTTCCATGGAGGGAATTTTATATAATTTGTTTTTCGGCATGGGGAATGTCTAGATATTATCTTCAAGAAAAACATATATTTTTTAAAGAGCTTTAAAACTTAACGTGATTGAGGCAAGGAGTGTGTGCCAAGATCGAGTTCTTTGGCGGTCCTCTCTGCAAAGAACAGTGTCATTGTTAGATTAGTATTAGATTTAGTTATTAACTTATTATCCGAAGTCATATTATATTAATTGTTTAGACAGTTTTATGCTTTCGCTTTTCTATTTTCCCCTTTTCCTTTTAAAAGGATTTATTATACAATTTAGTTGTTAAAAACCTAAGCCCCTAAAACCCCTAAAATTGTTTCTCCCGTGAACGAAAATTCATCGTCAAGCATGATAAGAATTTTTTTTTTAAAGAAAGACAAACATTCCCGGGTTAACGAATAACCCGACAATATCTGAAAATCTCCCACTACCACCATAGTAAGCCGAAAATGTTGCTTGAGTCGCAATGGAGGACTTAGTCAACCGAGGAATCGAACACGAAGCGCCTGGGTGGGACCCAAACGCGATGCCCACTCAACCACTGACCGGTCTATAATTCAAAATAATAATATATATAATTAGTGACCGACCGAAGGTTCGGTTTCGGTTTCGGCAAGTTTCGGCAAGAGTACGGCTGGAGAATCAAAGGAACTCCATCAACCATTCTGTCCCGAACCGGCCTTCTATGCAGCTGGTGGGCAGACGCATCCGCTGCCAAGACCCAGACAAACCTCACCACATGAGCATAACATATTATAGGGCACATAATATTTCTACTGATAATCGTGTTGTAGTAATAATTAGCCACTTATATCTAGAGTGCATTCTTTAAAATTAACACGAAAAAACTGTTTTTGATGAGAAAACAATACAGGATTCCACTGCACTGATATAGTCATAATATGGTAATCACTGTCGTAATCAAAATGGAGAGAAGAGGAAGCATAGGAAGATCCCAGAAATATACATCTAGTTACTAAAAATAACAAATAAAACACTTCAAGCAACGTTTTAATTCGGAATGATAAGTCTCAAAAAAATCTCATACCAATTTAATAAATTTTACGTGGGCATTACCGCCGGGTTGCATAGAGTCCGCGACGTATGGGCCAGTCATCTTGGCGCCTTCATATTCTATAAATACCTATACAGTCGTCTAACCAAAAACTTGAACAAATAAGCGGCAACGTCGCAAGACCTCGGTTTGTCGTTAACATGAAAATGAATATATAATTGGACGCTATATTGTGGACCAAATTAACGAAAATATACGCAGGATGCACCACTGCATTGAATATGAAAGGAGTTTAGATTGGTGGAACAGTAAAGGGCGTTTTTATCGTTTTGTATATTTTTAAATTAATGTTTTTCAAAAATTTAAATACCTAACTACAATCAAACACTGAAAAGATAGTATATACTTTAGTTAGAACTATGTAAAATCAAGTCCTTCAGATAGACGCAGTAATGTCGATCTGATGAAAGGACGCAGAAATGATAGCGGGATGTATATATATATATATATATATATATATATATATACATCCCGCTATCATTGCTGCGTCTTCTAATGGTCCACTTTCATTCAATCCTGCGTCCGACCGTCATTCTGCGTCCGGTATACGGACGCAGGATTGAACACATGTAATTTCAAGTTTTCCCCACTCCTCTACCCTCATACAGTCCAAAAACGAAAATAAGCCAGACGCGGTATTGGTACCTAAATCAACTGAAATATGCTATTTTAGTTCAGTGCTTTGTCACCGAGCGGCGAGCCGCGGCGCTGCAGTAGACCATCGTATATTTTTTGCAAAATATACGTTTTTATTGGCTTTTATTGACTCGCGTATCGCAGCTCCTACATTTGGCAACATCGCTTTTTAACAGCGTGTCTTCTGTTCTCTGCGAAAACAAAGCAATCATACTAATATCGCACATTGCTAAAGATTACATTGAAATTCAGCTTCATCACCTATTCAAAATTGGCGCCAAGTATGATTCCAATAAGGATGGATCTTTGTCAAACGTGTGTAATTAATATTTCAATTTCACCAAGACAATGTTGCAACAATATCGTCGTTGTTTACGCATTAAATAATAGTTTTCTGCTGATATTGAATTTGCCAAAGCTGCATTTTTTTTAAAGCAATGATTTACTTCTTACTCGTTAAATGAATTGAAATTCATTGTTAAACTAATATTCAATCACGGCATCTATGCTTATATCTAAAAATAAAGACGAAATTGCCTAAACTAATTTACTAGAAGTGGTATTTTTCTTTTAGTTTCGTCTAGTCCTTCTGACTTTTCAATTTCGATTTGAGAGTCGGACATGGGTACCGTCGCCCCGGGAACCATTTATTGGATAACCAACACCTTTGTCGTAGGTCACCCCAAGTGATTCGCTACATTTGGTGACTTAGCAGGGGTGCCCGAGTTTATGGGGTAAGGTTTGACCGGGTCTTGGCGTTAGATGCGTTTGCCCACCAGGTGCATGGCAGGCCGGAACGGGAGAGAATGGTCGAGGGAACCATTTCGACGACTTCTGACTTCTTCAGTCGTTTTTTCTCGGAACATCGCCTTTCACCGAAGTGGGAGGGATGGACTCATACATCCGTCACTCCTGGACACACTAACCCCCAGATTAACCAACCCAACCTTCATTCGCTTTTCTTGCCCAGAACTTCCTTTCGTTCCTTTCCTAAAAAGACTATCCACACGCACCCCCAAAAATGTCAGCGCTAATGTAAAATTAATATTACTAAACTGGCTCTTCAGAGACTACAATTGCACATTTATGAAAAAGCCGGAGGAAAATTAAAAAAAAAAAAAACTAGAATTTGGCGATATTAACCAACAAAAAAATTTTGATGACAATTTTTTGTAGTGTAGTAAGTAATCAGATGGAACGAAAAGAAGAGATGTCCTGGTTCTAGTTAGTTTAGACGAGCAAGTAAACAGAAATTACTTTAAAGTCATGAATTGCGGCTTCCGTGGTCTAGAGGTCGCGGGTTCAAATCCCGGAGTGCGCAAGTAACATTTTATTTATAAATTAAACAATATATCTTTGTTAGAACCCCTTATATATTTTATTAACGCCGACCGGTTTCGGAACCACCGTTTCTTCCTCAGGGCAAACATATAAATGACTTGACAGTGGGTTGGTACAATGTATTATTACTAAGGGTGGGGGTGTGTTTTGTGTTATTTCATAATGTACCTATTCATTAAAAATAATATGTTGTACTTATTTGCAGCTTGTTCTAGAGTAGTAAATATGCCCGAGGAAGACACGGCATGATCATATTAAACAAATTCTTGAGTCAGGCCAAGCCAAAAGTCAGAAAAACAGAAGAGCGATTATGAATGTGAATTGTGAATGAGGCAAAGAAATATATGCCAATACCTAGTTGTTTGCGTGATGGTTAGTTAGTTATTGCTAAATACTATTTATTTGTTAGTGACGGCATGTTATTTTAATTGTTTACTTATACCGTTTTATGCTTTCCCTTTGTTGTGTTTTCCTTTTTTCCTCCTAAAAGAAAATAATGCATATTTTCGTTTTAAGGTCCACAAAAGAATCTTAAAATTGTTTCTCCCGTGACGAGAATGCATTAGTTAACTTTAATTTGAAAAGATACCTACTGTCAAACATGATAGATTTGATAAGCATTTATGTAATTCTATGTTGATTTTAATGACATTAAAAAATACTCATAATTACTGTGGATTAAAGATATTTTTTTTTACTAAATGATTATTTAAAAAAATTCAACACACATGGCTGAAAAATAAAAAAGACTAGCATAACCAATTTGCGTATAAACGCTTTTTTATGGTTTTTTATGTAAATTCCTCACAAGAGCCCCAGCTTCTCCCGTCTGGAGACAGTGAGACTATGGCATCCCCAATTAGGGGTATGTTGTGAGGATAAAGCTAGTGGGGAGGGGAAGGAGATGGGGAATAGAAATATGGGCAAGAACCTGGCTTTTCAGATCTAGTCACCAAACACGGCTAAAGCTATTTCAAGCAATTTTTCAATTAATTTATTTTGAATGGTGGTCTTACACAAGGGCGATACTGAGAGTATCTTCCACTCTGGAACGTGCCGCAAATATACTAGATATATATTATTGTTAAGGAATTAAATGTGAAATAACACAAATTCGTAAAATAAAATTTTTTACCCACGCCAGAATTGATCCCGCTACCTTGATTGCGAGTCAAGAGCCTTACCCCCAGACCACGCGGTTGTTGCTACTTACTTTACTTTATTAAAACGTTAACATGTATTTTTGCTCATCTTTTATTATTTTTTTTTCATTAACTCTACACTGAGGAAAATAATTTCCCTCGGGGCCATGTCATCTGGGATGCTGTGTGGAGGGTTTTTTTGAGGAGAGGAAGGAATGAACATTTGTCTTGAAGAGACCCATGTTTTAGGAAGGAGGAAACACAGAGGCCGGCAAATCATTTCATAGCCGAGCTGTTGAACACAAGAACGAGTCGAAGATTTATGATACAAATGTGTGTGTATCTATCACCTCTGTCTATTTAAACAATTTTGCCATATTCCATTCTGAATTTCTTCCGAAATATAACATAATTCTCTTGAACACTTAAAGTGTTTGAGCTCTTAAAAATATATATGTTATTGATGAAAATAATCCATGAATTTCTTTACATTTTGAAAAAGTAATTATTTAATTATTTACCTACCTATTAGAAAAATGTTTTTCGAAATATGCTCCGAAAATTACAAAGAGCACATTTATTTCCGTTATTTAACATGTTATATAGGTATGACAAAACACCTTGCGTCTTTTTTCTTCTTTTAGCGCACTTACCAGAAAGCCTAATAATCATATTCTGATGATTTGTATAGGGCCGTTTTTGTGAAAAATCACCTTTAATCAGGCGTTGTACAAATTTATCTTTCTTCTAACTAAGGACTAGACACTAGACAAACTATTATCACAACTTGTGGGTAACAGATTGCATTCACCGGTTCGACGATCACCAAAATAAAACTGTAGTCTATAGTACAATGCATTTGACCAAAGAACGTAATGCTGCATTAAAATGAACGTATATTGTTTTATTTATATTCTGCACAGGCAGAAAACATATTGGACCATACTTACCTGGGAGGCCACTTCAGATTTACACTCTATTGTTTTTTTTTTTTTTACATTAACTCCACACAGGGGGCCCTGAGGAAAATAATTTCCCTCAGGGCCTATGTCATCTGGGATGCTGTGTGGAGGGTCTATTTGAGGAGAGGAAGGAATGAACATTGGTCTTGAAGAGACCCATGTTGTAGGAAGGAGGAAACACAGAGGCCGGCAAATCATTCCACAGCCGAGCTGTTGAACACAAGAACGAGTCGAAGAAGCGACCCGTTCTCGTGTGACAAATGTCAATCGTGTACAAATGTAGGGCACGCGTTTGGCGTGTTTCCCGACAATGCGCCGGTGCCGAAGGGATCAATTACGTTAGTTCTTCGAAGCATCTTCCATTGTAATATCGGTAGAACAAGGATAGCATTCCCACCCGACGCCTGTGTTCTAAAGATTGCAACCCGTCTGTTAAGATGGGAGAATCTATCAAACGGATCGCACGTTTTTGCACAGAGTCGAGGGTATTTTTCAGGTATTTTGGAGCTCCAGACCAGAGGTGGCTGCCAAATTCAACCGTGGGGCGCACTTGTGATTTGTACAGGGTTAGCAGTTGTATACTATTAAAGTAATTGCGGGCCCTGTACAGTAACGCCCAGCTTTTGAGAGGTTTTATACCCTTTTAACATTTTTATAAGCTTTTATGCATTTTTATGAATAAAACAAATCATTTGGGTTCCTACATTGAAAAAAATTTTTAAGCTTCTAATTTTATTTTATGTAACTAATTCAATTTTGTTCATCTTTAAGCAAAAGCAAAATAATGCCCATCTTATGTGACACGAGAATTCCGTGAATGTAATGGTTGACTGTTGAATGTTCAATGACCCATAGAAAGATAAACAATAAAAATGAAATAACTTGATTAAGATAAATAATTATCACATAATGGATATAAATTGTGGTCGGAAAGAATTTAGAACGTTTTACGAAGCAGTTTGTTTATAATTAAGGATACGCATAAACACTTGAGATGTAAGTTATGAATGGATCAGCTGTCCCAAGGACGCTTATCACATAATAGTCAAACATTTATTTTTATTGTGGCTTGGACATTTTTGTTTCAAGTTACGATTAGTCGACGCCGATAAAAAAGATATGGTGTTTTTGTATTTTATTCACACGTATGACCCACAGAGCAGTACATTCGACCGGTCAATGGCCGAGTTTGGATCCCACTCAGGCGTTGTATGTTCAGTTCATCTGCGTGGCTAAATCCTCCATCTCGACACAATCAACAATTTCTGCTTACTGTGGTGGTAATTTTGGAGGCGGGTATGGGTACCGCCGCCCAGGGAATCATTTATTAACCAACACCTCTGCCATAGGTCACTCCAAGTGGTTCGCTACGTTTGGTGACATGGTAGGGGTGCCCGGGTTCATGGGGTGAGGTTTATCCGAGTCTTCGTAGAGGATGCGCCTGCCCACCAGCTGCATGGCAGGCCGGATCGCGAGAGAATGATTGAGGGAGTTCCTTTAACTTCTCCAGCCGTACTCTCTGGGAATATCACGTTACACCGCAGTGGGAGGCATGGATTCATACGTCCGTCATTCCTGGGTACACTAAACCCCGATTTCTACCCATCCCTAATACCCTTTTCATTCCCAAAACTTCCTTTCCCTAAAAAGACCCTCCATATAACATCTCCAAAGATGACATAGGCCCTGATAGAATTCTTTTTTCCTCAGAGCCTTCTGTATGGAGCTGATGTAAAAAAAGTAAGATATTTTCAAATATTGTCTGGTTATTCGTAACCAGGGAATGTTTGTCTTTCTTAAAATAAAATAAAATATATATCCTTACCTATGTTTTTATTTTTAACTTTATGAACCCTCAAATTATAACATTTAAATATGAATGTTGATCGAAATATAAATATTTCGATCAACATATTAAAATCTTGCTATCTTTTTCGATCAACATACCATGTTGATCGAAAAATCCTCAAAGATGTAACGAAAAATCCTCAAACATGTAAAAAATAATTCAATGAATAGAGAAAACTTTTATAAAATATATATTTACATGAAGACAATATAAGCGAAACTCATTCGAAAATCTGGAAACAGAAAAATCAGAAAAATATATTGGCAATATAGTATAATACGAGTAGGTAAAGTATATTTGCGGCACGTTCCAGAGCGGAAGATACTCTCAGTATCGCTCTGGTATAACGTTGCTTGCAATGGCTTTAGCGTGTTTGGTTACCAGATCTGAATAGCCAGGTACTTTCCCACCTTCCTCTTTCCCATCTCCTTCCCACCCTCACTACCTTCAGCCTCACAGCATACTTCAATTGGAGATGCCATAGTCTCACTGGACCAGACGGGAGTAGTTCGAGACTCTTGCGCGGTGCTCATGTAAAAAAAGTGAAATCACTTCCATATTGCAGGTCACGATTCCTTTAAATTTTCTAGATTCTCCTCGTACCAATTCTCAGCATCTCCTTTCGTTCGTTGTACAATAAAAATACATTTACTGTATATTTTAAATACTGTTTTAGCCTTCCAATCTTTAAAACATTTTTGGAATTTCGGAAAGGTTCCCATTTCCAAATTTACTCCCTTCTATACCCTACCGTTACTATGTCACCTTTGCAATCCCTCCCTCTGCTATCCCTCGTCCTCCATCCCTTACCCTCACCCTCTCATGTGTGTCCTTTCCCATGAGCCCTCGTTACACTCTCGCGACCCTCACCCCTCTTGCTTTCCTTTCCACCTTCCCATCTTCCCTGCTTTCTCCCCTTCCGCGAACCAATCCCCAAATTTCCCCTTCCCCTTCCCCTCCCTCCATCACTCCTTGAAGCGAAACTAAATGAAAAACATACATTTCAAACAACTCGCACGCCACTAATTGTAATTTTTTATCCAAATTTCATAACGCCAGAGCTCACTATTATATATAGAAAAATTCACGGATGTGCGCATAACAACTCACCAAAGTTTCATCGCTATCGGATGAATGCCAAAGGAAATAATTTAATAGCGCTAGAGCTCACCACAGAAACCATCGCGGGCATGCGCACGACAAATCTCCAAATTATCATCGTAATCGTATGAATGCTTTAGGTACATAAACATTCGTTTTTAAATAAAGATTATTTTTACATTAGCCAGGGGGGGCAGGAGAAATTTCCACAGGAAGCCCTGAGGTTGGTGTCCAGGAGTGATGGACATATGAATCCAATCCTCCCACTGCGCTGCAAGGCGATGTGTCGAGAGATTATGGCTGGAGAGAATAAAAGACCACCTTCAACCAGTCTCTCTCGATTATATCCACCATGCAGCAGTTGGGCAGACGCATCGGTCACCAAAACCTGGATAAACCTCACCCCATGAACCCGGTTACCCCTGCTAAGTCAACAAACGTAGCGAACCCCTTGGGGTGACAGCATTTATATGAAAAGCATTAATATAATTATAATTTAATTCTTCATTCATTATTAAAATAATTTTCCTCAGGGCCTATGCTATCTTTGGCGATGCTGTTTGGAGAGACTTTTTAGGTGAAGAAAGAGAAGAAGTTCTGGGAAAGAAAGGGATACCCGGGGTTGGTAGGAATCTGGGGGAGTGTGTCCAGAAGTGAGGGACGTATGAATCCATCCCTCCCACTGCGGTGCAAGGTGATGTTCCGAGAGAGTACGGCTGGAGAATCAACCAACCAATCCCTCAACCATTCTCTCCCGATCCGGCCTGTTATGAAGCTGGTGGGTAGACGCACCCGCCGCCAAGAACCAGATAAACCCCACCACATGAGCATAGAATATTATAGGGCACCCCTGCTAAGTTACCAAACGTAGGGAACCACTTGGGGTGACCTATGGCAGAGGTCTTAATGTCAAGATTATCCAAATGGGTTCCCAGGGCAGCGGTACCATACCCGCCTCCCAAATTGAGTCTTTCGGAAGACTACGGTTTCTTTTTAAATAATAGGTCGCAAAATATACCTACTGATTATCGTGTTGTAGTAATAAAGTCCTTATATGGTAATCACTGTCGTGATGCGAAATCAAAATGGGGAGAAGAGGACGCATATAAAGGTCCCAGCAATACAGATCTAGTCACTAAAAATAACTAATCGCCCTTCAAGCAACGTTTTAATTCGGAATGATAAGTCTCAAAAAAATCCCATACCAATTTAATAAATATTACGTGCGCATCGCCGCCGGGTTGATTAGAGTCCGCAACACATTGGCCAGTCGTATTGGCACTTTCATATTCTATTAATAACTTTACAGTCGTCCAACCAAAAACTTGAACAAATAAGCGGCAACGTTGCAAGACGTTGGTTTGTCATCAACATGAAAATGAATATATAATTGGACGCTACATTGTGGACCAAATTGAAGAAAATATACGCAGGATGCCTCACTGCATTGAATATGAAAGGAGTTCGGATCGGTGGAACTTTGAAGGGCGTTTTTTTCGTTTTGTATATTTTTAAAATCATTATTTTTAAAAATATAAATACCTAGCTACAATCAAACACTTAAAAGCTAGTATATACTTTAGTTAAAGCTATGTAAAATTAAGTCCTTCAGATAGACGCAGTAATGTCGATCTGATGAAAGGACGCAGCAATGATAGCGGGATGTATATATATATATATATACATCCCGCTATCATTTCTGCGTCCTTTCATCAGATCGACATTACTGCGTCCATCTGAAGGACTTGATTTTACATAGTTCTAACTAAAGTATATACTATCTTTTCAGTGTTTGATTGTAGCTAGGTATTTATATTTTTGAAAATAATGATTTTAAAAATATACAAAACGAAAAAAACGTCCTTTAAAGTTCCACCAATCTGAACTCCTTTCATATTCAATGCAGTGAGGCATCCTGCGTATATTTTCTTCAATTTGGTCCACAATGTAGCGTCCAATTATATATTCATTTTCATGTTGAAGACAAACCGACGTCTTGCGACGTTGCCGCTTATTTGTTCAAGTTTTTGGTTGGACGACTGTAAAGTTATTAATAGAATATGAAAATGCCAATACGACTGGCCAATATGTTGCGGACTCTAATCAACCCGGCGGCGATGCGCACGTAATATTTATTAAATTGGTATGGGATTTTTTTGAGACTTATCATTCCGAATTAAAACGTTGCTTGAAGTGCTATTAGTTATTTTTAGTGACTAGATCTGTATTGCTGGGACCTTTATATGCGTCCTCTTCTCCCCATTTTGATTCCGCATCACGACAGTTTACGACTTTATTACTACAACACGATAATCAGTAGGTATATTTTGCGACCTATTATTTAAAAAAGAAACCGTAGTCTTCCGAAAGATTCAATTTGGGAGGCGGGTATGGTACCGCTGCCCTGGGAACCCATTTGGATAATCTTGCCATTAAGACTTCTGCCATAGGTCACCCCAAGTGGTTCGCTACGTTTGATAACTTAGCAGGGGTGCCCTATAATATTCTATGCTCATGTGGTGGGGTTTATCTGGTTCTTGGCGGCGGGTGCGTCTACCCACCAGCTGCATAACAGGCCGGATCGGGAGAGAATGGTTGAGGGATTGGTTGGTTGATTCTCCAGCCGTACTCTCTCGGAACATCACCTTGCACCGCAGTGGGAGGGATAGATTCATACGTCCCTCACTTCTGGACACACTCCCCCAGATTCCTACCTACCCCTGGTATCCCTTTCTTTCCCAGAACTTCCTCTCTTTCTTCACCTAAAAAGTCTCTCCAAACAGCATCGCCAAAGATAGCATAGGCCCTGAGGAAAATTATTTTAATAATGAATGAAGAAGTAAATTATAATTATATTAATGCTTATCATATAAATGCTTTCACCCCAAGGGGTTCGCTACGTTTGTTGACTTAGCAGGGGTAACCGGGTTCATGGGGTGAGGGTTATCCAGGTTTTGGTGACCGATGCGTCTGCCCATCTGCTGCGTGGTGGGTATAATCGAGAGAGACTGGTTGAGGGTGGTCTTTTATTCTCTCCAGCCACAATCTCTCGACACATCGCCTTGCAACGCAGTGGGAGGATTGGATTCATACGTCCATCACTCCTGGACACCTACCTCAGGGCTTCCTGTGGAAATTTCTCGTGCCCCTCCCTGGCTAATGTAAAAATAATCTTTATTTAAAAACGAATGTTTATGTACCTAAAGCATTCATACGATTACGATGATAATTTGGAGATTTGTCGTGCGCATGCCCGCGATGGTTTCTGTGGTGAGCTCTAGCGCTATGAAATTATTTCTTTTGGCATTCATCCGATAGCGATGAAACTTTGGTGAGTTGTTATGCGCACATCCGTGAATTTTTCTATATATAATAGTGAGCTCTGGCGTTATGAAATTTGTATAAAAAATTACAATTAGTGGCGTGCGAGTTGTTTGATATGTATGTTTTTCATTTAGTTTCGATTCAAGGAGTGATGGAGGGAGGGGAAGGGGAAGGGGAAATTTGGGATTGGGAATATCAACGAGGGACGAGTTCGCGGAAGGGGAGAAAGCAGGGAAGATGGGAAGGTGGAAAGGAACGCAAGAGGGGTGAGGGTCGCGAGAGTGTAACGAGGGCGCATGGGAAAGGACACACACGAGAGGGTGAGGGTAAGGGATGGAGGACGAGGGATGGCAGAGGGAGGGATTGCAAAGGTGACATAGTAACGGTAGGGTATAGAAGGGAGTAAATTTGGAAATGGGAACCTTTCCGAAATTCCAAAAATGTTTAAAGATTTGAAGGCTAAAACAGTATTTAAAATATACAGTAAATGTATTTTTATTGTACAACGAACGAAAGGAGATGCTGAGAATTGGTACAAGGAGAATCTAGAAAATTTAAAGGAATCGTGACCTGCAATATGGAAGTGATTTCACTTTTTTTTACATGAGCACCGCGCAAGAGTCTCGAATTACTCCCGTCTGGTCCAGTGAGACTATGGCATCTCCAATTGGAGTATGCTGTGAGGCTGAAGGTAGTGAAGATGGGAAGGAGATGGGAAAGAGGAAAGTGGGAAAGTACCTGGCTATTCTGATCTGGTCACCAAACACGCTAAAGCCATTGCAAGCAACGTTATACCAGGGCGATACTGAGAGTATCTTCCGCTCTGGAACGTGCCGAAAATATACTTTACCTACTCGTATTCGATATTGCCAATATCTTTTTCTGATTTTTCTGTTTCCAGATTTTCGAAAGAGTTTCGCTAATATTTTCTTCATTTAAATATATATTTTATAAAAGTTTTCTTTATTCATTGAATTATTTTTTACATGTTTGAGGATTTTTCGTTACATCTTTGAGGATTTTTCGATCAACATGGTATGTTGATCGAAAAAGATAGCAAGATTTTAATATGTTGATCGAAATATCAACATATTCATAATTAAATGTTATAATTTGAGGGCTCATAAAGTTAAAAATAAAAACATAGGTAAGGATTTTTTTTTTAATTTTAAGAAAAACAAACATTCCCTGGTTACGCATAACCAGACAATATTTGAAAATATCTTACTTTTTTACATTAGCTCCATACAGAAGGCTCTGAGGAAAAAAGAATTCCATCAGAGATGTTGTATGGAGGTTCTTTTTAGGGAAAGGAAGGAGTGGAAGTTTTGGAAATGAAAAGGTTATTAGGGATGAGTAGGAATCGGGGTTTAGTGTGTCCAGGAATGACGGACGTATGAATCCATGCCTCCCACTGCGGTGTAACGTGATTTTCCCAGAGAGTACGGCTGGAGAAGTTAAAGGAACTCCCTCAACCATTCTCTCGCGATCCGGCCTGCCATGCAGCTGGTGGGCAGGCGCATCCGCTACCAAGACTCGGATAAACCTCACCCCATGAACCCAGGCATCCCTACCAAGTCACCAAACGTAGCGAACCACTTAGGGTGACCTATGGCAGAGGTGTTGGTTATCCAATAAATGATTCCCTGGGCGGCGGTACCCATACCCGCCTCTAATAAATATTATTGGGCAAAGTATTGTCCCTTTGCAAATTAGAGTGCAGTGCACTAGCATAATAAAATACGATAGTAAGTGCGCAATATCAATATAAAGATAACCTTCTCTTTTTAATTTGGGTCCAAGCTCTTTCTCACATTACGATTTTTAAAGTAAAAACTTCTTTAGGACCGTTGTGATTTGAAAATCGATGAAACGAAAAATAGTAAGCAGAAATTGTTGCTTGTGTCGAGATGGAGGATTTAGCCACAGACGAACTGAACATACAACTCCTGAGTGGGATCTAAACTCGGCCATGGACCAGTCGAATGTACTGCTCTGCTGGTCATACATGTGAAGAAAACACCAAAACACCATATCATTTTTTATCGGCGTCGACTAATCGTAACTTGAAACAAAAAAGTCCAAGCCACAATAAATAAAATGTTCGACTATTATGTGATAAGCGTCCTCGGGACAGCTGATGCATTCATAACTTAACCTACATCTCAAGTGTTCATACGTATCCATATAAACAAACTGCCTCGTAAATCGTTCTAAATTCTTTCCGAACCTCAATTGATGCACATTATGTGATAATTATTTATCTTAATCAAGTTATTTCATTTTTATTGTTTATTTTTCTATGGGTCATTGAACATTCAACAGTCAACCATTACATTCATGGAATTCTCGTGTCACAATAAGATTGGCATTATTTTGCTTTTGCTTAAAGATGAACAAAATTGAATTAGTTACATAAAATTAAATTAAAATTGTATAAAATTTCAAAAAAATTTTTCAATGTAGGAGCCCAAATGATTTTTTTTTATCATAAAAAAGGCATAAAAGCTTATAAAAATGTTAAAAGGGTATAAAACCTCTCAAAAACTGGGCGTTACTTTACAGGGCCCGCAGATACTTTAATAGTATACAACTGCTAAACCTGTACAAATCACATGTGTGCCCCACGGTTGAATTTGGCAGCCACCTCTGATCTGAAGCTCCAAAATACCTGAAAAATACCCTCGACTCTGGGCAAAAACGGGCGGTCCGTTTGATAGATTCTCCCATCTTAACAGACGGGTTACAATCTTTAGAGCACAGGCGTCGGGTGGGAATGCTATCCTTGTTCTACCGGTATTACAATGGAAGTGGCTTCGAAGGATTTGCATAATTGACCCTTTCGGCACCGGTGCATAGTCGGGAAACACGCCAAACGCGTGCCCTACATTTGTACACGTGCGGCTATGGAATGATTTGCCGGCCTCTGTGTTTCTCCTTCTTACAACATGAATCTCTTCAAGACAAATATTCATTCCTTCCTCTTCTCGAAAAGACCCTCCACACAGCATCTCAGACGACAATTAGAGGGAAATTATTTTCCTCAGGGCCTCCCGTGTGGAGTTAATGAAAAAAAATTAATAAAAGATGAGCAAAAATGCATGTAAATATATTTTTTTAAATAAAGTAAATAAGTAAAGTAAGTAGCGACAACGGCGTGGTCTGGGGGTAGTATATTTGCGGCACGTTCCAGAGTGGAAGATACTCTCAGTATCGCCCTTGTGTAAGACCACCATTCAAAATAAATTAATTGAAATGGCTTTAGCCGTGTTTGGTGACTAGATCTGAAAAGCCAGGTAAAGCAAGCCCACCTTTCTATTCACCATCTCCTTCCCCTCCCCACTAGCTTTATCCTCACAACATACCCCAAATCGGGGATGCCATAGTCTCACTGGCTCCAGCCGGGAGAAGCTGAGGCTCTTGTGAGGAATTTACATAAAAAAGCGTTTATACGCAAATTGGTTATGCTAGTCTTTTTTTATTTATCAGCCACGTGTTGAATTTTTTTAATATAATCATTAAGTAAAAAAAATATCTTTAATCCACAGTAATTATGAGTATTTTCTAATGTCATTAAAATCAACATAGAATTACATAAATGCTTATCAAATCTATCATGTTTGACAGTAGGTATCTTTTCAAATTATAGTTAACTAATGCATTCTCGTCACGGGAGAAACAATTTTAAGGTTATTTTATGGACGTTAAAACAAAAATATGCATTATATTCTTTTAGGACGAAAAAAGGAAAACACAAAAAAGGGAAAGCATAAAACGGTAAAAGTAATAAATAGTGTTAAGCAATAACTAACTAACCATCAAGCCTCCTAACGTTTCCTCGCAGGAGTAGGCAGAGACCGCCAAACAACTAGGTATTGGCATATATTTCTTTTCCTCATTTACAATTCACATTCATAATCGCTCTTCTGTTTTTCTGACTTTTAGCTTGGCCTGACTCAAGAATTTGTTTAACATGATCATGCCGTGTCTTCCTCGGGCATATTTAGTACTCTAGAACAAGCTGCAAATAAGTACCTACTACATATTATTTTTAATGAATTCATACATTATGAAATACCACAAAACACGCCCCCACCCTTAGTAATAATACATTGTATCAACCCACTGTTTTGTAATTGTCAAGTCATTATATGTTTGCCATAAGGAAGAAACGGTCGTTCCGAAACCGGTCGGCGTTAGTAAAAATAGTCATCTATATTTTTTTGTTGGTTAATATCGCTAAATTCTTGGTAGTGTTTTTTTTTTAATTTTCCTCCGGCTTTTTCATAAATGTGCAATTGTAGTCTCTGAAGATCTGGACATTTTCAGTTTAGTAATATGCATTTTACATTAGCGCTGACATTTTTGGGGATGCGTGTGGAGGGTCTTTTTAGGAAAGGAAGTTCTGGGCAAGAAAAGCGAATGAAGGTTGGGTAGGTTAATCTGGGGGTTAGTGTGTCCAGGAGTGACGGATGTATGAGTCCATCCCTCCCACTTCGGTGCAAGGCGATGTTCCGAGAAAAAACGGCTGAAGAAGTCAGAAGTCAGAGAGAATGGTTACCTCAACCATTCTCTCCCGTTCCGGCCTGTCATGCACATGGTGGGCAGAAGCATTCAACGCCAAGACCCGGGCAAACCTTACCCCATAAACTCGGGCACCCCTGCTAAGTCACCAAATGTAGCGAATCACTTGGGGTGACCTACGGCAAAAGTGTTGGTTATCCAATAAATGGTTTCCGGGGAGGCGGTACCCATGTCTGCCTCTCAAATTGAAATTGAAAAGTCAGAAGAACTAAACGAAATCAAAAGAAAAATTCCACTTCTAGTAAATTAGTTTAGGCAATTTCGTCTTTATTTTTAGATATAAGCATGGATGCTGTGATTGAATATTAGTTTAACAATGAATTTCAATTCACTTTGCGAGTAAGAAGTAAAATCATTACTTTTAAAAAAATGCAGCTTTGGCAAATTCAATATCAGCAAAAAACTATTATTTAATGAGTAAATAACGACGATATTGTAGCAACATTGTCTTGGTGAAATTGAAATATAAATTACACACGTTTGACAAAGATCCATCCTTATTGGAATCATATTTGGCGCCAATTTTGAATAGGTAATGTAGCTAAATTTCAATGTAATCTTACGTAGCAATGTGCGATATTTAAGTATGATTGCTTTGTTTTCGCAGAGAACAGAAGAAACGCTGTTAAAAAGCGATGTTGCCAAATGTAGGAGTTGCGATACGCGAGTCAATAAAAGCCAATAAAAACGTATACTTTGCTAAAAATATACGCTGGTCTACTGCAGCGCCGCGGCTCGCCGATCGGTGACAAAGCACTGAACTAAAATAGCATATTTCAGTTGATTTAGGTACCAATACCGCGTCTGGCTTAATTTCGTTTTTGGACCGTATGAGGGTACAGGAGTGGGGAAAACTTGAAATTACATGTGTTCAATCCTGCGTCCGTATACCGGACGCAGAATGACGGTCGGACGCAGGATTGAATGAAAGTGGACCATTAGAAGACGCAGCAATGATAGCGGGATGTATATATATATATATATATATATATATATATATATATATATGTAAAACACTTTTCTCGGTTTACCCGCGTAACGTAGTCCTGAGAAGGAATTTTTAACTCCTGACGTTTCGGACAGATCACACTGTCCATCTTCAGAGGCCTTATGTCTTTAGCTTTTGTCTCAAACTGATAGCTTTCGCATGTCTGTTCGGTCCAGAATCCAAGACCCAAGACTTGAGTCTTGGATTCTGGACCGAACAGACATGCGAAAGCTATCAGTTTGAGACAAAAGCTAAAGACATAAGGCCTCTGAAGATGGACAGTGTGATCTGTCCGAAACGTCAGGAGTTAAAAAGTCCTTCTCAGGACTACGTTACGCGGGTAAACCGAGAAAAGTGTTTTACATCTTACACCCGTGAAAACCTTAACCATAACATATATATATATATATATATATATATATATACATCCCGCTATCATTGCTGCGTCTTCTAATGGTCCACTTTCATTCAATCCTGCGTCCGACCGTCATTCTGCGTCCGGTATACGGACGCAGGATTGAACACATGTAATTTCAAGTTTTCCCCACTCCTGTACCCTCCAACAATCCAAAAACGAAAATAAGCCAGACGCGGTATTGGTACCTAAATCAACTGAAATATGCTATTTTAGTTCAGGGCTTTGTCACGCGAGCGGCGAGCCGCGGCGCTGCAGTAGACGAGCGTATATTTTTAGCAAAATATACGTTTCATTGACTAGCGTATTGCAACTCCTACATTTGGCAACATCGCTTTTTGATTGCGTTACTTCTGTTTCCTAGAACGACGAGAACAGATCAGTCACAATAAAACATCGCACATTGCAAAATATGATTTTATTAAAATTCACAGAGAAGAACTTTAAATCATAGTTTTGTCTAGAAAATGTGCAAATCATCGAAATTATTGATACACATAAATTAATTCTAATGTACAAATGATGTTTTAAGCATTAAACCCAACCATTTTTGATTTATTCATTGATTTTAATCAAAATTGGCGCCAAATACGACTCCAATAAATATGCATCTTGTCAAACATACATATAATAAAAAATTAAATATCGCTAAAAGACGCCGTTGTTAACCAAGAGTTTTTTTTATTAATATTGAATTTGTCGAGCGTTTTATTTGAAAAGTGAATTGAAATTTATGGTTTAATTTCGAGTAATATTCAATCACGGCTTATTTCTAAAAATAAGGACAAAGTTGCCTTAACTAATTTACTAGAAATGATATTTTTTCAAGTTCTTCTAAGGGTCTTCAGAGACTACCGTTGCATATTTTTGAAAAATTCTGAGTTAAAAAATGAAAATAAAACTATCAGAATTTGGTAGTTTATTATAATAATATTCAACCTAAATTTTTATCGTCATAGTAAGTAGTTAGTAGGAAAGGAATGCCGCTTTCTGTGTGTTTTAGTTAGTTAAGACGTACAAGAAAATCGAAAATTACTTTAATCAGGAACTGACGGCCTCCATGGTTGAGAGGTAGCGGATTCAAATCTCGGAGTGCGCAAGTAATATTTTATTTGAATAATTTGTGTTTTTTTTTTTCAGAATATAAATATTCATTATTAATAATTTGTAGTAACTTTTACGGCTCGTACCAAAGTAGAAAACATTCCGAGTTTGACCCCGGTGTAAGACCACCTTTCAGAATTGAAATGTAGATTGAAATGGCTTTAGCCGTGTTTGGTGACAAGTGAGAGGATTACTGAAGATGCTTTAAAAGGGAGATATCATGAAACAATTACAATTAATACACGCAAGCGATTGTTCTGAAAAATTTAATAAAACACGACTCACTCAAAAAAAATCTCTAGGTATTTGAGTTAAGTAGATATCATTTAAAGAAACAATGTGATTTTATTTCATATTAATAGCATGTTAAATGACCGACCTGTGGGAGCTTTTTATAATTTTCTAAACATATGTACCTACTGTGAATTTTTTTTTCTACAAAGGGATTATTTATTGCGTTGCTTCGTGAAATTACTATTTTCGAATAATTTTTAAATAGAATAAGTAAAATTATTTTATACATTAGCTCCACACAGGAGGCCCTAAAGAAAATATTTCCCCATCAGGGCCATGTCATTTTGGGGATGCTGTGTGGAGGGTATTTTAAGGAAAGGAAGGAGAGAAATTTCTGCGAAAGAATAAGGTGTGAGGGGTGGGTAGAAATCTGGGGGTCAGTGTGTCCAGGAATGACGGACGTATGGATCTATCCCTCCTACTGCGGTACAAGATGATGTTCCGAGAGAGTCCAACTGGAGAGGTAGAAAGGTCTCCCTCCACCAGTCTCTCCCAAGACAGAAGATAAACCTCACCCCAAGAACCCGGGAACCCTTGTTAAAGTCAACAAACGTAGCAAGCCACTTGGGGTGACCTGTGGCAGAGGTGTTGGTTATGTGTAGTAAATGGCTCCCGGGGCGACGGTACCCAAACCCGCCTCCTAAATGGAAAATTATTAAAATGCGAATTATACCTACGAGATGAAACATGAATGTGATCGAAGACAAAGAGCGTAAAAATGTGTGCGTTATTTCACCTCCACGCAGCACACTTTTTCATCTCATCTCGCCGACTAATAATATTTTTTGAACTGCAAATTACGCATCCTTAACTTAACTAATCATCCATATAATAATTGTTTTGAGGCGATGTTTATGAAAGCATAATTAAATATTTCCGGGCAGATAAAACATTTATTGACTGTCAACGCCGGCCGGGCCTCTTTACGTTTGATTTTTTTATATACCATTATTTTAAATCGACGCGCTGATATTATGAGCGATATTATAACCATTTGTATTCCAGAAATAAGTCATCATTCTTGAATTGAAATGAAAAAATGCTCTAATTTATATTTAATTAATTTACATGTAAACATATTCACTCTTTCCTCTCCTGAGGAAAATTATTTTCCTCTGTGCAGTCAATATAAAAAGATACACTAACAAGAAACGAATGCGCGGTCGTTTTAATACGTAGGTACATATATACCTAATTTTTTAATTTTTTTTTTCATAATTTAGAGTACCAAATGTCTAAATAGTATTTTTATTAAACCAGTTTTTCAAACTTCACAATTTTTTTCACAATGCATTTCATATTTTAAAAAAAAACTTTTTTGGGTACCTGCAATGGACAAACTCTTAAATAAACGTTTTTTTTATAATAACTTTTTTTTCATTAATTTGTAAGGCGGGTATGGGTACCGCCGCCCAGGGAAGCATTTACTGGATAATCAACACCTCTGCCACAGGCCACCCCAAGTAGTTCGATACGTTTTGTGACTTAGCAGGGGTGCCTGGGTTCAATGGGAGAGGTTTATCTGGATCTTAGCGGCGGATGCGTTTTTCCACCAACTGCGTAGCAGATCGGAAAGGGAGAGACTGGTTTAGGAAGACCTTTTGACTTCTCTAGCTGGACTCTATCGGAACATAACCTTGCACCGCAATGAGAGGGATATATTCATACGTCCCATAAGATAAGATAATATTCAATTACGATTATTTTAAGATCCTCCACCATCCACATCCACTCCATCATCCCCAAAGATGACAGACAGGCCCTGAGGTGAATTATTTTCCTCAAGGCCTCCTGCGGGGAGCTAATTTAATACAATGTTTTTATGTATTTAAAATGAGTCCTGTTTTTTCATTATCATTTTAATTTTACTTCTCCGTTTTATTTTACTTCGAATCATTTTTATTTTACTTTTTCAAACAAAGATTTTTTTATTTTACTTCGTTAAGCCGCCGCTACCCGAATTTCTACCGATTTGTTACATATCTACATAAAACATTTAAAGTTCTTAAAAAAATATGTTATTTTTGAAGATAATATCTAGACGTTCCCTACAACGAAGTGCAAATCATATGAAATTCCCTCGATAGAAAAAAATCGAAAAGTATGCTCCGCAAATTAATATAAACACGTTCATTTCACTTATTTTAGAAGTTATATGTACGAAAAAATTCACAGTGTACCTTTAAATGCTACTTAGATGTTCTCCGTGAGATTTTTGCTCTATTTTAAACGAGTTGTGTTTTATTAAACGTTTTCACCCTTTTCACTTCAATTTTTTCGTTTTAAATATTAACGCGCTCTCTCCAACATTTGTAACTACATATCTCTCCATCTGCTTCTTTTTGAGCGGGTATATGGCGCCTTAAACAATCGTTATACATTCATATTTGACAGTGTTAAGAATTTTATTTCGATGATCAAAAAAATTACGACACAAAAAATTATATGAAAGTATTGGCCAGAAAAAATTAGATAAAATCACTGTGTCCAGTCTTCTTGCCACAAAAACATGCCTGTTTCGCATGTCATGGGATATTCTTTACGCTCCAGATTTTTTTTAACATTAGCTCCACACAAGGGGCCCCGAGGAAAATAATTTCCCTCAGGGCCTATGTCATTTTAGGGGATGCTGTGTGCGAACCACTTGGAGTGATCTATGGCAGAGTTGTTGATTATCCAATAAATGATTCCCGGGGCGGCGGTACCAATACCCGCCTCCCAAAATGTCTGTACTAGGCTGCATTTTCATGCGTGTAACACGAATGACACGAACCACGAATTGTGGGAAAGGAATGAAACAACAGCAAACGGCGCGAAACGCCACTTGCAGATACTTCATTCCTTTCCCAAAATTTGTGGTTCGTTTCGCGTTGTTACACACATGTATGCTTTCATACTTGTAGGTGCTAGGTATCTAATATATTAAATAATGTGTTAAAAGTATTTTTGAAGTGAAAACTTCTATAGCATTGTTGTAATTTGAAACTCGATGAAACGAAAAGTAACGACAGTAAAAAGAGACCATTTATAATCTATAGGATTTGTCCTGTAAGAGAATGAGATAGTGTAATCGGTTTCTTCTTTGTGTATTACTTCGTAGCCTATCGGTCTCCTATTTGTGCGTGCGCCGTAGCCTCCTCAATCTTGTCTTCTGAAGGTTTCACTTCTATCGCATGTGAATTGCATAATCTGATTTTGTTTTTAATTTTTAGATAATATTTTTTATTTTGTTTGTATCAGTAAAACAAACGCGAAAAAAGACTATGTACGCTAAATTGACGTTTACGCTTCAATTTTTTTTGTGTTTTCTACAAACCATTAGATATTAAATGGCAAAAAAATACTAGAAATGAGTGACTTATTGTTCCGAAGTTTCTTTATAATTAATAGGTTACATAAGATTTCTACTGATAATCGTGTTGTTTTAATAATTACCCACTTATATTCAGAGTTAATTCTTTAAAACTACATACCATTAACAGATTTTATTTTATTTTATACTAGCAGACCCGGCCACATGATGTTGTGGCTAACGAAACACAACGCCACTACCCAACCTTTATAAAATCCACACTACCCGCTTGCCAACTGCCCGCTGCCCGCTGTCTAAATTGAATATTTGAATTTCTCAGCTTTTCTCTACTATAATAAGCATGTTTTATACATGTTAATCTTCCTTTTGAATTACTCTATTTATTGGTGAAAACCGCATAAAAATCCGTTGCGTAGTTTAAAAGATCTATGCGCACATACATTTTGAGCGACTTCACTTTGTAAGTATTGATAATATATTTAATTTATTTTTGTTCTTGCTTATTCATCAATAGATTTTACCGCCGAGTTGGTTAGATTCCGCAACGTATGGGCCAGTCGTTTAAAGTCGTTTAACCAAAAACTTGAATGAATAAATGGCAACGTTGCAAGACGTCCGTTTGTCGTCAACATGAAAATAAATATATAATTGGACCCTACATTGTTTACAAAATGAAAGAAAGAATATGCAGGACGCCTCACTACATTAAATATGAAAGGAGTTCAGATTGGTGAGACGTTAAATGCCGTTTTTTTCGTTTTGTATATTTTTAAATTAATGTTTTTCAAAAATTTAAATACCTAGCAACAATCAAACACTGAAAAGATAGTATATACTTTAGTTAGAACTATGTAAAATCAAGTCCTTCAGATAGACGCAGTAATGTCGATCCGATGAAAGGACGCAGAAATGATAGCGGGATGTATATATATATATATATTTGAAAAAATAAGAAAAATATGTATATACATAAACATACATATACATACATATACATACACGTACATGCATATATACATCCCGCTATCATTGCTGCGTCTTCTAATGGTCCACTTTCATTCAATCCTGCGTCCGACCGTCATTCTGCGTCCGGTATACGGACGCAGGATTGAACACATGTAATTTCAAGTTTTCCCCACTCCTGTACCCTCATACAGTCCAAAAACGAAAATAAGCCAGACGCGGTATTGGTACCTCAATCAACTGAAATATGCTATTTTAGTTCAGTGTTTTGTCACCGAGGTGGCGAGCCGCGGCGCTGCAGAGACGAGCGTATATTTTTAGCAAAATATACATTTCATTGACTAGCGTATCGCAACTCCTACATTTGGCAACATCGCTTTTTAATAGCGTTTCTTCTGATGCAGATCATTCATAGTAAAAACATCGCACATTGCAATTAAGATAAGAAAAACAAGATTTCATTCAAATTCAGCTTGTCAATATGTTATTATTGTACAGCAAATATTTTCGCAACTTAATTTTTTTATAAGAACATTTTTAAACAAATATTGGTTATTTTCTTATCCACGATTCCTACAAAGCTTAATCGTGTGCCACGCCACTATATTATTATTAAACAAGATAAAACCAATGTGCTTAATATATTAGTAACTTGAAAACTTACTTACTACAAATAAAACAATTTTCTCTTCAATTTATGACTGATTTGACATTAAAAAATATATGTGAGATACTTTGAGATTCACGGAGAATACAAGACTGATGAGTGTAATGAGATAAGAATAGGACTCTTAGATGGTTTGGGCATGTAGAGCCAAGTATCTAAAGAAAGGTTGTAAGAAGAATATATGACGTGAACTTGAATGGTAGAAAAAGTCGGGGATGCCCGAGAAAGACATGGCATGATTAAGTAAACCGAATTCTTGATTCATGTCGAAAGACAGAAGAAAAGAGCGATGTATGGATGTGAATGAGGCAAGGAGTGTATGCACAGACCGAGTTGTTTGGCGGTCCTCTCTACGAACCCCTGCGAGGAAACAGCGAGATGGTTAGTTATAGTTATTGTGAGATAATGTTTATTTATTATTAAAGGCATGCTTTTTTATTTGTTTACACAGTTTTATGCTGTCAATTTTCCTTTTAAGAGATTTAACATATATTTTCCTCCCAGGAGGCCCTGGGAGGAAAATAATTCCCCTCAGGATCTATGTCATCTTTGGGGATGCTGTGTGGAGGGTCATTTTTAGGAGAAGAAGGAGAAGAAGTTCTGGGAAGGAAATGGTATTGGGGGTGGGTAGGAATCTGGGGGTCAATGTGTCCAGGAGTAACAGTCAAGGAGGCTCTCTCAACCGATCTTTCCCGACTTGGCCTGCCATGCAACTGGTGGGCAGACGCATCCGCTACCAAGACCCGGACAAATCTCACCCCATTTACCCGGGAACCCCTGCTAAGTCACCAAACGTAGCGAACTACTTGGGATGACCTATGGCAGAGGTGTTGGTTATCCTATAAATGGTTCCTGCGGCGGATGTACCCACACCCTCCTTCCAAATTGAATTAATTTTAATTTTAATATAATATTCGCAAAAGACGTAATATTTCTATCGATAATCGTGTTATAGTAATAATTACCCAATCTGCCAAAGCTGCAATTAATTTGAAAACTATGACTTCTTCTTACTCGCAAAACGTGTTGAAATTCATTGTTAGATTAACATTTAAAAATCAAGGCAAGTGATGCTGTATTCCGGCTTATTTCTAATGATAGAAATAGTATTTTTCCAAGTTCTCCTACAAAACTGAAAACATTCAGGTGAACTTCAGAGACTAATCGAGAAAAACTACTAAGAATTGGCTATTGGCGATTTTAACCAACTGATAAATATTAGTACAGTTTTTAACGTGAAGTGTATAATCATAGAGAAAAGACCCGGTTCCATTTAATTTAGACGTGCAAGAAAACCCAAGGACAGGAAATAACTACCTCCGTGGTCGAGGGCAAAGCTCTCTATTAACAATCCGGAGTTCTCGGATTCAAATCCCGGCGTGCGCTCATAAAATTTTATTCGATTAATACGTGTATTATTACAAAATTTGTTAATAAAAAATAATTGTATTAGTAGCAATATTTGTGACTCCTTCTAGAGAAGATGATAATTTCAGTTTCGTCCTGGTGTAAGACCACCATTCATCAAATGGAGCCAGTGAGTCTATGGCATCCCCAATTGGGGTACCCATGTTGCGGGATTGAAGGTAGTGGGACGGAAGGAGATGGGAATGAGGTAGGTGGGGAAGAACCTGGTTATATAAATCTGGTCACCAAACACGGCTAAAGCCATTTCAAGCAACGTTTCAATTCTGAATGGTGGTCTTACACCGGGGATTTCAATTCTATTTCCTTTTTTATTTTTTTTTAAAGAAAGACAAACATTCCCGGGCTATGAATAACCCAACAATGTTCGAAAATCTCCTACTACCACCACACTAAGCAGATAATATTGCTTGTGTCGTGATGGAGGACTTAGCCAGCCGAGGAATCGAACAAGCGTCCCCCGGTTGCCCTCTCAGTCACTGACCGTTCAATTCTGAATGGTGATCTTACGCCAGGGCGATTCTGAGAGTATCTTACACTTTGAAACGTGCCGCAAATATACCTTATTTTATTTTAAGTGATTAAATTGCGAAATAATACATATTAATCAAATTAAAAAAAAACTGCGTGGAGATATTAGATAGTAAAAAAAAATATTAGCTCAGTTGGCGATTTGAACCCGTGACCTCCTGATTGCAATTCGAGAGCCTTACACCTCGACCACGGATACCGGGAAGGAAGAACACGATGAATTTCACAGCAGGGTACCTAGCATGGTCGATCGACATAGGTTTTATCGAAAATATCGGTAACTTGTCATCGCTCCCGAGCACGACTGCAGACCGCTAACAAACAAATGAAAGTTCACAACGACTAACGGTTCCTATCTTATTTGACGTGAACTGTTATTTGTTCGTTAGCGGTCTGCAGTTGTGCTCGGGAGCGATGACAAGTTACCGACATTTTCGATAAAACCTATGTCGATCGACCATGCTAGGTACCCAGGTGCGGTTGATGTCCTCGATAAGTAGGTATCCGCTGTCGTTGAGAGATACTGTACTGCTGTCAAAAATGTCGATTAAAAGCGTTATCTTTTTAATGGCATGAATCGTCCATTAGAGTAATCGGCAATATTCCAGAAGACAAAATTAATGAATGAATCTCTTGTTACTTAACGGGCCTCCTAATCTATTATCGAGTTCTAGGAACCACATTTCAAGTGTTTGGATGTGATGTATTTGTTTATAATATTTATAATACAAACAATTTTTTCATTATTAGGTCAAGTTCGTGAACCAGTACACTAAGTTACTACACTTAGTGTACTGGTTCACGAACTTGACCTACCCGTACAAGTCTTGATGGTACATCCGACACAATGTTGAAGTAATAATTAACCTTTTTAATTATCATCTGATATCAATGGACTAAATGTTTTTCAATCCTCTTTTGTTTAGAATTCATTCTTCAGAACTGGCATAAATAGACTGGCTACAATCAGACACTCAAAAGTTAGCACGTAAGGAGCCGCAACCGGGCTCAAAAAGAAGATGGAGAGATATGAAATTACGAGTGCTAGAGGAGCGCGCTTGTATTTAAAGCGACGAAGTCGATGCAAAAATTGTGAAAATGTTTAATAAAACACGACTCGTTTAAAATAGAACAAAAATCTCGTGGGGGTTGTCTTAAACAGCATTTAAAAAAACACTGTGAATTTTTTCATGCATATAACTTGTAAAATAACTGAAACAAATGTGTTTATAATAATTTTTGGAGCATACTTTCCGATTTTTTTCCATGGAGGGAATTTTATATAATTTGCTTTTCGGCACGGGGAATGTCTAGATATTATCTTCAAGAATAACATATATATTTTTAAAGAGCTTTAAAACTTAACGTGATTGAGGCAAGGAGTGTGTGCCAAGATCGAGTTCTTTGCCGGTCCTCTCTGCAAAGAACAGTGTCATTGTTTGATTAGTATTTGATTTAGTTATTAACTTATTATCTGAAAACATATTATATTATTTGTTTAGACAGTTTTATGCTTTCGCTTTTCTATTTTCCCATTTTACTTTTAAAAAGATTTATCATACAATTTAGTTGTTAAAAACCTAAGCCCCTAAAACCCCTAAAATTGTTTCTCCCGTGAACGAAAATGCATCGTCAAGCATGATAAGATTTTTTTTTTAAAGAAAGACAAACATTCCCGGGTTAACGAATAACCCGACAATATTTGAAAATCTCCCACTACCACCACAGTAAGCCGAAAATGTTGCTTGAGTCGCGATGGAGGACTTAGTCAACCGAGGAATTGAACACGAAGCGCCTGGGTGGGACCCAAACGCGATGCCCACTCAACCACTGACCGGTCTATAATATAATTCAAAATAATAGTATATATATAATTAGTGACCGACCAAAGGTTCGGTTTCGGTTTCGGCAAGTTTCGGCAAGAGTACCTACGGCTGGAGAATCAAAGGAACTCCCTCAACCATTCTGTCCCGAACCGGCCTTCTATGCAGCTGGTGAGCAAACGCATCCGCTGCCAAGACCCAGACAAACCTCACCACATGAGCATAACATATTATAGGGCACACTCGCTAATTCACCAAACGTAGCGAACCACTTGGGGTGACCTATGGCAGAGGCGTTGGTTATCCAATAAATGGTTCCCGGGGAAGCGGTACCCATACCGCCTCCCAATTTGACTCTTTCCAAGGTCTGCGGTTTCTTTATAAATAGGTCACATAATATTTCTACTGATAATCGTGTTGTAGTAATAATTAGCCACTTATATCTAGAGTGCATTATTTAAAATTAACATGAAAAAACTGTTTTTGATGAGAAAACAATACAGGATTCCACTGCACTGATATAGTCATAATATGGTAATCACTGTCGTAATCAAAATGGAGAGAAGATGAAGCATAGGAAGATCCCAGCAATATAGATCTAGTCACTAAAAATAACAAATAACACTTAAAGCAACGTTTTAATTCTGAATGATAAGTCTCAAAAAAATCTCTTACCAATTTAATAAATTTTACGTGGGCATTGCCGCTGGGTTGATAAGAGTCCGCGACGTATGGGCCAGTCATCTTGGCGCCTTCATATTCTATAAATACCTATACAGTCGTCCAACCAAAAACTTGAACAAATAAGCGGCAACGTCGCAAGACCTCGGTTTGTCGTTAACATGAAAATAAATATATAATTGGACCCTACATTGTTTACAAAATGAAAGAAAGAATATGCAGGACGCCTCACTACATTAAATATGAAAGGAGTTCAGATTGGTGAGACGTTAAATGCCGTTTTTTTCATTTTGTATATTTTTAAATTAATGTTTATCAAAAATTTAAATACCTAGCTGCAATCAAACACCGAAAAGATGGTATATACTTTAGTTAGAACTATGTAAAATCAAGTCCTTCAGATAGACGCAGTAATGTCGATCTGATGAAAGGACACAGAAATGATAGCGGGATGTATATATATATATATATACATATAGATATATATATATACATCCCGCTATCATTTCTGCGTCCTTTCATCAGATCGACATTACTGCGTCTATCTGAAGGACTTGATTTTACATAGTTCTAACTAAAGTATATACTATCTTTTCAGTGTTTGATTGTAGCTAGGTATTTATATTTTTGAAAATAATGATTTTAAAAATATACAAAACGAAAAAAACGCCCTTTAAAGTTCCACCAATCCGAACTCCTTTCATATTCAATGCAGTGAGGCATCCTGCATCTATTTTCTTCAATTTGGTCCACAATGTAGCGTCCAATTATATATTCATTTTCATGTTGAAGACAAACCGACGTCTTGCGACGTTGCCGCTTATTCATTCAAGTTTTTGGTTGGACAACTGTAAAGTTATTAATAGAATATGAAAGTGCCAATACGACTGGCCCATACGTTGCGGACTCTAATCAACCCGGCGGCGATGCGCACGTAAAATTTATTAAATTAGTATGGGATTTTTTTGAGACTTATCATTCCGAATTAAAACGTTGCTTGAAGTGTGATTAGTTATTTTTAGTGACTAGATCTGTATTGCTGGGACCTCCCTATGCATTATCTTCTTCCCATTTTGATTCCGCATCGCGACAGTGATTACCATATAAGGACTTTATTACTACAACACGGTAATCAGTAGATATATTTTACGACCTATTATTTAAAAAGAACCCGTAGTCTTCCGAAAGATTCAATTTGGAAGGCGGGTATAGTACCGCTGCCCCGGGAACCCATTTGGATAATCTTGCCATTAACACCTCTGCCATAAGTCACCCCAACTGGTTCGCTACGTTTGGTAACTTAGCAGGGGTGCCCTATAATATTATATGCTTATGTGGTGAGATTTATCTGGTTCTTTGCGGCGGGTGCGTCTACCCACCAGCTGCATAACAGGCCGGATCGGAAGAGAATGGTTGAGTGATTGGTTGATTGATTCTCCAGCCGTTCTCTCTCGGAACATCGCCTTGCATCGCTGTGGGAGGGATGGATTCATAAGTCCCTCACTTTTGGATACACTCCCCCAGATTCCTACCCACCCCTGGTATCCTTTTCCTTCCCACAACTTCCTCTCCTTCTTCACCTAAAAAGTCCCTCCAAACAGCATCGCCAAAGATGGCATAGGCCCGAGGGGAATTATTTTAATAATGAATGAAGAATTAAATTATAATTATATTAATGCTTATCATATAAATGCTCTAACCCCAGGTGGTTCGCTACGTTTGTTGACTTAGCAGGGGTAACCGGGTTCATGGGTTGAGGTTTGTCCAGGTTTTGGTGACCGATGCGTCTGCCCACCTGCTGCGTAGTGGGTATAACCGAGAGAGACTGGTTGAGGGAGGTCTTTTAACCTCTCCAGCCAGAATCTCTAGACACATCGCCTTGCGACGCAGTGGGAGGATTGGATCCATACGTCCGTCACTCCTGGACACCTTTCTGGACACCTTCCTCAGGCCTTCTGTGGAAATGCCTCCTGCCCCCCCCCCCCCCTGGCTAATGTAAAAAAAATCTTTATTTAAAAATGAATTTTTCTGTACCTAAAGCATTCATACGATTACGATGATACTTTGGAGATTTGTCGTGCGCATGCCCGCAATGGTTTCTGTACGTAGTGGTGAGCTCTAGCGCTATGAAATTATTTCCTTTGGCATTCATCCGATAGCGATGAAACTTTGGTGAGTTGTTATGCGCACATCCGTGAATTTTTCTATATATAATAGTGAGCTCTGGCGTTACGAAATTTGTATAAAAAATTACAGTGCGAGTTGTTGGATATGTATGTTTTTCATTTAGTTTCGCTTCAAGGAGGGATGGAGGGAGGGGAAGGGGAGTTCGAGGAAGGGGAGAAAGCAGGGAAGATGGGAAGGTGGAAAGGAATGCAAGAGAGGTGAGGGTTGCGACAGTGGAACGAGGGCGCATGGGAAAGGGCACACAGGAGAGGGTGAGGGTAAGGGATGGAGGACGAGGAATGGCAGAGGGAGGGATTGCTAAGGAGACATAGTAACGGTAGGGGATAGAAGGGAGTAAATTTGAAAATGGGAAACTTTCCGAAATTCCAAAAATGTTTTAAAGATTGGAAGGCTAAAACAGTATTTAAAATATACAGTAAATGTATTTTTATTGAACAACGAACGAAAGGAGATGCTGAGAATTGGTACAAGGAGAATCAAGAAATTTAAAGGAATCGTGACCTGCAATATGAAAGGGATTTCACTTTTTTTTACATGAGCACCGCGCATTGCGCAAGAGTCTCCAAATACTCCCGTCTGGTCCAGTGAGACTATGGCATCTTCAATTGGAGTATGCTGAGAGGCTGAAGGTAGTGAGGATGGGAAGGAGATGGGAAAAAGGAAGGTGGGAAAGTACCTGGCTATTCAGATCTGGTAACCAAACACGCTAAAGCCATTGCAAGCAACGTTATACCAGGGCGATACTGAGAGTATCTTCCGCTCTGGAACGTGCCGCAAATATACTTTGCCTACTCGTATTATACGATATTGCCAATATATTTTTCTGATTTTTCTGTTTCCAGATTTTCGAATGAGTTTCGCTTATATTGACTTCATTTAAATATATATTTTATAAAAGTTTTATTTTTTCATTGAATTATTTTTTACATGTTTGAGGATTTCTCGTTACATCTTTGACGTTTTTTCGATCAATATGGTATGTTGATCGAAAAAGATAGAAAGATTTTAATATGTTATAATTAGAGGGATCATAAAGTTAAAAACAAAAACATAGGTAAGGATATATGTTTTTTTAATTTTAAGAAAGACAAACATTCCCTGGTTACGAATAACCAGACAATATTCGAAAATATCTTACTTTTTTTACATTAGCTCCATACTTTTTATTTTTTTACATGGCTCTGAGGAAAAAATAATTCCATCAAGGCCTATGTCTTCTTTGGAGATGTTGTATGGAGGGTCTTTTTAGGGAAAGGAAGGAGTGGAAGTTTTGGGAATGAAAAGGGTATTAGGGATGGGTAGAAATCGGGGTTTAGTGTATCCAGGAATGACGGACGTATGAATCCATGCCTCCCACTGCGGTGTAACGTGATATTCCTGGAGAAGTTAAAGGAACTCCCTCAATCATTCTCTCGCGATCCGGCCTGCCATGCAGCTGGTGGGCAGGCGCATCCGCTACCAAGACCAGGATAAACCTCACCCCATGAACCCGGGCACCCCTACCAAGTCACCAAACGTAGCGAACCACTTGGAGTGACCTATGGCAGAGGTGTTGGTTATCCAATAAATGATTCCCTGGGCGGCGGTACCCATATCCGCCTCCAAAATTACCACCACAGTAAGCAGAAATTGTTGCTTGTGTCGAGATGGAGGATTTAGCCACAGATGAACTGAACATACAACGCCTGAGTGGGATCCAAACTCGGCCATTGACCGGTCGAATGTACTGCTCTGCGGGTCATACATGTGAAGAAAATACCAACACCATATCATTTTTATCGGCGTCGACTAATCGTAACTTGAAACAAAAATGTCCAAGCCACAATCAATAAATGTTCGACTATTATGTGATAAGCGTCCTTGGGACAGCTGATCCATTCATAACTTACATCTCAAGTGTTCATACGTATCCTTAATTATAAACAAACTGCCTCGTAAAACGTTCAAAATTCTTTCCGACCACAATTGATGTCCATTATGTGATAATTATTTATCTTAATCAAGTTATTTCATTTTTATTGTTTATCTTTCTATGGGTCATTGAACATTCAACAGTCAACAATTACATTCACGGAACGTGTCACAATAAGGTGTGCATTATTTTGCTTTTGCTTGAAGATGAACAAAATTGAATTAGTTACAAAAAATAAAATTAGAATTGTATAAAAGCTCAAATTTTTTTTTCAATGTAGGAACCCAAATGATTTTTTTTTATTCATAAAAAAGCTTATAAAAATGTTAAAAGGGTATAAAACCTCTCAAAAACTGGGCGTTACTGTACAGGGCCCGCAGATACTTTAATAGTATACAACTGCTAACCATGTACAAATCACAAGTGCGCCCCACGGTTGAATTTGGCAGCCACCTTTGGTCTGGAGCTCCAAAATACCTGAAAAATACCCTCGACTCTGTGCAAAAACGTGCGGTCCATTTGATAGATTCTCACATCTTAACACACGGGTTGCAATCTTTAGAGCACAGGCATCGGGTGGGAATGCTATCCTTGTTCTACCGATATTACAATGGAAGATGCTTCGAAGAATTAGCGTAATTGATCCCTTCGGCACCGGCGCATTGTCGGGAAACACGCCAAACGCGTGCCCTACATTTGTACACGATTGACATTTGTCACACGAGAACGGGTCGCTTCTTCGACTCGTTTTTGTGTTCAACAGCTCGGCTATGAAATGATTTGCCAGCCTCTGTGTTTCCAAAAAGACCCTCCACACAGCATCCCAGATGACATAGGCCCCGAGGGAAATTATTTTCCTCAGGGCCTCCTGTGTAGAGTTAATGAAAAAAAAAATAAAAGATGAGCAAAAATACATGTTAACGTTTTAATAAAGTAAATAAGTAAAGTAAGTAGCAACAACCGCGTGGTCTGGGGGTAAGGCTCTTGACTCGCAATCAAGGTAGCGGGATCAATCCTGGCGTGGGCAAATAAATTTTATTTTACGAATTTGTGTTATTTCACAATTAATTCCTTAACAATAATATATATCTAGTATATTTGCGGCACGTTCCAGAGTGGAAGATACTCTCAGTATCGCCCTTGTGTAAGACCACCATTCAAAATAAATTATTTGAAAAATTGCTTGAAATGGCTTTAGCCGTGTTTGGTGACTAGATCTGAAAATCCAGGTACTTGCCCATCTTTCTATTCCCCATCTCCTTCCCCTCCCCACTAGCTTTATCCTCACAACATACCCAAATTGGGGATGCCATAGTCTCACTGGCTCCAGACGGAAGAAGCTGAGGCTCTTGTAAGGAATTTACATAACAAACCATAAAAAAGCGTTTATACGCAAATTGGTTATGCTAATCTTTTTTTATTTATCAGCCATGTATTAAATTTTTTTAAATAATAATTAATTAAAAAAAAATCTTTAATCCACAGTACTCGTAATTATGAGTATTTTTTAATGTCATTAAAATCAACATTGAATAACATAAATGCTTATCAAATCTATCATGTTTGACAGTAGGTATCTTTTCAAATTATAGAAACAATTTTAAGGTTCTTTTATGGACCTTAAAACAAAAATATGCATTATATTCTTTTAGGAGGAAAAAAGGAAAACACAAAAAGGGAAAGCATAAAACGGTATAAGTAAACAAATAAAAATAACATGCCGTCGCTAATAAATAAATAGTATTAAGCAATAACTAACTAACCATCACGCCGTTTCCTCGCAGGAGTAGGCCGAGACCGCCAAGCAACTAGGTATTGGCATATATTTCTTTGCCTCATTCACAATTCACATTCATAATCGCTCTTCTGTTTGTCTGACTTTTGGCTAGGCCTGACTCAAGAATTTGTTTAACATGATCATGCCGTGTCTTCCTCGGGCTTATTTACTACTCTAAAACAAGCTTCAAATAAGTACTACATATTATTTTTAATGAATACATTATGAAATAACATAAAACACGCCCCCACCCTTAGTAATAATAAATTGTACCAACCCACCGTTTTGTAATTGTCAAGTCACTATATGTTTGCCCTGAGGAAGAAACGGTCGTTCCGAAACCGATCGGCGTTACTAAAATATGTAAGTGGTTCTAACAAAGATATATTGTTTAATTTATAAATAACATGTCATTTGCGCACTCCTGGATTTGAACCCGCGACCTCTAAACCACGGAGGCCGCAATTCATGACTTTAAAGAAATTTCTGTTTTCTTGCTCGTCTAAACTAACTAGAACCAGGAAATCTCTTCTTTCCGTTCCATCTGATTACTTACTACACTACAAAAAATTGTCATCTATATTTTTTTGTTGGTTAATATCGCCAAATACTTGGTAGTATTTTTTTTTTTAATTTTCCTCCGGCTTTTTAATAAATGAGCAATTGTAGTCTCTGAAGATCTGGACATTTCAGTTTAGTAATATGCATTTTACATTAGCGCTGACATTTTTGGGGATGCGTGTGGAGGGTCTTCTTAGGAAAGGAACGAAAGGAAGTTCTGGGTAAGAAAAGCGAATGAAGGTTGGGTAGGTTAATCTGGGAGTTAGTGTGTCCAGGAGTGACGGATGTATGAGGCTATCCCTCCCACTTCGGTGCAAGGCGAAGTTCCGAGAAAAAACGGCTGAAGAAGTCAGAGACAATGGTTCTCTCAACCATTCTCTCCCGTTCCGGCCTGCCACGCACCTGGTGGGCAGACGCAAACAACGCCAAGATCCGGGCAAACCTTACCCCATAAACTCGGGCACCCCTGCTAAGTCACCAAATGTAGCGAATCACTTGGGGTGACCTACGGCAAAGGTGTTGGTTATCCAATAAATGGTTCTCGGGGTGGCGGTACTCATGTCTGCCTCTCAAATTGAAATTTAAAAGTCAGAAGAACTAAACGAAACTAAAAGAAAAATACCACTTCTAGTAAATTAGTTTAGGCAATTTCGTCCTTATTTTTAGATATAAGCATGGATGCCGTGATTGAATATTAGTTTAACAATGAATTTCAATTCACTTTGCGAGTAAGAAGTAAAATCATTGCTTTTAAAAAAAATGAAGCTTTGGAAAATTCAATATCAGCAAAAAAACTATTATTTAATGCGTAAACAACGACGATATTGTTGCAACATTGTCTTGGTGAAATAGAAATATTAATTACACACGTTTGACAAAGATTCATCCTTATTGGAATCATATTTGGCGCCAATTTTGAATAGGTAATGAAGCTGAATTTCAATGTAATCTTCCGTAGCAATGTGCGATATTTAAGTATGATTGCTTTGTTTTCGCAGAAGACAGAAGAAACGCTATTAAAAAGCGATGTTGCCAAATGTAGGAGCTGCGATACGCTAGTCAATGAAACGTATATTTTTCTAAAAATATACGCTCGTCTACTGCAGCGCCGCGGCTCGCCGCTCGGTGACAAAGCACTGAACTAAAATAGCATATTTCAGTTGATTTAGGTACCAATACCGCGTCTGGCTTATTTTCGTTTTTGGACTGTATGAGGGTACAGGAGTGGGGAAAACTTGAAATTACATGTGTTCAATCCTGCGTCCGTATACCGGACGCAGAATGACGGTCGGACGCAGGATTGAATGAAAGTGGACCATTAGAAGACGCAGCAATGATAGCGGGATGTATATATATATATACATACATTACAATACACACATATACAAGTTGTAAGTCTATGTATAGTTGGTGAATACTTGAAAACTATTTAATTATTTAGTTTATTTCATTTTATAATTTTGGTAGTTTTGTTATGTTTGGTTGGGGATTATAATGTTTTCTATAAAGTTAATATCTTGATTTTTAATCCAGGCAGTGATATGTTTTTTGTGAATATTTGTAGATGTATTAGCAGATAGTATTTGTTTCAAAGTAGTGGGCATACAATTAAAAAGTTTGGTAGCATAATACTCAAAGTGTCTTTGTCCATGTGTGGTGTGTGTTATCGGTATGTTTAGTATTTTATTTGTTGTGGACCTGGTTTTTATTGTGGTTTTTGGTTGAATGGGAATATGCAGTTTGTTTTGGAGTAGGTGGAGTATAACAGATTTGGCATAAAGTTGTCTGATTGACATGACTTCTAATGTTTTATAGATTTCGCTAGAATCTGTTTGAAATGGTACTTGCAGGATGAGTTTAATTATTGCTTTTTGTATTTTTTTAATTGGGTCAATTGCTATGTTTGTCGCACTTCCCCAAGCTAGTATTCCATATGTGGCAATGGATTGACAAAGTGCAAAATAAATTGATCTTAGTATTGTAAGTGGGAAGATGTTTTTAATGTACTTTAATAGGTGCATAACTCGTTTGAGTTTATTTGTGATGAAAGTAATGTGTTCAGTCCAGCGTAAGTGTGAATCAATAATTACTGTAAGGAAAGTGTTTGTGTTTTAACCTCTTGTGTGCCTTGAGCGTGTTTACACGCTCTAAGTAGCAGTGCTCAGGAGGCCGGCCATACAAAATGAGCTTGTTAACACGCTCTTGCAAATTACGATTTTTCATGTCAAACTCAACTAATTAGAAAAATCGAAAAGCAACACAAACTATATACAATGTACAATGCATTTGGTAAGTCTTCAATATATATTTTCGCTTTTTATATATATTTCAGGACGAATTATTTCTATTCTGGAGGATGTGATTAACATTTGCATGAAAAACCTTGACACCTGGTTAAAAAATCACGGCTTAGAAATTTCTCCGTCCAAAAGCAATGTTATCGTCTTTTCCAGAAAACGTGTTACTCCGCGTATAACAGTCCAAATAAATAATTCAATTCTCCCTATGCAGGTACAAATAAGATTCCTTGGGGTAATTTTAGACTCTAAGTTAACATGGAACCCGTATGTTAATTTAATCATTAACAAATGTCAAGCTGGCCTCAACATTTTACGTGCCGTTTCACGGGTCTGGTGGGGAAGTCATCCATTCACCCAAAAACTTTTTTATAACGCATATGTTAGGAGTCGTTTGGATTACGCGACATTCCTCATTGAACCCACTTCTAAAAAGAACCTCGCAAGGTTGGACCGTATTCAATTTCAAAGTTTAAGATTGATTATCGGAGCAATGCGTTCTTCCCCAATTAACGCTTTACAAGTGGAGGCTGTGGAGGCTCCTCTTCATTTCAGAAGACAGTTCTTGGCTGACAAGTTTTTATTTAAATGCTTAAGACTCTCTAATCACCCACTGAAAGACAAAATTACTGCACTCACTGCTCAAGTGAAATCACTTCCATATTGGAGGAACAAATCAATCCCTCTTCTTGTTAAAAGCCTCCATACGTACTGTGCGTATAAACCCCTCTTAAATCCATCAGACAGACTTCCTTTATATGCCATCTCCTTTCGTATTCATTTGTGTAAACCAAATATTCTTTTTTCTCTCGGCATAATTAACAATCACGATGCTCCAAGAAAACTTATCCAAATTTTAAATTCGAAATATTCCAACTGGAAAATTATTTACACAGATGGTTCCAAGTCTCCCTTATCAAACCATGTGGGAGCGGCATTCCACTGCCCATCAGATCAAGTCGATAGAAAAATTAAACTTCCAAAAGAGGCTTCCGTTTTCACTGCTGAATGTATAGCCATTTTTGAATCCCTTAAATACATTGACGATGTTCACATTGGAAACTTCTTAATTCTCTCCGATTCCCTGAGTGCACTTCAAAAATTAAACTCTTCCCCTTTCCATTACCCAGAAGACGATTTCTGTGTTGGAATTCGCACTTTAATTCATAAATTAACCGACTCTGGCAAAGAAATCGTCTTGGCTTGGATACCTAGTCACTGCGGTATCCCTGGAAATGAAAAGGCCGATTCATTGGCGAAAGATGCCATTATTTCGGGGGATATTTTATATAAATTTTTAAACACCGATGACATTTTCATAAAATTGAAGGAAAACATGATTTCCACATGGCAGAATCATTGGGAAGAATCTAGTCAATCAAAAGGATATAGCTTTTTCACAATTCAGCCAACGATTCCTTCAAAACCGTGGTTTTCCAGACTTTCTTTTAACAAATTCTCGACATCCTCCATTTGCCGCATGCGGATAGGGCATTGCTGCCACAATGTTCACCTGACAAAAATTCATATTAAGAATTCTGCGATGTGTGAATGTCGTCTTGGTGAAGAGGATCTCAATCATATTTTTTTCAGTTGTCCTATAAATAATTCATACAAAAATTTCATCCCTCACCTAATCAGTTCGGGTATATTGCCTCCCTACAACATTGCATGCCTGTTATCTTCTGTGAACAAACGCGTGTATAAAGTCTTGGCTAATTTCCTGAATATTAACAGCATCAATTTGTAATTGTAAGTTAAGTTTCATGTATTTATTTATTTATTTTATTTTTTACGCACAATAAATTGTGTCAGCATATATTTTAATTTCCTTGTTATGTTTAATTAAAATCATCTCTTATTGTAATAATTTTGCGTATTATTATTATTATTATTATTTGTATAGTATTATTTATTATATAATGTAGATAGGTTCTTGTTATTAAAACTAAATTAGTTAATATTAACCAAAAATTACACTCACAAATTTACACTCACAAATACATTCACTTGACACTGGCCAGAACACTCTTTTGGGGTGAAGAGCCATTAAAAAAAAAAAAATATATATATATATCAGAAAAAGATTTTTTTATTAATTTGTTTTGTTGCTAAAAAATTCGCGGCCTGTCAGTACCTCCACACCAAATACCTGACGGCATTTAAAGGGTTAATTCTGTTTATTGAAGTGCAATTTTTTTTTTGTTTTTTGGTGCGTACACGAATAAATCAGAAGGTTTTCCGATGTGTGAGCAGGCCACATATAGCTGTCCGTGTGAGAAGCATGGATTTTACAAAATTACCCCCTGCTGCTAACCCCTACCACTACTATGTCTCCTTTGCAATCCCTCCCTCTTCCCCGTTCCAGCCCCCATTCCCTCCAGTATTCCCCTTCTCCCCTGCTGCTAAACTATATGAAATACATGCATTTTTCAAATAACTGATATACAAATTTCATAATGTCATTTTTCAATTTCATTATATATTTTATTTTTTATTATTATTGTACAACAGAATAATTCCAATTTCAGTACAATTTAGTTACCCTATCAGCATTTAGGCAAGTGACTCTTCAATAATGTTTTTAAGGCATATAAAGAACAGTCACTTACATCCAAATGGTTTGCAATTTCATTTAACAGCACCACTCCCCTCGTCATTCTATGCTTTGCCAAGACGTCTGTTCTGCCGTTCGGTACTTTAAATAAGTCATGATGTCGACTTCGGCTGTAGTGGTCTGGTACATATAAATCACTTGCTTTCCTTCTAGTTTCTAGACTCACAGAATCAGTTTCCTCAAGTAAGTCAATATGGTGCATGAACCTTGGATAGGTTCCATGTAGACATGGGCAGAATGATTCTCAGGAGTGAATCGATTCAGTCTGATTCCCATGGCCTTTTGAATTGATTCCTTTTATTCATTCCTTTAATTCAATTAAATCCCAAAAAAAAAAATAAAAAAACTAATAATAAAAAAAAAAAAATAATAAATAAAAAAAAAAAAAATAAAAAAAAAATAAAATAAAATAACTATATAAATAAATAAATTAATGGGGAGGCTAACACCGCACAGGAGACCGGGAGGCCACGGAGTACCGCAAAAGAGGAGACTGATAGGCTACTAAGCACCGCACAAAGAGGAGACCGATTATTCTATTCTCGCAGGCTAAGACCTATAGATTAATGTGTTTGTCTCTTTTTAGTGTCGCTTTTTCGTTTCATCGAATTTCAAATCACAATGAGTTGGGAGGCTATGAAGCACCGCACAAAGAGGAGACCAATAGGCTACGAAACACCACACAAAGAGGAGACCGATTATTCTATCTCATTATCTCGCAGGCTAAATCCTAGAGATGCATGTGTTTGTCTTTTTGTAGTGTCGTAATTTTTCGTATGTAAAATGTATTTATTGCTAGCAATTATATCTTAAAATTATATAGGTTTTCGTTTCACCCTTAAAATTTTATTAATTTTATTTTATTTATTAAACTTATAAATGTTCCACTTCACGTGATCAAATATAAACATACATTTTAACATTAAGATGAGTATTTTATGACAGCTAACCACAGCTAATTGGCCTTATGATATCTGCAAATTTACATATTATATCTACCCAAGAACTACGTCTAAAAGTAGGTAGGTACTTGTATTCCGATATCTTTCGTACGTACCAAAAAACCGATAAGCATCATTTTCGACTAACTATGTGATGAAATTGATGGCTTGGCGCGATGGGGAATAAATGAACCAGGCCATTACCCAACGCCACGCCATTACCCAACCTTTATAACCAACAACATCTTTTAAATCAAATCCACACTGCCCGTTTGCCAGCCCGCTGCCGCTTGGCCAGATATATTATATATTTCAACCAATTTACACAAAACCTTGACAAATTATATACCTAAAAACCTTCCTCATGAATCACTCTATCTATTGGTGAAAACCGCATGAAAATCCGTTGCGTAGTTTAAAAATCTAAGCGCACAGACAGCGTGAGCGACTTCACTTTATACTATGTAAAGAAGAAGATTAATAAATAACGTATATTCTGAAACAATCATTAAAGAAATAAATTATTGCAATAGTTACCAAACCACGTACCATAATTTTTAGTACTATTGTGTAGACGATAATTTCCGGAAATAAAAAGATAAGAATTATTGATAATCCAATTTGGACATGATTTACAAATACATAGACTTAAAAGATAATAAGTACATAGTCAAATAAACTATTTGTTTAGGCTTAATCTAGGATAGGAGGGGCCGTGTTCACCAGGGAAATTGAAGTGTGGGTCACGATTTTATGATACGATACAATGTGGAAATGATTAAAGAAGGCTTCAAGTAAAAGCACTTGGCGCACCTTTTTAACGGTGTCCCAATTCCAGGGCGTTCCTTCAGGGAACTTGAACACCCCTGGAATCCCCTGAGTTTTGCTCATCACGTAGCATATTGTGAAGGAGACCACGCACTGGAACCAGGTGATGAACAGGGGCGCATTCAAGCCCAGAGTGTCGCTGCTCAGCAATGTCTTGTTGATGAACACAGTCAATATGGAGATGATCCTGAAAAAATGAGAATTTAATATAATATGGCAACCACAGATAAGGAAGATATAAACAAGGAAGATGGGCCATGAACCACTATTTATGAAAATTGTTGTAACAAAGAGTCGCCAACACCGTTCAACCATACTACCATGAGGGAGCGGGAGACAGAAATGAAAGGCGTCAGTCGATGTATGAGTCAGTCTTTATTGTTGCGCTACGTAGCGGAGGTCGATACGGAGCGGGAGCGGAGTGACAGTGATGCCGTTAGTGATGCTGCTGCGTGATGATGAGTGAAGGTCAGGAGACTACGGCGGTGAAGATCACAGGTCTTCAGGGAGCCAGCGTGTTGCTCTACACCATGGCGGTGTAGAAGTGACCTTGGTCCAGGCGGTCAACCGTCGTCGCGTTGACGAGGTATGGCGGCTGTGTGTCCAGTGGGTCGGAGCACACACGTGCCGCAGGAAGGAACCTTGAGAGGCGGTGAGGATGCTGGTTGCTGGCGCGTTGCCAGTTGCTGGTTGCTGCTCGTTGCAGGATGCTGGTTGCTGCTCGTCGCAGGATGCTGGTTGCTGCTCGTTGCAGGATGCTGGCTCGTTGCCGGTTGTGTTGCTGGCTTGTTACCGGTTGCTTGTTGCTGGTTGTGGTTGCTGGGTTGCTGGCTCGTTGCCTGACATCTCATGTCGAGATGGTAGTTGGAGAAGTTCCTCGAAGGTGCTGGAAATGTTCCTGGTGTCACACTGGATAAATGTTGTTCACTGCTGACTGCGCGGGCCCGTGCCCGGCGCAGGCTCGTACTTAGTCGCGGCACTGCTCGGACTGTGTTCCTTGATCGATGAATGGGAAAGTACTGACTGAGACTGAGCGAGCGAGCGCTGGCTTATATACTCGTGGCGAGTAATTAGTCTCACGGTAGGTAATGCCGTGAATTCACGCAAAGGTGAGAAATCGCTCGAACCTTCTGTGGGCACTTGTAAGGTGTGGGCACAGCCAGGTGTTCTAGGCCTTTCGCGTAGGTGGCGGAATTATTATTCCTAGGCGGTCGTCGATATTACGCTGAAGGTAGGTATGCCGTAGTTTCCAGCGTGTTCCGTGGAGGTCAGTGGCGCAGCGGTAGATTTCGCAGAGCGGGTTAAGTGGCCGCTACAACCATAATAAGATTTAACCCCCTGATCAGATTGGGAATAAAAAGCTGTCCAAATTTTTTTCAATAAAAAAAACCACTCAAGATCTGCATAAACACAAAAGTAAAAAGCGAGATGTGATGATGGTATTATTTTTAGCCACAGATATAAATAACCGTTTCCATACAAGCCATCCTACTCGATTTTCTACGTACGCAAACCATAGGTATGTAGCGGTATGGCAAAACTTGATATGTCCGATTTTTGGCAAAATCAGATTATGGGCTTGATATGTAATTTAGTAACATTTCTTCAAGTTGGCAGAAGTTGATATGTCTGTGGTGAAGGTAAAACCGTTAAAAATGAAATGGAAGTATATGATATGTCAGCTGCGGTACTTATTAGATACGGCAGAGCTTGATATTTTACGTATAAGTTCTGCCTAATCCCATACCCTAAGTCGATGATCTCTGACTATGGGTAGGCATTTGGTGATGTCACAATTTTTTTTTATTAAAAAATATTTTTTAATGTAATAAATATTTTTTAATGTAACTTTGATTTCTTTTACTGTTTTAGAAAAATAAACTAATTTCTTATTTTTATGCATTGCTTGATATGTCCATTTACTTTGTATTTTTGGGTTAGCAAAACATGATATGTCTACTGTTAAGAAGACGATCATTAAAAAAAGCTATTCACTAAAAAATTAGCTAATACCGGTTAAACGATATTAATAAATTTCATTGCACATGTAATTTAGTAAGTTGAAAAAAACATTGACAATTCACTTAGAAAATTTCAAGAATTTAGGGGGCCTTTCGAACTTTCAAAATCCTCTACTGAAAAATTAGGCAAGATTGACATATCAAGGTAAGATACACACATGAGGTATACATGGTTATAAATAATCCATCTTCATAATGTGATGCCACAGTTGCTGCAACAATGATGGTAACACTTTGTATACCTTTAAAAGACCACCTGGTAAAAATTCCGGGAGGAATGCAGATCCGGGCACAGTTTGGAAATTTAATAAAAAGGCACTTTCTAGATGAGAAAAGTGTGGAAAAGCTGAATAAAACAAAAATTAAGGCGCGCTCGGCAAAATTGAGGGAGATACAACCGTTCAAAGTATTTAAAATTTCACTTTACAAACTGATATTGACAGTTCGCCCGCGTCCGCCCGCCATTTTTTTATAACCTAATACGCTAAACATGGTTTGTGATACAAAAAAAGTGCCCCTTTATAGCGCCTGCTCACGTCAAGGCAAGAAAAACATCCCAGTTTTCAAGTGGTTTAGCGGCTACGCTAGGTTTGTGTAACATGGTTTGTGATTCTGGCGTACTATTAATTCTGTATTAGGTCTGGGATCCAACATACCTAAGCGGTGAAAACATGGCGAACGAACAACGAACTGTCAATATCAGTTCGCCAAGTGAATTTTTAAATACTTTGAACGGTTGTATCTCCCTCAATTTTGCCGAGCACGCCTTAATTTATTTTTTATTCATCTTCTCCACACTTTTCTCATCTAGAAAGTGCCTTTTTATTAAATTTCCAAACTGTGCCCGGATCTGCATTTCACCCAAAATTCCAAGTAATTGCTTAGAAAGACCCAATTACAAATTTATTAACTTCATTTAAAATGATTGACTTATCCTGAAATATCCTGCTAGTGTGCTCACTTAAATGGTTACGTCCAAAGATATTGAAATATAAGTAGATGTGCTATCTGCAGTTTTTACTAGGTGGGACTGCGCTTCCGGGTGTCGCCGATATTGTTTACCAATTAACAAATAAACTAAATGAAATAATAATTAACGAATAAAGTAAACAAACGTTAAACTAAATGAACGAATTCTTTCCGTATTCAAACTATATTGTTAACCAATACCATGGGCGTATATAAGGGGGGGGTTTTGGGGGTCCGGACCCCCCCTTTCATATCCATCTTACTTGTCCAACAGAAAAAAATTACATACACCGCGCCAATTATAGAAAACGATAGTTGCTTAGCTTTTACCCTTTCGTTGATTATGTTATTACAGAACTCGACGCTCGTTTTAAACCACATGAAACGACGACCGAAGGAATTCAAATGCTGCTACCTGAAAAAACCAGTAATGACTCCAGGATAAAAGAAAATCTTTAAAAGATTGCACAAACATTTCTGGAGGGGGAAAATGAAGGCACAATATTTCTGAGTGAATATGAGATATGGCACAATCACTGGAAATCTGTAGCACTATAGCTGCAACTGTGATCGACGCTATCGATAACTGCGATGATCAGTTTTTCCCTTTAATAAAAAAGCTTCTCATTATTTTAGCCACACTTCCAGTGTCCACTGCAACCCCTGAAAGCTCTTTCTCTACCTTAAAGAGGTTAAAAACTTACCTAAGAAATAAAATGGGCGATGAAAGACTTACTGGTATGGCTTTAATGAGCGTGCACCGAGATCTGGCGGTGCAACTTGATTCCGAAGAAATTATTAATCAGTTAGCAATAAAACGTAAAAGACTAAATTTATTACTTTAAAGTTTCAACTTTGTTACTTTTGAATAAATATTGCAATACATACATTACATATAACTTTTTATTTAAAGGCGCCTACTTAGAGTAACCAGTTATATATTACAAATTACCCGCGACTATTCTTGCGTGTTATAGTCGCAGGCAATGTTTAATTTGTAAATGATAGATTTAATTGGCGTTAGAGCTCTGTGTTTTTTTTTTACTTTGGAGACCCCCCCCTTGTCAAAGCTATAGCTACGTCTGTGACCAATACTAATGCACACCTTCAAAAAATCAACAAAATGAACAAATTCTTTTCGTATGCCAACTACTCTAATTAGGACGTAGTCCGCCGACAGTTGCACGGACACCGTAGCATATCTCTTTTGTATTTGAATATCTTTGGTTACGTCTATTGGCCACCTCTTGGTCCAATCTTGCAACTCAATACAATACCACTAGAGAGAGTAATTATGCTAATAATCCGCAATTATATTTATGCTAATAATCCACAAACAATTCAAGAGCTGAAAGATAATATTCAAACACAGCGTCAACTGTGAAATCGAGCCACAATTATGGAAAATGCAATTATTCTAAGCTTCGACAAAAGAATGTTCTGTTCTTAAATTCGCCTGTCTCGACACAGGTATACCCTAGTGAGACAGGCATACAAATAAAACCATTGTAAATATATTTTATTATAGATAAATAAATAAAAAAAAAATATATATATATTGTTTCAGAAAATTTGATCTGGTCATAAACTTTGTGTTTAAATTAAGAAATAATGCCGTATTTTTTTATGAGAATATTGTACAAGGGTTCCAACTGCTCCCCCTGGAGGCAGTGAGACTATGGCATCCCCAATTTGGGTATGTTGTGAGGCTGATGGTAGTGGGGAGGGGAAGGAAATGGGGAAATGGAAGGAGGGAAGTACCTGGCTACTCAGATCTAGTCACCAAACACAGCTATAGCCATTTCAAGCAACTTTTCAAATTCGAAATGGTGGTCTTACACCAGGGCAGTACTGAGAGCATCTTTCACTCTGGAAAATGCCGTAAATACACCTTATATTGTTTTTAAATGATTAAATTGTGAATTAACACAAACCAATCAAATAAAATTTACTTGTGAATGTGTATAACTTGTATTAAAACATACACACAATGTTAAGCATGTATTTAAATTATATTTATGTATGATCGTGTGAGAAATGTGGAAATCCGCAAAGAATGCAAGGCTGATGTAAGCGTAATGAGTAAGATCAAGAAAGGAATGCTCCGATGGTTTGGGCATGTAGAGCGAATGAACGAGGAAAGGAGTGTAAGGAGAATATATGACGCAAATGTGAATGGTAGAAGAAATCGAGGAAGCCCAAGAAAGGCACGACCAAGTGAATCAGATACTTGAGTCGGGCCATGTCAAGAGTCAGAATAATAGAAGAGAATGTATGAGACGTTATATGAATGTAAACGAGGCAAGGAATGTGGGTAAATTTATACAAAGCCGGGACCAGCTCATTTTGGACAAAAAAAAATAAATATATACCCCAGTAGATGTAATTAATTCCGTGAGCGGAAATTGAAAATAATGTATATTATCGTCAATCTCTTAAATTTAAAAATACGAAAATGTCATTTTTCAATGACCTCCATGTTATCTTTATTTTAAAAAACAGCCTACGTTTTTAAATGGTTTGTCTGGCAAAGCAGGGTTTGTCTAGTGGGCTTGTGAATATTATCTTTATTTTAAAAAACAGCCTACGTTTTTAAATGGTTTGTCTGGCTACGCAGGGTTTGTCTAGCGGGCTTGTGTGACAGATTGGCCGTGCCATGTCAGTTCCCGAAGATGCGAAGTGAATTTTGATTTTACGCAATTGAAACTTAAAATGCATCATTTTCCGCCTCCCCCAATGCAAAAAGTTTCCGAAATACGTAATTCTAACAATTATTCAACTTCTGCAAAGTGTTTTTTCGTGATGAAAAATGACATTTTCGTATTTTTAAATTTAAGATATTAACGATAATATACATTTTTTTCAATTTCCGCTCACGGAATTAATTACATCTAATTATTACCTATCTACTGGGGTAAAAATTTATTTTTTTTAGTGTAAAATGAGCTGGTCCCGGTTTTGTATAAAATTAATAAATTATATTTCGACAAAATTATATTTAAAAAAATCTCGAGACATATAAAAGTATCTTTTTATAAATACTATACTTACCATAGATTATTTTATAAACTACATTCATTTGTTGGTACATATTTTCCAAGAATTGTAACCAGGTAATGGATCAATTGTTCTGCAAAAAAACTCATAAACCACTCGAGGTTTTAATATTTTCAGATTAGATAGATAATAATTATGTAAATCACTCACCAATAAACTGAAACCACAACAAAAATGTGGAGATATCTAAACGATAAACTTTTTTCCTTAACCATTTTGAAAAATTTTCATTGAGGAAAAACTAACACGTCAACTAGAAGTTGTAGTTTAGAAATATTTCCTTGTAAACCGACGATTGCCGACGATGTTTTGCCGACACAAATCAAACACAAACGTCAGAAATTGTGTTGATGTGTGCAAGTACTGCAAGAGCGCCAGTGATGCCATGTCCCGAAAGTAAAAACCACATTTCGGTGGTAAAAAACCGAATTTTGGAGAATAAAAAAAAAAGGTTTTTAGCAAGCTTTTTATTGAGAAATCGAATAAGAAAACAACGGTACCTGAGTAAATGACCTATGCCTTATTAAAAACAATCATTATATAATTTTCCTTTGAGTAAAAGGAAAAAAAATGCAAAAAACACCACTCCAATAAAAACAATTAAAAATAAAAATAGTTTTAATTTAAATTGAAAAAAAATATCTAAAAAAATAAATAATTTTAAAAAAAGATGAGCGTGTAGAAATTCTCCAATTACTTTAATAACAATAAAAAACACATAAATTTGTTTAAGACCACTTTTATTTTAAAACACTCTACCGGTTTCAGAAGCACCCTTCCTTTGTCAGGAGAATATTATAACGGTTATAATATTCTCCTGACGAAGGAAGGGTGCTTCTGAAATCGGTAGTGTTTTAAAACTTTTCAACATTTTACGGTACCTAGTTAGTGTAGGATTTATTCATTTTTTTTAATGTAATCATAAATATTATTTATTGGTAAAGATTTAAAGATAATAATTTAATAAAGAAACATTGTGAACCCGAACTTGTACTGAAGTTCAAGAATTACATTCCTTCCTGAATTCCGGATTTCATACAAGCGACCTATGTAAAAGAAAATCGTAACTAACATAAAAGTACATAAGTACATACTTTAAAATCGGACCGCATTAAAAATCCAAGTTTTATTCGACATGGTTTTTTAAAAAAGCCATGGAGGTATAAAAGACCCAAAATCCATGAAAACATGGCAAAAACCACGCATCTGCCAACACTGATGTGTGCTGTCAGAAAATGAACAGAACTACTAGAATCTATAACGTTAGAATTATTTATCAAATGTATTGCAAAATAGTCTTACTGGAAATAACACTAAAGGCTTTTTACGCATAACAAATAAATGTTTTGGCTTGTCACATTGGCAGCTCCATATTTTGGATTAAGGAAGACAACTTGACCGATTGGAAAAGCGTGCGTCGACTGTCGAAACGTCAGTGTCAAATAAAAAATAAATAATTTAACCTCGAAACGAAACGAAAGTACGAAACCGATGTAAACAATGGAAGGTGTCAATGTTACGATTTTAAAAAGCTCAACGAAAGTTGTTGAAATATCTTCAAAATCCAATTTACTCGAAGCCATAAAAACAGTCCAAGAGAAAACAAACAAGTTTTTAACCGATATTATTGAAAGCGCCAAGGGTAATGGGGAAAATAACATGGAAACTGGACCTGCCGAAAACGGTACGATATTTTATTCAAATTTTGAGAATGTACGAAATGCACCATTTTTATAATATAATATTAATACGCGTACGTTTCACTCCCGGAAAATTGACAGTTATTGCCTTGAAAAACGCACAAATACAATTAAAAATGTATTAATTCTACTGTATGGTAATCTAGAATCCCATTTACCTCTTTCTACTCGGAGGCGTCTACTAATATCTACAGGAATTCCAAAAACTGAAACAATCGAACTAATATCTATGAGAATCAAAGTGTTGACGAATATCTACAGCTCAAACTGTTGACTAATATCTATGATAACCAAAGTGTTGACGAATATCTACAGTACTGGCGGAGGTTGGATTTGCAATTATGTATAGCATATTGGAATAACGTAATATTGCGTATGCAGTTTAAAAAACTTAATTTATATAAGTATGTATGTAAAAATCCCTGATATCGGACTATTGGACACATTTAGCTGATTAGTCCAACCTACGCTCTGTAGATATTTGTTCAACCTACGCTCTGTAGATATTAGTCAACACTCTGAAGTTCGTAGATATTAGTTCAACATATGAGCTGTAGATATTCGTCCGACATACATGCTGTAGATATTAGTAACTGGAGTCTTTCTACTCGACTGTATTTAATAGTGTTAAGAGAGACGAAAGAATAGGATAAGAGCTCTTAGGTACCTCGTCTCTGTACCTTATAACAGTGTAAAGAGAGATGAAAGAATAGGATAAGAGCTCTTAGCTACCTTGTCTCCATACCTAATAATAGTGTAAAGAGAGACGAAAGAATAGGATAAGAGCTCTTAGCTACCTTTTCTCCATACCTAATAATAGTGTAAAGAGAGACGAAAGAATAGGATAAGGGCTCTTAGCTGCATAGTCTCTGTACCTAATAACAGTGTAAAGGGGCCGTTCAAGTATTACGTAACGCATTTGGGGGGGGGGTTTTGTGAAACGTTACTGTGCGTTATGAGGGAGGTTCAAACAACGCGTTACGTAACATATTTTTCTTTATTTAGATAAAAAAAACTAGGAAATAAAAATCTTCCAAGTTGGCAATCCTTTTCGTTCTCGAAATCTCTTGTTTTATTATTACCGTAAACGCGATTAAAACAAGAAAAAGGGTATTTAAGCGACTTTCCAGTACTTTGCGCAACTTTATTGTGACTTTCAGGTTAAAATTGTCACTTCGGCGTTAGGGGGGGGGGGGGGGGGGGGGGGGGGGGATATCGAAAAAAGTTACGGCACGTTACATGGGGGGGTCAAAAATCTTCGAAAATTGCGTTACGTAATACTTGAACGCCCCCAAAGAGAGACGAAAGAATAGGATAAGGGCTCTTAGCTACCTCGTCTCTGTACCTAATAATAGTGTAAAGAGAGACGAAAGAATAGGATAAGGGCTCTTAGCTACCCCGTCTCTGTACCTAATAATAGTGTAAAGAGAGACGAAAGAATAGGATAAGGGCTACATAGTCTCTGTATCTAATAATAGTGTAAAGAGAGACGAAAGAATAGGATAACTCCTTCTAGAGCATTAACGAACTATCCAGAATGTTCTGGAACCTTCTAGACTTACTGACATACTCCGCAACTCCTTCTAAAACTTTCTAGAGCTTTATCGAACCTTCTAGAACTTTTTGGAACCTCTTAGACTCACTCCGCCTGAGGGGTTAATGTAGCAAAGTCATTATGATAAATTAAGCCATTGATGGCCCTCTGTAGACTGGAGACGATGAAATACCCTCCGTAAACGGCTATTTACGTTCATTTTAGTGTTTGATATATACATCTTTTTTTTCAGTTTCATTTCTCATGCTTATTCGTTTTTTTTTTATTTAATTTATGTGTTGTTATTTACTTTTTACCTTAACTTATTATTTATCTTTTTTGTTATTTCAAAATAAGGAATGTATTGCATTGCACTTCCCCTGCATACATTCTGTAATAAACTTCTATTATTAATATTATTATATCCAGTAACTTATACACAGAACTAGCTGGGTTACTCGGCTTCGCTCAGGACAACATTCGAGAGTGTTCTGGAATGTTCCACAATGATGTTCCCGATTCTCTATTCCTGAACATTCCACGACATACTCCGCCACTCCTTCCAGAACTTTCTAGAGCTCTATGGAACCGCTAGAACTTTCTGGAAGACTGTTCTAGTAATTTCAAGGGGGCGAAACTTCCAGCCCTTATATCTTCAAAAGCACACCCTTTAAGTAAAAACGGGAACCGTCATCCTGGAGAGGGGATAGAGATCTACCACACCATATAATAGTCCTCGTACCGGAACTCAGAAACGAGTCCCGGTAAGAGGACTGCGAGCCGCACGTTTTTTTGAACTTTCTTTTATAATATATCGTCGCAAGAAAGCAATACTGCTGTAACCGCCACTACCTACGAAAATATTTTTGAGGCGTGTACATCAGTTAAAAAACGTATTGTTGACAAAACGGCTAGTTTTTCCAATGTCGTACAGTTCTTATCTATCGTTGTAGAGTCACGGGACCCAGATAGATGGATGCTATGACGTTACATACTATTAGACGAGGGGTAGAAATCTCAAAGTGGGAAGACAAGAACAAGGCAATTGTAACGGTCTCGATATCTAGTACTTTAGTACTAAACTGCTACACGTCGAGTAAGGTTGCGTCTTACCAGCACTTACCAGTAAGTAAATTGCGCTTTAAAAAGTGTCAAAATGCCCTCCTGTGTGATGAGAAAATGTTTTAATTACACGACAAATAATAGTAATGGCGAATGAATAACATTTCATTTGTAAGTACACGCAAATTACTTAATATTATTATCGATTATTATAAATATTACAATTAAGGAAAGGAAAAAATGGAAGAAAATTATGTATTTCAATAATAAAATCTCTAATGCCTTGACAAAGAATGTACCGAATGAAATTCTTCCTGTATTTTATGCAAATAATAAACTTAAAAATTATATTGTAAATAATAAAGATAGTGATTCCAAAATGAAAAAATCTGGAATTTATAAATTGAAATGTAATGATTGTAATTTTTTTTATATAGGTAAAACCTCGAGAAACTTTGAAATAAGGATTAAAGAGCATATGAAAGCTTTAAATAATAATAGTTTCTCGGAGTTTGCCAACCATTTAATAGAAACTAGTCATACCTTTAATTTTAACAGTGGAATAGAATTAATTCATTGTAATGTCAATGGCATTCAGTTAGATAAATTAGAAATTTTAGAGATTAGAAAGAGTGTTAATGCAAATTTAAATATTATTAATAATCAAAAATTGTTTTTAAATGACCCATTATTAAATCTATTCCCTTTTAAAAATTTTTTAAATTGTTCTATATTGCCCCTCGTCCCTTAAACATTATTTTCTTTTTAATTTTATTATTGTTTATGTCGATTATTTTTCTCTATTACCTATATATATGTCTATATTTAAAATTAGTTCTGTCAAAACCCTGAAGAAGTTAGCTTTGCTGACGAAACATGTCGGTTTTATAAACAATAAAAGTGGTAAAAACCAAGTAATTTATTAATTTCAATCTATTACAATTAATTTTCATGTTTCCCGCTCGCGGTTTTACATGTCATTAGAGAAAATTCAAGTCCTACTAAAGTAAAGGGTCTGGACGCGCAATAGCCAAATTTCTGTTGATAAGTAAACTTCACTGTTTTAAAGTAGACTAATCAGCCTAAACACTCTGTTTATTTGTTTGCTTGCGGTAAAACAACACATAAATCAGTAGTTCTAACAAGTATACAATCGCCACCATTTGAAAACTGTCGTTGCCTTATTGTATAGCTCGACATATCAAACTCGACAGGCAGCCGGACCTTTTATTCTAGTGGGCCTCAAGAAAAGAAGACAGCGAACATTCCATCAAAAAGAGACAAGCAATACGCCGCCGCCCGCTCCTATATTCATTGCATTCATACACACACATTATTTGATTGTCTATCTTTATCACACAGGAATAAATTTTTGAATTAAGAAATTATACTGAAAATCGCTGAAAACAAAAGAGTGTTCCTTACTTTCCACATTATATTTTGAGTATATGAGACTATGGCGAGTCTATTTATTTATGTAACGTCATTGGATGGATGCAGAAAAAAAACCCTGCAAAATGGTGTTAATAAAGTATTTACGTAGGTAGTGGCGGTTACAGCAGTATTGCTTTCTTGCGACGATGTATTGATGATAGTATTGCACCAGGGTAATATTTAAAATATTGTGTTAGCAGAATGTGCTTTTTTATTATTAAACAATCATAGTCCTTGAAATTTAAATGAAATCACTTGAAATCCTTGAATAGGTGGTGCGTAAGGTTGAAATTGTCCATAAACAAATAAATGAAGTTACATTATGCTGATACAAATGATGCGTAGCATGTATGTCATGCTCAATAGCACCTCTCACACGGCCACTTCGGAGCGACTGAGTCCCGCGCCATTTCAGACCCCTGCGCAGAAAAGCAAAGACCGATAGGTTTACAGCGCAGTTCACCTGAGGCTTTTCTGTGCGGCTGCCTGAAGTTGTGCGGGACTGGTCATTCCGAAGTCGCTGTGTGCTATTCATTCACGGGTGGAAGGCGTAATGAGCATGCTTACTTATCCACTGGAGCGACGGCGCATTTTTTAAATTTTTTTTTTTTAATTTTTCGCCAACATTAAAAAAATCATACCTTCGAATTTTAACATTTGAGATGTAAAGACTTATTGTAGTGCTATATAGCCGATGAATCAACTTGTATTTCACCTTTTATCTCATATTTGTAGGATTCATAAAAAAAATCGTAAAGTTTATAACCACGCGAATCCTGCTTGGTTGTTACTTTGAACTGCCGTGAGAGGTACTTTTTCGAGTCAACATAGAATATTTTCAATTTCTATATATTGTCTGTGTTTTATTTATTTTTAACATCATTCTTAGTTTAACATCATCACATAGTCTACGATGTTCGGATTTGCGACATCTATGGTCATAATAGATAAAGCATTTCAATAGCTTCGTTTTAAGTCCCAAATAACAAATGTGGGAGCTACAAATATTTAAAAAAAATTACCGAATCAAAGAGATAATTGCCTTTTTTATTCGAAAAGCAATCGGAGGCATTTAAAATGGCGCCAATACATGACAAAAAACCGCTCCAGTGGTTAAGAGCGGAGGCATTTAAAATGGCGCCAATAAATGACAAAAAACTGCTCCAGTGCTTAAGAGCATGTGACAGTACCATTACATACAAAGATTTATAATTTTTTTTTTCCAGGTGCAGAAGAAAGCGAAGATGATGATGATGATGCCGACCCCCTGAATAAGAAAATTAAGATTTCGTGATACCAACTTTCTGAAAAATAGGTCTTAAGGTTAAACGTCACGTACGTTATAATCTACTCATTCACAGACGGTGCCAATTAAATTATTTTAGGTTTTTATTACTTTTTGCACATTTTGCTTTAAAATATTGAGGTGAATTAATTGTTTGCACCCGTACGTAGTTAATATGAATATAAATAAATAGTTCTGTCCATAAACAAACCCAAATCTTTCAAGAAAGGCTGAAAAATACAATATTGGATTGAGTCACCGATACAAAATTGAATTTTTCAGCCTCTCTTGAAAGATTTGGGTTGTTTATGGACAAAACTATTTATTTATATTCATATTAAATAAGTACAGGCGCAAACAATTAATTCACCTCAATATTTTAAAGCGAAACGTGCAAAAAGTATTAAAAACCTAAAATAATTTAATTGACGCCATCTGTGAATGCGTAGATTATAACGTACGTGACGTTTAACCTTAAGTAATCAAACTATTAAACGGCTTTCACCAATCAAAACTGAGCAAACAAAAGCAAAGTCAAACATTAACCCTTGGCAGAAGAATTAGTGAAGGACGAATCAATTCCTTCACTTTTGAGCTTTTCAATCATTTATTAGCTCAATAATTTATAACTTACCGCTCAGTCAAAAATGATTTCAGGATAACTTGTTGCAACCTTAGAATTTTAATCTGTTCAAATTCCTAACTTTTACCATTGAATGAAAACTACTATCAGCCATGTAAAACCACCCACTTAATAAGACTGGGACACTTGTATGAGATTCCACAAAAATTTTCATATAAAATTTATTCTCATTAATCAAAACACTCAAAAATGTTTAAGTTAATTTTAAAAAATAAATAAATAAATTTTTGGAGGTTCTCATACAAGGGCTGTCCGTAAAATAAGGTCTCCAAGGGGCTGCGGTCGCGAGGAACAATTTTATGTGAGATCCGGTAACACTGGCGTGTAGCCTGGTTTCCCTACACCAAATACCCACCGCGCTGCACTCTTTGCGACACTTAGTCTCGGCGTGGCAGCTGTTCGCGATGGAGCTTCCACTTGCCGCACCCGCCAGGTGTGAATTAAGCGCTATAATTAGTTTTTTGTGCACAGAACAAAACCCCGGTAGAAATTCATTCTCAGCTACTTGAAGTATACGGAAAACAGTGTATGAGTGTGAAAACGTGCGCAAATGGTGTAGAGAATTTAAAAGCGTGTCGGACGGCCATCGATTTCAGATGAAAACATTGCCAAAGTGGAAAAATTGCAGATCGACGGGTGGCGGTTCGGGAGCTCTGTGATATGATCCCTTATGTCTGTAAGACCACTATTGACATGATTTTGACAGAACATTTGAGAGACCACAAAGTCTGCCCAAAATGCTCACCGAAGATCACAAACAACAACGGGTTGAAACAGCCTGCGAATTCCTTGAGTGCTACGACATCGATGGTGAAGAATTCTTGAACTCAATGGGGACGAAACCCGGATTCACTACACAACACCAGAGACAAAGGAACTATCCCAGTGGCGTCATTTAGATTTGCCGAAGCAAAGTTTAAAAACGAATTACAGACCGTAACTCATGCCTGGCAGGTGCGGCGGATGGAAGCTCCATGAGGTTGCAACGTGGTGGGGATTTGGCAAGGGGAAACCAGGCTACACACCAGTGTTGCAGGATTGAGCGTAAAGTCGTTCCTCGCGACCGCAGCACCTTAGAGACCTTATTTTACGGACAGCCCTCGTACAAGTTAGGAGGCCAATTTGATTCGGTGTGCTGGCCTTGTGATCTAGGAGATTTTGATCGATGGCACTGAGACTATTTTAACTTAGCCAACACTCATTTTGATTGGCATGTATTATTATTATTTTATTTTTTTACCATAATATTAATAAAGGAAAACAATAATGCTTACTAACAACTTTATAAGGGCAATAAAAAACTTTTACAGAAGATATTATTATTTAATTATAAAACTTGTACATAACATCATGTAATACAAAATGTATAATAAAATCGGTAGGTGAGGTACAAACTGAGTGAGAAAAATAACTAATTACAGTGAAACTCAAGTTTTCCAAGGGACCAGAAAACTTCTCATTGGGGACCCTTATAAGTTTGTTTCACTGTACATTGAAAGTCTGTTATAAAAAGTTTTCCGGAAAACTTCATATGTGGGTTTGTTTGGACCACTTTTTTTGCTTTTCTTCGAGGGACTGAAAAAAAAAACTTCTCAATCCTGAAAACTTCTTGTGAGGGTTTCACTGTACAGTAATTAAACTCTCTTATAAGGTTTTTCCAAGGAACCGGAAAACAAATTCTTATGTAGGTTTATTACGGCCATTTTCACGTTTCGGTCTTCAAGGGACCGAAGAATGAAAACTTGTTACGTAGAAACTTTATAAGAGGGTTTCACTGTATTATTAGTGTCAGAGATTGCAGAGAATATTTTAAGATAATCGGTACAGCATCTTGCGCTGCATGCGATGCTGCAGCTCCCCCCGCCTGATCATGGTGTGGACCACCTTGAGGATGGAACGCTCGGGGTACTTCTGACGCAGGAAGTCCTGGATGATGCTCTGCTCCGACACTTGCGATCCCACGGCGAACCGGCGCTTCAGCTGCTTCTCAATGCGGGATAGGGTCTCGTGGTCTTCGTCTGTGGTGAAACCCTCGGCACCTGGGAATATAATGGTTTTCATAAGATTCTTCTTCGTATCATTGTGAAAGCGAATATATTATTGTTTGGAATACGAATTGAACGAATTGGAATGAAATTTTTAAGTGATCATGAAAGTCATTTTTTGTTGAGCCCATCGGCCCCACGTAGATATTCAAAGTAAATTAGTCAAAATACGATATTGACCCTCCTAAAGAAGATCTGTAAAAATTTAAAATAGTTTTATTGGATTATTTTAACTTCCTTGTGAGGATTTAGAAGTTTGTATTTCAAAAGATTTATTTCCTTTTCGCATTTCGAAAAAGAGAATTGGTCACTGCTCTATTGCAGCGCATTTGTTTAAAATTCGAGTCCTCGATAGTCCACTTTGCCAGTGCGGTGTGGAGGAGGAGACTCTTGACCATGTCTTTTTTAATTTTAAAAAACATTCTTCCTTCAAAACCAATATTGTTTGCTCATTAAAATCACCCACCATTCTCCACTCAATATTCTGTATTTGCTATCTCTCAACAATTCTCGCGTTTTTTCAGTTTTAGTTAAGTTCATAGACTTGAGAATGACTTCAATATTTGATTTTTCCTATTCTCTTATAGATTATCCTCAAAATTATAACTCTTAACTTTTTCGGCACAAAGCACTCCCTTTAGGGTGAATTGCCTAATTCAAAAAAAAGTCTGTATTTTCAGAATTTTTAATGAAATGCAAAACAACACTATATTTTTTAATCTCAAAAACAGTTTTCCACTGCATTTTTATGTAAAAATGAAACTTTAAACAGTCTACTGCAAAACTTCAAAATCTTTAGGACGATTGATATATTCCCGTGTAAATAAAATTTCTTTACAGTCATATCCAGATATTAAAAGAAAATTCATAAAAATAGTAATTTCTGTATACAGTGAAACCCTCTTAAGAAGTTTTCCAAGAGACTCGAAAAAACAAATTAAGCAGGAAAACCTTATATTTGGGCAAAATTGACCGAAAAAACCAAACTTCTTAACCTCTAATGGGCCGGAGACGCGCGGGCGCGCGTGTATTGTGCGCATGCGCAAGAAAATAATTCGAAAATTTGAATAAAATTTTCGACCAAAAACTGTTTGTCTGCGATTTTGACCCTTCTATGTACAGAATTTGTATGAAGAACAGGGTCAGAATCGCTTGAGACGCGTAAAAGTTTCATTCACCTTGCAACACCAGAATATTTTTAAAAGATTTTATCTGTGACATTAGAAATGTCATTTTTGCCGCAAATTTAACCATCACAATTTATGCGTGTTCCTCGACTAATACATCGTAAAACCTATTAATTTACGTAATTAACGCAAGTTATGTTGTTTTGGTATATAGTTTATTGTGTTGTGAACGTGTTTCAGTCAATAAATTATACAATAGCTCAAAATTAATCGACAAAACATTCAATTCAAAATTCAAAGTGGTGCTTTTTTAGTGAAATTTCGTGAAATGGCGTGGCCACCCAGAGGTTAAGCCACGAAACTTAAGGTAAATTGTAACCACTGTAAATTGAAAAATCTCAGTCAAATTCAAATTAAGATTTATGAAATAATAATACAAACTAGGAACCGGGTAAATCGACATTTTATAATGTCAGATAAAGATTTTACAAAATAAGGAAGTTGAGTGAAAAATATTCTGACTTATAAAAAATATATTCATGTAGATCAAAAAATATCGATTCTAAATATATTTCTATATTATTATTCTTAGAATTAGTTAAACGTTCTTAAAAAATGATTAAAAAGCTATAAGCTAAAAACGCTTCATCATTGGTCAAAAGAATTCTGACGTCATCTGTGCCCCGGTTTGTACAATCATGATCGTGCATCTCTTTCTATTACACGAGAGATGGTTTATTTATGATGAGACAGGTTGTATAGGCCAAACGTTTGCTTTACAGACAGAACTGGACAGCAAACTGCAGAAATAAATTAACGTTCATATCACAAAAACATAAAAACCAAACAAAAATAGTTTTAATATAAACACACAAATAAATAGTGAGTTTAAATAAATAGAGAAGAAATTTCTTTACCGCGCGTGAAAAAGTGACACAGCTTTGAAACAACTAAACATTTTAATGTAAACATATATTTGTCTCACTTGCACAAGTCACGAGAACGATACCGCCGCTAGTTAGACAAAGGCAGAAACACAAACCTGGGTTGGCAGGGCGGTGTTGCCTACAATTTGAAATTTTACCCAATATAAACAATGAAAAAGAGTTTTGTTAACATTAGTTTGTAATAAAATAAACTAATTAACATTAGTTTGAATATATGTTTTTTTATTATACTATATGAGTAAAAGTAAGCATAACTAATGAAATCATTATGACATTTTTTGTTCCAATATTTTTTATCGTACCGATAGTATATACTTAATACTCAAACGGACAGTGCTTTAAAAGTGATTCAAAATGTGTTTTCAAAGTTCTTTTCTCAGCAATTGAATTATTTCCACCCACTTACCACGGCATGCTGCATCTTTAGGTGCCCTGCAAAATTATTAATATAAAACACTTCAAAAAATAATTACTAGATTATTCATTAATAAACTAAAATAAGTGGTAATGACTTCTTCTGTATGAAGATTAAAACGTAATTTTTATTATTATTTCCAAAATATTTTAAATGAGAGGTTACCTAAATAGTAACTTATTCCATAAATTATGTATTTTTCCAAGGGTGTGGTAAAACCAAAACGACTTTTTAGTGGCAACATTAAACCTGTATTATAGTATTTGACATTTAATATTTCAAATTTCTGCGTTTTTTAATTAAATATGAATATGTAAACAATAAACTTCAGTGTGGAAAGTAATTTCGCTTGATTTATTATGTGTTTGTGTCATTGAATCGCATTCTTTCACGACATATTTAACCATTTTGAAGAGCTTAACGCTCGTTCGACGAAAACTGTCACTTTATAATACCGTGTTGTACGTTCAGGCGGCGGCGAAAAACCCAAATTCTGACTTTAAAAAATAATTTAACTATGAAATCTTAATCAATTTTCTTTTTTTTAATACCATTAATTCTGATAGACGGTTAACATTGATAAGAAAAATTGCTCGAATTCCTTACTGAAGAATTTTAAAAATCTCCATACAAAATGCCAAAGCAACGTGTTTTTTTAGAGTCAAATGACGTCACACACACACCTCACTCGGATTCCGCCGTTTTGGCGGGCTTGATAAAATTTAAACTTTGAGAATTAATTTATTTATGAAAACGAACTTTAAAAAAAATACCAATATTTAAGTTTGAATGTGCACATTGATAAAAAAATAAAAAAAGTGGACTCAACTTCCTTATTATAATAACGTATTTTCATAAATATTGAATTTTTTCTAATTACACCAACAAAATTTATTTATTTTTATTAAATTATGAATTAACGAATTTCGAATAAAAAAACTTTTTGTCAAAATAAATTCTGGAAAATTTTTGCCAAAAATTTTGAATTCGGCTTTTTTTCAAATTATCAGGGTTTGAATTGAATTTGTTTTTTTTTTACACAACATAAAATGTATTTTTTCTTACTTTCCCCACTAAAAAGTAATCATTTCAGGACGTGATATTGTAAAATAGTGAAATAAATACCCGCTAAGCTGCCGGACATAGCAGCATCCAGGGTTGACACTTGGAACAGTCGAAGAGCCTCATTTACATGGACTTCTGTGGCAAATGGCTGCAGCTGCATCTTGGCCAGAGATTCCGAGATACGGATTATGGCCTCCAATTGTCTGAAACAAATTGTTGGCATCCATGAGTTAAAGAGTTCAAGTTGCTCTTGTCTGTGGTGAGACTATGGCATCCCCAATTGTGATAAGTTGTGAGGCTGAAGGTAGTGGAGGGAAAGGAGATGGCAAAGAAGGAGGTGGGGAAGTACCTAGCTCATCAAACACGGGTAAAGCCATTTCAAGCAACGTTTCAATTCTGAATAGTTTTTTCTTACACCAGAGCGCCGGATGATGCTTGGTCAATACCTCCAATGGATCACACATGCAACAAATAGTCATGTACAGGTCAATAACACACAGTAAAATTGAGATAAGCACCTGACAGTGATGGGAATGGAGAGCCTCTTCTCCGTGGCCTTCTCCTGCGCCAGGGTGCCGCTCCTCATCAGCACGTAGCGGCTGCGCAGCTTCTCCCCAGCCGTGGCGGAAAGGCGAGGGCCGCACCGCATTCGACAGAAGCCCACCAGCCTCCGGAGGGTCTGCAGCGACAGCTCCCCCTCCTTCTGTTCCTCAGTCACCTGCCCGGCGTTCATGTGCACGTTCATTATGTGCCTGGCTAACGTCTGGAAGTCATTCAACACATGATTATTCAAATACCGCACTAGGAAATCTTACTAATATTATAAACACAAAAGTTTGTATGGATGTATGTGTGTTTGTTACTCTTTGACGCCAAAACTACTGAATGGATTTTAACGAAACTTTACAATAATATAGCTCTTACATCAGAATAACATATAGGCTATAATTTATGAAGTTAGCTAGGAAGGGGAAGCGGGAGGGGAACGGGGACGCACGGGAAAGGTGATTCAGGGAGAAACAATGTATTTCTTTGAATATGGCATTGCAACGCATGCCGGGAACCAGCTAGTTAATTATTATTATTATTGTTTTATTTTATTTTTTATTTATTTATTTATTTTTTTAATATTTTTTTTGTGCATTACAGATTAATAAAATAAATATTTATAAATGAGGCCCCTAGAAACAAAGACGGAAGTGTCCACCTCACATCAAAAATGAGTTGAATATGCAGTTTCATAGAGAAAAGTTCATTCTTTCTCCATTATATATCTGTTTGTAACATAAACGTCATTAAACTATAGTATTTTGGCTTTAAAGTTTTGTTGTTGTAACAAATACGGCAGTGTCCACCTCCTTCCGAAACAAAAGCGGCAGTTTTTCAAGTAGCCAATCAGGATGCTCTATTCATAATGGCCGCCATACTTTAAATCATACAAACTCCTACCAAAGCGTCAATGAATCGTACACTGATAAGTTATTTTTTGGGTTGTAATAACCATTTATTGTTAGTGGGTGTTACATATTCCAAGAATGGAAGATTTCCCCAATATTTTGCCACCGGAATCAGCGAGAAAATGTGTCAAACAACCACACAAATGGAAGGTAAACATTACCAAGAAAAAAGGTAAATCGCCGTTATGTTGTAGGCAAATGTCTAAATATGACATTTGAAGATTTATCTGAATTTGTTCACATTTTTTTGTAAGGATATGGATCGAGTCAGCTAGGCCATGTATTTTGACAACTATACCTAAATAAATTTTTGATATAATATTTCCAAATTAATAACTGAAAATTATTTTTTTTAAATTATTTGTTATAGATTCATTCAAGGATCAGCAGAAATCATATCAGGCTCATTAATGAGTTAGTTAATTTTTGTTTTATTTTATAATTTAGTTAAATTTTCTATTATTTTCTATTTCATAGTGGATGTAATTTCATTATTTAAAAAAAATCTAACATCTATTCCTCGGAATTTATGAATATTTCTAAATTTGATAAATTCCATTAAGTGAACTAAGCTGTTCATATTATTTCCATTTCATATAAAATTTATTATAAAAATATCTGCTTTTCATAATTGTTTTCTTACATTGACTGCAACATCTTCGAAATTGTCTTTTAAATCAAAACCGGCAGTGTACAACTGTTTGTAAAACAAAACAGCAAGTGTCCAAATGATTGAAACAAAAACGGAAGTGTCCATCAAAAAAATGCATTTTTTAAAGAAACCATGGCATTCAGATAAACCGGTTTACTTACATAATAATAAATTTTCTTTCCATATTGATGAATAACGGACTGATTAAACCTTTTTTTTAGTTTGCCAACAATTTAACAAAGTGGACACTTCCGTCTTTGTTTCTAGGGGCCTCAAATGTATGTTGAATGCATACCATACAAGAGTACCAACCCGTGGCGGTCATTCTCCATTCTCAACAGGGGTTCAATCAAAGTTTAGAGAGGAAAAATAAATTAATATAAATCTCCGCTCAATAAATTTTTTTTCAATCCATTCATTCTTTAATTATGCAAAAGCATATTTTTTTTAAATTTTATGTGCAAGAGGAAAAAATAATGTATTAATCAAAGGACACAAAAAAATTGAGTAAAAAAACACAGAGATATCACTGCAAGAGAGATCCTATTTTATCAGCAATGTGGGGGATTCGCAGAACTAGAATTGCTTTGTACATTTTTGTCATGTTATTTTATCAATATTAACGTAAGGAGCACCGTATGAGTAAATAGTTTTAAGAAAATGACAACTTAATACTAAAGCATCAAGTTTATAGAAAAGCGCACTTGAAGTGAAATAACACAAAACTGCGCAATACAAGTTTTATTATTATTAACATTATATTAGGTTGTCGCCTGTCTGTGTTTGTTATTGGCAATCAAAGGGGTAATTATCAGCTCACCATATCCCTCTGTTGATCATGTTCATCCTTGACAATAAAGATCATGTCGAATCGGGAGAGGATGGTTGGCATGAAGTCGATGTTCTCCTCACCCTTGGTGTCGTCCCAGCGCCCGAAGATGGAATTGGCGGCGGCCAGAACCGAACAGCGGGAATTTAGCGTGGTCGTTATTCCAGCCTGTGACAAAATATTTTTCATAAATTACAATAAAAGAAAAGTAGCTACAGAAAATATGTTTAGTCGCTGTTTTGGTCGCTGAGATTTGTTGTTGAATTTGGATAAAACAGAACAGCAATGCGATTCTGAATCTTTTGTCGATACGGAAACAATTCCATATGTAATCGCCTGTCAAATTTGTGTGATTGTCTATGGCTTGCAATTGCTTTTTCTACGGGCTGATGTGCCAGTTGCCAGCGCTGTGGTCGACTTCAACCAGTTTAAAACACCAAATTGCGCAAGTATCCATTTTTTAATTTTTTTTATGTAATACCTCACAAAGAGTCTCAGCTGTTCCCCTCTGGAGCCAGTGAGACTACTGCATCCCCTGTTGGGGTATGTTGTGAGCCTGAAGGTAATGGGGAAGAAGGAGGTGGGGAAGTACCTGGCTATTCAGATCTGATCACCAAACATGGCTAATGCCATTTCAATTCTGAATGGTGGTCTTACACCAGGGCGATACTGAGAGTATCTTCCACTCTGGAACGTGCCGCAAATATATTATACATTATTTTTAATGAATTAATTGTGAAATAACACAATTACTCAAATAAAATTTATTTGCCCATACCGGGATTCGATCCTGCGACCTTCGGGTTGCGAGTCAAGAGCCTTACCACTAGACCATGCCGGCTGTCGATTATTCATTTAATTTATTTAATTATTCAATTTATTTATTCATTTAATGTACGTTTAAAGTCAGCGACAGCGCTGACAGCTTAGAGCTTACACAACAGGACAAAAAACTTAGATTTTTCGGATAGAAATTTTCAAAAAATCGCCAGGTTTACAATAAAAAAAAAATACTTTGATTATTTGCCTAAACCGGATTTTTTTTTTTTTAATGTGATACAAGTGGCCTTTTACTTCTTCTATGTCGGCGTCTTTGGGACTACATGTAATCCTCATTGCTTCTTCTAAATGAGAGGAATGGCTCATTGCGGTATTTGTTTTTCAAGAAGTTCATTTTCGAAAATGAAGCTTCACAGAGATATGTAGAAGTAAATATAGTCACAAATCAAAAATGTGCGCATGCTCGTAAACATTTATAGTTGCTAGGCACATTTCTCCAAAATTCAATTATACTCCTGCTTTTCACAATGTTCAATAAAATGAACTTTGTAAAGTGTGTCATATATTAGTTCAATAACTTCATTCATGAACTGCGTTTTAGGAAATCCAAACTGGCTGAATAATTTCATGCCATAGTTTTCAAAATGCAGAGTGTTTTCTACAAGAATAAAACAGTTCTTAATATTTTTAAATCTTTTTTGGTCATTGTCTACTAAAATTGTTTGCTCTATCGCAGGCCGCACAAATATCTGTGTCAGGATCACGTATAAATAAGGTGACTTTAAAAGTAGTCGGGTGAATTTACCTTAGCAATAGAGATAGTCTGTTGCTCCATGGCCTCGTGGATGGCAACACGGTCGTCTTCCCTCATCTTGTCGAACTCGTCGATGCACACCACCCCTCCGTCTGCTAGCACCATGGCACCCCCCTCCATCACAAAGTTACGCTGGAAAGGACAACAAACATATTATGAATTTCACAGATATCGGAGGTAACGTTAGATTCACAATAAACCCCAACATTGAAAGTATTTATGTAGGTAATATCAATAATATTCATATAATAATAGTTCAGTTCAGTTTGGCTGCTAAAATCTGAAATTTGCTATTGTAAAATGTTATAATAAAGTTTTCTGTTGAAAAAGGTGTGTCCTTAAAGGCCTGCATCACAGATATCCAAATTAGTATATTTGCTCCGACAAAAACTCTGTATATCATTTCGACGAGCTGGAGACAAACCAATTGACTATAGCGAGCCATAATCGGCAGAACAGAGTAAGCGACCTTTTGTTGTCAAATTCTGATTTGTAATGAAAGACGTTCAATAATTCTCTTTCATCAATTATAGAATAACACAGGAAGTGCCCGAAAAATATGCGGAGAGAAGACTGTAATAAGTTATACATTTTAACACACCACAAATACACTATATATTATTTTAACCACTGGAGCGACAGCGCAATTTTACTTTTTTCTTCGATTGCTCGAGATTTTTTGGTAATCATTTTGAATATTTTCCACCCGCCTCAAAAAATCATGCCTCCGAATTTTAATATGGAGACATACTAACTGATTATAGTTCTATATAGTCAATGAATTCGCCAATGATTTTTCAATTATCACGTATTCGTAGGATTTATGAAAAAAAAATTATAAAATCATAAACTTCTACTTAATTACTTACAAATAAGGGAAAATTTGCCAAAATTGGCATCAAAGCAATCCGAGGTATTTTAAATAGTGCCATATTCTGGCAAAAAGTGCTCAAGTTGTTAAATGAATTGATTGCGAAATAACACACATTAACCTCTTATTTGCCGCTTGTGCGCCGGCGTGTCGTGAGACTTTACACGCGATTTTGACCCTTATGTATAAAGAAAGTGTATGAAGAACACGGTCAGAATCGCTTGCTTTATTATCGCCCTTTACCATAGAGAAAACCGCAATGCGCCAGGTCACTCCAAATAATTTATATTAATAATTTACCGGAGCGCGGGAATGTGCGCAGTTCTTGCGCATGCGCGGGAAAAATTCCTTTAATTACGATTTTGACCTTTCTATTGTTCTAAATTCCTCAAGGACACTGTCAGAATTGCTGGACACGAAATGTCATTGGGTGTCATGGCTGCCGTTTTTTGCGAACGCTAATTGGTGGACAACCAACCCCAATTACCCCGGCAAACAAGGGGTTAATCAAATAAAACTTATTTGCCCATGCCGAAATTCAATCTCGCAACCTTCGGATTGCAAATCAAGAGCCTTACCCCTCGACCACGGAGGTCATCATATGATCTGATTCCCTCACCAAAATCTCAAGTACCAAAAATCAATGCAAATTTTCACATTTTACAATGATAACCATTAAATAAAAATTAATTTATTTAATTTAATCCTTTCCCCTCAGGGTGCAGCGCTGGCCCTTCAGGTTGTAGATCAGTTTCGAAAAATGACTAAAAGACCCAACTCGTTAGGAATTCGACCTCCAAAAAAATGTTTAGTGCCGTTGATGATGGAATTTGGTGAAACATCATTACATTTTAGACCGGGAGGCGAGATAGGTAAACCCTACGTCATCGACTACACGGATGAAACTACTTTTAAGTGATAATGGGCATTTAGAAAACCTTAAAAAAGCTGGTCTGCCGGTGCGCCTCTTGGCAGGAGCCGCGCAGTCATGGAAATAGTGAGCGATTTTTTTGGTCAAAATTACGTCATCAACTACACGAACGGGAATGGTCTCATATGATAAAGGTCGATTAGAAAATGAGAAAAAAGTAGGTCTGCCAACCGGCAGCCTGGCAAGCTCGGAGGCAGCCGGCGTCAAAGTGGGGAAAAATTGGTCGATTTTACGTCATCGACTACACGAATGAAACCAATGAATAACTATAGTCCAGATCATTCCATATAAGAATTTCGCGGTCTGCCGACCAGCAGCCTGGCAAATTTTTGTGTACGATTTTTTAGAATTTTTGTTTGTTTTTAATTTTACGTTTATCTTTATTATTATTTTTATTTCATTATTTCATTATTGATCTCAAATATCTTCTCTTTGGTTAGGAATTCCAAATTCAAATTTATACAGCTATTTACTCATGTATTTGTGTTTCGAAAATTATAATATGAATATATACGTGAAATCCTATTTAGATACTATTTTGATTAATTATAATATGAATATATACGTGAAATCCTATTTAGATACTATTTTGATTAATCTTTACAACGAATCGGCTTTCAGTTTGAACAATATGCTACGGATAAATCGAAGCTTTTACTAGCTTTTCTATGTATTGGAATTACAATAAAATTATTTTTTACATAACAAAAAATATAGGCGTAAACCACAAAAAAATTTGTTTTATCATGACTTAACTATAAAGTAATAATACAAGAAACGATTTTTAAAAATACCCCTTTATGGCTAAGACTATTCTTGAGGTTTTCCATGTTCTAACTTTTTTCGTTCTTATAAAATTATGCACAAAATAAATAAAAACCACTTTTTCTCTTACTAGCCTCGTGCAAAAAGACGCTCGATTTTAAAATTTTGCAGGTATAAGATTTGAAATATTTCCAGCGTTTATATTCCTCTAAATTTTTTTTTTTCTTTGTGTCACTTAGTTTACAAAATGGAAAACTTGAAATATCGCGTTATTTACGAGTACGAGTTCGACCGTGGCACCAGTGCTGCAGAAACGACTTAACTATGAAGTAATAATACAAGAAACGATTTTTTTAAAATACCCCTTTATGGCTAAGACTATTCTTGAGGTTTTCCATGTTCTAACTTTTTTCGTTCTTATAAAATTATGCACAAAATAAATAAAAACCACTTTTTCTCTTACTAGCCTCGTGCAAAAAGACGCTTGATTTTAAAATTTTGCAGGTATAAGATTTGAAATATTTCCAGCGTTTATATTCGTCTAAATTTTTTTTTTTCTTTGTGTCACTTAGTTTACAAAATGGAAAACTTGAAATTTCGCGTTATTTACGAGTACGAGTTCCACCGTGGCACCAGTGCTGCAGAAACGACTCGAAGGATTAATGATGTGTATGGCGACGGTGCCGCAAAAGAAAACACAGTGTGTTTTTGGTTCCAACGTTTTCGTTCTGGAAATTTCGACCTGCAGAACAAGCCCCGTGGACGGCCGGAGACCAAAGTTGATAATGAAGAATTGAAGGCTATTGTGGAAGCGGATCCATCGCAAACCACGTCCGAGTTAGCTGCAGGCTGCAGTGTTAGTGATAAAACTGTTTTAATCCACGAAGCAAATTGGGAAGGTCAAAAAGCATGAAAGGTGGGTACCTCACAAATTGAGTGAAGCAAATCAACAAACGCGCGTTAGAACGCTAGACCACACACTGCACAACAGACGGCTACCAAATTAGAGGAGATTCAATTGGAATGTCTAAGACATCCACCGTACTCTCCGGACCTTGCCCCAACAGATTACCATTTTTTTCGAAATTTGGATAACTTCTTGCAAGGGAAAAATTCAACTCCGATGGGGCAGTCCAAACCGCCTTCAAAGATTTTATTGATTCCCGTCCGAATGGTTTTTTAATAAAGAGATCGATGAACTATCTATGAGATGGCAAAAGTGCATAGATAGCAATGGTACATACTTTGATTAAATAAATATATTATATTAAAAAAAAATCGACTTTATGTTCCTCCCATACAAAATGCCAATTTCATATGTATGGACCTAATATTTTCAAAATTTGTATGAAATGCCCCATCTTGGCTTTATTGATCGATGACGCTTTTGTTTGCTTTGGGAACAACTCATGTAGGTTTCACAGAAATCATTGTGTCTTCCTTACTATCACAATGAGAAATATGATCTAAACAGTTTTAGAAAAAGAAAACACCACACTTACCTCAAATCTAAAAGTTAACCACAAAAGAATTAAAATGTACACCTTTACGAAACCAAAGTTTTCAACCGAAATTTGAATAAGATTTATGAAACTGAGATCGTGAATTTTTTATTAATTAAATTTACATGAAACCACAAAAATGGTGAGGTGACAATAACGTTTGTGATACATTTGTCTGATAAAATTTGTTAATAAATTTTTTTCATTATCAGTAATTTTAGTTAGAAAAATCGTAAGGTAAGCCATTAAAACAATTTTTATATTTGAATGCAAAATTTTTACATTTAAAAATTTATATGTTTATTTCGATTAATATAATTTGAAAGCGTATTTCCATCACCTTTCAAAAGCAGTTTTTAATTTTCGGACACAATCAAAAATATTTAATTTATTTTGATTTTGTTGTAAAGCGGAAATGTTTTGTCCCTCTGATAAAATATGGTTGAGGCTTGAGGGGTTAATTATTATTTTTGGATTAACTATAGTAGGTAATAAGGTAGATAAAGAAACTAACAGTGGCAGGGTCCCTGATGACAGAGGCCGTTAGCCCGGCGGCGCTGGAGCCCTTGCCGGAGGTGTAGACCCCAATGGGGGAGACCTTCTCCACGAACTTGAGCAGCTGCGACTTGGCTGTACCAGGGTCCCCCAGCAGCAGCACATTGATGTCTCCACGCCGGGTCAGCCCGTCGGGCAGGCGCTTCCTGGCACCTGGGAGGGAAATGTGGTTTTTTAATTTCAATTATAATTATTGTCGTCAATTACGAATGAAGATGTTATGGTTCGGATGAATAAAGAAAAAGAAGTAATTAAAACTATAAAAATCTGAAAACTTCAATATCTTGGACATGTGATGAGACATCCAGAGAAGTATGAGATCTTGCATCTCATAATGCAGGGAAAGATTGCCAGAAGACAGGGCCCTGGAAGAAGAAGAACGTCATGGCTGAAAAACCTGAGAGTGGTTTGGCCAGTCTACCGTAGAGCTGTTCCGGGCCGCAGTAAACAAAATCCGCATAGCCAACATGATAGCCAACGTCCGTTGAACGGGCAGGGCACAAGAAGAAGTTGTCAATTTCTGACAGATTTACTTATTTCAAATCAGCTCTTCTTAACTCAGAATAAGATCATTTTGATGGAAAAGGAAATAGTGGTATTTTATGCAATCTAAATTTCCAAATTTACTGAATAGGGACGACACATCTCAGTACCAGGATCAGGTGTTGAGCCTAGGATTGCTCGGGAAGTTTGCTGGTAAAAGGTTACATTCCGGTATTTAACCTCTTATTTGCCGGAGACGAGCGGATGCGCGCGTATTGCATGCATGCGCGAAAAAAAAATTTCAAAAAAAATATATTTATCTGCGATTTTGAATTTGTATGAAGAACAAGGTCTGAATCGCTTGCGCCAACATTTCCCCATAAGATGGGTAAAAATTTCATTCACCTTGCAACCCCAGAATATTTTTAAATCATTTTATCTGTGGCATCAAAATGTCAAATTTGCCGCGAATTTTATCTGACAAAGTCGATGCATTTTACTTGACGAAAACATCGTAAAACCTATCAATTAGCAAGTAATGTTGTTTTGGTACATAGTTTATTGTTCTAGGAATGTGTTTCGGTCAATAAAATATACGATAGCGCAAAATTAATCCACAAAACATTCAATTCAAAATTAAAAGCGGTGCTTTTTTAGTAAATTTTCGTTGAAAAGGCCTGGCATTTAACAGATTAATATGCGATTTTAACCCTTATGTATAAAGAAAATGTATAAAGGGCAAGGTCAGAATCGTTTGCACCAATATCATTCTTAACGTAACCATTAATTTCATTAATCTAGCTACTCTAGAATATTTTTAAATGAATTTTCTATGACTTTGCGGGTCACCTTTGGCAATTGTCAAAGGCGAAAAAATCGACATTTTACATATTCAAGTGAGTATAAAGATCTTTATTTATTTGCAAACTCCTTTGAATTGTGTTTTTTCACGTTGGGTAAGTAATCGGATTTGTGTAGAAATAATAAAATCAGTTTATTTTTGTGTGATTATATTTTTTGACCATTATTTCAAAGATGGGAGATTATCTTTTTTTTAGTTAGTTAGGGAACGTACCCATACTACGCGACCTGTTCGGGGGGGGGGGGGGTCTTCAAAATACCACGCTTGGTACAAATGAGCGGCGGGGGCCATAGGTTTTTGGTCACCGGGGGGGTTAAAAATTGCAAAAAGTTGGTCACGTAGTATGGGTACATTCCCTTAGCTATACTGGAAAAACCTCTTATGATATTATCATGTAATATACATGAATAATAAGATATATTATCTGGTAAACAGAAAACAATTGGCAAAAAAAAACAATTCCTTTGTTTTTATATGGATATTTGACCAGAAAGCACAAGGTAATTTCGACCCCTTCGCTGCGGGCGACTCACCCATGAACTGATAAGTTTCTTCGGTGATATTTGTATGATATATAGAGGACGATAAACCTCATACTTGTAAACATAATGAATAAGAAAGTTATAATTTAAATAAATTTTACCTCCGAAAAGCAAGCAAGCTATGGCCTTCTTGATGTCCTTAGCCCCAAAGATGCTGGGCGCAATGGAAGTGGCGATCCTATCGTAGATGTCTGGAGACGCAGCGAGGCGGCGGAATTGCTCTTCCTCGGCGGCGGAGATGGGCTGACTGGTTACCGTGCCCAGACCCTCACCCTCCACTTTGATGCCCACCACGCGCAGGTAGGCAGAGCGGACGCCCACGATTGCCTTCTCTTTCCCTTCACGCTGGAAATTAAAAAGATATTCGTGTAACCATCATCACGGCCCTACATCCCAAGGTGGAATTAGGCCTGCATCACAAATGGCTGCAGTCCCTTGCTATTCGCATCCAGTCCTCTATCCTTCCTGTCCTGCACCAATCCTTTTCCGCCTTGCGCAAGTGGTAGATTCATAAATCTGTTGAATTCATACTCCTGGACACATTGACCCCCTGATTCCTACCCTTTCATCACCATTTTAGACCCTCAAACCCTTTCTCAGAACTTCCTCTCCTTCCTTTCCTAAAAAGACCCTACACACAGTTCCTCCAAACATGATATGGGCCCTGAGGGGAATTATTCTCCTCATAAGTGCCTCTTTTTGGAGTTAATGTACAAAAAAAATTCGAGTGCAGTTTACACGCGGTAGAAGCGAAACTTTACCAAAACAATCTCAACCAATATTTGAAAAGTGGGGTCATAAACATACAATTTGGGAGGCGGGAATGGGTACCGCCGCCCCGGGAACCTTTATTGGATAACCAACACTTCTGCCATAGGTCACCCCAAGTGGTTCGCTACGTTTGGTGATTTAGCAGGGGTGCCCGGGTTCATGGGGTGAGGTTTGTCTAGGTCTTGGAGGCAGATGACCAGGACATACTGAACCCCAGATTCCTACCCACCCCTTAAACCCTTTTCCTTCCCAGAACTCTCCTCTCCTTCCTTTCCTTAAAAAACCCTTCACACAGCATCCCCAAAGATAACATAGGCCCTGAGGGAACTTATTTTCCTCAGGTCCTCCTGTGTGGAGCTCATGTAAAAAAAAAAAAAACAAAGCGACCAATGAGTGCAGACCAGGGTGTAACCGAGCAACGAACAGCCATAAAATATTATTCAAATCCGATTTCATACACTGGTATCACCGGGTACCGCTCTCCGGGCGAGTGCATGATAATGCAAATTTATTCCGATTTTAATGTTCGTCCCGTCCACCTGCTTTTCCTCTAAGGGAAATAATTGTTAAATCTGTGCTAACTTGTTGTAACAAAAGGGTAATTTCAGTTTCATAACTCAACCAAAAGGAGCCTTTAAAAGTGACATCATAATCAAAGCGGTCAATGAGCGCGCGCAGTCGATATGTTTTACAGGTGCAATAATCGTCATTTCCGTTTCATACGAAATCCAAATAATAGCGGGGCAAGTTTCACTTCAAAAAAATATTACTTTATTTAGATACATAATATATATTTGTTTTAAATAATTTCACTTACTCTAGTTGCATGGGAAACCTTCTTGATGGAATAAATAGCCAGAATACAGGCTCGGGTTCCAGGCACGGCTCTCTCACAAAGATATCTGGAATATTATACAACACAAATTAATTATTATGAAATTAATGTATTATTGATTTCATAATAATTAATTTGTGATATTCTTTGATTTGTCGGCCACATTATAAAATAAAAATGTTGAATATATTTTATTCTGCAAATATCTGCCTACGCCTAAAACGGTTTAATTTGATACCTTTCACAGTAAAGCTGAACATGGCGGGGTACTTCTCCTTGGGGAATGCTTTCAGGCAGCTCTTGAAGCTTGAGGGTCTGAAAATATAACAAGTTGGTAATCATTCATCTAGTCCAGTGGTTCTTAATCTTGTTGGAGGTACTGACCCCCACAAGTTTCATATGCGGATTCTCCGAACCCTTCTTAATTGGAAAAATAAAATATGATTCTATATTCATGAGTCAGGGGTGTCTTGACCTCCGCCGAACCCGCGAAACTGACTCACTGAACTCCTGGGGTTCGATCGAACCCAGGTTAAGAACCACTGATCTAGTCTTTTGGCAGAAGTCTTTATGTACAACATATTATATAATATGAATTTAGCAACACTTTTAGAACATCGCTGCAACCAATTGAAGATAGAAAGTCTTAGAAATATTTTGAGAATTGAAAGAATAGTAATGAAACAGTAATACAATTTAGGAGGCAGGTATGGGTAACTGCCGCCCCGGGAACCATTTATTGGATAACCAACACCTCTGCCATAGGTCACCCTAAGTAGTTCACTACATTTGGTGACTTAGCAGGGGTGCCCGGGTTCATGGGGCGAGGTTTGTCCGGGTCATGGCGGTGGATGTGTCTGCCCACCAGCTGCGTGACAGGCCATATTGAGGGAGACATTGTGACCTTTCAAGCAGAACTCTTTTGGAACATCGCCTTGCATTGCAGTGGGAGGGATTCGGTGTCGGTCACTCCTGGACTCACTGACCCCCAGATTCCTACCCATCTCTCATACCTTATCCTTCCCAGAACTTCCTCTCCTTCCTTTCCCTTAACCTCTTACTTGCCGGAGACGCGAGAATGCACGCGGTGCGTGCGCATGCACTCGGAAAAAATTAAAATTTTTTTTTTTTTTAATTCGATTTTGACCCTTCTGTGTACAGAATTTGTATGAAGGACAAGGTCAGAATCGCTTGCGCCAACATCATTGATGATATAGCCACAAGTTTCATTCACCTGGCGACACCAGAATATTTTTAAATGATTTATCTGTGGAATCAAAATGTCAAATTTGCCGCGATTCAAACTGTCAAAGTCCGGCGTGATACTTGACAAAAACATCGTAAAACCTATCAATTTACCAAATTAACACAAGTAATGTTGTTTTGATCATACAACAATAACATTCAATGACAGCTGTCGTGTTTTTAATTCTCTCTAGAAATTTCACAAAATAAAACAAAAGTTCAAGCTAAAACCTAAATATCTATATTTCAATAAGTTTATAATAGTGAAGTGTTGTTATATCAGTTATATTAGCTAATATTACGTGCCAATATGACTACAAGAGCAACTGCAAAGACTGCACTAAATAATACAGACATATAACTCCTCCAACTCCTTGATAAAAAGTTTGAAGAATTTAAGGTGCAATTTCTGGAAATCGTGAGGAACGAGTATAAAGAAGAAATCGAAGAATTAAAAAATAAAATATTAACTCTTGAAAAAAAAATTGACACGAAAAAAAACAACAACCTTGAAAAAAGTCTGGAACAAAACGCCGTAATTCAAAGGGAATTTAACGAATTACAAAAACAATTGGACGCTAATGAACAACACGCACGCATAAATAACATAGAGATCATTGGAATACCAGAAAAAAAACAAGAAAACCTGACGGAGATTATCAAAAGCATCTATTCTGAATTAAAAATAGTAAGCCCTGAAGAAATTGAATACGCCACCCGAGTAACCCCCAAGGAGAAGATCGAAGGAAGACCGCGAAATATTATCGTTAAACTGAAGTGCAGAAAACAAAAAGATGATATCATGGCAGCAATCCGAACGAGAAGGGGCCTAACAGCAGAGGATATAAACTTGAATGGAAAACAAAGGATCTATATTAATGAACATTTAACACACAAAAACAAAATACTCTACAAACAGGTCAGAGAGTTCACCAAAATTAACAAATATAAATTTTGCTGGATAAAAAACTGTAAAATTTATGTAAGACTAAACGAAAACTCAGATCACTATTGCATAAACTCATTTATCGACCTAGAAAAACTAAAAAAATACAATATTTCCATCAATAACGCTTAGAACATTCATATTAACCATATTCATATTAACATAAGAACCATCATATTAACTTATTGCATCATTAAAATGGAATCTCTAGAATTATATTATCAAAACTTAACTCGTTGAATGCCGCGAGTAAATTGGGTTGGTTGTAACCAATTAGCGTTCGCAAAAAGCGGCAGCCATGACACCCAATGTCCCGCGATTCTGACAGCGTCCTTGAGAAATTTAGAACAATAGAAAGGTCAAAGTTCAAAACCAAAGAATTTTTCCCGCGCATGCGCAAGAACTGCGCACGCTCCCGCGCTCCGGTAAATCATTAATATAAATTATATGGAGTCACCAATCTAATTGCGGTTTTCTCTATGGTAAAGAGCGATAATAGAGCAAGCGATTCTGACCGTGTTCTTCATACACTTTCTTTATACGTAGGGGTCAAAATCGCGTGTAAAGTCTCATGATACGCCGGCGCACGAGCGGCAAATGACAGGTTAAGAGGCCTCAGAACTAAAACGAACACCTTTCTTCAAAATGTACTATTAAACAACTATGACATTATATGTCTCACTGAAACATGGCTTAACAATTCAATATTTAATGAGGAACTTTTCGATCCAAGATACCATGTTTACAGAAGAGATAGAGATTACCATAACCTCAAACAGAATCGCGGTGGTGGAGTTTTAATCGCAGTAAAAAATAAATTAATTTCTGAACAAAAAATAGAATGGGGATCAGAGGCGGAAGACATATGGGTAACGATTTCACTTCCCGGTAAAAAAATTCACATATGCACTTCATATATTGCACCTGACAGTAAACACCTCATAAATATTATGTCTCACATAAACAAAACATCACAAATTATGACAGATAACAACAATAATGATAGTTTCATTTTGGTAGGAGATTACAACCTGTCTCACTTACATTGGCTACCAATTAATGAGAACTGTGATTATATGTGTACTGAACCAATCAATTCATTGAATCCCGCCCATTTGAACTTTACACAATTTTTATCATTTAATAATCTGAAACAATATAACTCTCAGAGTAATAGTATAAATAATCGCATTCTCGACTTAGCTGTAAGCAACATACCACTGAAAATTAGGCACAATAATATCTCATTATTACCAGAAGATATTTATCATAAAACACTGCTAATTTCAATTCCTATTAAAAAAATAAATAAAAACCTGAAAACTAACGCAAAACAAATATTACTATACAGAAAAGCGGAATATTCAATAATAAACACAAAATTAAACGAAATTGATTGGGATCATAAACTTAACCATTTGAATACTCAACCCGCAACTGACGTCTTCTACAACATATTAAACAACATTAAAATAAATTATGTACCAACTAAACCAGCTAAAAATTGTAATTATCCGCCGTGGTACACATCATCGCTCATAAAAATAATTAAAGAGAAAAATAAATACCATAAAAATTTTAAAAAATTTCAAAATCCACGTGACTATCAAACGTTTTCTCTCTTAAGATCTAGACAAAAACGTATCGCACAACAACTCTACATTAATTATATACATACTGCTGAAAATAGCATAAATGGTAATCCTAAACTCTTCTGGAATCATTTTAATAACATGAAAAAAACACAATCGTCTCTTCCAAGGACGATGCACCTAGATGACAAAAAAGCAGAAAATGGCCAAGACATATGCAATATTTTCATGGAATATTTCCAATCAGTTTACACAAACGATAATAACCTACCAGACTTCGACATACCAGAAAACACAAATAACATAAATATCACCACGGTCAAATTCACACGAGAAATAATCTTAAAAGAAATAAAAGCTCTTGACATAAACACAAGCGCGGGGTGTGATGACATTCCCTCATACTTTATAGTTAATTGCGCGGAAACACTTGCAAAACCTCTCTGCATTATATATAATAAATCAATGAACGAAGGCACGGTACCTGAAATATGGAAAAGAGCCTATGTAACACCAATCCACAAAAATGGTGAAAAAAATAATGTTAAAAACTATCGGCCGATTTCAAAACTAACAATATTCAGTAAGTTAATGGAAAAAATTGTTTACAAATATCTAAGCCCACAACTGAATCACATCATTACAACAAAGCAACACGGTTTTACAAAAGGCAGAAATGTGGAAAGTAACCTCGTTCTTCTTACTGAATTCATTGTCGATCACATGGACAACCGCACTCAAGTAGATATCATTTATACAGACTTTGCCAAAGCATTTGATAAAATTAATCAAAAACTATTACTCAGAAAACTTTGGTCATTAGGTATACGTGGTAATTTATTTCGTTGGGTTACATCTTATATACTCAAGAGATCACAGGCAGTAGCAATAAAGGGTTTCGAATCAGATTTCAGTGAAATTTCCTCTGGGATCCAACAGGGTTCACATCTCGGACCATTATTTTTCATTTTATATATCAATGATTTGGTCAATGTTGTTAAATACTCTGAAATAGAATTATTTGCTGATGATGCCAAGCTATACAAGCCAATAAAAAGTCTAAACGATTGCGTCAATTTACAACATGATTTAAACAATATATTTACCTATTGCCAACAAAATCAACTATTTCTAAATGTCTCAAAATGTCATCATATTACCTTTTCAAGAAATAAAAATAAAACATTATTTAATTATTCTATAAATAACAACAACATTGCAACAGTCTCAGATATTCGTGATCTTGGAATAACCCTTGATAGTAAACTACAATACAACCTTCATATACAACAAATCACAAATAAAGCTGCTAAAATGTTAGGTTTTATCATGAGAAACACAAAACTTTTTAATAGTATCAACGTCATTAAGCAACTCTACTTTGCCTACGTACGAAGTCATTTGGAGTTCGCGTCAGTTGTTTGGTCTCCATTTTATAAAATCCATACGAACAAAATTGAAGCAATTCAAAACAAATTCCTCAAATATCTTTGTTACAAGTCATATGTAAGATTTAATAATTATGCAGAGGCAGCCTCATACTTTAAAATTGATTCATTGAGTGTACGAAGGCATCATAAGGATGCAATATTCCTGTATAAATTAGTTAACAATAATATTCAATGCCCAGAGTTGCTAAATAAAATTCAATTTAATGTACCTGCGCGTACAACACGCTCTTCTGTCCTGTTCAGGGTTGATCAATGCAAGACAAACTGCAAGCAAAATTCTTGTCTGAACAGACTATGCAATAGTTACAATAGCATATTATCCAAGGTGGACATTTTCAATTCCGAACCTACCAAATATAAGGGGTACATAAAAGAGTATTTCTCTGATGTTTCATGAATATGTTATGTGTCTATGTTTCTATCGTTTATCTTTAATTCTGTTGTGATTTGATTTATACGTACAATCTGGCTTCTTATGGTTACCAATGTATTGATATTTTATGTTTTATGTAAATTTTAGTTTTATATACTTAATCTTTTGTTTTATAAAATTTTTGATCTCATAATGCTTTTATTATAAATTTATTATTTAATTTTTTTTATTATGCTGTTAATCAGAGGTAAAGTCACATGGAGGAAATCCATAATTGGTTTTATTTTGGCTATACAAACATGTACAAACTGTAAAAATGTAAACTGTCGATTTCCCGAAAATAAATAAATAAATAAATAAGATACATAGTTTATTGTTCTAGGAATGTGTTTCGGTAAATAAAATATACGATAGCACAAAATTAATCCACAAAATATTCAATTCAGTATTCTAAGTGATGCTTTGCATAATTTCCTTGTTTCAGGGCGGCCTGTGACAGGTTAAAAAACCCTCCACACAGCATCCCCAAAGAAGACCTGATGGAAAATATTTTCCTCAGGGCTTCCTGTGCGGAGCGGAGCTATTGTAAAAAAAAAATACAAATACATATTTTCAGATAAATATTTTTACCTGATAGTCTACGCAGTGGCATTTGTCTGGAATGATGAAGTAAGGATCGAGGGGGCATTTTGGACGACCAGTTTGTTCTCTAAAAAATATATATATACATATTTTAGTACCTACCTATTCATTCAAGAAAAGGAAAAAAAAATATTTATCAATCTAAATTTAGATACATGAAATACAGAACTTTATGGGATTAAAATATTTGCAAATAAAGGAACAATATTAAGGGCGGTTTCAACAAGTACTCACATGTTGCATTTCCTGGGCATCAGGTACCCCTCTAGTCCGGGCTTGACAGGCAGATTGGGAACAACATTCTTGCAAGACCGACACTGGATGGAGATCTTGGTGGCTTTAGCTTTTATTCCTGACGCTGATACAATAATCCCCGGAATTTTAACTAGGCGGGAAACTGTGTCAGACTGAAAAATCAAACAAATCATTTAATATTTTTTAAATATTTTGGAAGTCAGCATATTTTAATATTACACATGTGAAGTATAAATGTTCACCTTCATATCTCGCAGAGACGCTGGGTTGGCATCTGAAGACAAGAGTACCTGAATATCTTCAACTTTTTCTTCTCCTTCAGGCCTGGGGGAAGTGATTTCATCTGCAACCTAAAAAATGTTTAAAAAAAAGGTTTAATGAGGGGGTACTTGTACTACCTGCCAAAAAAATATATTGAAAACATTTTAAAATTAGAACTCGAAGAAAAAATTGGAAAAGGGGGGGGGCCTCACTAGAAATTTTAAGTTAGGGACGTGTTTGGAACTTTTTGTAATTATTGGAGTGCATGCATTAAAGCCCTTCGTATACAAAGATACTTTACAAGCTATGACTGAAATGCAATTACAAGTAGCCTGTCGCTATGTTACGAACGCGTGCGTAATAGCGCTACCCAAAAATATAATGACATTAATCATTTCTTGGTAAATATCGGTTCGGACTGGCCACGCTTATTATGAATAATTTTTAGAAAAAAACTTTAGATTCGCCTTAATTACTATAAAAGGAAACTTTTTGGCTTTGGGGCGGCGGAAAATAATGCATTTTAATTTTCAATTGCATAAAACCAAAATTCACTTCGCGAACCGACCCAGCGAAAATCCGCGGCCGTAACTGTCACTTTTGTTGTTAATGTTTTGTTAATGTTGGTATTCTTGATAAATTATCAAGAGCTAATACGACTGTAGCCGAATTCGTGAGATAATGCGCGTATTTATGAAATTTGTCTAGCGGGCTTGTTTGTGTAACATGGTTTGTGATACAAAAGAAAATGACCCTTTATAACGCCTGCTCGCGTCAACGCAAGAAAAACATCCCAGTTTTCAAGTGGTTTAGCGGCTACGCTAGGTTTGTGTAACATGGTTTGTGATTCGCGGTATTTCATGTAGGTATCCCACGAAGTCGGCTGCAGTCCATAACAGTGACAGCTACGGCCGCGGATTTTCGCTTTCTATTTTGATTTTATGCAATTGAAAATTAAAATGCATTATTTTCCGCCGCCCCAAAGCCAAAAAGTTTCCTTTTATAGTAATTAAGGCGAATCTAAAGTTTTTTTCTAAAAATTATTCGTAATAAGCGTGACCAGTCCGAACCGATAATTACCCATTTCTTTATTATAAAAATTATGTAAAAGAAAATTTGGGAGGAATGCAGATCCCGCCAATGTCTGGAAATTAAATAAAAAGGCACTTTCTAGATGAGAAAAGTGTCGAAAAGCTGAATAAAACAAAAATTAAGGCGCGCTCGGCAAAATTGAGGGAGATACAACCGTTCAAAGTATTTAAAATTTTACTTCGCGAGTTGATATTGACAGTCCGCCCGCCATTTTGACATAACCTAATACGCTAAACATGGTTTGTGATACAAAAAAAGTGCCCCTTTATAACGCCTACTCACATCAAGGCAAGAAAAACATCCCAGTTTTCAAGTGGTTTAGCGGCTACGCTAGGTTTGAGTAACATGGTTTGTGATTCTGGCGTACTATTAATTCTGTATTAGGTCTGGGATCCAACATAAGCAATGAAAAAATGGCGAACGGATTGTCAATATCAACTCGCGAAGTGAAATTTTAAATACTTTGAACGGTTGTATCTCCCTCAATTTTGCCGAGCGCGCCTTAATTTTTGTTTTATTCAGCTTTTCCACACCTTTCTCATCTAGAAAGTGCCTTTTTATTTAATTTCCAGACATTGGCGGGATCTGCATTTCACCCGAAAATTTGAATTGAATAGAAAGAAGATTGTCCTAAGGGAACGTACCCATAGGTACTATGTGACCAACTTTTTGCTATTTTTAACCCCCCCCCCCGGAGACCAAAAACCTAAGCCCCCCGGTGACCAAAAACCTAAGCCCCCCGCCGCTCATTTGTACCAAGCGTGGTATTTTGAAGACCCCCCCCTGAACGGGCCACGTAGCATGGGTACGTTCCCTAACCTAGTTTATCATAATAGTATAATGCCGTGGTCGTCAAACTGCGGCCCGCGGCGGATATTTATGCGGCCCGCACAAATATCTGGCGTTTTCTTTTTAAATATTTTTTTCATGTACAATTAATTATATTATCCGTTTTTTTGCGGCCCGTACAAATATCTGCCGTTTTCGTTTTAAATATATTTTTTCATTCACAATTATACTATCCATTTTTTTTCGTCCCGCACAAATATCTGCCGTTTTATTTTTAAATATATATTTTTTTCAAGTACAATTATATCTACTATCCGGTTTTTTGCAGCCCGCACAAATATCTGCCGTTTTCGTTTTTTAAATATATTTTTTTCACGTACAATTTATTAATTAATTTTTTACAAAACCGGGACCAGCTCATTTTACACTAAAAAAAATAAATTTTTACCCCAGTAGATAGGTAATAATTAGATTAATTAATTCCGTGAGCGGAAATTGAAAAAAATGTATATTATCGTTAATTTCTTAAATTTAAAAATACGAACATGTCATTTTTCAATGAACTCCATGTTGTAAATTACAGCGGTAAATATGCACTTTTTCACGAAAAAACACTTTGCAGAAGTTGAACAAAGATAACATACACAATCCCGCTAGGCAAACCCTGCTTTGCCAAACAAAGCATTCAAAAACGTAGGCTGTTTTTTAAAGTAAAGATAACATACACAAGCCCGCTAGAAGCTGGTCCCGGCTGTAAAAATTTACCATTTATTATACTATCCGTTTTTTTGCGGCCCGCACAAATATCTGCCGTTTTTTTTTAACTATATTTTTTTCATGTACAATTAATTATATTATCCGTTTTTTTTTGGGCCCGCACAAATATCTGCCGTTTTCTCTTTAAATATTTTTTTTCCATGTATAATTATACTATGCATATGCTTTTTTAACCCCCCCCCCCCCCCCCCCACTGTACGGCCCGCGGTGATACCCAGCGTTGCCAGAAGGTTACTTTTGTAACCTTTTAGGTGATTTTTAACTCCAAAAGGTTTCTTTCAGGTTACACTAGTCAAATGGTTACTTTTAGGTTATTTTTCGGAATTCGTAGAATTAATTCCCTACGGAATGAGAACCTACGGAATTAGTATCAAAAACGGACAATTACAAGTTCATGCGTTTCATAAACGGACAATTGCTCCTTTTAGTATCAAAAGCGAACATAAGCATGTTTAAACTTAAAAATAAAACAGCTAAGAGTATTAAATTATAGAATGTTATGTATTATGGCTCGTGATTCTTTACGCGCAAGGATTAGGTATGCAGGTAGAAAAAATATCAGATTTTTCATAACGGTATATTCGAAACAAAAAACTCGCTTTCCTGAAAAATAATCCAAATGGCTTGTGTCCCACTTTGATACTGAGCTCCTCTTGTATTCCATCAACTTTTTACCATAGGGAACGTACCCATACTACGTGACACGTTTGGGGGGGGGGTCTTCAAAATTTCACGCTTGGTACAAATGATCGGCGACGGCCATAGGTTTTTGGTCACGGGGGGGGGGGGGTTAAAAATTGCAAAAAGTTGGTCACGTAGTATGGGTACGTTCCCATACCACTGGAAAAAATATGAAAGGTTATTTTTCACACAAAAAGGTTACTTTTTTATAAAGTTTAGGTGACTTTTTACAAGACACGGCTGGCAACACTGGTGATACCTCACATTGTCCTATGTGGCCCTTGACCAGAAAAGTGTGACGACCGCTGGTATAATGTCTCTGGCGGCCACACAAAAAGAAATACAAACCTCTTTTGCTGCATCCTCCAATATTGGCAAATGTTCCGCAGGTTGTTTGTATAATTTTTCAGCCAACATTTCATCGAAGCTCGAAAGATCTTCAATGTTAATCTCGATCCAGAACTGCCCGAGATTATACTGGCGTTTCAAGGCATCTCTGAAGGAAGAAATAATAATCACTTACAAAAATAAACAAGGACACAATACATTATCAAAAAGATTACGTGTTTTAAGAAATGTCATTTAGTCAACTAAATTTCATTATTAACCTGTATTTGTAATTGAAGTTGCCTTCGTGAAACTGCCTGATGAACTCTTTGAACTTTTTCTTTACACCTTGTAGATTGATGTTGGATGCATTTGAATCTTCTTCTGCAGCAAAATTATCAGAGAAGAACACACCGGCATCATCAAAACCTTCCATTTTATCAACAAATTGAGAAAATATAACACAAACTGTAACAGCACGTAAATTTTGGAAAATAACCAATAACTGAAACAAGAAACAAGCACCCGACAAATTTTGACAGTTTAGCACGTTTTGGCGCGAACCGCGAACAAACTTTAGTTAAGTATTCCCTATACTAAAAAATAAAAATACCAAAGACAAGTAATTGGATAAAAAATATGCAGAGGCACACTTTTTTCATTAGCTCCACACAGGAGGCCTTGAGGAAAATAATTTCCTTCAGGGCCTGTGTCATCTTAGGGGATGCTGTGTGGAGGGTTTTTAAGGAAAGGAAGGAGAGGAAGTTCTGGGATGGAAATAGGTATGAAGGGTTGGTAAGAATCTGGGGGTCAATGTGTCCAGGAGTGACGGACATATGAGTCCATCCCTCCAACCGCGGTGCAAGACGATGGGTCAAGAGATTCCGGCTGGAGAGGATAAAAGACCTCCCTCAACTAGTCTCTCTCAATCCTGCCCACCACACGGCAGGTGGGCAGACGCACAGGCCGCCAACATCTGGACAAACCTCACCCTATGAACCAGGGCACCCCTGCTAAGTCACTAAACGTAGCGAACCACTTGGGGTGATCTATGGCAGAGGTGTTGGTTATCCAATAAATGGTTCCCGGGGCGGCAGTACCCATACCCGCCTCCCAAATTGAAAAAACCACTAAAATAGGTTTTTAGCAAGGTTCGTAGAAAACGCGTTTAACAATGGACCCATTTCGAAAAAAAAAACTAGTCCGGTTGCTTCCAAAATTTCGAACGCGTGACGTGGCTTGAAGTAAAACTTCCAATTATATTGCAAATTTCAAATCTCCCAGTGGAACATGGACTTCAAGCAACGTCAAGATTTTTTAGCCAATCACAGATCTGCCCCTCGATGATCACCTTGACGTATTTTCTACGAACTGGGTAAGCTAGTGTTTTTTTTTAATTAAACCCAAAGTAAGAAACCACTTTGCAAAATAGGTTCTAAGTGTGGGTAAAAAAAGAACAAAAAATTTACCTAAAAACCCATTTGTCATATTTTTATGCTAAATCGTAAAGAAGATGGCCCAAAAGTGAATACGAAGAATTTGTCAAATATGTATAAAAAGGATTTTTTTTTGCATCTCCGTGGACTGCATACTTGTACGAAGTGTTTTAATAATTTGTGCATACCATTTTTGGATGAGGCGCGCCAACAAAATGCTTCGCTTTATAAAAACAAATTATTCATAAAAGTGTATCAATCTTTTTTCTAAATTCATCATAAAAAAACCAATCCAACCAATCCACACACCATAGACAACTAACATTTCCATGGCATACGCCGCATTACGCATTAGGCCGCTGCACACGCACACTTCCGACCGTGTGCTTCGACCCCCACCGAAACGCCATGTCCGCCTGCCGGCCGACCCCTTACGCTAAAAAGTCACCCCACTTCCGCGGGCAGTCCAAAGCTTCAGTTTTGTCAATTGATTATAGCCCATTCATTTATCGTTCATTTCGTGATTTCATTCAGCCTCTTTCCCTCGAAATGAACCGTGTGAACACGAAAGTGAATAGAGACAGTTCCGAATGAAGCATTCCAACAATGTTGGAATGCTTCCTTCGGCGCTGTTCACTCGCAACCGGAATTTAACATCACGTGACGCGAATGATGTGTGTGAACACTCAAGTGAACAGTCTTTCACTCGCAAATTAGTCGGCCGAAATGTTCTGGCGTGAGGACGAGTAGCCGGAGCGGCTTAAACGTCAAAATGCTCCGTTTAGTTCGCTTTTCGAAATAACTCCTACACGTCTCATAGAAATCGTTGTTTCTCCCTTACTATCATAGTGAAAAATATGATCTAAACGGCATTGGAAAGAGAAAATAATGCTCTATATATTCAATATAACAATTAACCACAAAATAATACGAATGTACACTTCTATGGAACCAAAGTCTCTGATCGAATTTGAAAAAATAATTATGAAACATTGTGAATTTTTTATAAATTATTTTTATATGAAACGACAAAAAAGTGAGGTGACAGAAACGTTTATAATTTACTTGTCTAACAAAATAAGTGTGTGTTTTTATATATTTTTTGTTACCAGTAATTTTAGTTAGAATAAAAGCAAGTAGAGCCATTTTTTAAACTTTTAAAAGTTTACATTAAAAATTATTCTATTTAAAAAATTACGTGGTTATTTCTAATAACAAATTTTAAAAGCATATTTCATCACCTTTCCAAAACAGTTTTTAGTTTTTGGATACGTTAATAAATATTCCATTTATATGGATTTTATTGCAAGCCGAGGCCTATTTTGGAATAAAAATATTTTCATGGTGCAAAAATACTGGTAGATATCAGTTTTCAGGTTATTATTTAACCATATGTTCATTTTATGGTGCAGAAAATTATTTACTGTTTACAAGAATCGCCAATTTCTCGTAATTTAGTTCGACGTTATCGGAAATGTCAATTGAAATCGTAAATATTCCCGAACTTAGCCGTCAGCGCCGGACGAATTCCAATGCGGCCGCGACTACTCTCGACGACTTCGTAGCGAGAATGTCGAGTGAACTCTTCCTTCGAAGGAAGCGTGTGAACACTCGGTGAAACGAGAATGGAACATTTCATCGAGTAAACCTTCATCCGAGTGAACCTTGTGACTTCAGCTTTATAGAAGCTCCATACAACTGTGCCCTCACGAAGGTGTATGTTTATGGTGTTCGCCAAGCAGCCCGCCGAAATGCCGTGTCCGCCTGCCGGCCGAACAGGTACACAATTTTGGGTAAAAAAGTCGCCACACTTCCGCGGGCAGGCGAAATCGTTGAAAGGGCGATCCTCGCACTGAAGTGTACGTGTAAGGTGATTTTTAAGCGTTCGGAGCGAACTGTGTGTCGCAGGTCATGTCGTGCAGTTCAAAAGTTTTGCTACAGTTTTGACCATAACTGATATAAGATGATACCTATCACGCCTCCAACCCTTACGTGTGTTGGCTCAGCGGGCCAAATGCCAAACGGTATTAGTTCATTTATGCGCCAAACGGGATTGGTTTATTTATGCGCCAAACGCTGATACGAACTGTTGTGGAACTTGCGAGTGACCCGAGCGTTTCGCCTGCGAGTCGATCGCCTACACACGCACGTCGCACACACGTTTCCGTCAACGTTTCGGAGCGAAGTGTGGTGAGACCAAACTCTGTGTCTGCAGGGCACTAATATGTCGTAATTTTACTATTTTTGCAAATGGCGACAACAAGACGCTACGCCTGATGACAGTCGGATACACTACATTTTCATTCATGGCGAATTTTGGTGGACTTTAGGAGTTGCATGCGGGTAGCGGGTATATCACTATTTATGTTTTGACATTTTGAGATAACACCAGCCGTTCAGTTTTGTTGACAAATTTTACTAGGCATTGTAAAGACTATAAACTAAAACCGTTTGACGTATACCTGTTTGATATTGTAAAAAAATCTCAGTTCGCCATTTAAATAATTATCCATTATTTATACTTTATAACTTATTGTTTAATTATACATAGATAGGTTTGTTATGCATATTCGTCATTGTGTTTGTGTAAAATATTGGGCAGGTATTATTGTATTTTGTAAATAATAACTAAGAGCAACAAGTGAATTCCTCTCGGCGTAGCCTAGCCTACTCTGCAATACGCTAGATATTTTTTTACTGAAGTTGAAACATTTTTTATTTTTTTTGGTAATTATCGGTTCGGATTGGCCACGCTTATTACGAATAATTTTTAGAAAAAAACTTTAGATTCGCCTTAAGTACTATAAAAGGAAACTTTTTGGCTTTGGGGCGGCGGAAAATAATGCATTTTAATTTTCAATTGCATAAAACCAAAATTCACTTCGCGAATCGACACAGCGAAAATTCGCGGCCGTAGCTGTCACTGTTATGGACTGTAGCTGACTTCGTGGGATACCTGCATGAAATACCGCGAATCACAAACCATGTTGCACAAACCTAGCGTAGCCGCTAAACCACTTGAAAACTGGGATGTTTTTCTTGCGTTGACGCGAGTAGGCGTTATACAGGGGCACATTCTTTTGTATCACAAACCATGTTACACAAACAAGCCCGCTAGAGAAATTTCATAATTACGCGCTTTATCCCACGAAGTCAGCTACAGTCCATAACAGTGACAGGTGACAGCTACGGCTGCGGATTTTCGCTGCGTCGTCGGTTCGCGAAGTGAATTTTGGTTTTATGCAATTGAAAATTAAAATGCATTATTTTCCGCCGCCCCAAAGCCAAAAAGTTTCCTTTTATAGTAATTAAGGCGAATCTAAAGTTTTTTTCTAAAAATTATTCGTAATAAGCGTGGCCAATCCGAACCGATATTTACCTTTTTTTTTTCTAGTAAATCATAAGAGTAAATCATCATGAGTAAAGTGCGAAAGTCGGCCAGATTATCAAATGGCCCCATCAAAGATGAAATGATAATTATAATAAAAAACCGAGAGGATGGGGGACCTGCCGAACCCATAGCCGACGTGAAGACATCCATCATTCAATACATGTGCAATAAATGTAATAAGAAATACACAACAACGTTGGGGCTCAAACGCCATCTGAAGTTTTGTAATGATTCCTCATCTGACATCAGCCTTACGATGCCCGACATCACTGGAAATATCAACTTGTCAGAGAATCACAATGATTTTAATTCCAAAAACTTCAATATAACTGAACCTGCATCCAAACAAGTGTATAGTCTGGAATTGAAGAAGACGGCCACCAGAAATGATAATCCATACGAGTTTGAAGACGAGTTGGAGCTATCTGATGACAGTCCTGATGATCATACTATCGATGAGTTGAACCCTGAGTTGTGTGCATGTTGCGGAGAAAGCATTCTAACAGCACACAAGGTATGTTGGTGTTTATAATACGGCAATGGCAGTTATTACTGTGTATTTTGAGTGTCAAAAATGATTACCCTCAAATCTTTTTCTTTATTTTTTCTTTGATAATTCAAATATAGAACAATTTTACCATTTGATGGAATTTATTTTCTATGGATTTTTTCGGTGAAGGTAAGTACTTGAAATTTTTTTTTTTCAGAATGCTCTTTTCAAATGCGAACTATGCAATAAGTCCTATAAGCTCAAAACAAGTCTTGAAGAGCATGTGGAAAAATACCACTCTTCAGTTGAGGGTGCCATCAAGTGTGACTTGTGCAAGCTGTCTTGCATTAACAAGAAGGTGTTTCAAGAGCACTTGCAGTCGCATAGTGATGATCCCTTTCGACACTCGTGCGAATACTGCGGTAAGACATTCTCCAGACTGTACAACCTGAGTAGGCACTTAGAGCAAACTGGCTGTGATGGGAGGGAAAGAACTATTCTGCCTTGTGAGGTAACCAAAATTATATTTATTAGACATACTCATTCATTGAAATAAAACATTCTTGGAGACAGATGAGATTTATTTTTTAGGTTTGTGGTGTGGAGTTCTCACGCAAGGACAATCTGAGAGACCACCTCCGGATGCACATTGGGAAATCATTTTCCAAGAAAGTATATCATTGTGAAATTTGCAGCAAGCAATTCAAGGGGAAAACAATGGTAGCCATCCACATGCGCACCCACACTGGTAATAAATTATTATTATTAACAGATAAATGGGAGGCGTGAAACCAAAATTTGGGAGGCGGGTATGGGTACCGCCGCCCCGGGAACCTTTATTGGGGAGGAATGCAGATCCGGGCACAGTTTGGAAATTTAATAAAAAGGCCCTTTCTAGATGAGAAAAGTGTGGAAAAGCTGAATAAAACGAAAATTAAGGCGCGCTCCGCAAAATTGAGGGAGATACAACCGTTCAAAGTATTTAAAATTTCACTTTACAAACTGATATTGACAGTCCGCCCCGCGTCCGCCGCCATTTTTTTTATAACCTAATACGCTAAACATGGTTTGTGATACAAAAAAAGTACCCCTTTATAACGCCTGCTCACGTCACGGCAAGAAAAACATCCCAGTTTTCAAGTGGTTTAGCGGCTACGCTAGGTTTGTGTAACATGGTTTGTGATTCTGGCGTACTATTAATTCTGTATTAGGTCTGGGATCCAACATACCTAAGCAGTGAAAACATGGCGAACGAACAACGAACTGTCAATATCAGTTCGCGAAGTGAATTTTTAAATACTTTGAACGGTTGTATCTCCCTCAATTTTGCCGAGCGCGCCTTAATTTATTTTTTATTCATCTTCTCCACACTTTTCTCATCTAGAAAGTGCCTTTTTATTAAATTTCCAAACTGTGCCCGGATCTGCATTTCACCCCTTTATTGGATAACCATCACCTCTGCCACAGGTCACCCCAAGTGGTTCGCTACGTTTGGTGATTTAGCAGGGGTGCCCAGGTTCATGGGGTGAGGTTTGTCTAGGTCTTGGAGGCGGATGACCAGGACACACTGAACCCCAGATTCCTACCCACCCTTTAAACCCTTTTCCTTCCCAGAACTCTCCTCTCCTTCCTAAAAAAACCCTCCACACAGCATCCCCAAAGATGACATAGGCCCTGAGGGAAATTATTTTCCTCAGGGCCTCCTGTGTGGAGCTCATGTAAAAAAAAAGATACCTTTCGGACTATCCTGGTGAAAAACCATTATTCAGGATCAAAACGTTGCTTGAAATAGCATTTCAGATCTGAATAGTCATTCCCAACCTTCCTCTTCTCCCTCCTTCCCCTCATTTCTCCCTTCAGCCTTACAACAACGTATCCACATCCCATTTGTTTCAGTCAGTTGGGATTATTATTAATGAAAAAAAAAACTGAAAAAAGTTCACATTACTTTAAAATTTTATTTATAAATTTTGTTATCAACCTTCGGCACGCCAAGATGCCAAAAAAACTTTTGTTACCATGAGGGGTCACTGAAATACCCCGTCCGTATATTTTTTTTTGTAGAGTTATAAAATAAAAATTTCACTATTTAATTTCATAGTTGGGGGACAGTAATTTCAGAGTTTTTGGTTTACCCTGTTGGCACCGTGAAGGTTAATCCCTCATTTTGTACTGAGGTTTCTCAGAAGTATATTTCTGGCATTTCTTTTTTTTTTTTTGTTTTTAAGGCTGTTGATTATCTTTTTTCCATTCCGGTTTCAGGAGAAACTCCATTTAAGTGCAACATTTGTCCGAAAGCCTTCAAATCCAAAGGGGCCCTCAGCAAACACGAGCGTTGCCACACCGGCGAGAAGCCCTTCAAATGTGATAAGGTAACTAAAAATCCTATTCATACATTAATTTAACGCTGTCAATACTATTCTTCTCTTAACTATTTACTAACCATCCCCTTTATTGTGTGCTTTCATCTTCTGGAATAGTTTTCACAAGGATTGAAGTAGGTAAGACCATCACTGATAATAATAATAATCTTTGTATTATCCATGGCTAAGCCGGGCCAGTCCAGCTGATTTAATAATGTCCCAAAATATCATTTCTTCTCTAATAGCAACTATGTGTATGAAATTTTAAAAATGAAAATAATAATTGCGTAAACCAAAGATTTTTCATTATGTTGCGATGTAGTTTCCGTGTGGGGATAAACTAACTAACTAACCATCATGCCTTTTGCTGCAGGGGTAGGCAGGGAGGACGGACTGCCAAACAACTCTGTCTTGGCACACACTCTTTGCCTCATTCACATTCATACATCGTCTCATACATACTCTTCTATTATTCTGACTCTTGACAAGGTCCGTCTCAAGTATCTGATTCACTTGATTGTGCCATGTCTTCCTGAAAAAAGCATTGTTTCTGCTTGCATCGTTTATCCAAAATCTTAATTTAATTTATTTTTATTTTTAGTAACTATATATTTATTATTTTTTACATTTTTATATAAAACATCTTAGGTATAATATATATAAAATATAAATTATATTCATAGTCCTCCTCACTAGGAGATCCTGTGCTGAGGGGGACTATGCTTTGGATAAGTTTTCAGCGACTTCTATGGTTTAACTTCATGGTGGTTTGGGTAAGGTTTTCCAGAAACTTCTACGGCGATGTTTTAAGTATACTAGTTTTTTTTTTTTTTTTTGAATACCGCACAAGAGTCCCAACTGCTCCCGTCTGGAGCCAGTGAGACTATGGCATCCCCAAAATGGGGTATGTTGTGAGGCTGAAGGTAGTGGGGAGGGAAGGAGGTAGGGATGAGGAAGGTGGGGAAGTACCTGGCTATTCAGCTCTGGTCACCAAATATGGCTAAAGCTAATTTAGGCAACATTTCAATTCTGAATGGTGGTCTTACACCAGGGCGATACTGAGAGTATCTTCCACTCTGGAACGTGCCGCAAATATACTATATATTATTTTAAATGAATAAATTGTGAAATACACAAATTAATCAAATAAAATTTATTTGCCACGTCGGGATTCAATCCCGCGACCTTCGGAATGCGAATCAAGCGCCTTACCGCTGCACTATGCCGGCCATCAGTAAGTTCATTTTCCGATAGTTCCTTCAGCCAATATTTTATGTTCGTAATGTAGCTATTTTTTGTTTTAATATGTTTGATACTAAGTGGGAGTTTGTTATATAACTTTACTGCTAAAAATTCAGAACTTCTTTGTCCAAACGAAGAGTTACACTTTGGTATATTAAGTATGACGACCTCCGTAGTCCAGTGGCTAAGACTCTTGACTCACAGTCCGGAGGTCACGGGTTCGATCCCGGCATGCGCAAATAAATTTTATTTGATTAATTTGTGTTATTTCACAATTAATTCATTTAAAATAATATATAGTATATTTGCGGCATGTTCCAGAGTGGAAGATACTATTAGTATCGCCCTGGTGTAAGACCACCATTCAGAATTGAATCATTGCTTGAAAATGGCTTTAGCCGTGTTTAGTGACCAGATCTGAATAGCCAGGTACTTCCCAACCTTCCTCTTCCCCACCTCCTTCCCCTCCCCACTACCTTCAGCCTCACAACATACCCCAATTGGGGATGCCATAGTCTCACTGGCTCCAGACGGGAGCAGTTGAGATTCTTGTGCGGTATTCACTGTAAAAAAAAAATAAAATATCTGTTTGGCTCTGGTTTTATGAGCATGTGAGGTGTCTGCCTCTGAATCGTTTTTGAGGTGGATGTACTAGAATGTTTTTGGCATAGATTTAATTGCTCAATGGCCTTGTTTAGGAAAAAGTCAAACCCTCAAAATCAAAAATTTACAAGAGAAAAAAACTTTTCAAGTTGTGCGATTTTCATAATAAAAAAATGTATTATCACAGAACAAGGAAGGGCTGATGGTTGTCATTTTAGACGTTTTAAGAATTAATGATAGTATATTGTGGCCATACACATTGGTCAAGTTGTTTTTCATCATTGTACATTCGGGATACCTTTGAATTTAAGAAAATGAAACTGAATTTTTATAAAACAAAAAAAAATAGATTTTTGTGCCCCGATTCCCTTCTCCGGGGTGTTTTACGGGTGAGCAAGATAACATTAGGGTAATTATAGTCTGTCAAAATAGAGTAGAAAATATAAAAATATGAACTACTAAATTTGTAGACTGGCAACACCAATTTAACTGTCAAATATTTTTTTGAAGTGCAATGACACTGAATGTGCAAAACACAGTAAACCACATTTTAAAAAACATTTTTTCTTCATGACATAAAATTGATTAAAAGGTGATTTATAAAGCGATTTGCTTTAATTTAATTTAACATAAATTTGAATTTAACGATAGATAGAAAGGAAGAATCACTAATGGTGAGTTTAGTAACACTACTTTTAGATCTGAACTAACTAACTAACTAACCATCACGCCGTTTCTCCGCAGGGGTAGGCAGAGAGGACTGACCGCCAAACATCCCGGTCTTGGCACACATTCCTTGCCTCGTTTACATTCATACAATGTCTCATACATTCTCTTCTATTATTCTGACTCTTGACATGGCCCGACTCAAGTATCTGATTCACTTGGTCGTGCCATAGATCTGAATGAGTTAATATATACAGATCTAAAATTAGAGACATGATCTAAAGCACAGGCTACGCTAGGTACTTTATCTAGTATTAAATAAATGTGAGCAATTTCTAAACTGTGCTTTATATTTCATTACGTTATAGTTATTCTTCATTATATTAACACAAAATTGCAAAGGTATAATAATAATATACCTATACGCAATTCTAATTTTGAGATCGGCGGGTATCTATACTGCAATGCACGGACATAAATATGAATATATCTGGACCTGCCCTAAGTGATAAAAATGTATTATTTCCCCCTCCACATGGCGCCGGCTGTAGCTCCTCCTTGGAACCGGCTCGCTCCATGGGGAGGGGATATAGCCTCGCTTGAATCTAAAATGTGTGACGTCATCATTCTTGCCGTGAACAGCGAGAAGCTGACATCCATACATTTAACGAAATAACGGCAGCTTGTGCTATACAATATATCTACGTATCAATGTGTACATAGCTAATGTGGGCGGTACTCCAATGTGCTCATCGCTGGTTACAGGGGTAAGTAAATTATGAAACATTTGTAAAAGTGTTTTAACAAAATATTGATATGTGTATTGGCGCGAGTCTTTTTGGGGCGAGCATTTGGCCTTAGCAAATATGTTTTGAACGTGGCAAGCAATTCGCGCTCCCATGTAAAAAGGTCTATTCATTCAAAGCAGATTTTGCTTTTAAGAACTAAATGGTGATATTGTAATGCGAGATGCCTATATACTGTCAGATTGATTGTTCAACGAATGACAGTCATCTTTCCCCTCTTCACTCTTCATAGTTTGGTTTTACCCCTCATCTGTAATTGCTTGTCTATCCATTTGGATGTCTATGCTGTAATGAAAAAATATTTTTCCACTATTATGCCTTTTTAATTTTTTATAAAAATGTAGGTTACACAGCTTTACTTGAACACCATGAGTTATGTGTTTAGTATTGCCATTTGAACAACAGTGGCGCCCTCATATATTTTCTACTCTTTTTTGACAGACTATACCTTTTTTCTAAACGATCTATATGGTGACCGGATAACCTAATGAATTTTAAAGGGGGTGTTGAAATGCCACTTTGTTGAGTTGTTATGGAAACATCTAAACATAAAGTAACTAAATATAATAAACCATATTCTGAATTAGGGTGTGCTTTATATTATTATTAACCCTTAAAGTATATTTGTTCGGTTTTCGGGTCTCATATAAATCGTTGTATCTCCCTTACTATCATAGTGAGAAATATGATATAAACGGTGTTCTTCTTCTTCTTCGATGGCGCTACAGCCCATATCGAGCTTTGGCCTCCTGCAACAGTCGCCTCCAACTCCTCCTGTCCTCAGCGGCTGACTTCCAATTTGGTACCTGGAGAAGCTGTGCTGCATCCCCTCTTACTTCGTCTTCCCACCTCAGTCTGGGTCTTACCACTTTTCTCTTTCCACCTGGGTGTCCAGTCAAAATTCTTTTTGGGACGCGTGTATCCGGCATTCTCTGTACATGCCCAGCCCATCTCAGCCTGAGGAGTCTCATGTGTGCTGAGATGCTAGGGGCCTTATATACATCATACAATTCTGTATTGTGCCGTATGCGCCACTGTTCACCCTCTTTCACGGGTCCACATATTCTTCTCAGCACTTTTCTTTCAAAAGTATCCAGCATTTCAGCCATCTTTACCGTCAGTGTCAGCGCATCACATCCATATGCCAATTCAGTTCTAACTTCTTCTAATCTTGCAATGATCATGGTTATTTTGGTTTTTCTGTGGACACTACGTGACTTAAACACTGGCAGCAAAGAGAAGTATGTTTTGTTGGCTGCTGTGATTCTCCTTCTGATTTCTGCTGGATCCTCATTGTTCTCTGTCAGACTGGAGCCCAGGTAGGTGAATTGATCGACCACTTCGTATGAGTAGTTGTCTTTAAATTGTGCACTACTTCTTCTTCTGTGTGAAGGGTTCCTGCTCTGTATCATCATTTTCGTTTTGTTAACATTAACCGCAGTCCTACTTCCCGTGCCACTGTTTCTAAAGGATCGAAGACCTCCTTAATGGCTGAAATTGATCTTCCAACAATGTTAATGTCATCCGCATATCCGACAACTTGACTACTCTTGAAACAAGTATTGGAGCCAGTGTCTATTAGCGTTTTTCTTATTACATGTTTGAGCACAATGTTGAAGAGAGTGGGAGCCAGACCGTCCCCCTGTTTTAGTCCCTGCGGTACTGTGAATTCTTCCGACAATTCCCCATCTATTTTGACCTGATATCTTAAGTCTGACATTGTGGCTTTGATGAGCCTAACCAATTTAGGTGGAATCTGGAATTGAAGTAGTAAGATATAAATGGTGTTAGGTGTGTTTTATAAGAGAAAAGACCACGCTTTATATTCAAATACAAAAACTAACCCCAAAAGTACACCTTTATGAAACCAAAGTTTCGAATCGCATTTTGAAATAAATTTATGAAACTTTGGCAATTTTTTATTAATTATTTTTACATGGAACGACAAAAAAGTGCAGGTTAATAATGTTTATAATTAGTGACCAACCGAAGGTTCGGTTTCAGTTTAGGCAAGTTTCGGCAAAAAGATATAGTTTCGGCAGATTTTCTGCCTCTGCAAAAGATCTCAATAAATGATAAATTTAGTCTTAAGCATGTTGTAATTGTAAACGTAATTTAAATGAAAATACTCAATTAATGAGGTCCTTCCTTTATAATGTACATAAGTGTTGATTATCGGCTTTTTGTTATTAAATTTTTGTTCCAAGAAGCAGTTAACGTGTTTGTTAATATATATATATATATATACCTATATATATTTTTTTTTCACATACTTCAATTACTGTTTTTTTTAATTTAATTTAACACATGTTAACTGTTTGTATAAGTGTAAAAATAAGTCAAATTTCAGTAAACAATAGATTTTCACTATTTATAATACATTAATTTGTCTAATAAAATACGTATGTTTTTATTTCTATTCGTTATAAGTAATTTTAGTTAGAAAAAATGCAAGGTGAGCCATTTTTAAAACTTTTTTATGTTTGCATGCAAAATTTTTATATTTCATTTTAATTTTTGGATTTATAAAATTTGAAAGCATATTTTATCACCTTTAAAAAAATAGTTTTTAGTTTCCGCAAACACAGAATTTTTATTTATTGTAATATAAAAAATATGAGTTACATATGTATACATATACTAGCTGGTACCCGGCATGCGTCGCTATGCCATTTAATAAAGAAATTGTTTCTCCCTGCATGTCCTTTCCCATTCGTCCCGTATTTTCCTTTCTTCCCCTCTCGCGTTCCAACTCCACCTTCCCCCTACCCACATCACTCCCCCTTCCCCGTCCCGCGAACCCCCTTCCCAAGTTCCTCTCCCCTCTCCCAGGTTCCCCTCCCTGTTTCCTCTCCCGCGAACTCCCTACCCAAGTTCCCCTCCCCCCTCCCGCATTCTATACATTCAGTCCCTACATTCGCTACATTCAGTTTTCAAACAGCTCGCGTGCCACCTATTGCAATTTTTTTATTCAAATTTCATAATGCCAGAGCTCACCAGTAGTTTTATACAAACCTTGTCCTGACAATAACGAACACAAAAGAAAAAGAATTATTCAATTTGGTGCAGTCGTTCGGAAGTTATGCATGTACATACATTTCGGCGATTCATTTTTATTTATATAGATATTTTACAAAATACTATATTAACCTGTTGAGGTCCCGGCTTTTTCCAGAAAAACACGGAAATTTCACGATCTTCAATTGAATGTTTTGTGGATTAAATTTAACCTATCGTATATTTTATTGACTGAAACACATTCCTAGAACAATAAACTATTTACCAAAATAACATTACTTGCATAATTACGTAAATTGATAGGTTTTATGATGTTTTATTCGAGGTACACGCATGTCACGCATCGGCAATGTGACGCGGCCGCCAAAATGACAGTTGGAGATGCCCACAGACAAAAATTATTTTTAAATATTGTGTGGCTACTAAGCGAATGAAATCTTTACCCATACCATAGGGAATGTTGGCGGCAGTGATTCTGACACTTCCTTTACCGATTTTGTACATAGAAGGGTCAAAATAGTAGAAAAAAGATATTTTTTTTCGCGCATGCGCAGAATCTTTTTACATCCCGGACTACGGAAAATTTAATATAAATTATTTGAAGTGACTTGTCTCATTGCGGGTTTCTCTATGGTAAAGTACGATAATAGAGCAAGCGTTTCTGACATTGTTCTTCATACACTTTCTGTATACATAAGGGTCAAAATTGCATTTCAAAGTGCCGCGCCACCTCGCGGACACCGGTGTCCGAACGGCCCACAACGAGTTAAAGGTCGTTTTTGATCACTTATACCTTATCAGAAAACAGGAGCTCTTGTGCCTGATAAGGGAGCCACGATTCTTACTTAGGTTATAAGTTATAATACGTTTTGTATAAAATATTTACTTTATACTGTAAGTTATTTTTTGAAAAATTGTTTAATTTTATGTATTTGTTCTGATTGGTTGATGATACAGCATACAGCGTAATTCAGAAGGGAGGTTATTATAGTTTTTTATGGCTTGGAACATTTAATGATTTTGCATTTGAGTTGTTTTAAAATTAGGTGTAATAAATTGGTTTCCATTTATTTGGATTTTATTGTAAAGCGGAAATATTTTGACCCTCTGAAATAATATGTTTGATGCCTGAGGGGTTAAATTCATTTCTTGTAAATACTAAATGAAAGTGAGTAAAATTCTAGTGCGAGCGCAGTTTCGGTGCCAAGGAGACTCTGAAGCGCCACACCATGGTGCACATGGAGGAGAAGCCGTACACGTGCCCCGACTGCGGCAAGTCCTTCATACAGATCACGCAGATGAAGGCGCACATGTTCCACCACACGGGGGAGTTCGGCTTTAAGTGCAAGTACTGCGACCAGACCTTCAACAGAAAACTCAAGTACGTTAAGTCTTCCTTCCACATCTTATGCGTTATATGTACAATCTAAAAGCAGGCATTTACAGAGCAAAATGTCAAAACCATTGAATCGTCCCTTTTTATCTTATTTATTACGCTTATTACATCACAGCTTCGTATTCTTTCTGAAACTCCACATTTGTAAAACAGTCATACCTAGGCCCTGTGGGCGGCTTTTGGTTCGGCTTTGCCCAGTTAGTGTTGGTGACCATTTTATAAATCCAATAGGAACTGGTTCCAAAAATGGCCCATTCCTCGGATCCATTGTCATCCAGTGTACCTTGTCACCGGGACAAAGTAACCGAGACAGAGCAATGACGTAACAGGTAATATATAGCCGTTTGATTACAACATGTATTATCGTCAATCTTTCCATATCCGGAGAGATACTACATACTCACAAATTCGTAGCAGTTATACCTAAGGGGGTGACGTCCCCATCCGACTTGCTGACGGAAGTAGCGACATCTTGTGACGAATTCTTGAATTTGATACCGAATTGTAACAGTAGCTTTGTGTGAAATTCCACCTACACAGATGTTATTTGTGGCACGGCGCGTATGGCGTGGCTTCAAAGTTGGGTTCTGAAATTTAACCGTGCAGACTTTACTGTATTAATACTGTTCGATGGTTTTATCACATTTACACGTCAGGGATTTCTACGCTATTCATGCCTTTTATTTTTCATTCACAGGGTAGAGGTTTTCTAGGCTATTCGTATGTACACAATACAAAACACTTTTGTAGTATCAGATCATTTTGTTTGATTAATACATGAATATGTTATAATCATGATAGAGTTTTAGGCTGGGTTTTTTTAGGAATTTCAAAGTTAAAATTCACATTCTGAGAAATTTCGATTCAAGTTCTGTTATTATTTTAGTCCTGAGAAGCAACTGGACCACAGTGATAAAACAACCAAACATGGCGGCCTACATGGTCGAGAGACAAGGCTCTCGACTAGCGATCTGGGTTCAAATCCCAGAGTATGCAGATAAACAAATTTTATTTGATTGGTTTGTGTTATTTCACAATTTAATCATTTAAAAACAATATGAGGTGTGGAAGTGGAAGATACTTTCAGCATCGCCCTGGTGTAAGACCACCATTCAGAATTGAAACGTTGCTTGAAATGGCTTTAGCCATGCTTGGTGACCAGATCTGAATAGCTCTGATCCCTACCTTCCTTTTTCCCATCTCCTTCCCTTTCCCACTACCTTCAGCCTCACAACATACCCCAATTGGGGATGCCATAGTCTCACTGGCTTCAGACGGGAGTAGTTAGAGACTCTTGTGCAGTATTCGTATATATATATAAAAAAAAATCCTTTGACATTCAACTGTGCTGGTATCAGAGCACAATTAAGGACTGTTAGTATTCAGTCCTCTGTCTATTAATTAGTAATATTAAAGAATCTTGATGGGTAGTCAGTTCGAGATTAGAGATGGAGATTGAATGCAAAATATGGTTTCTTTATTAATTTCAGATTGATCACACATGAGAAGTATGTTCACGAGGGGGCCGCCAAGCTGGAGTGCTCAGTGAAGGGATGCAAGAAATCCTTCATGAAGAAAGACGACCTGTCCAGGCACATGGTTACACACTCTGATGATAAACGTAATCTATATTGCAATCTTTTCATTATTACATGTTTTATTTATTTATTTGATACAATAACTTAACATATTTTAAACATTATTTGATAATGTGGGCCTCACTGGATGCTTTACCGTGCTGATTTAATTTTATTATTCTGTTCCACTGGTAATAATAGTCAGTACATACGGTAACCATATATATTAGAAGTAAGGGAAACCGCATGCACAAAAGTGTTGCCAACATTGATCACCATTTTTTGGTTTTGAAATGATAATATGCATAGTTCCTATCGGGATGTCATTTATCCAGTACCTACCTTCCCCAACCACCTTGCTGGAAAATCATTTGAAAATGGAACAATGACAAGTCTGAATTGAAATGCATTTGTTTGTGAAAACACAGAAGAATAATTTTGACGACATGGAAGCAAGTTTTTGTTGGTTGTTCAAGTTCATAACATAGTTTATGAATAAAAAAGGAAGGTTTTGACCTTATCGAGATTGTTTCATACTTATTTGTGTTGTGGTAATAATTACCAAGTACCCACCGTGGAACTAAATAAACTATATATTCGTAATTCGCTTTCATAGTTTGCAATTCTTAGTTCACCTTCCCAGAGGTAAGTGATTGCTTTCCTTATGTTAGATTCGTAGTTGGTAATTTGTAGTTCGCATTGCCATAATCCATTATTTTTCCCATACACATATTATCACTCATCAAACACCATTTTCGTTTCGTTTTATTGTCTAATTTACAGTACATTTCTAAGTGCATCTGAAGCTGTAACTCGGAAACAGTTTCGGATGCAACACCGTTACTAATGCAAATCGCATCTATGCACATCTAGGCACACATCTGAAGTTTTAGTTAGTCCTCCGCGCTTCTTTGATAGTCCATGTACTTTGGTCATAGCTTGGTGATAGTCGGCACACTATCATGCTACATCTCCCTCTGTTTCTATTATCATATTAATGATTAAATACCCTGTTATTATGTCTGGAAATTAATTAGAATAACAATAAATTGTCTTTAGCCTTCGTATGCACCAAGTGCAACAAGGCATTTAGGACACGCGCCCTGCTGGCGACGCACTCGATCACGCACCGGCGAGAGGCGGCACGCTCCTGCCCGCTGTGCGTCCGCGCCTTTATTCGCTTCGACTGCCTCCTGCGACACCTGCGCTCCCGCCACAAGGACAAGTACCAGGAAGCACTGGCAGAGGCCAGGAAAGTCAAGGTATGTCTTATTTATTTTATTTTTAGTGGGAGATACTCTCAGCATCTCAGTGAAAGACCACCATTCAGGATTGAAACTTCATTGCTTGAAATGGCTTTTGCCATGTTTGATGTCCAGATCTGAATAATCAGGTACTTCCCCACCTTCCTCCACGTCATCTCTTTCCTCTCCCTCTACATTTGGCCTCCGAACATACCCCAATAGAGAACTCCAGTCCAATTTTAAATTTTTTTTAATGAATAAAGACCTTCAAACTTAAATAACTGCATATTTATTTTTATTTTTATAGTTAGTTTTAATAGTTAAAATAATTGTCAATGTTTTAATTTTTCAACACCCCCTGAAAATCACCGTATCTGGGTGGATTGTGTGACGTCATCACCCATCGATAGTTTTATTTACTTTCGACAGGTGTTGTCATTTTGAATGATAATTATACGGAAGAAAGATGATACTATTCGATAAGTTAAAACATTATTAAGGTGGAATTATTTATTCATTATATTATATTTATTATATTATTATATTGTTGAATATTATTACGGGAGAGTGGTATAAAAATTGTATGAAATTATTATTTTTTTAGCTTTTAAAATCAATATTATCAAAAACAAAAGTGTAGGCAAACAATAACAGCTGATCGATTGCAGCCATTTTGTTTCTACTCCACGGCCAAATTTTGGTCTATGTAGCATTATGATTTAGTATATTTATATGATTTTTTCGTACAGTTTAAAGTTTTTCAATATTTTAAATAATAGAGATAAACTAATAGAGATACCTCTATTTTTGATACTGAATTATTTAGGCTTAAATATTGTTTCAATAAACACATCAACTAAATCTCTATAAAGAGTATGAAATAACGAATAACATAAAATGTTGTTAATACTGATGGCTTTTGTCATACCTACATAATCAAAGTTTCAACACAATGACTGGTGATGCGTGACGTCAGCACTAACCATTCAGTAATGCCAACTTTACAGTGTGTTTTGACGAGAGGTTTAAAAATGCAATTTTTAATATTTTTTTAAGAACTCTATGTTTAATATTATGAAATAAAACTTATATATTCAGAATCAGCGTTCATTGGTCTGTATGAACATATTTTTTTAAAGCTATAATATTTTTCACTGGAGTTCCTTATTGGGGATATCACCGTACCACTGGATCCAAACGGTTAGGAGCAATTGAAAATAATAAAAATTGCCGTCCAAAAAAAACCCTTCGGCTGCCGTCATGTAATGCACCATTACTGTCAGAGTTTTGAATTTTATACCCATTCTTATGAAATATATAGAATACAATATTATAGAAATATTGTCCTAATCAGTGGCGGCTTGGGACTTTTGTGTGTTCTAGAGTGCTGATATTAAAAAAAATGGTATTATGGATGGTGTCGTAGGCGAATTTTTTTTTTTCTAAAAACAGTATTTTGTACGAAGATATTCCAGGAAATCCGTGTGGCACACGGCCAAACTGAAACTTTCTGAAATTTTTCATACAAAAACTGATTTAAAAAAAGCACTCTAGCACACCCTAAAGTCACGAGCTGCAACTGGTCCTAACCACTAAAAAAAATGCCTTGAGCGAATGGCAATTCCGAGCATATTCGTTTTGGGATTCGATCACGCTCGTTCCAAAATTCATGCTCTGAATATTAATATGGAAAAATATAAACTGAAATAAGTTTGTAATGTAATCCTAATCCAAATTTTATAATATAAATTACAATTTCTTTTCTCTTTAGCTTGACGCAATGAAGTCCAAACTAAAGAAAGTTCGTGCTGCGGAAACCAGTGCGTGCATTTCAACTTCTGTAGAGGCCAATGCGAACAAGTCTGGTGAAATAACTGAAGATATTTTGATGCAGGTTACCGACGCTACGGAGAGTATTCAAGTAAGTACCTTAATTTTCTGCACTATTTATTACTCACTTATTTTAATTTTAATTTCAACAAAGATTTTATTATTGTATTATTTATTTGTTTTGCTTATTAACGTCTTGATTGCCAATGCAAATTTTTTATCTCGGACACATTGGATGTATTATGTTTCTCTTAGAACAAAACTCTAATGAAACTAGTTATATAATAATATAATCTGTGTAGGTTATTTTCACAATTGTTCGTCTATGAAAAACATGCAATATTAAATTTATTTCACAGATTGGAACACTAAAATCTAAGCTCAAAAGTCAGAGCTGTAAGATAGCAGTAAAAGATATTTCCTCGCTGATGACCAGTGATGACAGCTCAATGGACCGCTCTGTCGACACACTGCAGAAGATTGCAGAGTCTTCTGAGGATGTTGAGGTGAGTTTTTCTGGTTACGGATAAAACAGAACATGATAAAATAAGAGGTTAGCCACCCGAGCGATCGCATTAATAATTGAAATACGAGTCAAGCAACTGTGATTTCTGAGCTTCGATTTGGAAAAATTCCCGCTCTCATTAAAAATGTTCCGAGTGTTAGTTCCTTTGAAATTTCAGTGCGTGGTACTAATCCTGGTCATGATTGAATATTTTCTATTTCTGTATGTTGTCTATGGAATACTTGATAACCACAGATGATAATATAATACTTGATAATCATATATTAAAAGACTCAATTTTTAATCATAAACAGCTGTTCGAAAGTTTTGTTTGGATTAGGATCTTTAATACACAGTAAATAAATAAACAAAAACTGGTATTTTATTAAAAATATACATTCTTTGTCTAGAATTACCAGAGTATAATAATTACCATTAATTATCATTTCTTGCTTTATTTAGTTCAATTAATCGTTTTACATAAATAGCCTATTTCGCAATGTAAAAGACATAAGCCGGAGAATTCAAACTTTGTTTAGGAAAAAATGGAAAAAAACTGCAATTTTTTAATTCACGTGTCATGAAAATACGTCAAATTGACAGATAATTCAATTATGAATATACTGGTGTATAAATACGTAATAAAAATAGAAAAATGTTCGAAAACAAACTTTTGTTAATTTGAGAATAAACAATATTAGAATTCAGACCCATTTAGAATTGGCCACAGGAAGTTAATTAGTGACATATTATGATAAAATGGGAATGTATTATTCAACTTTCTCCTAATGCAGACTAAATCGCTGGAAGGTTTGAAAAATTTAAAAAAAATGGTAGATAAATTTGCCGCATGGCAAGCAATCGTTCAAGTCGTTTTGTAAATCTGCCATAATATGCCAAAAATCATTCGAGTGGATATGTTGGTTTAAAAAAATATGTTTATCAGTTTTATCACTTTTCTTCAATGTTTTATTTTATCTTGCAACCAGTTTCTTTTAACCCTCGGTATGCATTCAGCTTAAATTCAAGTTCTAGAATTTTCCGGGAATTTTATTTTTTATGAAAGACAAACATTCCCAGGTTACGAATAATCCAAAAATATTAAAAAAAACTCTTGTATCGTCTCACTTAACGGCAGTATTGCTTGTGTAGGAGGGTGAGGAATTGAACTCACGACTTCTGGGTGGGAAGCTGACCCATTTGCCCACTCAGCCACTGACAAGTCAATGATTTATTGAAATTAGAGACTACTTTCTTAGTTATGATTGGTTCAGAGATGTGACCAATGTGGTCAAATGTGGAAGTGGCGTAGAGATGAAAATACAGTGTGGAAAATGGAAAAAACCCTTTAGATTGCCCTGATTGTTTGCAACATCTCACCACTGAACTTAAAACAAAAGGTCCTTACATTAATTTGATGTAAAGAGTATTTAGGCCAGACACACATTTCCTTTTCCATTAGTAGCATAATTTGCTTCCTTTATTGGCCGATATGTCAGATTCAAATCTCTGGTCATCGTGATGATTGTACATCTTGTTAATATTTAAAATTGTTTATTAATAAGCCAATGTAATTGTTTCCAGGTGGAAATAGTTGACATCCCCTTATCAGAAGACTATCTGGCATCCAGTGTCCAGGAGTTATTGGACCTACTGATCGACAAGGAAAACTTTGAAACATTCAACTGGTCCAACCAAACGGTTGATGAAGTAAGTAAACACTTTAACAATATACTTCTCTTACTCATTACTTACAAAACAGCATGCATAATTACTCTGTAAAATTAATCACTCGAACAATGGCCTATTTACAAAAAGAAAAATGTTACTACAATATAAATATAATTATGTACAATAATGAAACATAAAAACTGCTTACCCGTGGTAAAGCCTACGAATCCACCAATATTTCATAGTTTGTCTCATATTGTATGTTTTATTTAAAAAAAAAGTCACAAGATTCATAAACCCATGAAATTTGTGTTAGTTTGACAGCTGCTGACAACTACACTATGGCACTCTATTTTTATCCCAGGACTTTAAAATAACTTGAATGAAACAGTGAATTTATTAAAAACACATGACATATAATATATAACTCAACTTGAGTAAAATAAAAATCTACAGATTTAAATGACCTTGCCATATTCCGGCACGAACATATTATTTTTAACAGCTGACATATTTGTTAAAATATACGAATAAACCCAGCAAAGAACCATTCTACCATCTCTTGGAACTCGATAGAAATTGGATCGAGTTATTTTAGCTGTTTGCGGGAATTTCAAAATAAATTTGCAAAAACCATCTACTTAAATTTAGGCAGCCATCGTTCGACTGGTTAAGCGTCGATGACACACGGCTAGTTTACAAGCTACTATCTACTAAGTTTAAAAGCGGGAAAATCGGCGAGTGAGATTGTCATGATGATACACAAAACTGTCCACTCGCTCAGAAGCATAGGAAACTGATGTCGCTTTTAGCATCAGTAATAAGAATAACGACGCCTGCGTGAACTAATTCTTCAGATGTTTGACAGTCGAAATCAGCTGTTTATTGGAAGCCATGTTGGAAACGTAAATAAACCAATCACGAGCAAGCGTGTAGGCGAGTAAAGTTGACGACCTTTCAACTTTTTTTCGTAGATTGTCAACAATCTGCTAGTTGCTGCTAGTTAGCAAGTGACACGATGACTCTGGGCGAGTTTACTAACAGATAGTGAATTTCCCAGATAGTAGCTTGTAAACTAGCCGTGTGTCATCGACGCTTTAATCAGCAATATGAATATTAATATCAAATATAAAACTTATTTCCACTTTAATTTGATTGAATATGAATATTTTCTTAGTAAGTCATCATAGATGAAAGTAACAAGTGAGATGTATGAAGCCGCACGCACTAAAGTATCGCCAACATCGTTCACCCATACTACGCATTTTTTATCTACGCACGGAAACCCGCCTTTGTTTCTATCTACAAACCAAAAGCATAACTTTTGTGGGCTTTAAACCTAAATTTTCAAAAAAAAAAATTAAATGCAATTTTAACCCTTAATAACAATAATTATGGATAATTTGTAGAGTGCCGTTTTTGTGAAAAATCACCTTGGGCGCTTTACAATTCATTATGAATTCTTAGGCTCTATCTAATTCTATTATTTACAAATAGATACAGAAACAATATATAAAGAAACTGTATGAAGGACAAGGTCAGAGTCGCTTGCGCCAATATCATTCTTGATGTAGCCAAAAGTTTCATTCACCAAGCAATACCAGAATATTTTTAAATGAATTATCTATGGAATCTGGATGTCAGATTTTGAACTGTCGAAAAGTCCAAGGGTGATAAGTTCACAAAAACATTGAAAAACCTATCAATTTATCAAACAAACGCAAGTAATGTTGTTTTTATAGATAGTTTATTGTTCAAGGAATGTGTTTCGGTAAATAAAATATACTATAGCTCAAAATAAATCCACAAAATATTATTTCAAAGTGATGCATTCCATAATTTCGAGTATGCAATAAAAGAAAAAGAAGAAATTTCAGGAATGGCTCTCAACAGGTTAATAGTCTGTGCAGTTTGTTCTACCTTGCACACTTCCACTCAATATCTCCCTTTGTTCCTATTGCCTATGTAAGTCTTTGTTGTTTAGATTCTGGAGGGTTTGATAATCAAATGTGGACATGTCCCTGCTGCTGCTGAGATTAAAGACCGTCCCCAGAGGCTCCGGGAGAACGCCAAGCTTCTGTTGACCGTGGTCATTGACGACAGCGCCATGAAGCTTCTCTTCGAGACACAAACCGTGGATGAGGTCATCCTCAATGTACTGAGACTGGGAAGAACAACCTAATCTCTTTCCCTTTCCCCACTTTCTTCTTGCCTCACAATATTCCCTAAATTGGGGATACCATAGTGTAATTTTTTTTTTACTCAGCAATGGATAGATTAACCTAATCACCGCTAACTGCTTGAATCTACCCCACATGCATCTTTTTAGGTACTTGTTGTTACCTACTGCATATATATATAGAATTATGATGTTCATCAAGTTTTATTACATGTACTTAAAATCATTTTGACATCAAACATAATTATTGGGAGATCAAAAACCAAATTTCAAATTAACGAATTCCCAACATCATTCGAAATTTTAAGAAGGGGGGAAATGGGGGCATCATCGATACTGACTGTCTTAGAACCGGCTCTACTGACACAGACAGCTCGTCATTTATTTCCATCAACTGCTTTTACACCTGTGCTGTTGTAAAAGTAAGTAGCAAATGTTGAGCCAAAGTTTTGGCTCAATGTTTGCTAGGTTTAATTGGGAACAACAACTGTGGATCTTTTAAAACTGAAAAGTATCAATATTCAGGGATTTTATTGTTTGAAAATGTATTATTATTATTTTATTTTAAAAATAGTTGATGTTGTCAATACTATCTAATAGGGGGCATATAATAGGTTTAATATTAGAACATAATCATAGTTGTTTATATATACATGGCAAAATTATTTCTAATCAATTGGCAATATCAGTATTAGACAAATTTAATACTTAAAAAAATTAAAAAGAAAATGTATAGGTTTAAACTGTTCCCCATTTTGTTATAAAAATCATGCTAAATAATAAATTTTGTTAAAAATTATGTTTTTATATAAAATTATTCATTTACATTTTTCTACTGAATATGTCTTTTCTTTACAAAAATTTTTGCGATATTTTATAATATTATTTTGTTACAAAATATTTCAAAGTGGCTTTTGTATTATGCTATAATAGTGTTGATCTGAGAAAATTTGTTACTTTACAAAAAGTTCATAATTTGAATACAATGGTTTGTAATTGCATGTACTCAATATGGGGCATTTTGATCTATCTACAGGGTGTAACAGCATGTTCCCGAAGGATCTTAACCAGCGATTCCTGAGCATATTTAGAGTAAGAAATGTAGATGTCATTTTGTTGTCTGATAATATCTTTTTTCAAAAAAAATTTATAATTTATGAAAATATTTTTCCATTACACATTGCAATTGAGCAGTCGGGTGTAGCATAGCGGTGGATCACATGATAGGCACTCCGTCTCGTTCCAACAGCACGTTAACACACGAAACAGCGCTCGTGTCATTTTATCCCGTCGTGATGTGTAGAATTGTTCTCAGTGGCGACATGTAATTGAAAAAAAAATTTTTTGTTTTTATTCGAAAAAAGTATCAACAAAGAGCAAAATGACGTGTACATTTTTTACTTGAAATATGCGCAGGAATCGCTGGTTAAAATTCTTTGGCTGTGTGCTGTTACACGGTTTATGATTTTTTTTCTGTAGCATGTAATTTTTGATAAGATGTTAAGGATTATAATTTTGAGTATTTACATTTTGTTAACATTGTAATATTGTTTTTTAAAGACATGTTTGATGTACATTGTTAATTCCTTCTGAAAGAGCCTTTTTATATTGACTGAATAACTCCCTGGTACCTAAAGCAATAAACTTGCTGACTTAACATTCATTTTACAATTTGACTGAAAATTTGGTACCGCTTTTTAAAATTCTTAGTGTTAAATCATACTTTTACATAAATAGCTAATTTTAATAAAAATGTTTAATATTGAAAATGCAATATTTGTATAAATTTTTTTTTCAATCTCTGGTGAAAGTATATGTACTTTTGAATTTAATTTACATTTTAATTATGTCACATAAAATATTAAAATGTTGATAGGTCTTTAGTAAAAAGGAAACCTCTTTATTAAATTTATTTTCTTTAAATATTTTGAGTAAATAAATCATATTATATCTTATTTGTATTATTTGAATGTATTGCCGACGGCCCCTTTCAAACCCCGAGCCGACCGGCCTGGTGATTTATAACCTCCAGGAGGTATAGCGTGGACCAAATTAAATAACAAGATAAAACCCTATATTAACTTCTATCGCTTTTGTGCAAGTTTTTGTCTTAAACAAACTTGTCAGATTTATAAAAATTTTGTGTTATTTCCGCTTCGCAATTAAAGCTCAATAAATTAAATATTTCTGAATGTAGCCGAATACTAAAAACTGTCTTTGAAAGGTTATGAAATAAGCTTTCAAATTGTATTATTATAAATAAATATTAACATTAGTAAATATGGAAATTTAGAATGAATTAAATATTAAAAATTGAACATAAAAAATTGTAAAAATGACTCGCGTGAGGTTTTTATATGAAAACGGTATTAAAATCATGGATTATGTAAAAAAAACACTTATTTTATAGTACAGTATAGTGAACAATTTTGTCACCTCACTTTTTTACCATATCATACAAAAATATTTAATAAAAAATTAACACTTGACACAACGTCGCCTCAGTTCTTATTTGTCCAACAGACCATTTGAGTTTTTGTTCAATCTCCCCTTTAAAATTAAACATAAAGTATAAAAAATTACAGTTAATCACTTAACTAAGAACTATTTAAACTAATGAGAACTTTTCCTTTTCGGAATAGCTTTTTCTTAAACGCCTATCATAATGTTTCATTGAAATAATGAAAGAAAACCTTGTCCCGTAAAATTTTCTAATGGTCTGTTGAACAAATATGAACAAAGGCGACGACAAGTATTTGCTCTGTTGTACCTAGCAAATACCGTTTACGTGAGCTCTCATCCTTTCAGGGTCCTGAGTGGGATAAATGGCTACTGTCTGGATGTAAATAAAATAACTTGTCAATAGAACAAAACATTGTCAAACAAAACAAGATCCACTTAAATACCTTAATACAATTGTAAACTCAAAAGGGGGAGGAGAGAGAGAGATATATCAGTTTTTTAGTCACTCCCTTGGCAGCCTCCACTGGGCAGCTCCATCGGTAGACCGTCCCAGCTTTACACCTCTGGTACTGAGCGCAGACAAGGCGGGCTCCTCAACCAACCCTGGGTACTGCAAGTCACGATAGGTCGACTGCCGCATCACTACAAGCTCCAGACAATAACTCTTCACAGAACAAAGGCTGATTCATGCACTTAGCCTCTCCGACTTGTGAAAAAAACAACGATTTATATGAAGCAATCAGGATTGCAAGTCTCGACAGGCTGGCTGCGACAGTCAATAATTCTTCAGAGAACAATAGCAGACACATGCACTTGGCTTCTCTGACTTGCGAACAAAAACCACGGTTTATATGAAGCAATTATCCCGTTACGAGGGATAGCAGCTGCCATGGCTGATCGAGAAACTTTTACAATCATTGAGCAAACCATTCACGAGTCCAACTTCCGAAAATTGATTGCTATGCCGTAGCGTAGCATTTATAATGATCCAAATACAGTTCTTTTCCAAAACACTGGGGAAAACGTAAAGGCAACTTGAATTTATCAAACACGCTTTAGCAATAGCAATCTCAACGTGTCACCTCTCCTTTTGATGCCCGGCCTCCTCTGTCTTGATGCCCGGCCCCAAAAAAACCTCTACCCGCCGTTTTGCCCTCTGCCGTTTCTGCTTCCTGCCTCCGCCTCAATGCCGCCAACCTTTCCAGTAAAAAAAAAAAACAATCTGACAAAAAAAAAAAAAACTTTAAGAAAGGATTTAGTGGAGAAGGCATGGATTGATGTTGGAAAAAAGCCATACCACATCGCTTGACATAGTGTTAACTCCAAGGCTGCACGTGAAAAATGATCAAGTTCAGTATATTTTGGGTAGCGCCGTGTACGGAAACCAGCATTAAAGTGTAGTATATCTGCAGGATACTTGTGGTTGCGTCACAATCACATAGTTTGTAAGTATCTTATTCAAAGTTTACTTATATGTATTCTTACAAAGTATGCTTCTATGGAAATGAATACTTTTCACACTGTCTGTATGCGATTTGGCGGGTGAAAACTTTCTATTCAAAATAATAATTTTTTACTATATCTATGGACAACGTTGAATACAGATGTGTAGCGTGCTTTATTATATTAGGTCCTTAGGGAACATACCCAAACTACGTGACCAACTTTTTGCAATTTTTAACCCCCCCCCCCCCCCCCGGTGACCAAAATCCTAAGCAACCCGCCGCTCATTTGTATGGAGCGTGACCTTTTGAAGACCCCCCCCCCCCCCCTAAAAGTGTCACGTAGTATGGGTACGTTCCCTTACATATGAAATTGGCGTTTTGTATGGGAGGAACATAAAGTCGATTTTTTTAAAATATAATATATTTATATAATATATTATATAATATATTATATAATATATTATATATGGATAACCACAAAGTAATAGCTACATTAAAAAAAAAAAATAAAAAATATATATATATATATACAACGTGTCCGGAAACTCGTGGTACAAGCGGGAAACTGGTGAATCTACATCACGTAGAGAATCCAAAAAACTTATTTTTTTCGATCTAAGCATTTCGATTTTAATATTATTTTTTTTCTATTTTTCCATTTTTTCGGCAACTAAAGGGTTAAAAAAAATTTTGAGCCCGGTTTACCCTTCGTTGCATTTTATAAGACATTACACAGCTGAAATCAACCCCCTAGTGAAAAAATTTTTCAAATTTAACCAAAAAAATTCCAACTTCGGACCCGATTTACTCGAAAACGAAAGCTCAAATCAAAAAAAGTTAAACCACAAAATCGACTCCAAATGTGATGTTGATTCTCCAGTTTCCCGCTTGTACTACGAGTTTCCGGACACCTTGTATATATAATATATTTATTTAATCAAAGTATGTACGTACATAGGTAGTTCATCGATCCCTTTACTAAAAAAACCATTCGGACGGGAATCAATAAAATCTTTGAAGGCGGTTTGGACTGCCCCATCGGAGTTGAATTTTTTCCCTTGCAAGAAGTTATCCAAATTTCGAAAAAAATTGTAATCTGTTGGGGCAAGGTCCGGAGAGTACGGTGGATGTCTTAGACATTCCAATTGAAGCTCCTCTAATTTGGTAGCCGTCTGTTGTGCAGTGGGTGGTCTAGCGTTCTAACGCGCGTTTGTTGATTTGCTTCACTCAATTCGTGAGGTACCCACCTTTCAAGCTTTTTCACCTTCCCAATATGCTTCAAGTGGATTAAAACAGTTTTATCACTAACGCCGCAGGCTGCAGCTAACTCGGGCGTGGTTTGCGATGGATCCGCTTCCACAATAGCCTTCAATTCTTCATTATCAACTTTGGTCTCCGGCCGTCCACGGGGCTTGTTCTGCAGGTCGAAATTTCCAGAACGAAAACTTTGGAATCAAAAACGCACTGTGTTTTCTTTTGTGGCACCGTCGCCATACACATCATTAATCCTTCGAGCCGTTTCTGCAGCACTGATGCCACGGTGGAACTCGTACTCGTAAATAACGCGATAAAGTTTCCATTTTGTAAACTAAGTGACGCAAAGAAAAAAAGCAATTAAGGAAAAAACAAATGAATTATAATTTTCGAAACACAAATACATGAGTAAATAGCTGTATAAATTTGAATTTGGAATTCCTAACCTAAGAGAAGATATTTGAGATCAAAGTTGCCAGTATGGCAAAATGCCAATTTCATATGTAAGGACCTAATAGATATTCTCCTTTTTGTTTTTGGGTTGTAATTAAAACAATAACGGAGTTATAACGATTTCTGTGAGAACACACGAGTTAGCTTGAAAACAAGCTTATTGGACTTGACTGTTTTGTTATATTGTGGTGTAAACAAGCTTAGGGGTCTTCTTCTTCTTGTGCCCTGTCCGTTCAATGGACGTTGGCTATCATGTTGGCTATGCGGACTTTGTTTACTGCGGCCCGGAACAGCTCTACGGTAGACTGGCCAAACCACTGTCTCAGGTTTTTCAGCCATGAGGTTCTCTTTCTTCCAGGGCCCCGTCTTCCGGCAGGCAATCTTTCCCTGGATGTCTCATCAGTCATCACATGTCCAAGATATTGAAGTTTTAGAATTTTTATAGTTTTAATTACTTCCTTTTCTTTATTCATCCAAACCATAACATCTTCATTTGTAACCCTGCCCATCCAGCCTATTTTAAGTATTCTTCTGTAGATCCACATCTCGAATGCTTCAAGTCGCCTAATTAGTTCTTCAGTAAGCATCCATGCTTCCATTCCATAAAATAATATCCAAAACATGTAGCATCTGACCATTCGCATTCGTAATCCAAGGTTGAGATCATGACTGCAGAACATTTTTTTCATGCGGATAAAGGTTGCACGAGCTTGCTCAATGCGGAATTTGATTTCAACTGAAGGATCCCATCTATCATTTACATTACATCCCAAGTATATGATACTCTGTACCTTCTCTGGTTTTGTTCCAGCAATATAAAGATTTTCATCCAATGCGTTATTTTTGCTTTTGAGCATGTATTTTGTTATATTTATATTCAGTTCTATCCCAAAATTCTCACAAGTCTTCACTACTTGATTCAGCAAAAGTTGTAAATCCTCAATGTTACTTGTTAGAAGTATCGTATCATCTGCATAACGCAGGTTGTTCAGAATCTTCCCATTTATAACAAGTCCTTGAGTAGCTTCTTGCAGAGCTTCATTGAATATTTCTTCTGAATATAAGTTGAACAGCATAGGTGAAAGAATACAACCCTGTCGCACGCCTCTCTTTATTTCTACTTCGTCTTTTAGACATTGCTCTACTCTTACTGCTCCTTTCTGGTTCCAATAAAGATTACCTATTATCCTTATATCTTTATCGTCTATCCCGGAGGTTTTCAGAATTTGAATAATTTTGTCATGTCTAAGTCTATCAAATGCTTTAAGGAAGTCTATGAAACATACATGTACATTTGTATTTGTTTAGTTATATATTTTGTTAGCGGACCTACCTGGGGTCCCTACATTCTGCCGACATAGTAGCTCAGGATGGTCAGCAAAGTGGGAGAGGCCCTCACCACCAGGGTGGTAGGATCTGTGAGGCGTTGGTGTGGCTTCCCTGAAATATAGCTCAAATTTCTACGGGCTGGGGGAAGGCAGTGAAACCAGTAGCCAGGGTAAACAACAGTTATATTGGGTAAAACACTTGCGTAAACACAATATTACAATAATGCATACAGAGTAGTACAGGGTAGCAATAACAGTTCTGTCTAAAATGGAGGAACCTGTCCCTACAATCTCTCTCTCGGGAAGGGGTTATTTATCTCCGCGGTGAATTTACATCGAACACACGCAAATATAGGGGGATATAACGGCTTGGGTACTCACAGTGAGTGTCTGGACTCTTGTATCTTCAGTGTCGGGAAATAATTCGGCCATTCTTGGTGTCCTCGTGTATCACGAGGTAAAACACGTTCCATTGTTCCCGCGTGGAACTTTCCAGAATGGGCGCGGAATGGTCTCACATTATACGTGCGCACTAGACCGGGAGCTGCAGGAGAGTGGCCGTTGGCGGCTGGCTGCCGACGGTGGCTTGGGTTCCGCCGCCGGTAGCGCGCCGGCAAGCTAGCGGAGAGGGAGCGAAACTGTAGTTTGCGCAGTGGCGTGCGTTACAACTTGGAAGGAGGGGCCGAGTAATTTGCAGGGGCGTATTTGTGCATCGTAACAATTTAATATGGAAAACACTGTTATTATTTTATAAAAGACTTTTTATTGAAGAGGTGTTTACACCATTGACATTGATTGACATTAGTTCCCAATAGACCACAGATGACAAAGATTATAGAAGTAGTTCCTCACTAGTGATGTGCAACATACAATAGTGATGTGACAGTATTCACATCTCTACATCTTTGGATTAGTACTTGAATACTAAATAACGCTTCCCGAGTACCCAACCCATTTCGAAAGCCAAATAGTGTTAGGGGTCGGAGTGGTTAATAAAATATTGACCAAATCCGTCATCAATATTTGCGAGCAAAGTCTGTGATTGTTACCAGATATTCCGACCAACGATTGATAAATTTTAGAGTGGCCTCTGTAGTATCAGATAAGTTTCGGTTAACTATCATTGTTCACATTTTTTAATTGTGTCTTTCGTTATGCAAAATTACTGGCTTTTTTTTTACATTTGCTCCACACATCACACCTATTGAACGTTTTTGACTAAGACAGTTCTTAGCGTAGCTTAGTTCTTGGCGCCAAATGTACGCCTTAAAAGTGGGTTTTACAGAAACTGTATAGCTGTAACGTTGTACAGTTTGCGGAATCTCTTTTAGATAGGCGCCAAATGTGCGCCTAAAATAATGGGTTTTCCAGAAACTGCATAGCTTTTACGTTTTGTAGTTTGGGGAATCGCTTTTAGGCAGGCGTCAAATGTGCGCCTTTAAACCAGATTTTCCACAATCTGCATAGCTTTGAAGTTGTGTAGTTTACGGTATCGTTTTAGGTAGGCGCCAAAATTTGGGCTAAAAATGGGTTTTCCTAAATCTGCATAGCATCGACGTTGTGAAGTTTGCAGAAACTCTTTTAGGCAGGCGCCAATTGTGCGCCTTAAAAATGGGTTTACAGAATCTGGGTAGCTTTGATGTTGTGTAGTTTACGGAATCTCTTTTAGGCAGGCGCCAAATATACGCCTAAAAATAATGTTTTCCACAATCTGCATAGCTTTTGCGTTGTGTAGTTTACGGAAACACTTTAAGGCAGGCGCCAAATGTGCACCTTAAAATTTGGTTTTCCTAAATCTGCATAGCATTGACGTTGTGTAGTTTGCGGAATCTCTTTTAGGCAACCGCCAAATATGCGCCTTAAAAACGAGTTTTCAACAATCTGCATAGCTTTGTCGTTGTGTGGTTTGCGGAAACTCTTTTTGGCAGGCGCCAGTTGTGCGCCTTAAAAATGGGATTTCCTAAATCTTCGTAGCTTTTACAATGTGTAGTTTGCGGAATCGCTTTTAGGCAGGCGTCAAATGTGCGCCTTTAAACAGGATTTTCCACAATCTGCGTAGCTATTAAGTTGTGTAGTTTACGGAATCTCTTTTACGTATGCGCCAAATATACGCCTAAAAATAATGTTTTCCACAATCTGCATAGCTTTTGCGTTGTGTAGTTTACGGAAACACTTTTAGGCAGGTGCCAATTGTGCGCCTTAAAAATGGTTTTTCCAGAATATAGGTAGCTTTGAAGTTACGTAGTTTACGGAATCTCTTTTAGGCAGGCGCCAAATATGCGCCTTAAAAACGGGTTTTCAACAATCTGCATAGCTTTGTCGTTGTGTAGTTTGCGGAAACTCTTTTTGGCAGGCGCCAGTTGTGCGCCTTAAAAATGGGATTTCCTAAATCTTCGTAGCTTTTACGTTGTGTAGTTTGCGGAATCGCTTTTAGGCAGGCTTCAAATGTGCGCCTTTAAACAGGATTTTCCAAAATCTGCGTAGCTATGAAGTTGTGTAGTTTACGGTATTGTTTTAGGTAGGCGCCAAAATTTGGGGTAAAAATTTGTTTTCCTAAATTTGCATAGCATCGACGTTGTGTAGTTTGCAGAAACTCTTTTAAGCAGGCGCCAATTGTGCTCCTTAAAAATAGGTTTCCAGAATCTGGGTAGCTTTGATGTCGTGTAGTTTACGGAATCTCTTTTAGGCAGGCGCCAAATATGCGTCTTAAAAATGGATTTTCCACAATCTGCGTAACTTTGAAGTTGTGTAGTTTACGGAATCTCTTTTAGGTATGCGCCAAATATACGCCTAAAAATAATGTTTTCCACAATCTGCATAGCTTTTGCATTGTGTAGTTTACGGAAACACTTTTAGGCAGGCGCCAATTGTGCGCCTTAAAAATGGTTTTTCCAGAATCTAGGTAGCTTTGAAGTTACGTAGTTTACGGAATCTCTTTTAGGCAGGCGCCAAATATACGCCTTAAAAACGGGTTTTCAACAATCTGCATAGCTTTGTCGTTGTGTGGTTTGCGGAAACTCTTTTTGGCAGGCGCCAGTTGCGCGCCTTAAAAATGGGATTTCCTAAATCTTCGTAGCTTTGACGTAGTATAGTTTGCGGAAACTCCTTACTCCCTAAATGGGTTTTCCAGCATCTGGGTAGCTTTAAGTTGCGTAGTTTACGGAATCTCTTTTAGGCAGGCGCCAAATATGCGCATTAAAAACGGATTTTCCACAATCTGCGTAGCTTTGAAGTTGTGTAGTTTACGGGATCTCTCTAAGGCAGGCTCCAAATATGCGCCTTAAAAATGGATTCTCCACAATCTGCATAATTTGACGTTGTGTTGTTTGCGGAAACTCTTTTAGCCAGGCGCAAATTGTGCGCCCTAATAATGGGTTTTCCAGAATCCGGGTAGCTTCGAAGTCGTGTGTTTTACAGAATCTCTTTTAGGTAGGCGCCAAATTTGCGCCTAAAAATTTGGGTTTTCCATAATCTGCATAGTTTTGACTTTGTGTAGTTTGCGAAACCTCTTTTAGGTGGGCGCCAAATGTGCGCTTTAAAAATTGTTTTTGCACAATCTGCGTAGCTTTGAAGTTGTGTAGTTTACGGAATCTCTTTTAGGTAGGCGCCAAATTTGCACCTAAAATTGGGGTTTTCAACAATCTGCATAGCTTTGTCATTGTGTGGTTTGCGGAAACTCTTTTAGGCAGGCGCCAGTTGTGCGCTCTTAAAAATGGGATTTCCTAAATCTGCATAGCACCTACGTTGTATAGTTTGCGGAAACTCCTTTAGGCAGGCGCCAACTGTGCGCCTAAAAAATGAGTTTTCCAGAATCTGGATAGCTTTGAAGTTGTGTAGTTTACGGAATCTCTTTAAGGCAGGTGCCAAATATGCACCTTAAAAATGGATTTTCCACAATCTGTGTAGCTTTGAAGTTGTGTAGTTTACGGAAACTCTTTAAGGCAGGTGCCAAATATGCGCCTTAAAAATGGATTTTCCACAATCTGCGTAGCTTTGAAGTCGTGTAGTTTACGGAATCTCTTTTACGTAGGCGCCATATATGCGCCTAAAAATTGTGTTTTCCACAATCTGTATAGCTTTGACGTCGTGTAGTTTGCGGAAACTCTTTTAGGCAGGCGCCAATTGTGCGCCTTAAAAATGGATTTTTCCAGTATCTGGGTAGCTTTGAAGTTGTGTAGTTTACGGAATCTCTTTTAGGCAGGCGCCAAATATGCGCCTTAAAAATTATTTTTATTATTATTTATTTTTTCTTATTTTCCTTATTTTCCACAATCTGCTTAGCTTTGAAGTTGTGTAGTTTACACCTGCCCTACATCTGAACCTTACCTGTCCTGCACCTGACCTGCCCTGGCACCCCGGGCTATTCCCTGCTTATCCTTGGCCGACGATTGTGGGATTGCGGTACCTTGAGCGGATGTTCATCAGTTCCTTCCGGACGGAGGAATCTTCTTGTGTATAATTTCCCGTCGCTTCGAATAAAGGCTGTATGTTGGAATAGCTACATATCATTTAACCGGTCGGTTTGTAGGGTAAGTTTTTAACTTTGACAATTAATGTACTAATAAATTTAGCATGAATTTAGACCTGTCGGGAATACTTCATCAAAATATTTATCGTTGGTAATGAATATTGTGGTGATAACGAAAAACGTAATTTTTATAAAAGAAGTCTATTCAAAATATGTATCAAAAGTAGTAAAATATAGAAAATATTAATTTGGATACGTCAAAATTGATAGGCCGCATAATTTGTAACCGTTTGCGTAACATTTCCATAAAAAATCTTCACCGCTATTTATTTTCCCATGAACCCTAAAATGACGTACACTACCAGAACAAAACCGATTCCCTCTTCACAAAGTAGTTTTACATCTATAGACTAGTGTAACATTGGTGACCTATCAGTACATCATTTTGTATGTAAACCGCAGGGCTGTACATATTAGCCACTTAGCCACCGATTTACATACAAAACGATGTACTCAGCTGAATCACGCTGCTCAGTTGCCAATGTGAAACTAGACTTCCAGAATTAAAACAGTGCGCTTGTGGTATAACAAAAAGGGCGCTATATAAAATAGTCTAATATTATTGTACTAGGAAATTGAGATTGATAATGCATTGCCGAGAAGATCGTAAGAGCGTGAATTAATGATGGAGTGCTTATTGACAGTAACGACCTCGGAATGAATTGAAGGAAGTGGTAGATAGACTGTGTGGAAGAGGACTGGAACAAGACGGGAAGCGAATGAGTACAGAAGAGCGATTCCGTATCTTTTGTGGATACGGAATCGTTTCCACCTGTAATCTCCTGTCAAATTTGTGTGATTTTCTAATTGTCTATGGCTTGCTATTGCCTTTTTTATGGACTAATATGTCTCTGTCGTATTTCAACTAGTTTAAAACACGAAATGTATGATTATTTATTCGTTTAATGTACGTTTAAAGTTACATACCATGGATTTGACATTTGAAAATTTCGTTTCACTTTTAGGTACGGATTATGGGAATTACACTTCTTTTCAACAATTACTACAATAAACAACTATTTACGTGCACAAAATAGGTATACAATAATAAGTAATTCACGCGTATTTAGATTGAAACTTCGCAAATGTCATATCCATGTTGTATAATAGTGATGTAACGAATATCATTTTTTGAACATTCGCGAATGCGAATATTGAGTTTTTTTTTTAATTTGAAGCCTATTATGTATGGCTTGGGGGCTCACGTTTGCGTCTTGTTCCGAAAATTTCCGAGTTGATTAAAAAAGCCGGTCGGTTGTTTTATTTCATTTGTCGTCTGTTCGTAAACAAAACAAGTTATTTTTAAGGTTAGAGTGGGATTGCTTAGTGATTGACACGAGTAAATCAAATTCTAGTGAAATTCGGACTTATTTTACATTTTGCAACGCTGAACGAGCTAAATGCAAGTTGTGTAACAAGGAATATTCTAGAAAAGAAAGAAGTACAACGGCTGTGAGAAATCATTTGAAGGCAATGCATAAAACAAAGTTTTCCGAATTAGAAAAGTGTGAAAATGAAAACAGGATGCATCTAAAACACTTGAAGTGGCATCATCTTCCCATCAAAGTACCAAATCGGATATGAAACAGATATCGCTTCAAGAATGTGTCGATAAAACGAAACAGTGGGATAATAAATCTATGAAGTCATTGATAATTGCCGTTGATAATTCAATAAGTGAAATGGTTGCTTTGGAAGATTTGCCATTTAGTTTCGTGGAAAGTATTGGATTCGTAAGATTTATCTTATAAAGCATTTGTGTCCATCCTATAATTAAAAGTCTTTTCTGATGTTCATATTCGCAAAACATTCGCTCGAACTTTGCGAATGCGAATATGCAAAAATATGCGAATATTCGCGAATGCGAATGCGAATATTCGTTACATCACTGCTGTATAACTTTTAAAACATAGATATTTCACACATATTTGACAGAATATTACGTACGTAATCGATTACGTATCCACAAAAGATACAGAATCGCATTGCAAAGTACATGTGTTACCTACCTCCTTTCCTGAGCATAAGAACAAGACGCGCTTCTGAGGGGATTTAGAAGTTTCCTTTGTGCCTGGTCTGATGCTGCAGCCTGATCTCCTCATGCTACTTCAGGTTGTCTCCTTCACGTACTTCTGGCAAAACAGAGATACGCATGACGTCACGCATCCCATCAGATCGTTCGATCGTTTTGCCGGGCTTTGAAAAAGGCAAACTTTAAAAATTATTTTAACTTTGAAGTTTTATATGGTATGAAGCATGCACGCAGTTAACCCAACACAATGAAAAAAATGTGTTGCCAGCAAACATTCACAAAATCATTTAAAAAAACACAATTAAACATATCAAATAATTTTCAAAGTTCAAAACAATTCTGGTTGAAAAAGAGTCTAATAAATTGCCCTATAAGACAATTATCCAGAATATTATAAAAATTACTTACGTGTTAACGTCTTAGACTTGGAAGGAATTTTTTTGTTGAAAAATTTTCACTAACAAAACTCCATTAGCTCGTCACATTATCATACGCCATTTTTATGTTTCTATTGATATATTAATTCTATGCTTTTGATTTTTCATTAACAAAGGTGGATGCGGCACCACTGTATAAAATCAGTCAGTAAAAAGTCATAAACAAACAAAACAAAAAACATCTAATGCTCGGCGTCTGATAAAAACAAAAACATTGGGGCAGGGCCACAATTTTCTATCGGCCACGGAAAACAAAATCATTGTGGCCCATCCTAACCATCCACAAAATGTTTGTGGAAACGCTCGCAGGAAACCAGCCTTTACGTGTAATTGTTCAACGGGCCAAACGCTGGCACGAACTGGTGGGTGAATTGGCGAGTGAACTGGCCGTCCTGACTGCGGGTAGATTGCTATTACACGTGCGTTTAGGCCCACGATTTGGATCGAATGTGGTGCAGGGATGGTATGTTCAAAAAAATTATTTCACTAGATTTCAAGGCGGAATTTCCCTATATCTCGAATTGGCGTGTAAAAAAAACCGCCGTCGGATGGGGGGGGGGGGGGGGGGGGGGGAGTTTTTCTTAGTGAAAGATACTCTCAGTTTCGCCCTGGTATACGGTCGCCGTTCAAAATTGAAACTTTGCTTGAAATGACTTCAGCCGTTTTGGTGACTAGATCTGAATACCCCATCACCTTCCCCTCTCCACTTACCTTCGGTATTCACATTAAATAAAAAAATACCATCTTTCCAAACGTAATAAGTTGCTTCTTGTAGTAATTAAGTTGAAATGTGGTATAATTTCCAAAATCTGTGCCTAATAGAAGTGCGGCGGTTAGTGGAATATCTACTATTATTTTTAACGCAATTTTAGCCATCTTTTTTCTTATAGTTTAAATTGAAACGAAATAATATTTTGGTAATGATCAGTGTTGCCAGGTGTTCGGTATTTTTGCACCGTGTACGGTGTTCGGGATGACAAAAATACCGAAGTATGGGCGGTTCGGAATTTTTTTCTGATTAATTTTTCTCCCTAATAAACGATTCAACTCAGATTTGACGCAATCGGCAATCGATGTAGCATAGCATTATTTGGGAGGCGGGAATGGGTACCACCGCCCCGGAAACGTTTATTGGATAACCAACACCTCTGCCATAGGTCACCCCAAGTGCCCTGGTTCATGGGGTGAGGTTTGTCTAGGTCTTGGAGGCGGATGACCAGGATACACTGAACCCCTGATTCCTACCCACCCCTTAAAACCATTTCCTTCCCAGAACTCTCCCATCCTACATTCCCTAAAAAATCCTCCACACAGCATTTCCAAAGAAGACATAGGCCCTGAAGGAAATTATTTTCCTCAGGGACTCCTGTGTGGAGCTCATGTAAAAAAAGCATGCCTACTTAGTACATACTTGCGTAAAGGTGATTATTTGAATAATTTGACTGCTTATTATCATTACTAATGATGCGAGTGCGGTGTAATAGGCAATATTTAGGAAAAATATGTGTATGAAGTAAAGGTCGAATACTAGCAATACATAAGTTAGCAGAACCTTCATCCAAAATTGTGTATTTTATCGGGAAGTAGAAGATCATAACACCAATGAAATTAAAAATAAATGGACAGTGTTCGAAATTTCCCTAGATTTATTCTGATTTCCCTTTTCCCTAAAAATTTTTTTTCTCCCCCCAGATCTAGGAAAATTTCCCTAGACATCCCAACCCTGGTGTGGTGTGACGCTCAGGCCGAACTCTATGACCGGTCAGTGGCTGAGCTGGGGTTAAGTCCTTTTTCAGTTTATTGTGGTGATGTAGTAGATTTTCAAATATTGTCAGGTTATTCGTAACTTGTAAAGTTGTCTTCGTAAAAAAAAAAAAAATGGCCGCTATTTCACGTCTTCCACATCCAACGCAATCTTTATAAAAAAATCAACTCGTAACTTAACTCTTCAATTCCCAGTGTCACCTGTAGGTGACAGAAATTTAGTACTTTTTTCCTACCACATGGAAATTTTATTTTTAAATTCTACTACTACCATAGTAAAAGCAAGTAGTTACTCTATTCGTTATTTTTTTCTGGCAATACTAGCCACATGCCATTTATCAAATTCATTCTCGTGTTTCACGCGAAATTGGAGCAGTCTGAGATTGTGTGATCTCTTGCGACATAAAGTGAAATAAAAATGCCTAAGCGGTAAGTATTGTTTTTTTTCTTATTGTATACAATAAATGAATAAATAAACTAAAGTAAAAATGTATTTTCTGACAAAAATAATTTATAGATTGTTTGTTACAATGTTGGAAATATGCCGTGTCACCTGTGGGTGACACTGGGCATTGTAACTATTCAATTGGTATAATGACTCTATTGTTCAAAATTCATGTTTCGATCTCTAGTATAACTTCAAAATAGACCTTCCATCTCTGGAGAAAATAGTGTACATGACTTGGAAGAAGAAGGAGATAAAATCGATGTTCCTGCCCCGAAGAAAAAAAAAGAAAAGACAAAACTATAAAAAATGGTACAACAGTCTCAAAACTCTCCTCTCGTGTAAAACATACTGTCGTTGACATTTCAAAAATCGCGTGTTTTGGTAGCTCTTGAAAATTGCAATTTGGACTGCGGAGTTGTGACTCTGATCAACGAATGGAAGGAGATACTAGGTAACAGAAAATGGTACTGCGGAGAATGCCACCAGAAGAGTGAAATGTCCTACCTGGATAGACTTCCTGTTTGTTGCCGTGGATGCACAGAAACTCGACGCGACGTATTTATTCCTCTTTGCGCGTAACTCGTTGTCAACTATGAATTTGCTCGTAGACGGTACGTAGACGCAGTAGGTACTTGTGTCCAATTGCGCGATAGAAAATGTAAGCTGGCGCTCGGGAATAAATTCTTTTCCTGGTGACAAAAGGATCGGACAAGAGGATAGTATGGGATGAAGGTATTTTAAATTTTTTTTATAGTAATGCCTCAAAAACGCCGTGGGAAAGTGGTGGGCAACCTCCAATAATAATACCTCAATTGGGGTATGTTGTGAGGCTGAAGGCAGTGGGCAGGGGAAGGAGATGGAAAAGAGGAAGGTGGGGAAGTACCTGGCTATTCAGATCTGGTCACCAAACACGGCTAACGCCATTTCAAGCAACGTTTCAGTTCTGAATGGTGGTATTACACCAGGGCGATACTGAGAGTATCTTCCACTCTGGAACGTGCCGCAAATAAATTATACATTATTTTAAATGAATTGCTCGTGAAATAACTCAAATTATTCAAATAAAATTTATTTGCCCACGCCGGGATTCGATCCCGCGACCTTCGGATTGCGAGTTAAAAGCCTTACCGCTAGACCACGCCAGCCGTCAATACATTAAAGTAATGATTATCAGCTACGCCCCGTGGCGTAGGGTAGTGGGGGCCGTAGGGGCGGCCCGCCCGGGCGGCACATTTAAAGGGCGGCAAAATCTCACAATCCATATAAATTTATATATATACTTCGTAAATATAAATGAATCGCGGAAATGTATGTACGCGCATAACTTCCGAACGACTGCACCAAATTGGATAATTTTTTTTCAGTGTTGGTCATTGTCAGAACAAAGTTTGTATAAAACTACTAGTGAGCTGTGGCATTACGAAATTTGTATAAAAAAATTGCAATAGGTGGCAGGCAAGCTGTTTGAAAACTGAATGTACCGGGACTGAATTTATTGAATGTGAGAGGAGGGAGGGGAACCCGGGTTGGGGGTTCGCGGGACGGGAGGGAGGGGGGGAGCGGCACCTGGGAGGGGGGAGGGGAACGCGGGAGGGGGGTTCGGTAGGAAAATTTAAACAATCTCATTTCTGATAAGTTTTAAGATTTTCACGGCCAAAAGCATTTTCGTTATTTGTTTTTGGGGTGTTGTGCCGTGTTGCGCTACCTCCTTCTTTAGCCAACGTTTCGGACATCGTTGCAGTGTCCATCATCACACATCTACCGGATCTGCCGGATCTGCCCTGATGATGGACACTGCAACGATGTCCGAAACGTTGGCTAAAGAAGGAGGTAGCGCAACACGGCACAACACCCCAAAAACAAATAACGAAAATCTCATTTCTATTTTTGTGGCACCTACGATTCGGACTGATTGAAATGAGCACAGAATTTTTTTCTTTAAATGAATGTTTTATAATGATATCTAGATCATTATAGCGACTGGCAACACCGTCTATACTGAATTGCAGGAATTCCCCGTATTTTATTTAGTGCTTGGATTGCTTATGACTAATAATCAGCGAGAATGACTTCAGGGAAGTGAAGTCCGTGAGTGATGCTTTGACAATTCTAAAAAAAGATCGTCCGTCAGTGTTCCAATTCACATTAACTTAATCGTATATAAGGGAACGTACCCATACTACATGACACGTTTAGGGGGGGGGGTCTTCAAAATGTCACGCTTGGTACAAATGAGCGGCGGCGGGCTTAGGTTTTTGGGTCACCGGGGGGGGTTAAAAATCGCAAATAGTTGGTCACGTAGTATGGGTACATTCCCTAAGTATAAGCTTTCCAAAATGTGATTTTAGTGCTCATAAATAGATGTCGTGATTTTTGTCATAACTTTTTATTATTTTGTAACCTGTACAATACACAATAATGATGATTGTTCTTTAGAATTATTATATACTAGCGAGTTAACGGCATGCGTTGCTTTGCCAATTAAAATAGATTTTTTTCGCCCTGCTTATCCTTTCCCATTCGTCCCATTCTCCTTTTACCTCCTCTTTCCTCACCGCGTCCCCTTCCCCTCACGCGTTCTCACTCCGCCTTACCTCTCCCCACTCCCCTCTCCCGCTTCCCCCGTTCCGCGAACCCCCCTCCCGAGTTCCCCATCCCCTCCCGCATTCCATACATGCAGTCCCGGTACATTCAGTTTTCAAACAGCTCGCGTGCAATTTTTTATATAAATTTTATGATGCCAGAACTCACCAGTATATATAGAAACCTTTTTGGGCGTGCTCACAACTCACCAAAATTTCATCGCAACCGGATGAATAATAACGTAGTATTTATATAGCGCAGTTTTGTGATATTTCACTTCAAGTGCCCTTAATTATAATAAACTTAAAATTAATCTACAGTGTTCCTTACAAGTCCTCAAAAATTAATTAAATAATGTGAAATAACGAATATACAAAAATATACAAAGCAATTCCTAAAGAACAATATTAAAAACAATAGTGAGTGCTGTTTTGGCACAGGACAATATATAATGATAAACCATCAAGGTGCCATTCAACAAGAATCATTTAAACTAAATTATATAGAACAGGAGGCAGTTAACATTTAGAAATAATACAAATTCAGAGTGCACATAAAACTATAGCAAGGAGGTAATCGAAACCAAACAATTACCAGAAACTTGAGGAACATGGCTTATTATAGTAGATTGAAAAGGAGTTAAAATTCATAAAAGGTATGATTTTTTAAATAAGTTTGTTTTTAAAGCTCTTTTGAATTCAGCCAAGTTCTGGATATTAGTAAGAGCTCAGGGAAGTTTGTTCCAAATGAGCGGGCCAGTTACACGAAAAGATCGATCACAGTAAACGGCTCGATTTGACCTAGAAAGTTCGATTAAACGATTAGTAACATCTCGATCTGCTGACCCTAGAGTAAGGGATTTTCACCACGTAGCAGCTACTGATCCGGATAATTTGGGGAATTTTTTCAATAGGGCGGTTGTATCTGCTGCCAACTCGTCTTTGGGAAGATTAAACCCAAAGACTAGTATTAGGACGCCGTGGTGGTCACCTGAGCTGACTTCGCTGAAGGGGGCCTACAAGAGGGCCTACAGGGCGCTGGGGCTGTCCAGGAGTGGCGGCTGTACGGAGGAGGAGACGGTTGCACTTCAGGCGGGCCTCAGATCTGCCAGGTCGGCCTTCAAACGGGCTGTTCTCCTAGCGAAACGAGCTGCTTGGCATAATTGGGTTAAAAACGTGGGTAACGCCAACCCGTGGGAAATCCACAGCGCGATTGAAAAATCCGGGAAAGGTTCTGACCGATATTTGTCAACAGTAATTGGGATAACAGATGGGAGGAACGCTGAGACAGTGGATGTGGCCTCCACACTCGAAACACTATTGGGTGAGTTAGTTCCTGTAGAATCAGTAATTGGGGAAAGTGACCACCATAAACAGATAAGAAATCTGTCACGGCTGCCACCTAGAGTCCTCGCCCAAGAGGATAACTTCATTAGAGTCACTAAGGCAGAAATTGATGTGATAATTAAGGGTTTGGGTCCTAAGAAGGCACCAGGGCATGACAGGCTCAATGGCGTAATAGCGAAGCAAGTTTGGGTCCACGCCAAGGAGGAGCTCTTCCAGGTGATGGACACGTGCTTGAGGAGGGGAGTTTTCCCCTCTGAGTGGAAGCGTGGCGTGCTCCGGATTATACCTAAGGGGAACGATAAACCACTCACCGACATCAAGGCCTACCGGCCGATAACGCTGCTTCCCGTTTTAGGCAAGATCCTGGAGAAATTACTGAGGGAGCGGCTCCGTCAAACCTTGTCCCCGGCCAGTGACCTCCAGTTCGGTTTCGTCCCCGGGAAATCCACGGTGCACGCCCTGTCGTATGCGCTTGAATGGGTGAAGGCTTGCCCAAAGAGGTATGTAGTTGCAATATTCCTCGATATCACTGGTGCCTTCGATCACACCTGGTGGGCAATGATACGTACAAAGGTGAAAAACAGGCGGTGTTCCAACTTACTGTTCCAAGCCATCGATGACTACCTCTCTGATCGTACCATTACGATCAGTTTCGGTGAGTTTTGTATCCAGAGGGAAGCCGACATGGGATGCCCGCAGGGCTCCATCCTTGGACCCGACCTGTGGAACATCTCCTTTGACGACTCCTCCAGGTTACCCTTGCCTGAAGGATGTATCGCTGTCGACTACGCTGATGATAAGTTGTATCTGGTCGCTGGGGACAGCAGAAAGGAAGTGGAGAGTAAAGGCAGTGAAGGTTTGCAGATGTTCCTGGACTGGGGTGAAAGAAACAAGATGACCTTCGCTCCCCACAAGACCAAGGGCCTCCTGATGAAGGGCTCTCTCAGTAGAGCAAGAAATCCTACCATCAGAATGGGAGATTCTAACATCCGCTTTTTTGAAACAGTGAAATATTTAGGAGTTACTCTAGATCGATCGTCCTCTTTTCTGGCTCACGTCAAAGAAGTATCCAGCAAGGCCCAGGCTCTCTTCTTGAAGCTGAGGAGACTCTCCACAGCTGAGTGGGGATTGCGTAATCCCGCTCTGCGAACACTATATAGGTGCGTGTACGTGGCGCAAGTCTCGTATGCCGCCTCTGTGTGGGAGCACCGCCTGGACAATTCGCTGATTCTCTTAGCTCTCAGGCGAGGCCAACGAACCCCCTTGCTGGCACTCTCTGGTGCGTATAGAACCGTTGCTTCGGACGCTTTACCCGTTTTGGCTGGCATTTTGCCAATCGATCTGGAAATCAGGGAAGTGCTCACTAAGCAGAAATTAACCAGAGGAACCCCGGCCACTCACCTAGGCGTTGTTCTGACACCGGGCGGGCCGGGGACTCTCCCTGGGCTGCTTCGTCAAATGAGGGATCTGTCGCTCCAGGAGTGGCAGGTCCGTTGGGATAGAACGAATAAGGGAAGATGGACTTTCTCCTTCTTCCCATCAGTTAAAGTCAGAATGGAAGGGGTCTTTCTCAAGTTGGACCACCACATCACCCAGCTTCTATCCGGCCACGGGGAATTCAGGGGGAGACTTCATGCCCTCTCCCTGTCCCCTCACCCCAACTGCGCCTGCGGGTGCACGAACCAGTCGGCGGAGCACATTCTGTGGCAGTGTGAGATAATGACGGACGCAAGAGAGGAAATGCTCGATGGTTTGGACGTACCAATCAGACCAGTGTGGAACACTGATCTGGTTTCGAACAAGACGAATTTCGAGTGCCTGAGGAACTTTACAAGGATCTGGGTTGAGAGATGACCTGAGCTTAGAGTCGCTGATTAGTAGATTTTGACACCAGGTGTACTTGTTCCTGACTTACCACTGACTTTTCTTGCTTCTATTCTTTTAAAAACTCTGCCCAGGATGTACAGTTTTATTTATTTATTTTTTTCATTTTTATGTTTATTGTTTGCATTTATATTTTATGTTTTTTATGCTTTTACATTTTTATGTTTATTTTTTTCTGGATTACACAGGCCCTGCGTTATTCAACGCTCATGTTTATTTTATGTTTTCTTTACTTTACATGCTTATGATTTATTTTTCGTTATTTGGTGCAATTAAACGCCTAGCGATGACTCCCACACGCTCTTGTTTATTTATTTTTTTATGTTTTGCGGTTTTCTACGCTTATACATATACATTTCTTTTCAGTTATGCTGTACTATGAGAACTGAACTCCGTTGTTCGTTTTTGTACCGTCCTTCTCCCCATATAAGGGGTTGGACCCTGGACCGTGTCCCCGCCTACGTACCATGGCCGGTCATCTAGAACTGGTGGAGCTGCACCTGTTTGCCGCGCCACACCCCGTGACATGAAGAGGCTGGGGAGAAGGCTGAACGACATCCGAAAGCTGTCCGTCCCGCCTCCGGCGACCCGACGCTTCTCTCCCTAGGGTCTTCTTCATGTTTTCCACTTACTGTCGTCTAGGCACCACCGGCTAGCTGGCTTAAGGACGACGCTGCCGGTTGTGGGGAGGCCGGACAATCAGCCTCCTTCACTGTCTCGGGGACTGCCGGCAGCCAGGTTGCGGTGACACCGGTTCTTATCTGTATATATGTTATTTTACTTGTTTCCTTCTTTTTAACGTACAGTGCTCGGTGCCGCCCGCCGGATTATGTATGGTCATGTCTCCCGCTGTCATGAGCTAATTACTCATGACGGCTGCTGTCATTTTGATTACTTTATTTTTTTGTTGATGTTACTAACAACTTGTTCGACTGTCCATGAGGCTCACTGCTTTTGCATTGACACCTCCATGGGCTTTAGAATTGTAGAGATTGACCATTACAGTACAGTCCTGTAGGCGCGCCCGCATACCGCCACCTAACACAGTATGAGGGGACATTGAAGGTCTAGATTCGTTACATTAAAAGTAGAGCCATTTATTCAAAAAAATTAGATTCTTGCGAGAACTCCGAAGGGGCGACCATAAGTTGCCTATACCGGGGTGGGACAGTGGTGGGTACTTCAATGACCCTAGAGTAAGCTGCCTATCACTTAAGTTTTGTCGGACACATAGTTCCGATATATAGGCTGGCGCCATTCCTTGCAATGCTTTGAAGGTCATTAAATAGATCTTGAACTCTATTCTTTCAGGGCATCGAAGCCAATGAAGATCCCTTAGAAGCGGAGTTATACGGCAATACTTAGATTCACCAAAAATCATTCTCGCCGCAGCATTAAAAACGGACTGGATTCTATTGAATTGTTTTTTAGGCAAGCCAGCATACGCACTATTACAATAGTCCATACGTGAGACAACGAACGAATTTATGAGTGACTTTGCTCCATCAGAGGGAAGGCAACGCCTGATTGATTTTATCTGCCTTAGATGGAAAAAGCCTGAACTTACAGATTTTGAAATTTGTGATTCAAGAGAAAGACTATTGTCTATAGTGAAACCTAGAAACTTTATTTCTGTAGAAGGGATTATATCTGTGCCCTGAATATGGATTGGATTAGAGTCGATGAGGGCTTGCCTTCCAGAAGAACCTATCCAAAAAAATTCCGTCTTGGTCGGATTAAGTTTGAGTTTATTGACAGACATCTAACTTGATACTGTGTTAATGAAACTAACCACCTCGTTTTTAAGGACGTCTTTTTCAACCGGGGAACAAAACTTGAAAATGAAACGATCGTCTGCATAGCCTTGTGATTCAAAGCCAGCTGATTGAATGAGTTTCTCGAGGCGATTCGTATAGGTATAGAGAATACAGTTTCTTTATATAATGAACTATTATATAAAGAAACCATTGCGGGCATGCCGCACATCAAATCCCCAAAGTTTCATCGCAATCGGATGAATGGTTTAGAAACGTATCGGCATCTCAAATAGTTTAGTCCTTTAAATTGATGTAACTACATAAAGGGGGGGCGAAATTTTCCTCCGCCCCAGGCGACTGACACCGATGCTACGGTAAATTGCAGTAACAATAGTTTGGTTTGTTATTTGTTCACGCGTTTATAAACACGTTAAATTTCAAACAATTGACGACCTATTTGACGACCTCCGTAGTCCAGTGGCTAAGACTCTTGACTCACATTCCGGAGGTCGCGGGTTCGAACCCGGCATGCGCAAATAAATTTTATTTGATTAATTTGTATTATTTCACAATTAATTCATTTAAAATAATATATAGTATATTTGCGGCATGTTCCAGAGTGGAAGATACTATTAGTATCGCCCTGGTGTAAGGACCACCATTCAGAATTGAAACGTTGCTTGAAAATGGCTTTAGCCGTGTTTAGTGACCAGATCTGAATAGCCAGGTACTTCCCAACCTTCCTTTTCCCCACCTCCTTCCCCTCCCCACTACCTTCAGCCTCACAACATACCCCAATTGGGGATGCCATAGTCTCACTGGCTCCAGACGGGAGCAGTTGAGATTCTTGTGCGGTATACACTGTAAAAAAAAAAAAAAAATTGATTAACAATTTTTTTGTTTCAGTTGTCTTAAAATTAAAAAATGTTTATTAGTAAGTATAATATTGTCAACGGTAACGTATTGCACACAATATCATCAGTTTCTGACTTTAACATTATCTCAATTATGAACTTTTATCGAATTATTAGAAAATATTTTATTGACTTTTTCATAACACAAATGTTTTTATTTTATTTAATTTTCAATTCTAATCCTACTACAGATAATATTAGCAAAGTTTTATTTAAGAAAAATCAAAAACATTATGATTTTGGACCATTGTTGTATGAAATTACGCTAAGTATCCTATTTTCATGTGATTATCTACTGCACAAGACTCCCAAGTCTGTGTCCGGAGCCACTATTGTGGCATGTTGTGGGCTGATGGGAGCAGGCAGGGGAAAGAGATGAGAAAGAGGAAGGTTGGAAGTACAAGTACAAATTTACAAACACAATTTCACCTAATAGATTAGTTGAAATACATTTTCTCAATATTTTTGGCAAATAGAATCAAACACTCTACCAAAATCTAAAATGTACAAGTTTAAAAACATGTGTTATAAATAATATATTATGCATTCACTGTGGGTTGCAAAAGATTGGCTGAGCTCCTGTGGAGAAGGTAGGGGTAGGGGTAGGTAGAGGATTGGGAAGAGAGTGCTTTTTATCAATAGGGAACAACCATTATAACAATATTAGGTTTATTTAGACTACATTAGGTTTATTAACTACACCCAGGAGACCCAGAGGAAAATAATTTCCCGCAGGGCCTGTGTCATCTGAGATGATGTGTGGAGGGTCTTTTTGAGGTAAGGAAGGAATGAACATAAGTCTTGAAGAGACCCATGTTTTTAAATTTTTTTTTTATTACTTGAAACATTTATTAAAGTTTAAATTTTACAACATAATAATATAATATCAATATTTCAATCACTATCCTAATAAAGCAGCTTGTGTTTAGGAGAGAACAACTAAATATTTTGTTCATCTATTTAAATTAAAAATATTATTACAAAACTATTAGTAATTTGACGGCCGGCGCAGTTCAGCGGTAAGGCGCTTGACTCCCATTCCGAAGGTCGCGGGATCGAATCCCGGCGTGGCAAATAAATTTTATCTGATTAATTTGTGTATTTCACAATTTATTCATTTAAAATAATATATATTATATTTGCGGCACGGTCCAGAGTGGAAGATACTCTCAGTATCGCTCTGGTGTAAGACCACCATTCAGAATTAAAACGTTGCTTGAAATGGCGTTAGCCGTGTTTGGTGACCAGATCTGAATAGTCAGGTACTTCCCCACCTCCCTCTTCCCCATCTCCTTTCCTTCCCCATTACCTTCAGCCTCACAACACACCCCAATTGGGGATGCCATAGTCCCACTGGATCCAGACGGGAGCAGTTGGGACTCTTGTGCGGTATTCATTAAAAAAATATATGAGAAAATACGATAAAAGTAATAAAAATATAGGTTAGTTAATAAATAATGATTCAAAGGGTTTATAAAGCAAAAACATAAATCTAAACCATAAGTAAAATTATGAGGTGGTACTAGAGTATTTTAATTTAATTTTTTTTTTATATTTGTCGTTGTTTTCTTCCGATCGTATATCTAGGGGTAATTTATTGAATGGTTGTACATCCTTGAATATATAGTGATGCTGTGCTGTTGGGGTTCGTACTAGTAGTACGGTTAGTCCTCCAACAGATATTATTCTTTTGCTAATATTTAATTGTGGTATATTATTTTTGTTAAAGAAATCTTTATGTATTTGTAGTAGTGCAATTTTGTCATACATTTTTGTAAGTGGGGGAACCGGGAAATATTGGAAAACATTTATTGTTGGGTCATCATTGGGTATCATTTTATACGTCTTTTTAAATATGATTTTTATTAATATTTTTTGAATTGTGTCCAGTGGAAGTAGGGATGATTTATAAGCAGCCCCCCAAGAAACGATTCCATATTGTGCATAATATATATATATATATTTTTTTTTTTCATTAACTCCACACAGGAGTCATCTGGGATGCTGTGTGGAGGGTCTTTTTGAGGAGAGGAAGGAATGAACATTGGTCTTGAAGAGACCCATGTTGTAGGAAGGAGGAAACACAGAGGCCGGCAAATCATTCCACAGCCGAGCTGTTGAACACAAGAACGAGTCGAAGAAACGACCCGTTCTCATGTGACAAATGTCAACCGTGTACAAATGTTGGGCACGCGTTTGGCGTGTTTCCCGACTATGCACCGGTGCCGAAGGGATCAATGATGCTAGTTCTTCAGAGCATCTTCCATTGTAATACCGGTAGAACAAGGATAGCATTCCCGCCCGACGCCAGTGCTCTAAAGATAGCAAACGAACAGTAATAAGAGTATTTGTATGAGGTGACTGTAACCACTTTAGTTAAGTTAGCCTCTCAAAAACTGGGCATACTGTACAGACCCCGCAGATACTTTAATAGTACACAACAGCTAATCCTGTACAAATCACAAGTGCGCCCTATAGTTGAATTTGGCCACCTCTAGTCTGGAGCTCCAAAATACCTGGAAAAACTTAACTCTGTGCAGAAACGAGCGGTTCGTTTAATAGATTCTCCTATCTTAACAAACGGATTTTTTTTTACATGAGCTCCACACAGGAGGCCCTGAGGAAAATAATTTCCCTCAGGGCCTATGTCATCTTTGGGGATGCTGGGTGAAGTTTTTTTTATTAGGAAAGGAAGGAGAGGAGAGTTCTGGGAAGGAAAAGCGTTTAAGGGGTGGGTAGGAATCTAGGGTTCAGTATGTCCTGGTCATACGCCTCTAAGACCTAGACAAACTTCACCCCATGAACCCGGGCACCCCTGCTAAATCACCAAACGTAGCAAACCACTTGGGATGACCTATGGCAGAGGTGTTGGTTATCCAATAAAAGGTTGCCAGGGCGGCGGTACCCATATCCGCCTCCCAAAATAATAAATTAATCCAAAAATGCTAAAGAATCACTGTACATGCTGTTAAACCCTGTATAACGTTTGTAGGTACTGTTAAACAAATTATTAATTAAAAGGTTGAAAATGATACCTACTAAATAGGCTGTTATTGGATGATATCTGGAGGAAAGAATCCTGCTTAGTCACCAAACGTAGCGAACCACTTGCGGTGACCTATGGCAGGGGTGTTGGTTATCCAATAATTGGTTCCCGGGGCGCCGGACCCATACCTTCCCAAAATAATAAATTAATCTAAAAATGATCAAAAATCACCGGATAACATCCTTCGTGTACGTGCTGTTACACCCTGTACAACGTTTGTATGTACGCGTAAACAAATTATTAATTAAAAGTTGGAAAGTAATACGTACTAAATAGCCTGTTATTGGATGGTGACCGGAGAAAAGAAGACTAGTAAAGTTGATTACATTGCACGGTGCACGGTGCACGGTACACGGTGCATAGTGCACATGCTCACAGTGTATAAGCGAGAGAGGAAAAATAATCAGGAGCTTGGAGTAAAAGGTGATTTGCGCGGTGGATTCCGTCGCGCAGGCGCGGCTTTCCCAGCGCCAGTACTGTCTGGAGCTTCGTGCCGAGCGCTACTCCGTTGTCGCTTCGCGGTGTTAAGTCCGCACACCGCACTTCGTACTCCGCTACTCGGTCAATCATTCGAGTCGATTGAATGAATATTATAACATTTATTTTTAACGGTGTTAAAAAATAAATCATGACGCTAATTATAACAGTTTAAAAATGTGAATTTATGTTCTACAAAGACAACCACTACAAAATCGAGAAAAATTCTCATTCTTTAAATTCTCCGGTAAATATGAATAGTAGTAACAACTTTTAAAAATACCAAAATTGCATATATCATTAGGTATGTATTTCGACTAAAAACAGTGCGTTTATTTTAAAGGTAGGTATTTATAAGAGTGTATTATGTTACCCTGAACAGTGAAGTTACTTAAGAACATATTCAGCATTTAGGTATGTACGTTGGTTCTGTTTTTTTAGAAGTATCATAATCATTATATTTATTATAAACGAACCTGTAAATAAAACCCCAATTGATACATATTTATAATATGCGCAGTAATATTATGTAATTTGTATATAATATGAGTAAAGACAAGGCGAGGAAAATAAGAATAGGTGAAACTGCGGTAAAAATTATTTTGTGATTATTTTATCAACATTTTGACTCTGCTTAACTTTAGTCTTGAACCCCACTTCGAAATTTATTGCTGTACGCTGTCTATATTACATATATACAGCAGTATATAGATTCACTAGTTTCCCGTTTGTACTACGAGTTTCCGTTCACCGTGTATAATATGAAACAGCAGATTTTGTACCATTTTTTTAGGTATTAATTCTATAAACATTATAATAATAATATAATATTTGTTGATAATAAACAAATAATTAGTTATAGTGAAGATTTTATTGCAATAATTATTTTTCACGTTGGAAATTTCACTCCCTGTGTCTTTAATTCCTAAAATAAAACTTTTTTTATCGAATTTAAATAAAAACATAAAAGTTTTACATGAGCAGTATTTAAACTAAATAAAACATTATTGGAACTGAATTATTAAAAAAAAAAATTGCATCTGTATTGAAACTAAATTAAAAATATTAAAACTAAATTTAATTTTTTTTTTGTATATATATATATACATATATATTGAAAGTAATAAAATTATTGGATTGAAATTAATTAAAAAATATTAAAAAACATAAATAATAGCAATGAAAATAAATTAAAAATATATTCAACTCCATAAATAGAATTGATGTTAATTATTTTTTTTTTATTATTGTTAAAAATGAAGTTTTTTTTACTTTTCTGGCCTTAGTGGATGGATTACCAATTTTTTTTTGTAGAGGTTTGTGGTACATTTAACTTACATACATTAATACAAATATAATAAAATAAATAAAGACGTTTATCGTCGTTTATCATTTATTGTAGATAATACTACTAACTGGCTGCTAGTGCAGCTTCACCAGGATCCGAGACTGTCGCTAAAAACGTTTGCTGAATAAAAGCCCTTCACACGAACATAATATCGTTTATAAAGAAATATATCGTTACTGAAAATTTATTCGTTGTGTAAGAATTAGATTTTTAATTTTTTTTATTTACAGAACTTGGTGTTTTGTTTATTGATAAGACAGTATAGACATATTATTTTATGGCTCGTGCTTAGAAAACTGAATAGTTATCGTGTCGATCTGTGCAACTAGAAAAATTAACCAAAACAATAAAAAAAATAACAATGTTATGTTAAGTGTTAAAAGCGGTGATCCAGAATCGAGAACAAAGTGTCAAAGATGGTGTGATGTGAGGCCGTCGTTCGGGCAGACAGCAGCAGGCCACTAGAGGCCAGTAGAGGGCAGTAGAGGCCGCTAGAGCGGGGCCCCGCATGACGGCCCCCGCGGCCCCCGCCCTCGGGCCTAGGGCGCCCGGGACGCTCACCGCCACCGCCCTCGCCCTGTCGCTGCTCATGTGCTCTGCAGGTAATTCATATCTCACTGACGAACTGCCCTATTTTAGTTATTTCATTCATTATACGTACATGCACTTTTTCATGGTTTAGGTTTATGTTTATTATTGTATCATTATTTTTACATTTATTCACAGACTATTAACAGGAAACCGGGCGGCGTTTTGTCCAAACAAACATATTCCCCAATTTGATCTCTAGATTTAGACACTAGTTCAAATATTTATTTAATAAAATATAGACATCGACCACTAGCGTGTCGGTACGTTTTGCTTTTTTTGATAGTTACTTCTTATAGGAGTTAGGACCCTCGAAAAATCGTTAAAATTGTCTGATTTTAACGCCATCAATAGGCATTTAATATCCAAAAGACAATGCATTTAAAAAAAGCAAAACTTACAGACATAGAGTATTTTCTTCAAGTACCTACAGTTAATAAAGTCTAATACTTCTCCTACAATTTGGGAGGCGAGTATGGGTACCGCCGTACTGGATAACCTACTCTCCTGCCCATAAGTCACCCCAAGTGGTTAGCTACGTTTTGGTTATTTAGGTTTGTTTAGGTCTTAGCGGGGAATATGTTTACCCACCTAACGCATGGCGGGCCGGATCGGGAGAGACTGGTTGAGGGAGACCTAAACTAGATCTCTCCAGTCGGACTCTCTCGGTCTATCCATCGGCTTACAAGGCAATTGGAGGGATTTTTTTTTACATGAGCTCCACACAGGAGGCCCTGAAGAAAATAATTTCCCTGAGGGCCTATGTCATCTTTGGGGATGCTGTGTGGAGGTTTTTTTAAGGGAAAGAAAGGAGAGGAGAGTTCTGGGAAGGAAAAGGGTTTAAGGGGTGGGTAGGAATCTGGGGTTCAGTGTGTCCTGGCCATCAGACCCAGACAAACCTCATCTCATTAACCCGGGTATCTCTGCTAAATTACCAAACGTAGCGAACCACTTGGGGTGACCTATGGCAGAGGTGTTGGTTATCCAATAAAGGTTCCCGGGGCAGCGGTACCCATTCCCGCCTCCCAAATTGGATTTCGTACATCCGTCACTTCTGGACACATTAACCCCAGATTCCTACCCACTCCTCCTTTCTTTCCCAGAACTTGCTCTCCTTCCTTCCGATAAAAATGCCCTCTACACAGCATCCCCAAAGATGACATAGGTCCCGAGGGAAATTGTTTTCCTCAGGGTCTTCTGTGTGGAGCTAATGTTAAAAAAAAATAATCAAAAATCTTAAAAATCGGTCCAGTTTTGGAAGAGACAAATGGGCAATACAAAACGTGGTTTTTAATGATTTTATTTAGGTACCTATTATCAGCTTGAGGCGCAGTTGTCCCTTTAGCTCATAATAGGCCACTTGCATCACATTTTTTAAATTTTTTTTCCGGTTTAGACAAATATTCTAAGACATTCTGTTTTTTTTTTCTTTTTTTTAATCGTATTTTTGAAACCGTGGGGATTTTTGAAAATTTCAATCCGAAAAATCAGACCATTTTTTATAAACCGGAAAGACGGGACATAATTTTATAGGTGTGAAAAAACGATAATTAGATAGCCGAAAATCATTAAAAAAAAAAAGTTTTCCACACGAATGGCACAAAAGAATAACGAGGCATACCAAAAATATTACATCTCATAAATATTTTTTTCCTTGATCCATTATATTGATCATAAATCATGATAATGTACAACGTATATATTACTAAATCCAAGGTAATATACTTGTACTTGTAAATTATAATAATAATAAGAATATTATAAAATTTGATTTTGTTAAAATCAGCACCAAACCATTATACCTCTAAAACACGTACCGACTTCTAAAATGTATGGGGTTCTCCTCAGAACATCTGTCAAAAAATCAAACCAATTGATAAGTTCGCAGAGAACAAACAATAAATCTAGTGAACGAATTAAAAAATTCGCCTGAAATCAAAGTGATGCTATATAAAAAAATAAATCAGTGTGGAATTTTACAAAATTATTAGGAACATTTTCGGAGACGGGACATTTTCGTGTAGTGACGTCACGAGCCCAAATAATGAATTTATTTATTTAAAAATAAAAAAAAACTGTACATTTCTAAAAATTTTTACCAACATTTTCGCAATCTCAATAAAAAGATTTTTTTAATTGAGATTGCGAAAATGTTGGTAAAAAAGAAATCCACACGATTTTTTCCAAGTCGTTATGAATTCAATGCAAGTGGCCTATTCAGGTGGAGTAAGAGCGACAGTCACAGTGAACGTTTACTAAAATACCTATTGTTCAAACGTTTACTAAAATACCTATTGAACGTTCGGCGACCGGGTTTCCCCTTAACGGCCTCCATGGTCGAGGGGAAAGGCACTCGACTAGCGGTCCGGATGTCACGGATTCAAATCCCGGCAAACGCAAGTAAATTTTATTTGATTGATTTGTGTTTTCACAGCTCAATCATTTTATAGTGGAATAACGTTCCATAGTGGAATATACTCTCAGTATCAATTTGGTGTAAGACCATCATTCATAATTGAAACGTTGCTTGAAATGGCTGTAGCCGTGTTTGGTGACTAGATCTGAATTGCCAGGTACTTCCCTACTTTCCTCTTCCTCTTCTCCATCTCATTACTCTCCCCCAATCACCTTCAGCCTCACAACAATCCTCTATAGGGGATGAAGGTAGTCTCACTGGCTCCAGGCGGTTGGGGGCAATTGGAACTCTTTTGCGAATTCATAAAAAAATACAATAATAACACAATACGAAGCATATAATACGAACTGAAAAACAGTAGAAATTGTCGAAGAGAATGGTAGATACCTAGCTACGACATAGCTACAACTGAATAAAGCAATGACATTAATTGCACAAACACTTTAATCGGTATCTATTATTACGACTTCTGAACATTGTTTTGACGAAATAGTATAATTTTAATGAAATTTTGTCGCCGTAGTTCTTAATTGTCCAAACGACCATTCTAATTTTTGTTCAATCTCCACTTTAAAATTGAAAATAAAGTATAAAAAATGATAGTTAATCATATTAACTAAGAATTTTTTAAACTAATAAGACCATTACCTTTAAGGAAATAGCTTTATCTTAACCACCTAACATAATGTTTCATTGAAATAATGAATGAAAACCTTCTCCTCCTGTAAAATTTTCTGATGGTCGTTTGAACTAAGGCGAAGATTTGATGATTAATGCAATATTATAAGTTTTTCTAGTTTTAGTTCAGCCGCGATGAAAGTGATCCCATATAAAGAAATAGTTACATATTAATCTTTCTAATTTTTCAATCCAAATCTTTAATTTTACAATTTCGTGCTCAAAGCGTTTTATTTTATTTTAAAAGCGTTTTATTTTAATTAAATGCGTTTCTTCGTCTTCTTTGTGTGCCCTATCAGGTCCCCCGACGTTGGCGATCACTCTTGAAAATGTATCTCTGACTTGCGCTGCGTCCACTCTCGAGTATTTCGCAGCCAAGACATTTGTCTCCTACCAGGCCCTCGGCGACCCTCTATCTTACCTTTCAATATTAAATGGAGCAAGTGATACTTCTCCCCTCGAAGTATATGACTAAAATATGCAATTTTCCTGATTTTTGTTAATGTAAGCAGTTCTCTATCTGCTCTAGCCCGCCTGAGAATTTCTGTGTTGGTGATCATGTCGGTCCATGGGACCTTGAGCATTCTCCGGTGAAGCCACATTTCAAAAGCCTCTAACCTGTTCATGGTATTTACTTTCAAGATCCATGTTTCACAACCATACAGCAAGACCGACCACACATAACATTTTAGCATTCTCTGCCTTAGTTTTAAGCTAAGAGGCAGCAAGCTAAGCTCATTGCAGAAGAGGGATTTCATTTTAATGAACGCATTTCTAGCTGCTTCAATTCTGCACCTAACCTCTTCACCTGGGTCAAGAGTGAAATGTTAAATTTAGAACTGTCAAGAGTGAAATGTTAAGTTAAATGTGTTTAAGTGTTATTATTTCTTGTCAGGTCGATATTAGTCCCCAGCGTGACAGATTGCCTGTTCTAAGGAAACAAATACCCGTGAAAATGCTAAATGAACTATGTTGTCAAAAATATTTATATTAAAATAAGTTTATGTTAAAACTATCTGCAAAGTTCTTACTAACTATGTCATTAATAGGAAACTATGTATAATTTTTGATATTTTAAACTCCCCTCTAGGTTTGGATAATATATTGTAAAATTTATAATGTACACGGTGTCCGAAAACCTAACCTAACCTAACCCAACCATGATCATTTGCAGTACATAGGTCAGGTATATCAGTTGATTACAAGCTCAGCTTGGTTGGAATGTCGCGCTTAGTATATGTAGCTTGGAACGTAATCCGTACATAGGTCGAAAGTCTAGATATCACACATATTACGTGCATTGTCTATGAATTTAATAGAGGAATGGTATATTTTTTCTTTGAAAAACGAATCTACTGTTTATGTGAGTGGTATATCTATGTTCTCTACGGTCTGCATCGATATTACGATATTGTGATTGCGATCTTTCAAAAAACGACGGCAGTTTATTTTTAGATGGGTTTAATTAACGACTTAATTTTGATAAAGTTACCCACTTCATTCAGCATGGTGCTATATGCGAGTACACTAATTTTAATTAGTATTTGTTTCGCTGAAGTTCACTAATCATGAAATTAACCGCTGAACACAAACTGTCCTGACATTGAAACTTTTAAAACCCTTATCAGACTATTTGATTGATTGAATATCAATTAATAACATCGTCATCCCCATGACTCGACGAATACATTAGTCCACACTTGTAAAATTAGGCAATTTACGTAAATTTCATTGGAAAATATTAAAATATTATTTACATAAATGTCAGATTTGACTGCTAGCGCCTCGGCGTCTAAAATATGAACTATTCCGCGGCTTAGCAAAGCTTGAGCGGTAGATTTAGCCCATTTAAATTGGAGCGAGGAATGTCGTACATAGCAAGGATACGGACTGGCTGATATACCAGGCCATAGAAAACACGGCCATGAATATGGAATAAAGAAGAACACAAGAAATGCTTAGTGTTTTGTGATCCAATTGTTTGGCCAATCGGACCTTAATTTTTCAATACAACACTTCACACCATGATTTCTACGATGATGATCTACCATGTCAGGCGAGTGTAAGTGAGTCAGAGCGCATGCCAATTGGAGCATTTGTTTGCAATCAAATTTGTACGGAAGGCACTTCTAGTTTTCTTCGTCATTCTATGGCCATGATCAACTCTTTAATCTAACCAAACCATGATCATTTGCAGCACATAGAGAACCCAAATGAACATAAGTTTAAAAACTTTTAACAATTTGGTAGTCAAATTTATGGTGTCTTACCCGGAGCTTTAAAGCTGTAACTTTTCTCTATGTTAAGGCCCATTAACCAGCGGCCGAGAATTAAAAGTATCATCGAAAGTTGGTCTCGCGATTGTACCCTTGCGACTGTACAGGGCGGTTCAAATGAGAAAGATTCAGTTCTCTCATATATTCTATAACTCAATTTCGATTTTATTTCATTCCAAATTTGCAAGTCAAGTTATCAATAAAAATGTTCAAACGCGTGATGATAAAATAATTTAAATTATGTACTATTCCTAATTATTTTTTGATCATAAGTATTTACAATTTAATAATGTCTATGAAAATTAAGTGCGTAAAAAAAAATTTGAAACACATTATTTTGTAAGACCGTGAATAAATAGACAAACTGATGTATTTTCAGTGCAAAACACGTCCGCGGATTTGTTTTTTTATGATTTTATTTGAACTAAAATTAAAATTGTTAAAAGTAGCACTCCTAGAAAATATCGATTTATTTTATTATATGATTATTAGATTTGAAATGTGTGTTGTGTAATACAATATTTTTTGTGAAAATTGATAACAAATCTGCCAACGACCAATGGTTATTATAATAAAAAGAAACTTTTTTTTTCAAAATGTAAAAGATAGCTTTACTAGATAAATTAACAAGCTTTAAAATCAATTTATATTTTTTTTATTGAAAAGAGTGGACACATCTAGAATTTGCTTTAAAAATGAAACATTTCCGGTTGTGTTTGGTTATACCCCTTAAATAGGTGCAGCTTATAAGCTTCGATATATTTTAAGAGATAATTAACTGATGATATCAAAATCCCGGGCAACTCAATATTTTTAACCGGGGCAAAAAATCTTTAATTTCGGAATCGATTTATTCGAAAACGAAAATTCAAATCAAAGCAAAGTTACACTACAAAATCGACTTATCTTGATCGAAGAGTGTGATCTAGATTTACCAGCTTCTGGTCAGAGGTATAATTGCCGCAAAATATATAATTTTTCACCCTCTGATACCACAAAATCCCTAAAAAGTTCTTCAGCATGATAACGACTCGCTTAACCTAAGTTTCGTGATAGTTAGATGTCAATATAAGGGTATTCTAGCTTTGTAAATTTTTTTACTACTTTTTACCAGGAGAACCATTAATAATATTCTTATACTTTTTAAATTACGGAAAAACTTTACAGGCTGACCTCAAACATTAAGTGTTATAAATATCCGTGTTCCTGTTAAATCTACTCGAATCCACCATCTTCAATCATAACACTAACTATTTATATTTTCACTCACCGAATTGCCAATACATATACAAACCATTTCGATACATTTAAAACCTCTCCGTCCTGTATCAAAATAAAAATAATTATTTGTGAATATAATTGATATGTTTATGTCTTAAATTTGTAAAATTATATGTTTATTTTATAAATATATATGCAGTGACTGCATACTATGCACCGATATGTTTTTCAGTAGAATTGTAAATTTTCGACAAGTATTATGTCGAATGTGCATCCTAGATGCGATCGTATCTTTGTCTGATTTTCCTGTTTCAAATTTACGTTTGAGAGTCGCTAATATTGTCTTTAATGACTAACACTTGCACGCACTTGCTTGCACTTTACAAGAATTCTATAGAAATGATCCTTCAAGTTAGCAAAGGTGTCCTGGAAATTAATTTGTATATCCGTATCTTTCGTTTTAGCTGAATTCAGCACTGATTGACGACATTCCTGCCATAAAAATTATTTGCAAAAAAAAAGTTATTGATTGTTAATGGAGAAAAATATGTTTTTGGTGTTATTTTTTTTGATTATTTGATAACACAAGACACTCTAGGTACTGTTACGTTTCCAGGGTTGCCACATGTTCGCACATCCTCACCCGTTAGGGGGCATACATTAATTACGTGAGCAGTTTTTCTTCCAATCTAGACCCCCCCCCCTTTGGTGAGATGAATTTGGGCCGTAATTCTTTTCAAGTAGACGTGGGATTTTGCTGGACCCCCCCTCTTATTGAGCTCACGTAATTAATGTATGCCCCCTTACAGCAAGTTCGACGTAATTGGTTAATTGTGACTAGTACCTACACACGTATTATTGCACTCGTCGTCGGCGTCATCTGGCTGATCGGTTTCACAATGAAGACCTCCTATGCTTATACCTTAGCAGCCTTACTAAAAAAAACCACAGTACGGCCGATAACCTGTGTTGCTGCAGCAACATGAATAAAACAAAAATACACTAAAACACGATAACATTACTAATAAGATTTGTTCTTAAAATGTATTTTAAATCTGGCAACAATGTAATTTTTCATAGTGTACATAATTTAATTGTTTGTTTTCCTTCAGAACCGGCACCTGCGCATTCGTCATTCGCGTTGAAACCGCAAAAAAAACTCACTCTGCGGATGTGTGTGTAATATTACACAAATGTGATCGTAATATCTATTAATATGACTAATTCACTATTACATTCGCAAAATTGATATATTTACAGTGTTTTTTGTGGTTTTTAATAAGTTTTGGTCAAGTTATAATATCAATAATCATACTTTGAAAATCAAAATGACAATAAGTATTTTATGTAAAACATGAAAATTCAAATTTACATTTAAAGGATATTATTTTATGAGAATTTCATAAAAGTGGTGTTTTTTTTTAATATTATTATTTAATACATGTGTTCCTAAACGTATTAATGAAATTAACGTCTTTAGAGTTGCAAGAAATCTGTTATAAAAGTCGGTATTATTTTTTTACGTTAGCTTTTTGGCAATAAAAAAACTTTGACATTTTTTATTATTTTTTTTATTGTATGCACGCGGAAAAAGTGAGGTGACAGTTTCGTTCCAAATTTATTATATAAAAGGTGCGTATTTTTTAAAGTTTGTTTTTTTATAAATTTCTGTACACTTTCATCAAATATGTTTTGGTAAAAAAAAAATCCATTTTTTTTTCGCGTTTGAATCTTAATATATGGCGGTTTTTAAAAACTAAAGTGTTTTTCAATTACAAAAATCTAAAAGGTAATTTTATCTAGTTTTCATAAATGGTATTTGTTTTTACGACACCTTCAAAAATAAGTTATAAATATAGAACATTCAAAATACTTTGGAAAAATTCCAAATTTCGTTCAGACATCATTACTAAAACAGAGATAAACTACCCTCTCAGGCCGTGTAAACCAAGTGTATTTTTGTCCATGAACAAATTTTTAATTAGTAATGTTTTCAAATCCGCGGCCGTTTTTCAATTGAATAAAATTTTCACTGGGTTTTTTAGTAAGGCTGTAGATGTATTGTGGAAGAGTGGTGGATGAAGCGAGGAGGAGTGTGTGTTAAATTAAGTATATGAAAAAAACGATGTTTACAATTTATGTTTTTGTGGTTTAAATAACGGAACTTCGTTTTTAAAAAAAAGGTAGATAGGTATATAGTACATATATCATTTGACCAGTTGAAGTCACAAACCTGTTCGAAAAACGACTTTTTGTGTAATTATCGTCGTTGGATTTTCAGGTTAGATCTATGCAGGTAAGTATTCATTTCCACATTTCAATTCTTAATGAGTTGTCATAACTCATGGGAGTGCAACTTCGTCGTATTTTTTTATTTAATAATAATAAAAAAAATGCATAAACAAAAAATAAAAAAAAATTACGCGAAATTTATTTATTTTATTTATTAATTCAGGTACTCTTTTATACGCCCATGGGGATTTTACATTGGGGACATAATGTTTACATTTTTTTTTAAGAAATAAATACGATATAATAAATAATAGGTTGAAAAAAATAATTTCTTACGTTAGGGAACGTACCCATACTACGTGACACGTTTAGGGGGGGGGGGGTCTTCAAAATGTCACGCTCCATACAAATGAGCGGCGGGTTGCTTAGGATTTTAGTCACCGGGGGGGGGGGGGTTAAATTAACTAACATTATCACAAATAATGTCGATAGATACAATTAAAAAAAAAAATCGATAGAATTTACAATTTAAAAACAATAATTTAGAAGCACAGATCGTTTTCACAAAAACGGCGTTCTATAAATTACACGATAATTATTATTATTATCGTTTACCTTCGCCGATCCTCAAGTACATTCAGCGCCCTTGAGGTGATTTTTCACGAAAACGGCGCTATATAAATTAGCCAATTATTATTAATTATTATTATGTATTTTTAAGGTATTCGATAAAAAGTGCAATTAATTTAATACAACGGTCAATTTATAATTTGCTACCTAATATTTGCCATAAGTGCATTGCAGTTTGAATTATTTGGTGATGCATAAAAATGAAACCTAATTCAAGGCATTAATCACCTACATAATTCTACGACATTACACAATATTAACTAAGTCAATTCATCATTATTATTTGCCGAAGAAACTAATCAGTTTGTGGCTGGATAAGTCGAAAAATTACTCTGTGTTTTACCACTTTATTAGAATTTACTGCATTATACAGGGTGTCCCAAAATAAAGTATATATTCGTTTTGCTTTCTGTGTGAACGCAACTTTTGCGAGGGGCACGGGGGATATGTCAATCAGTAGTCTTGCTCTTGGGAATTAGTCGCTATGAAGCATTTCTCGGGAGCGACCGCGCGTTGTGCGTGCGTGAGTTTTACAAAAATGGTGATTCGGCTACTGTAGCGCGTAGAAGATTCTGCAACATTTGAGGTTTTCGTCAATTCAATGATGCGTCAAGCATTCCTCTCAATCGAAAATGGGTCAAAAAGTTTGAAGAGATCGGTACAATGCTGGCAAAACCAAAATCTGGGCGACCAAGGTCATCGAGAACGGTAGAAAACGTAGAGAGTGTGTATCAGTCTTTTCGTGACGACTAAAACTTTTCGATTCGGAAGCGCGCAAGTGCTTTAAATGTGCATAGATGATTGTTACATAGCATTTTGCACAAATACCTAATGCTGCACCCCTACAAACTTACTGGTATAACCAAAGAACATGGTTTCAGCAAGATGGAGCAACATTACATACTTCCAATACGTCTCTGCCACGAGTTCATGAAATTTTCCCTGGCAAATTGATCTCCAGGAGAGGTGACATAAATTGGCCTCTTGGTGGTCCTGACATAAGCCCTATGGACTTTTTCCTGTGGGGTTATCTCAAATCTAAAGTGTACGCCAAAAATCCGACTTCCCGTGATGCAATTAAAAGAAAATATCCGTCACGAAATGGCGGCCATCACGAAGCCTACCTGCCGAACCGTCATGAGAAATTTTACTCTTCGATTAAATTAATGCCGCGAACGCGAGGGTTTACATTTGGACAATATTATTTTTAAGAAATAATTTCCCAAATTGTGTATTTTAGTACTTAACAAACATTTTTTCGATAGAACCCTTACTTTTTTAAAAATCGATCCACTAAATATAAACTTTCTTTTGGGACACCCTGTATGTCAAATAGTCTGCTATATTCTAACCTTCAAGACTATGAAATTATTTTTTAAAATTTTTATTGTTTTTAGGAATCAAACAGTTATGTATTTATAAGATAATTACACTACGAACTACATAGTGTACATAAAGGACAAAAGAGATTTATGCGTTACCTAACTAACTAACTAACCATCACGCCGTTTCCCCGCAGGACCCGGTCTTGGCACACATTCCTTGCCTCGTTTACATTCATACAACGTCTCATACATTCTCTTCTATTATTCTGACTCTTGACATGGCCCGACTCAAGTATCTGATTCACTTGGTCGTGCCATGTCTTTCTTGGGCGTCCTCGACTTCTTCTACCATTCACATCTGCGTCATATATTCTCCTTACACTCCTTTCTTCGTTCATTCGCTCTACATGCCCAAACCATCGGACCGTTCCTTTCTTGATCTTACTCATCACGCTTACATCAGTCTTAGATCATACATGCTTTTACCACACATACGCCTCAGGGATCTCATGTTACCTCTATATGAGAGAATATACTTTCCAGCATGTCCTGCCGAAAAATATTATTAGATAAAAAAATTTCTAAAGTTAATCTCTGGAACTACACTCAATCCATCTTTGTTGAAAGAGGTTAAAAGGTATATTCGTGGGAGATCCCATTATAACGTTTTCATGCTCCGAAAACGAGGACTAGCGCCGGTCAACAGAGCGACTCAACAGCTTAACGATTCTGCATTGACCATCAAAATTTTCAACGTCGATACAGACAAATCAACAACTATCTTTTAACGCATGTCACAAAATAGTAAATATGCCCCATAACCCCATACCCCTGCCCCATACCTTTTTATACTTATATACAGGGTGTTAAGGGACGTACTTGACTTACTTTAACCAGTGATTCCTGACATTATTTGGAGTAAAAAATGTAAATGAAATTTTGGTCTCCGGTGACATTTTTGATGTTTTTTTTTTTTTTCTACAAATACATAAAAAAATGGTAGTTGTTGAACAGCTGGAGGCGGGGTAAGGGTTTCGTCGGACACCCGGCTGAGTGACCAGTGACGACATGCGGAAGAATTTTTTTTTGTTTGATTTTGAAGAAAAATTTTTGAAAAAAAAAGTCGTCGAAAAAAGTCACCGGAGACCAAAATTTCATTTACATTTTTTACTCCAAATAATGTCAGGAATCACTGGTTAAAGTAAGTCGAGTACGTCCCTTAACACCCTGTATAAGTACTTCAACTTTGTAATCTTCTCCGTGATATATTGGTTTATAACCGTTTTACGGAGAACATAAAAATAAACAGATAAATAAATTAAAAAATATTTCATATACATATCATAAACCAGCTGGTTACCGACATGCGTTGCAATGCCATATTCAAAGAAATACATTGTTTCTCCCTGAATCACCTTTGCCAGTCCCAGCTTTAATAATGATTCCACTCAGAACAAGCAAATTGTTTTGTTTCCAAATTTTGCTGTTTATTGTCTGCAACTGGAAGTTTATAACTGCATTTGGAAAGCGAGCATGAGTTCAATCAAAATGAGTCGGTGGAAACATTATAATGGTTTCCTGCGAAAACTTTAGAAACGCATTTGGAACACAAGACTGGTTTTAGCTGAGCGATTCTGCGCGAGAGTTCACAAGCTTAAATTATGGTTACACGCGGAACAAATAAATTTTGCATCATATTGTCTGGAATTAGAATTTTTCTCCACTTGCAATATGGGAATGGTTTCCTTAGAAATGCTTCAGCAGATGAATCCGCAACTGGCATTTAATCTGACCACTCCAAATTCTAAACTGTTTTTAACCCGTCGGCTTTCGAGATGAGTATAAGAGACTCGAGGTAATTTTTAAATCACAATAAAATGAAAACTAAAGTTTCAAAATAAATTTTTAATATTGGTAGTCACAATACCTTCCCTCAGGGCCTATGTCATCTGGGATGCTGTATGGAGGGTCTTTGTGAGGAGAGGAAGGAATGGACATTGGTCTTGAAGAGACCCATGTTGTAGGAAGGAGGAAACACAGAGGCCGGCAAATCATTCCACAGCCGAGCTGTTGAACACAAAAACGAGTCGAAGAAATGACCCGTTCTCATGTGACGAATGTCAACCATGTACAAATGTTGGGCACGTGTTTGGCGTGTTTCCCGACTATGCACCGGTGCCGAAGGGATCAATGATGCTAGTTCCACGGAGCATCTTCCATTGTAATACCGGTAGAACAAGGATAGCATTCCCACCTGACGCCTGTGCTCTAAAGATTGCAATCCGTCTATTAAGATGTGAGAATCTATTAAACGGACCGCCCGTTTCTGCACAGAGTCGAGGGTATTTTTCAGGTATTTTGGAGCTCCAGACCAGAGGTGGCTGCCAAATTCAACCGTGTGGCGCACTTGTGATTTGTACAGGGTTAGCAGTTGTGTACTATTAAAGTATCTGCGGGCCCTGTACAGTACGCCCAGTTTTTGGGAGGCTAACTTTACTCTGGCTTCGATGGAGCCCCCATACCTGAGCTGGTCACTTAGGGTTACACCAAGCATATCAATGGAGGGCCTGTTCGGAAAATTGCTTCCGTTGAAAGATACTAAATCTTCATTTCGACCCCCTTTAGACGTAATCAGACAAGATTGGGTCTTTGAAACATTAAATTCAACGAGATTATTTTTACCTCAAGAGAAAACACTCTCGAGGTAACCGTCCATTCTTTGCTTCAAAGCCCTCCGAGCCGTTAGAGTTTGTGAGCCCTTTGGGGGCTTGTCAAACAAAAAGCTAACATGGACTGTACTGTCATCCGCGTAACAGTGAATTGGCGCATATGACAAAAGGTCGTTGATGTGCAACACAAACAAAGTCGGAGACAGAACCGATCCCTGTGGGACGCCAGCATTTATAGAGTGTGAGGAAGAGGTGAAACCATTGGCTACCGTCTGAATCGACCGCCTGTTCTAGGCCATTATTTAAAATTACAGAGAAAGAAAAAGTGAATTTATATATATATATATTTTTTAAATATGCAAATTTCAGAATTATATGGAAGAATGGAGTCGAGTTTAGACTTCGAAGAGAGGAGATGTTGAATAGAGGGGAGGCAATTTTAAATAAAGCTTGATAGAAGAGAGGATATTTATTTAGATAGGGTCATCCAAAAAATATATAATCTAAAGTTCCCACACCTAGGCTAAAGAATGTATGTACAATCTGGTGAGAAGGATCGGAACAGTGTCCGATTCTCAATCGAATAAGTGAGGAAATTTCTTTTTTGGAAAAATGGGGAAATAGCTGAAACTACGGTTTTGATGGGATAGTCCTTTATATTGAGGCGTAGCGGGCACCCTTGGATTGACTAGCAATATTCCAGTACTCTGCCCAAACATTGCGGGATCTATCTTTGACGATGGAAAAATATCGGATAGGGGAATACGGTATCTCAATACCTTCAAATGGATATTTTTTACGCAAGATCGTTAACTCCGTTCTGTTATGCCTGCACATTCGGCGATTGTGGACCTGCAAAGCGCTTCCGGGTCTTTTTAACCCGACGCTAGAGTTTGTGTAACAAAAATTTTCAATAGTTTATTTATATCGTCCCCCCTTTTCACGACGAACTGAATGACAGTTGAACGATATTTGACTATATAATGCGTATATTGATTAATTTTCGTCGGGTTGTTTCCCAGAATTTAAACAATTAATCAAATTTCAAAGTTAATTTACAAGTTCCATAAAAGTTCTATTCAAGTTCTGTTATTATTTCAGTTCTCAGAAGCAACTGGCCCATAACGATACAATAACAGAACTTGAATAGGGCTTTCACAGAACAACTTGGAAAATAATTTTGATTTCAGATAAATTGTTCAAATTCTGTGAAACAAAAACAACCCGTCTTTAAAATTGGATCATCACGCATTATTTAGTCAAATATATCTATTTATTAATAGTATTTTTTTTCATGGTCAAATGTGAGAATTTTTTTTTCTGCCTAAAATTTTGATAGTTTGATTAAATAAAGTCTATTTTCCCAATTAAAGACAATTTTTTCCTAAATTTATGTTTTAATTATATTTCCATAAAATTCTAAATTGAAATTGAAATAAACGTGTATTCGTATTAATACTGTGTTTATACAACGTGTCTCAAAATTCAACGATAAGCGGATACCAGTGGGTGGGCCTGCTCATGACTCCTCGAGAAAAAAATAGAAAAATTTTTTTTTAATGAAATTTTTTTTAATGTACAAAAAAAATTGAAATCCTTTGAAAATTAAGACCTCTTAAGATATTTTTAACTACCATGACCACAATTTTTCAAATATTTCTGATTCTTTTTTGTATCGGCAACATAAGTAGCACGGCTATCCACCACAAGAATCCATGAATGCCTCTATTTTTACACAAAAATCAATCAAAATTTATGTTTTTCTCAAAATTATGAAAGATTTTTATTTTCAGTCCACTTTCACTAATCGTGGTGTAAAAATAGTATGGACACCACTATGGCAAGTTTTTAAAAAAGTTTACGCATCTAATCAAGATTCCAAAAGGGTATAATACTCTAGGAAAACTAGCCACAAAAAAATATAAAAAAAACAGAAATATTTGAAAAATTGTGGTCATGGTAGTTAAAAATATATCTTAAGAGGTGTCAATTTTCAAAGGATTTCAATTTTTTTTTGTACATTAAAAAAAAATTGAGAAACATTTTTTTTCAATTTTTTTCTCCAGGAGTCATGAGCAGGCCCACCCACTGGTGCCCGCTTATCGTTGAATTTTGGGACACGTTGTGCATGAACCAATATAAACAAAATATAAGAAAAAATCAGGCGGGCACTGTAAAAACATAGAAAAAATAATCGTGTTTCAAAGATAGAGGCGAGTGCTCCAGGGTTAACTTAACCCATTGATCTCTTAACGTAGATAAAGAGGACTTTTCATTCTTTTTTGTGAATTATTTGTTTTTTTTTTTTATTTTTAATTTTTTTTATTTATTTATCTATATAAGGTATGTTTATATTACATTATTCGATGCCTGTCTCACTAGGGTATACCTGTGTTGAGACAGGCGTAGAGGTACATAAATGAGTATCATACATAAGAATATTTAATTATAACATAAGAATATTAAGGTAAGATACATACTGATTTATACAATTCAAACAGAAAGATGATTTAAATTGAGGGTTAATGAATACCATAAAGAGAGCATTATATAGGTGAAGGAAGAGATGAATAAAGTAGTAAATCCTGTCGAAACTATATAGGGAGTTATATTATACATATAGGATTTTACTATTTTAATTTCTTTAATAAGGGTAAGGACATACATGAGATGGTAATTCTGTCTATTTGTAATCTATTTTACAGATGTTAGCAGTAGTGTGACGTCCAATACTTATAATCCATTTCTTTATATCTTGTTTGAATTTGGTCATTGATTCAGTTTGTCTAATCGTAGCTGGTAGTGTATTGTGTAGTTTGCAAGCTATGTATTTAAAGTGTTTTTGTCCAAAGGTGGTTTTAGAAAAGGGAGTTTGGAGAAGTTCTTTATTTTTGGCTCGGGTATTGTGTATCATTTGTGTTGGTTTGTATAGGATTTTGTTGTTTTTATGTAAATAAACTAAGATGGATTTTGCGTAGAGCTGTTTAATGTTCATAACGTTGAAAGTATTGAAGATCGTATCGGTGCTGGTAGTGAGAGGAAGTTTAAGAATTATTTTTTAGTTTTTGTGCTTTAATGATGGGGTCGAGGGCTTTAGAATAAGTGTTACCCCAAGCTAAAATTCCGTATTCGATGTGAGATTGGTACAGTGAGTAACACACTATTTTTAAAAGTTGTAGGTTAAGGAAATTGCGCTTTTGTTTGAAAAAGTAAATAGATTTGCGGATTTTGTTTGTAGTGTTAAGTATATGTTGCTTCCAATTTAGATGTGTATCAAAGGTTAATCCTAAATATTTGAAAGTTGTTACTTGTTCTAGGCATGGGCAGTTACAATTCCGGTTCAGAGATGAGTTTTTACATTCGTGTATTTTTAATTTTGGGAGTAGGTTTGGTTTTGTGATATTGGTGAGACTAGACCGTAAGTATTTTGTTTTCTGTACGTTAAGAGTTAATGTGTTCGAGTCAAGCCAATATTTAACCTTTTGAATTCCTACCTCCGCTTTAGAATATACGGTAGGCCAATCTTTAGCTTGAAATAGTAGTACAGTGTCGTCGGCGAAACTGACAATAGTGGCATCGATATCTAGGTTACACAACTCGTTAATGTATATTAGGAAGAGCGTTGGACCTATAACACTGCCTTGTGGGACACCGTAACTAATAGGTAAATTCTGACTCTTTGTTGTTATTTGTAGCTTGAAAATAATTCCGAATATTTTTGGAATTTTCTGAAAACTCCTCCGAGGGAAAGTTAGGAAAAATTCCTCCGGTACGTTTTATACCGCCAGGGAATAAGTAAAAATTTTCGTTATTTGTTTTTGGGGTGTTATGCCGTGTTGCGCTACCTCCTTCTTTAGCCAACGTTTCGGACATCGTTGCAGTGTCCATCATCAGGGCAGATCCGGTAGATGTAAAGTAACAATTTATTTTACAATTTAATTGTTTTCATTTTATTTAAATTATAATTTAATATGCGTAATTGTTTACTTTAAAATAGCTATCATTTTTTATAGATAACTACATTATTATTTGCAATAAGAAAAAATGTTTTTTCCGAAAAATTACACGATTAATTATATGACGACGCAACGTAAAACAATTTCTCCTGTCCGTTTTCGTAACTAAGTTTAAAAAAATGCCGACCTATAAAATAATGTCCATTAATGAACTTAATAATAATAATAATAATATTTGGCTGATTTATAAAGCGCCGTTTTCATGAAAAATCATCTCAAGGGCGCTGTACATATAATAAGCATACAATAAAATCTTTGAACTTCTTCTTCATCTTCCTTGCACTGTCTCAACTCATTGCCTAGGTAAGTTGTTGGGGTCGGCTCTTCTCGTTCTCAGGCTATATCTTCTTCGGTTCTGGGTATCGCTCTCATCCAGGCCGTTTCTCTGTAATGTTTTCATTCAGGAGTTCTTTGGTCTTCCTCTGGATGACTGTCGATAAAGCTCCATAGACATTAGCGCCGTTTACACGTACACTTCGGAGCGATCGAGTCCCGCGCCACTTCAGGCCGCCGCGCAGAAAAGTAAAGATCGATAGGTTTACAGTGCAGTTCACTGTGAGACTTTTCTGCGCGGCGGCCTGAAGTGGCGCGGTTCTCGGTCGCTCCGAAGTGTGCGTGTAAACGGCGCTATTGCCTGCTTCACTGTGTGGTCTGGTTGGCTCCGTCTTATGTGCCCATATGGAACCATTTATTATAACCAACACCCTTGCCATAGGTCACCCCAAATGGTTCGCTACGTTTGATGACCTAGCAGGGATGCCCGGGTTCAAGGGGTGAGGTTTGTCTAGGTCTTGACGGCCAATGCGTTCGTCCGTCTACTGCATGGCGGGCCGGATCGAGAGAAATTGATTGAGGGAGACCTAACCTTGACCTCTCCAGCTGGTCTCTCTCGACCCATCGCCTTGTACCGCAGTTGGAGGGATGAATTAATACGTCCGTCACTAGGCACGTTGACCCCTCAGATTCCTACCCACCCTCATACCCCTTTCCTTACCAGAACTTCATCTCCTTTCTTTCACTAAAAATACCCTCCACACAGCTCACACATCACCAAAGATGACGTAGGCCCTCAGGAAAATTATTTTCCTCAGGGCCTCCTGTGTGGAGCTAATGCAAAAAAAAATTACCATCTCAACTGCCGTTCCTCCAGCTTACTGACTATGTCCGTGACACATAGGCTACCACGAATGCGTGAACTTTTAATCATATCTTTAAGTGATGCATGATATACAAAGATATTCAAATACAGAAGAGATACGCTATGGTGTCCGCGCAACTGTCGCCGAACTACGCCCTAATTAGAGTAGTTTTCATACAAAAAGAATTTGTTCATTTCGTTGATTTTTTTAAAAAGTGCATTAATATTGGTTAACAACATATTTTGAATAAGGAAAGAATTCGTCCATTTAGTTTAACGTTCGTTTGGTTTATTCGTTAATTATTTGTTCTTTTAGTTTATTTGTTAATTGGTAAACAATATCGGCGACACCCGGAAGCGCAGACCCACATAGTAAAAACAGCACATAGCACATCTACTTATATTTCAATATATTTGATGATATATAATGTCCAATAATGAACTGACAGGAATAATATTTAAAAAATATTTTTGGTACAGAAGAAACATAGAATTTTGTAGACGACTACAAATTTGTTCCATCAGGGAGCAATGGGTTAACAGTAAATAAAACTGTGTACGTATCCTAAAATTTATTTATAACTTTATTCAGAATATAAAAATGATTTTGCTCCGATTTTTGCAGCATTTCGTTTGCAACTAGAATTTTATTACTGCCGTTGGATCACAAAAATATATTCCTTCGAAATGCTTCAGCAGATGAATCCGCAGAGAGAATTGTATTTTACATTCTGAACACAAGATTGGTTTTAACGAATGAATCTGCGTGGTAGTCCGTCAGCCCGCCAGTTTACGTTACAATTAATGTAATCAGAACACTACGCTGTTATGTTTCCTCCGAGGTTTGTAAAAATGTCAATTTGGCGAGCGAAAAAAGCTTTTCCTGTAATAATATTTTGCGTCCGACACACCGTGAAAGAAAACCCGCATTCAGAATGAATATTTTTTGTGGCGCTTTCAGCAGGCCGCACCAAAAGTGCTCCCGGGCCGCACTGAATGGCCTCTTGAGCCACATGCGGTCGGCGGTCTCCACTCCTGGTCTAAGGCAACAAAATGTATTGCCTTTGTTTAAACGTCGCTAAAATATAACATACTCCATTTAAAGTACTGCAAAAATTTTATTTAACCTTTCATAAAAATATTAAAAACTAAACCTTACGATAATCTTAAAACATGTAATACTAATTACTGCAATCAGGTAATACGCTCGCTATGCTACGAACTCGCTAAAGTTGCATTATATCAAATATTTAGGATACAAAACTGAATTGGCAAACTCAAATTAATAAAACCATTACATTTCGAAATTAAGATATCTCACTTACCTTCATATCATTATATACAGACTTTGACAAATTGAAAAAAATATTTTTTCCCGGTGCAATCAATCATTTACAGTATAATTGGATGGGGTGGTGCGCTTGATGCGCTTATTAAACATTTACAAAGCAGTTTATTGAAAGAAATATAATATTTTCGCCTCGTGTATCATAATATATATGTAAATATATGTATGCAAATTGGGAGACAAGAATGGGTACCGCCGCTCCGGGAACTTTTATTGGATCACCAACACCTCTGCCATAGATCAACCCAAATAGTTCGCTACGTTTGGTGATTTAGCAAGGGTTCCTAGGTTCATGGGGTGAGGTTTGTCTTGGTCTGTCGGTGGATGACCAGGACATACTGAACCTCAGATTCCTACCACCCCTTAAACCCTTTTCCTTCCCAGAACTCTCCTCTCCTTCCTTTCCTTAAAAAACCCTCCATACAGCATCCCTAAAGATAACATAGGCCCTGAGGGAATTTTTTCCCCTACGGCCTCCTGTGTGGAACTCTTGTTAAAAAAAGAAAAAGGAGACTAAAACATTTAATAACCGTAAATCATTTATTCTGCAAACTATAAAATATATAAAAACAAAAAAAAGTTTCGAAAAGGATTAATATGGAAATAGCAAAAAAGACTTGTAATATATTTTACATCCCCCAAATTTCACATCATCAAATGAATGCAAACATAGCTTAGTTACTTGCCCGCGCACATTTCTTTATGGTGACTGCTTGTTCAGAGAAGATGAGCCGATCACCAAGTAAATATATATCTTACGACGGGTAATTAAATACTCTAGTACAGTGGTTTTCAACCTTTGGTACGCGTACCCCTTGGGGTACGCGAAGCAAGGTTAGGGGTACGCGGCACGTTGTAGGATTTAAAACTCGGCTCAACGTTTTCAAATTTCGGTTCGCTTTTCTCAAGAGCTACTAAAGTTCAAGAAACAGTTCCGGATGCACCATACAGAGTAAGTTATCGCATCGCCAAATCAGGAAAAATTCATACAATTGCAGAGAATTTAATTATACCATGTGCCAAAGACATTGTCCGATGCATGCTTGGCGGCGAAATATAAAAGAAAATAACAAATGTATCGCTGTAGGACACCACTGTTTCCCGGCGAATTCAGGATATATCTCAAGATGTCGAGATGTCAGTTATAGATAGAGTAAAAAAAATTAATGTTTTTCTTTGCAAGTAGACGCAAGTACAGACATTTCAAATCAGGCCGAACTTATTGTTATTGTGCGATATATTCATAAAGAAAATGTTGGAGAAAATTTACTCTCGGGAATATTTCCCAAAAATCAGTAAAGAAATGCACTGGGTGCGAAACTCTTTTAGAGGCGATGTAACAATGTCAACAAACCTACAAATAAAATAAGAGGAAAATCTGTGCGAGATATCAACTACTTTTAAGCTCAAAGCTTGCTTTGAAAAAATGTCTCTGGTAGGTTTCTGGCTCGAAGTTTCGAGGGAATATCCCACAATAGCAGCTGCAGCTTTAAAAATATTAATACCGTTCACAATCACGTATTTGTGTAAAAATGCATTTTATTCCTATGCGTTTATTAAAAACAATTATCGCAATCAAATACTGAACCAGACTTGAGGCTCTACCAAAGGGCTCTACCTATGTGAAATTAAGCCAAATTTTCTAAAACTTTGTTCTGCAAATCAAGTTCAAGGGTCACATTGGCTGTATGCTAATATTGTATGATTTATTATACAGGGTGTAACAGGAAATCGGGCTTTTATTGTAACTAATGAAACTTTTTTTCTATAAAATGTATCGAGGTTAAAAAAAATCATCCTCTCAATACACTTTGAGTTTGAAGTTGTGTATATGGAAAACACGATTTTTTTTTCGTCGAAATAAAAAGACGTGGAAAAAAAGTCGTTGCATTAATTGTGTGATATTATTGTTAAATTCATGTAATAATTAGAGTATTAAAAAATCACAAATAAAACATGTCTTTGAATACACGTGTACGATAAGATAGAGGTGTAAGATAGATAGAGGGTATGGAGCAGAGGCGGCCCGTGACAAAATTTGCCGTCAGTGCATTTCACAAAAAATGGTAACATTAATACGGGAAAATATAATTAATTGATTCACAGATTCGCGAAAACCAACATCAAGTTGTAATCGTATACCTATCAACTCGATCCAACAAACTAAATTGCAATACGTTATGTATATGTACTGGGAGTATGAATGTTCATTAACTTTTCGGTAAAATAAAGGCTATCGTTTACACAACTTTACTTCACAATTTATCATCAACCACGAAAAAAAAATGTGTTCAAGCGATCACATTCACAAAGCCAAGATGCTTTCGAATATTTAATATTTTATATTATGAATAACAGATCACTTTGTTTTAAAAACTCTATTCATAGTTTTTTTCCCCTTAACCTTACTTGTATTATATTTAGCAAAGGTTTTGGAGAGCCATAATTTTTAAAAACAATTTATTCTCAAATGAAATTCGGTTGTTTTTGAAAAAATTGACGTTAATCGCAATGTTTTCATTACCACTCATTTTTAATAAGTTTTTTACAGAGCAAAACTAGCGAAAACCATTAAAAAATGTGTCAATAGTGATCAGCGATCTGCCAAATGCTTGATTTCGCCGCCTCGGTGCGATGGTAGAGCTAATACATAACATTGTCAATTAGTTGAAAATTCGTTATTTTAGACACATTTAGATACACGTTCATTGCATCCCTACACACTTAAACCTCAAGATATCAACACAAACACGGCCACATTTCGCTTAATATTTCATTAGATTTCTGTTTAATTATATTTAATATCTTTTCTTCAGTCGTGAGTTGATCCTGGCTTTTGATGATTTATCTATGTGAGTTTCTGAGTTCCGTGGTCTCAGCCGTTCATTCCAGAAAGCTGAATTTGAGGCCACTGCCACTGGTTTGGACCTGGAATAGGAGATATTGCTTAGGTCGTCACCCGGTCAGAGACCTTCAATTTGTCATCGGACAACTTTGAAGTTTCAGACGCGGGAATCCTAACATCTTTATTTATTTTCCACGAAACACAAAATGCATTTTAAATAACAAAGCTTTGCCATTTAAATTCTCTTCAATTAAATAAACTTTCTTTTAAACGTTTACTGTTTTTCCTGGGATCCGTTTTTCATTATTTTGATCTCTAAAATCTTTTACTATATTTTTTTCTTATAATTGCAAAATGAAAAGCATTCGGTTTCTCGGTGCTTCTTTTATAAAAAACTTTTAAGTAATTTCTTTTTTGTTTTATGTGATATCTTTTTCTATTCCCTTATTTTTAACAAAAAATCCTTGTATTGCAAAATTTATCTACCTCACAATTATTTTTACTGTCAACCGTAGTTGACAATATTGGTTGATTTCTCAACCGGTCTAAGTCTGTTAAAACTATATTACAAATTTCAATAAAATGTCTACCTAATAAATTAAAATGGCTAATAAAATATTACACTAGTTATAATCTTATTTATAAAAATCTCGTGTCACGGTATTTGTGATCGCACTCCTCCGAAACGGCTTAACCGATTTTTATGAACATTTTTTATGTATATTTGGTAGGTATGAGAATAGGTTTTAAAGTATATATATTTTTTTTCGACAATTTTTATTTATTTATTTGGCATTAAAATACCTATAACTCTAAATTTTATTCTCCTACCCCAACCCTCCCATTTTTTGATCGCGATTTTAGTATTTTTGTACAAACAAATTTAACCGTCTTTCGTCTTTCAAACAGTACGAAATTATTTATGTTGTTGAATGAGAGATGGCGCTACGTCCACCTCATCGAACTTTCATCCACACGTGCGCAAGACGATCACAAGAAGCGTCGCGTTATTTTGATATTTCATTCGGCATCATGTTCTCGCGTGGGCAAACCATCGAGCTTATTTGTGTTGGCTAAAGACGGACTGGCAAAAAATATCGTACACTCAATTGCTCTCCGAAATTCGTATTGATTTTCTTTATTTCATTTTCCTACTTTAGTTGGTGTTTTTTTAGTTTTTATCGGTGGTCATCGTCTCAGCGCTCCATTCCTCTTTCTGTCTTAGATCCTATCCCCACACACTTACAATAAATTCGTTATTTTTTATTTAACAACCAAAATATTCACTAGAAATAATTTATATGGCAGAACAGCGTTTATCGGATCAGCTCACGGACATATGAATATATCTGGACCTGCCCTAAGTGATAAAAACGTATTATTTCCCCCTCCACATGGCGCCGGCTGTAGCTCCTCCTTGGAACCGGCTCGCTCCATGGGGAGGGGATATAGCCTCGCTTGAATCTAAAATGTGTGACGTCATCATTCTTGCCGTGAACAGCGAGAAGCTGACATCCATACATTTAACGAAATAACGGCAGCTTGTGCTATACAATATATCTACGTCTCAATATGCACATAGCGAATGTGGGCGGTACTCCAATGTGCTCGTCGCTGGTTACAGGGGTAAGTAAATTATGAAACATTTGTAAAAGTGTTTTAACTAAACACGGCAAGAAAATATTGATATGTGTATTGGCGCGAGTCTTTTTGGGGCGAGCATTTGGCCTTAGCAAATAAGTTTTGAACGTGGCAAGCAATTCGCGCTCCCATGTAAAAAGGTCTATTCATTCAAAGCAGATTTTGCTTTTAAGAACTAAATGGTGATATTGTAATGCGAGATGCCTATATACTGTCAGATTGATTGTTCAACGAATGACAGTCATCTTTCCCCTCTACGCTCTCCATAGTTTGGTTCTACCCCTCATCTGTAACTGCTTGTCTATCCATTTGGATGTCTATGGATCAGCTAGTATAACTACATCATAGCAATTTTTTTTATATTCCTACGATATATTGTTAAGTAGCTTATTACTACGTTGGGAGTCATTTGTTAAATAGAATGTTAAATAGGTAGAATGAGTGAGATGCTATTTACTAAGTAAACACAGCTTGCGTAGGAGACTATAAGTATCAGATGCAGGTCAATTTCATCTCTCTCCCGCTTACCGTAAATCAACTTTGATTCGAATCGAACCTTGGACGCCAATCTACGACTATATAGTCGTGGAATGACAATCTGCAGCAGGCACGAGACTCTCCCTTCACGGCGTGGGCAAATCTTAATAAGACAATCCTGGAAAGGAGTAAGGTGTCGGTCTACGCCATTAAAACCCAGTATTAAGTGAGAACATAAATATAGTATATTAAACAAAAGAGGACCTGTGATAGAATCACAATAAATACAATGACTCACCCGGGACCACGAATCCAACTAACCTAAGCTATCTAACTACCCCCGGACTGCGGCTTAGAGTAGTAGGCCCCTGTGGCCTCTCCCGGAGACGTCTGATGATGGTTCCTATCTGGCCTGATGATGGCCCAGACTCTCTCCACCATCGGTAGAACTCAGCTCGGGGTAGAATCCCATGACCCTCTGCGGCATGCCGGTCCTTCTGCTTCCTCTGCAGGCCTCGGCTCGGGAACCAATCGATTACTTCTGGTAGGGTCCCATGACCCTCTGCGGATTCCTCGACGCTACCCTCTCAATCCTGCCCGAATGTAGCGACACTCTCTCTCGGAATACGGCGAGAAACCATGAAATGGAGTTCTCCGCGGGTTCGCTGGCCACGGGAAATGAATATTATGTGCGTAACGCTATATATCCCGACGGGAGGGCACCGATAATTGTCGATTTCAATAACCGAGAGGCCCGCCACAGTAACACGCGGTGGAATTTCGCCCGCCTCGGAACTACACGATCTCACTCGCGTGTTTTGATGGTTTACGTGTGGAAACCAATGTTTAACTCAATAAAAATCTATTGTCGCCCGCATATACATGATTCCAAAACTTCCCGAACAATTAGCACATTCTTCACTAGCAATGTGTGACCCGTCGATTTAAAAGCGGGCCGCTCTTCTCGCTTCCAAATCAAAAAGTAAAGCGGAACCGGAAAACACTCCCCGCGCTTCGCATAGACAAAAAAAATCCAGAAAGTGTCGCCAACATTATCATTTTTTCTATAGTTTACGAAAGAACTTGAAGGAATAAAAAATATTAAAAATTGCTTCATAACAATATTTTAAAAATTTTTATTTTGATTCGTGAACTATATCTCAGAAGAGTTCCAACTACAGTCAACGGTCTAGAGCCGGTGAGACCATCCACAATTATTAGGGTATGTTGAGAGGCTGAAGGTGGTGGGGAGGGGGAGGAAGTGTTGTCGGTGGGGATATTAACTATTAATGGAGGCACTCTCGAACACATATAAGCATTTCTCTGAAATTGGCAATCAGCCGGCCTTAGAAATGTCTCAGATGCGTGGTTGTATTCACGCTCACACACGGGCACTTATATGGGTTTCTTTGAAATTCGATGACATTGCAGAAATAAATATAGTTCTTGTCCAATCGGGATTCGGCCCAGCTGGTATCTTGGTTGACTTCAGTTCCCGCGTAGAAAGGTTCAACCCTCATGAAGGTTAAATATATTTTTTTGTCTTTTAAAATGCATTTGAAAATACATGTATTGTAGTAAACATAACTTAGTTTTCGATGGTTGATTTTATTTCTGTATTGTTTTTCATATTAAACATGCGCTAGCAGACCCGTGAAAAATCACGGGATATTATAATTGTTGTATTTGTGAATCTGAAAATATTTACCTCAAGATCATTAGGGAACGTACCCATACTACGTGACCTCTTCGGGGGGGGGGTGTCTTCAAAATGTCACGCTTGGTACAAATGAACGGCGGTTTGCTTAGGATTTTGATCACCGGGGGGGGGGGGGGGGGGGGGGATTAAAAAATTGGTCACGTAGTATGGGTACGTTCCCTTAGATCTGTCATAAACGTAAACAAAAGAAATACACATTCCAAATAAAGGAAAAATTATTATTATTAATTATTAAAATAAAATATTTTGGTAGTTACCTGCTTGATGTGAATTAACAATTATCAGTTCCAATTTCAAAAATTAAAAGTAATTTTATTTGAATAATTTTACGCAAAGCAGGAATACGTAGTCATAATTCATACCACGTGTGCATCCAACGACAAGCGAAATTAATATTATAATGTTAAATTATACTAAACACTGTGTGAGTTCGTAACTGAGAGCTTTCATTGTAGAAAAAAATAATATAACCAAATAATAAGTACACGATATAAAGTTATATGTATGCGATTATAACTGTACTTTGAGATATAAATGCGGCGCGTAATCCCGACTGTAATCTGGAGGCAGACAATATCTAGAGCAGTGATTCCCAAGGTGGTCCAGGTGGACCCCCAGGGGTCCACGGGAGACTCAACGGGGGTCTACGTTGGCGTGATAGAGAAATGGGGGTCCACACGTTGTATGTTGGAGTCCACGAAAATTTATCCGGTTTCGATAGTAAAGAACAAAAATGCTGGCTTGGCTTTACCTATCAATGTAGGCAGATAATACACTACTCAAAAAAATTAAGGGAGCAAAAAAAAATCCAATCCGGTTCGCGGTTGATTTTTGACAGGCTGTATTTGATATTATTGTATGGTCATTTTGAGACTTAAAAAAAAAGCAATTTGAAGCTTTAAGATTTTAATTTTCACATTTTCGGCAATTTTTTTAGGTGCTACGGTTCTCATGCAATCCTAATTTTTTGCTATTTTTTTGGTACACGGGATTAAATTTTATTTTTCAGTCAGGCCGGCTTTGAATCAGATAGCCTTAATATTTAGCAACAATTTAATTTTTTTAAAACCTCCCTTAATTTTTTTGAGTAGTGTATTTTTAAAAGGTCAGCGACTGTTTCTTGTAAAAACTTGCATATTCGATATTTAATTCTATTAAGGTGGGAAAAGCAGGACTAGGTTATTTTTATTGATTTTCATGAATTTTTTGGCATGGAAAAAATGTGTATAATTTATTGAAACTTTGAGGTCATTTTAAACATCTATTTAAGAAAATATTTTCAATTTTTCGAAGCATTTCCTCGGAAAATATGAAATTATCAGCTGCTATACTTCGAACGTAGTTTTTGTTTGCATTTTGGAGGCCACATTTTCATCTCAAATCAATAGGGTTTTGAATTTAAGAATATGTGCCTCTTCTATGTAAACCTAACTTTTCCCAAAAATAGGGAAATTAAATTTTTTACAGGTGTGTAGGAGACCTTGATTTTTTGCCATTTTCTTAAAACATTTTTTTGCAATTAATTTTTTTTTTGAAAATGAAATATTACTACGAATTTCGGTTCACATAGAGCGTAATTATATAAATAAGGTATCTGCACATTTTAAAGTGTTTGATTAAAAACTTTCTGAGCTAGAGTGCACACAAATTCTAAAAAAATCGTTTCGAGAAAAATGAGTTTCAAGTTTACCACGCGGTTCGGCACAAACACCCTCGTAATACCGAAACGAATCGAAATTTTTATTTAAAACTTTGGGAACATATTTTTAAATAGTTATACTAACAATTTATGAAATAAAAAAAAAAAAATAAAAAAAATTTGAGTCATCTACATGTATTTCCCCCCTAAGTCTGTAAAATATTATTTTAATAAATAGAACACAAGAAAACGTACTATCATTCTTTTTATTTATACCACTCCAAATTTAGGGTTGGAACTCAGCCGCGACGCAAATTTCCATCGTTAGATCTAATCTTCACATTTTTGATCAGTTTTGGGAATATGGTAGAAATGTAGCAGCAGGGGGTCCACCGAAATCAGTAAAATTTTGAAAGGGGTCCACGAGAAAAATAAGTTTGGGAACCTCTGATCTATAGGTTCCTCTACCCTATCAAAGTGGACAAAACAATATCTCACTATTGGTCTTAGGCATTGAGCCCTAGGACCCAGGACTGTTATCTGAATATCTGCTCGTTCAAGGTCGTGTAGTCGTTTATATAGGCCAAGATATGGTACATCCTTTGGTAAGTAGATGAGCGGAAGTGGGGAGCCGTTTGCTGATGGTTTGAGTTGTGCAACCAAAATAATTCATACGGCATGCTGCGTTTATAGACAAATACGCCGTATTATGTGTAAGCGAGGGTGACCAGACAACTCTGAATGAAACCAACTAAGAAGCACCTCAGAAAGGTCATTAAGAGTGATTATAAAAAAAATAAAAAAATTGGTTAAATAGGTTAAGTTAGGTTAGGGTTACCGGCTATTTAAAAATTATTTTTTCATAGCTTTTTTTGACCTTTCTGAAGTGTTTCTGAGTTGGCATGGAACCGTAAAGTATTCGAGCTCGCGCGGTGTCTCTCGTTACATTATTATGTTTAAATATTTTTATTGTACAATAATACGGGCATGTGCCTAGTGTGCCAGTAGAAAATTAAAAAACTGTATATCTAAAAAAATATAATAAAATAAAATGTGATAAGTAAGCCATTTAATATTTTAAAATTATTATATTCACACCATTACTTAAGTAAATTTAATTTATTCTCGTGAACTTTTATTTTATTTGGACTGTGATAAGTATTTTTATATTTGTATTTATTTGTCCGAATATTCTTTGTTTTAAATATGTGCTTTTATATTATTTGCATTTTTTAAGCATTAAAATAATAATTATGCATACACTTTATATTAAGCCCAAGAATAAATTAAAAAAACTTATTTAGAAGATTTGGAAAACATGGACATGGTCTTGTAGGTAAAATAATGATATTATAGAAATTTATTTTTGGGATATTGTGCCGTGTTGCACTACCTCCCTTGTAGCCAAAGTTTAGAACAGCATTAATTTTTCAATGATGAGGATGTAATTACACATCTGCCCTGATGATGAGCACTGTATTTTTGTCCGAAACATTGGGTAATGAAGGAGGTAGCACAACACGGCCTAATACATTAAAAATGCATTACCATAATACTTTTGGCCGTGAAAATCTCAAATCATATCCCTAAAACAAAGGCATGTTTATTCCAAAAATTAACCGCAATTAGAAATTACAAAAATATTGCTATCAAAACATGTTGAATAGTTATTTCATATGAGATCTAAACAGAAAAAAATGCACACACAAAAGAGTTATAAAGGTGGTAAAATTAAAAGATTTCTTTGTTTTAACCACTTTTAATGACCATAAAACCGACATGTTTCGAGAGCGATGCTCTCTTCCTCAAGCTTTACTAAAAACTAATCTTCTACTAATACTAAAAAGAGGAAAGATTTGATTGTTTGTTTGCATTGAATAGGCTCCGAAACTACTGAACCAATTTGAAAAATTCTTTCACCAATAGAATGGTAAATTATCAGCGAGTAACATAAGCTTTATATAGTGGTAAGCTCTGGCGTTATGAAATTAGCATAAATGAAAATGTGTGTTTCACTTAAAAAATGCATCGTTGACTAAAAGTGATGATTTGTGTCTGTCTCCCAGTGGCGGATACCCCGGCGGGCGGGACGGCAGGGCCCGCAGGAGGAGGAGCGGCCAACAGCGCCTCGCGTCGCTTCCTCACAGAGTTCCTGCAGGAACCGCCCGCCGTGGCTGATGCGCCGCAGTTCGACCTGTCCGTGCCCTCCAACCTCACAGGGCTCGTGGGACAGCCCGTCCGTCTGCTCTGTAGGGTGCGTGCGCTCGGTAACAGAACGGTCAGTATTATACTCATTTCATTACACGTGTTCTCCAACCTCACAGGGCTTGTGGGGCAGTCCGTCCGCCTGCTCAGTGCTCTGTAGGGTGCGCGCGCTCGGCAACAGAACGGTCAGTATTATACTCATTTCATTACGCGTGTTCTCCAACCTCACAGGGCTTGTGGTGCAGCCCGTCCGCCTGCTCTGCAGGGTGCGCGCGCTCGGTAACAGAACGGGTCAGCATTATACTCATTTCATCACACGTGTTCTCCAACCTCACAGGACTCGTGGGGCAGCCCATCCGCCTGCTCTGTAGGGTGCGCGCGCTCGGCAACAGAACGGTCATAGTCCAGTAAACGAATGGTCCAAAAGGAGGTGTAGAGTGCGTGAGCAGGAACCTAAGCGATTCTTTCAGGACTTGTTTAGGATGCTTAGGGTGTGAACATACTAAAAGTCCTGACGTCTAAGTGGTGAGCTAGGGGGGGGAGGGGGGGGGGGAAGGTCCCGATTTTCGGGCTTCCGTTTATATCTCAAAAACGGTGCGTCACAGAGGAAAACTTTTTTAGAATAAGTAAAAGCTTATAAAATTATCTACATCTTTTATTCTATACGTAATTTTGGAAATCCCAGCCGTTTTTGAGTTATACGCTCCACAAATGTCAATATTTTCGAAAAAAATCATTTTACCTCACATTTTTCATCAAACATTCCTTCATATCGTCTAAAATATTCATCCAAGAAAGAAGTTTGTTTGAAAGAAGTTGTAAATAATTTAATTACCTTTTAGAATATATATACATACGTAAGTAAATCTCTAACCAGTAAATATTTACAGCAATTTTAAGTTTTTTCGTAAAATGTCATAATTTTCAGAAAAAGCTGTTTTTTCTTACCAAATTATTAAGACGGGTTTTTTCCTCATGGGAAATTCCTTATTAATTTTTGCACACAAGAAAGCAGGTAAGTTGTTCTCGAACAGATGATTAGTGGAATTCATTTTATAATCATTATTATTGTAATGGGTGATTAGGTTAGTCGTCGGAGATGCTACAATAACGTGCTACGATGCTGTTCGAGTTGGTGAAAAGGCAATGAATGCGATAGTGGGCTTGACATTCTCAGACATCAAGTTGTCCCGCAAAGATCAGGCATTTCCAATGTCTTCTGTCAGCTCGTCGATAAAAATTCACGACGAACAGGTTGCAGTTGACCCAACATTGCTGTTTCTGATGAGGATTTGATGAAATTCTTTGAGTATGAGTTGGCCCCATTTCCCTTGGCACTGTTTAATGAAAGTGGGATGCGAAAGACAAATAAATCTGTTCTGTATAGCTTATTCGAGCCTACCAAAAAACTGTTCTACTGTCTCAGATGAACATAGTTGTGGACGGAGGATTTCTATCATATTATACATATTATCTATATTATACAGAGTAATTTGACAAAAAGATGCCTCCGTTGCCGCAAGTTGTGATCGTTATATCACCTATGTCAACCACCACTATCCTGGAATGACTCGCACTGTGGTATTTGATGGGTACACAAATCCAGTCAATAGTACGAAATCACAAGAACAGATGCGACGATACAGACTGAGAAGGTCAGCAGACATCAATTTGACATGGAACAAATCAATACCCGTTAAACAGGAAGTTTTTTTATCCAATCCTACCAACAAAAGTAACTTCATCTCCTTACTACAAAGTTTCGGGAGAATGGGATACAGACTCTTCAGGTCACCGATGATGCTGACATCCTTATCGTGAAGACTGCTGTGGAACTATCCTTTCACAACTCTGTGGCTGTCTTTGGTGAGGATGTGGGCCTCACTGTCCTTTTGATGGCTTCCACTCCTCCCACCTAAGATATTCTGTTGCTGAAACCCGGACGAGGGAAAACCAAAACATTGGCACTGTCCACCCAAAAGATGCAGCATCGTGGATTTGAACACATCATATTTTTACATTCATTTACCGGATGCGATACAACGTCTGCAACTTTCAGGAGAAGCGAGGTGGGCTTTTCAAAATTGTACTTGGAGTCAGAAATGATCAAGCAAGCGGCAATGATCTTTTACAACCCCTCCTCTACTCACAACGAGGTTGAAGAGGCTGGAAATAAATGCTTCCTGAAATGATATGCGGCGCCAAAAAGACAGACCTCCCTTAACCAGTACCGCTCCCAATCGTTCACAAGGTACGTGGCAAATATGAAGCCTGACATCAGCTCCCTCTCTCCAACAGAGAGTGCAGCTAAACAGCATTCCCGGCGGACATATTACCAAGTTCAGCAGTGGCTCGGGATTGAGCTGTCCCCTGAAAAATGGGGGTGGAAACACGAAGGAGACACCCTGGCGCCAATTACAACAGAACATCCTCCAGCACCGGAGGTCCTTCTGAAAATGATATTTTGCCGCTGTACCAAGGATTGTGCAATTGGCAAATGTGGATGCCGAAAAGCAATGCTGACCTGTTCTGCAGCGTGCCTTCACTGCCAAGGGAGATGCCTCAATAGCGTGCCTGTTGCCGAGGACGACGATGAAGACGACGTAGAGCCCTTTCAGCAAGAACATCCACCACTGAGAATCACGATGCCATGGACGAACAACGCTTGCCAGGATCTTCACGTCCAAAGAGGATATGAAAACGTAAATCCACATAAAGTTGAGAGTGTAACATGATGTTATTGAGAACAGTGCCAAGGGAAATGGGGCCAACTCATACTCAAAGAATTTCATCAAATCCTCATCTGATCGTTTGCTTATACACATCCGCTGAAACAGCAATGTTGGGTCAACTGCAACCTTTTCGTCGTGAATTTTCATCGACGAGCTGACAGAAGATATTTGAAATGCCCAATCTTTGCGGGACAACTTGATGTCTGAGAATGTCAAGTCCACTATCGCATTCATTGCCTTTTCACCAACTCGAACAGCATCGTAGCACGTTATTGTAACATCTCCGACGACTAACCTAATCACCCATTACAATAATAATGATTATAAAATGAATTCCATTAATCATCTGTTCGAGAACACATTACCTGCTTTCTTGCGTGCAAAAATTAATAAGGAATTTCCCATGAAGAAAAAACCCGCCTTAATAATTTGGTAAGAAAAAACAGCTTTTTCTGAAAATGACGACATTTTACGAAAAAACTTAAAATTGCTGTAAATATTTACTGGTTACTGTTAAATACAGACTCGAGTGTAGGCGAGGTTTTAGGGTGGCACACCTGTTTCCGGCCATACAAGAGCGAGACAGGTGATCCCGCATATAAAAGGAGATGCAGGCCTCTCCTCACTCTCTTTTTCCAACCGCCAACACGTTAGTTAGGACGTATTTATAGCCATTACTTATAATAAATATCCATATCGCCAATACGCGCATTATTTATAAATAACCTCGCCTACACTCGAGTCTGTATTTAACAGTGGCGCAGCCTACGGTACACGATTCTGACAATACGGCAGATCGCGTAAAGAATCGACGCGCAAAAAAATTTGGCACAAAAATTTGGCAAAAATACGCGGTAACATTATTATTTCGGGTCGGTAAGAAAGGCCGGACCGAAATTATTCCAACACTTCACTGCAAGGAGTGAAGTGCAAGAAGACACTGGAGCCAGCCAGCTTTTCGGAAGGGGGAAGCACGGGAGGTCCAGCGTCAATCGACATTTCTGAGGGTCAAGGATCGGAGATCCAGGTCGCAGGAGTGATCTGGGGTAGCCATCGGTGTTACTGTGTGACGGGTCTGGAAGGAGCCATCAATTCACAGGGTCAAGGAGCAGTTTCCGGAGCAGGGTCCAGGGAGCAGACGGCAGAAGAAGAAGCCTCATTGGGAAGTTTTTGTTTTTTCTGTTTTCTTTCTCTCTATTTGGGTACCTTCTGGGCATTGGGAACATGGAGTCTCGAGGATTGGAGTCCTTCAGTTTGCGTGACGGGAACTGGGAGAACTTCAAGGTCCGCCTCGGACAATTTCTCCTCGTGAATGATGAAAAGTTTGCATCGGATGAGAAAAAAAGGGCTATTTTCCTGAATGCATTGAAAGATGATTGTTTTTCCTTATTGGTTAATTTGTGCATTCCTAAAAAGGTAACAGATATTAAGTTAGAAGATTTGATATCTAAACTTGATGAGTATTGTTGTTCAACGAAATGTTTTTTTGAAGAGAGATCTAAGTTTTACAGTGCTAAACAAAGAAATGACGAATCATTCCGTGAGTTTGCAGTGCGGTTAAAGTCTCTTTCTACTAATTGCAAATTTGGGAATAGTTTATCAGTAAATTTAAGGGATTTCTTTGTTTTGGGTTGTAAACCAGGAAAGGTAAGGGAAAAATTATTTCTCGAGGGTGAATTATACTCGTTCGAAAAATGTTTACAAGTCGCCGAGTGCATTGACCTCGTAGCTTCAACTCAAGCGCAGTCCCGAGTTGATAATACGGTTTACGCTAATGTACAGCTCAAGGCCGGTCGACTCTCTTTTAATAATTCGCGTGTGAAAGACAGAGACGTGAAGCGTTTCGGGCATAGCAACAGGGCACGGTCACAGTCGCCAGCGAACGCTGTGAAACAAAATTGTACCGTTTGTGGTCACAATAATCACATCGCGACGGAATGTAGATATAAAAATTATTTATGTAAAATTTGCAGTACGAAGGGTCATCTCGCAAAACAGTGCAAGCGTTCCTCAACACGTAAGAGTGTGAATACTTTGTTGTCGGACACAAAGTTGGGTGAAGTTAATAGTGTCGAACCATTTTTTATTGAAGTTTCACTAGACGGGATCAAGAGTAAATTCATGGTAGATTCTGGAGCATCTTGTTGCGTAATTTCCAAGGAGTGTTATTTCAGTAAATTCAGTAGAATCAAGCTAGTGCACGAAGACATTAGTCTACGGGGTTTTGACAATACGCTCGTGAAAGTGGTAGGTACAATTACGCCACAAGTGGAATTTAACGGTCAGTGTCACAATTTGAAATTTGTTGTTGTCACAAGTGCTTCGTTATCGATAGTGGGGCGTGATTTTATGAATCTTTTTAACGTCGGGATTAACGGAATCGTAAACAGTATAAAACAGAATACTTTGAAGCAGCGATTAGTAAAAAAATTCCCGGAAGTTTTTACGGATAAACTAGGAAAATTTAATAAGTACGAAGTGAATTTAACTTTGAAAGAGACCGCTATTCCGATATTTCGTAATCACAGAGTTATGCCGTTCGCTTTGAAAGAAAAAGTCGAAAGGGAGTTAGATAGTTTACTGTCAGACGGTATTATAGAACAAGTCCAGTTTAGTGAGTTTGCAAGTCCAATTGTTCCAGTAATTAAGAAAAACGGTAGTATTAGATTATGTGGTGATTATAAATCGACAGTGAATAATCAGTTATTAGTTGACAAATATCCATTACCTAGGATAGAGGAGCTATTAACGAAAGTAAATGGTGGGAAAGTTTTTGCAAAAATCGATCTTAAATCGGCGTATAGTCAATTTGTTTTAAAAAAGGAGTGTAGGCGTTTTACAACAATCAATACCCATTTAGGATTGTTTCAGTATAAGCGGTTAGTGTACGGGTTATCTCCCGCGCCAGCTATATTTGCAAAGGCAATGGCAAATTGTTTGTCAGGATTACAGAACATGACGTTTTATTTGGATGATATTATCGTGATAGGGGAAGACGAAGACGATTTAGAGAAAAACGTATGTGTCGTGTTAGAAAGGTTGAAACATTGTAATCTAACAGTGAATAGTGACAAGTGTGAATTCAATTTAAAAGTTATTGAGTTTTTAGGTTATAAAATAAGTGAACAAGGGATTCAACCGTGTGAACGGAATAAAGAAGCCATTTTAAATGCACCAGCACCTAGTGATTTAAATAATTTAAGAAGTTTATTAGGTATGATTAGTTATTATCGTAATTTTATTCCAAATATGGCAAATATATTGTCACCATTATACGAATTACTTAAAAAAGATGTTAAGTTTCAATGGGGTACGGAACAAGAAAATAGTTTTGCGATAATTAAAAGAATATTAACTTCGGATAGGATTTTAACGCATTTTGACGAAAATATACCTGTGAAACTTGTCACAGATGGTAGTTTTAATGGGGTAGCAGCAACATTACTTCATAGGTTTCAAAATGGCGTAGAAAGACCGATTGGGTTCGCAAGCAGAACTTTAACTAAAGCGGAAAAGAATTATTCTATTCTAGATATTGAAGCAACAGCAATTATTTTTGGAATTAAGAAGTTTTATCAATATTTGTACGGCAGAGAATTTATTTTAGCTGTGGATAATCAGCCGTTAGTGAGAATTTTAGGTGAAAATAAAGAAGTACCTAAGATTGCCGCGTCAAGGTTACAGAGATATGCTATTATGTTAGGTTCGTTTAATTTTAAAATTGAATATGTAAAATCGAAAAATAATTGTTCAGACTTTCTGAGCAGGTGTCCGATTGAAAAGGTTAGCTGTGAAGATGAGATAGAGTCTGATTACATTAATTATTTCGAGAATAATGGGTTTAATTTGTCTTTAGACGTGATAAAAAGCGAAACCGAAAAGGATGATGTGTTAGGTCAAGTAAAAAATTTTCTTATCGAAGGTTGGCCAGCATCAGTAAAAAAGGCACAAAGTGGTAACTTTATTAGAATTTTTTGGGAAAAAAGGTTAGAATTGTCTTTGATAAATGGGTGTGTTTTATATCAACATAGGGTTGTTGTACCTGAGTCTTTAAGACAAGAGGTTTTAAAGATGTTACATAGATCTCACTTAGGGGTTTTTAAGACTAAAGGTATTGCAAAAAGCTTTGTCTGGTGGCCAAAAATTAATCAAGATTTGGAGAAAATAACGGAAAATTGTAGAGATTGTTTAGAAATTAAACCAGAATCACAAAAGAGTTCTTTAGCAGTGTGGCCATATGAACCTGAAGTATGGTTCAGGGTACATATTGATCATGGTAGTTTATATAACAAAAATTTTTTAGTGGTGGTAGACTCTTCTTCAAAGTGGATTGAGTGTCTGGAAGTAAACAGTCTGTCTTCAAAAGAAAATATCGAAATACTTCATAGATTATTTTCGCAATTTGGTTTTCCAGCAACTTTAGTTAGTGATAATGGTACGTGTTTTTGTTCTGAGGATTTTGAAAATTTTTGTAAGAAAAATGGGATAGAACATATCACTAGTCCAGTCAATCACCCTAGTAGCAACGGGCAAGCTGAAGCTACAGTAAAGACTTGTAAAAATTTCCTTAAAAAAATTTGTAAACATAATGGATTTCCTTCAGATTATAAAGAAAAGTTAGGTAACTTTTTAGCAGACTATAGGAATACAGTTCACGCAACAACAGGTTGTGAGCCATCTGTATTATTAATGGGTAGAAAAATTAGAACAGTATTTGACTCTCTGATTCCAAGGAAAATTGAGGATAGAACGGGTAGTTCAGGTTCTACTCGACGAAACAAAGTAATAAAAAAGGTTACTCAGAGCCAAAACAATCAGAAAAGACAATATAAGGGTAGAGTTAAATCAGGTTTTAATATAGGTCAGAAAGTAATGACTAGAGATTTCAGATCTCAGGGTAATAGGTTATGGGTCCCTGGGGTTATTGTGGATAAAAAAGGTAGTAAAATATATTTCATAAAAATTAACAAGTCTAATATGGTGTGGAAAAGACATTTAGACCAGCTAAAGGAATTACATGTTTCATGGCAGGAGGAAGATAACCAGGAATTCGCGTCTGACACGTTGGAATTGTCGACGGACGAATTAGATCTCTCCGGTATGTTACGTAATAGAAGTGTCTCTAATTCTGTTTCTCCATGTTTCAGGTCTAACCCATGGCAAGGAAGGCTTCGGCCCAGGTGACAGCACTTCGCAGTCGAAATGGACAGAAATGGACAGAAGGGAAACAGAAAGAACAAAAACAAATGTTTTGTTAATTTTAAATGTAATGTGTTAATTTTAAATGTGAAATATGAAATATAAAATATATTGTATGAAATATGTAGCTATAGGTATCACTTATGTAGCCAGGATTCTCCCGTTTAAGTAGGGGAGGATGTGAGAGAGGTTTTAGGGTGGCACACCTGTTTCCGGCCATACAAGAGCGAGACAGGTGATCCCGCATATAAAAGGAGATGCAGGCCTCTCCTCACTCTCTTTTTCCAACCGCCAACACGTTAGTTAGGACGTATTTATAGCCATTACTTATAATAAATATCCATATCGCCAATACGCGCATTATTTATAAATAACCTCGCCTACACTCGAGTCTGTATTTAACAGGTTTACTTACATATGTATATATATTCTAAAAGGTAATTAAATTATTTACAACTTCTTTCAAACAAATTTCTTTCTTGAATGAATATTTTAGACGATATGAAGGAATGTTTGATGAAAAATGTGAGGTAAAATGATTTTTTTCGAAAATATTGAAATTTGTGGAGCGTATAACTCAAAAACGGCTGGGATTTCCAAAATTACGTATAGAATAATGATGTAGATAATTTTATGAGCTTTTACTGATTCTAAAAAAGTTTTCCTCTGCGACGCACCGTTTTTGAGATATAAACGGAAACCCGAAAATCGGGACCTTCCCCCCCCCCTCCCCCCCCTAGCTCACCACTTAGACGTCAGGACTTTTGGTATGTTCACACCCTAAGCACCCTAAACAAGTCCTGAAAGAATCGCTTAGGTTCCTGCTCACGCTCTCTACAACTCCTTCCTTTACTGGACTATCAGTATTATACTCATTTCATAACGCGTGTTCTCCAACCTCACAGGGCTTGTGGTGCAGCCCGTCCGCCTGCTCAGTGCTCTGTAGGGTGCGCGCGCTCGGCAACAGAACGGTCAGTATTATACTCATTTCATTACGCGTGTTCTCCAACCTCACAGGGCTTGTGGTGCAGCCCGTCCGCCTGCTCTGCAGGGTGCGCGCGCTCGGTAACAGAACGGGTCAGTATTATACTCATTTCATTACACGTGTTCTCCAACCTCACAGGACTCGTGGGGCAGCCCATCCGCCTGCTCTGTAGGGTGCGCGCGCTCGGCAACAGATCGGTCAGTATTATATCTCAGTTCATCTTATGCGCTCTTGTAATGGTCCGCCACCCTTCCTCTTTTGACACCAATTGTGATGAACCCTACCTAGCTGATTTACTTTTCTAAGCTTCTACCTCGTAGTTTAAATCTCGTAGCTCCTGTCTCGTAGCCACGCTCATAATTCTACCCTTATGTCCTACTGATCACACCACTAGGTATGATGGCCTGACTCAACCCTCCTTTCGGTTTATTTCTACCTCAGGCTCGTGATTTCTAAACCCCTATACCTTATTATCTAGCTAAACCTACCCTATCTTCTTAAATCCCTGCGATTTTCTCACAGTAATCAAGATTTAAGATTTTAGTTCACATTATTTCTATAATCTGCGTTGTGTATTTTTTTGTTTTAGATTTTACATCTGTTTGCATACTTAATATGCACACATATGTAGAGAAGATAATGTATTACGTGTGGTAACCCATAGATTCTTTTAGAGAAAGGGTGAGAATCTTCCGATTTATTAATTATTATTATTTGAGTATCTTTTACCGAGTTTGATAAACTAACCCCGCCTTAGACTTTGTGTCTATTTGATTTCCGTAGGAATTTAGTGTGTTTATTTAATTCTTCCTATCACCGCTGATACATCGATAACATAAACAACAGTTAATAAATTACATCATTTCAAGAAATAAAAAACCTTACCTTACCAGTGTAGAATGTTCGTATTCGAGAGTCCGGTTTTCTCAATTGGAGTTCTTGTCTGCAGTTTCCCCTAACATAATGTTTTGTATACATAGTTAGTGTTATTTGTTAGTATTCGCAAAACTGTTGAAATAGTAAGGATGGATGGATATGGGGAGGGGGATAATATGTTTGCTGAAAAGTCGGCTCCTCCGCTAACCAAGTGAAAACCGATGAACAACAATTACAAACTCGAATTCTCCCAGTACGTTTGCTAGACTTGTCCTTAGATCCGAGTTTTACTCTCTTCGACGAGCGTCTCATGCTATGAAAGGGGCCCTTCACGCCAGCAGGGGGAATACCAAGTCTTCATGCCGTTTTTCTGTCCCACTCCGACTTCCGACGCCTCCGGGTTGAATTTAACTCTACTGAGTCTAGAAGGGGTATTTCATGTCTTCCCTTATCATGTCTCTATCCGTTAAATGTGGCGTAAGCTTGTGACGGGCAGATCCTTCCTCCCACGTGACCGACCCAGCGTTACACTCCACCTCTGACTAGCTGACATAAAACTCACCTCGTGAACCTTATGTTTGCTTTCAGGTTTGACAAGAACTTCCGGTATGCGAATAACCTGTAGCTTTAATGCCGCGTCTGCGTATTGTCCGCACACGTCCTTCCTCTTCCCCGTATGCCCCACCTCGACAATACCGCCACAAGATCAAAGCTCTCTCCGTTCGGGAAAGGTTGCCACTTACATTTCCGGATGGCTCATAAACACATACCGTAGCCTTGAAACTTACATTCGAGAAAAGTTAGGATTCAGGACTGTATGAGTATTTGAACACCAGTGTTTTTTAAATGAGGTCACTAGCTCCTCGTGTATTAGGTTTTAGGATTATGGGTATTTATGGGTTCTTGGATACCTACTTGCTATAAGAAAGATTTAAAATGAGATAAGTCAAGTTGTCATTGAATCAATGACCTCCTGAATAATTGTGATGAGCTCTCTTTGAGTTTGAAGCTAGTCGCAGTACTTTACTTTGCGAAATTTTGCGCGCGGAATCAATGCTACCTATTGGCGATCGCTCTAGTATAATCAGTTGTTTAGAATTGAGTGAATTTAACGTCGATTTTTCTTTCACATATTGGGCGAAGTTTCCGTCGTAAGCTATGATTGATAAACCTGCCCCTTGACTTTTGTGCTTTTGTTTTGTTTATTCGTTGATGGAATTTAGGTGACCGTGTCATTGAACTCTAATCGAAATTTTAGATACACAATCGAAGGTCATATAGCATACCCTAATCTCGTCGGTGAAAGGATTCGGTAGGTATTAGCTATACCTATCAATTTGCTATTTCTATTAATTTTTGCGTTACGTATTTCATTTCTCATGGTTATTTGTTTATTTAATTTATGTGTTGTCGTTAATTATTTTCCCTCGTCTTATTATTATTATTATTATTCAAGTACGCCAATGTAATTACCTAGAATGATTAAGAGGCACACTCCTATCACATCTTGTAATACCTAATTAAACTGTGCCAATAGTTAATTAACTCCGATGAACGAAAGACCGATATTAAATAGGTACATCATTTTTATGGTTTGTTTGTTTACTCTTCACACAGACGACCTTCGGTATACTGACCTACTTTGGAGATTGTTTATTTCTACGGTCATTGTCCTTTTGAAACACAATTCATTGGTTAACTAATTCTTTTATATTTTACTTGTGCTAGCTTTGCCCAAACATTGGTCGTTTAAGTAGGTACTTTGCTAACCTAAGAGGTATCTGGGTGACCTAACTTCAACTAAGGTATAGTTTGCTTGACCTACATAGTTCTGAGAAATATAGGTATTTCGGTTACGAATCAAACTGATATCGTATGTCGCCTATCCTTATACGCGCTTATGTAAACAATAGACCTACCTAACTAAAACAAGTACTTGTATAACCTAATTTATAAGTAGGTATTGTTTGTTTGACCTAATTTTGAGACGCATGTATACTCCCGCACACGAAATATAGAATAAAGAGCTTCCACGATAGTCATTTATTACGTCCTACTCGCCTCGATTCGTTTTATATGAGTTATAATAAATTAGCGTATTTACCTAACTGAAGCAAAAACCTACATATGTAGCCTAACTCAGAGTAGATATTTCCTGGTTGGCTTGCTTTCGAGCTGGTGGGCATTGTTATCCTGCGTGGAAAATAACATAATATTTTAATTAGTTGCAGTGTGTTAGTACAAAACTCCAAAGCTCCGATTGATTTATTGGTGATGCACGCCCGTCTCTTTCTTCTTTGTCTCTGAAAATAATTAATAATTGTTTTGATCTTACCGCCCTCGATCGATTACAATTTTTTCCAGTCGGGACTTTCATAAATTCGACATTGTGATCGAGGTTTTCCTTTTTTTTTCGATTCCTAGCTAATGGATTCCTATCGGCCCCTTTTGAGAAAAGACTGATGGAAAAAAAACTCTTCAAATATCTGTCTATTTAAGATTCACTTCGGTATTTCGCTTAGTTCCTCAACCTTGTATTAACTAATGGTTTATTTCATTCGCCTTCGAGAGGGGATTCATCAAATAACAAGTCAGATGTTTAATTTTATTGTCCGGAATTAGGTAAATTATTATTTATTCTCAATATTTTAATATCACTTTAGAATTAATAACCGTAGATACGCACGTTTTCCAAGTGTACGAATTATTATCACTACTGTTTATTACAATTTCGTTATTCAATTCACAAAGGATTTTTAACCGCTTATTATTGAACCACTGTAGTTTAAACGTGACTCGAACAATTTGTTATTGTTATTTATTTTACCTATGTCATGTTATTTAAAGTAAAGTTAAAGTTTTAATTATTATATCACCTATAGTTAATTTTAAAATCGCGTGTTATATTTTCTTTTATCCGGTAATTTGATTTATTTTAAGACACTGGATTTTTGTTAAATGTTATAAAACCACTAAATATAAGTTGTAAGAAAGAGCCCCGAATGTCATTTAATTCTTATTTACTGACTTTAAACACTTTCATTATAAAACACCCGAACTTTCACGAAGTATTATTTTAAAGCACTTTATCGGACTTTTATTTCTCAATTTTAAGAGGAAAATAAAACACTGAATTTACTATTTTTGCAAACACTTGTAGACATTTCAACTTTACTAGTAGTCTTCCACGACCACGACCACGATCCCGCACTTCCCGTTGTTTTTCGTCCGAACTCTCCCCCAATCTCCCAACGAATTCCCCTTCTTTATCAAACCATGGTCTTTTAAAGACTTTTTAGAGCTCTCCTTTCATAGAAAAATCACTCCTGATCGCCCAGACTTTCATAGGAAAAGGACCAAATTCGGTTCCTCCGTATATGACCTTTTGTCAAATCTCTGTTAATCCCCTATCTCATGTCTTAGAACCAAATTAGTTTAGTGTCTCTCTCTCGTAAAAAATCACATAAATTTTCTCATTGACAGGTATTTATATTAAAAATTTCATGTACTTGCTCGTAATTCATTTTTTAATGCCTACACCATAAAAGTAATGTTTTTATTTTAGAGTAAATATTCGTATTTAACTTGTATAATTTTGTTTAGGTCGTTTCGTGTTAATGATACCCTTAATTGCTTGAAATCATGTTCTATAATTTTATTTGGATAAAGTCATATCAACAAAGTGATAGCCAACCTTTTTTCTCTAGTCAAACGGTTAGCGATTCCTTCGACGGTTCACACGCATTTCCCAGTGTCAGGCCACGTTAAGCATCTTTTCCTGTGATTTGATTTAATTGTAGAGTGACCAAAATGTACCGTGGCCTTTGATATGCAATATTTTCAATATCCTGTTTATCGTGAATAGTGTTGTCAGATCAGAGTAATCCTTATATCGGTACTTATTAAAGTCAATTTAAGTAGTTCCAATCAGTTTTCTTTTGAGATATTTGGCTCTAATAACTTCGTTTCACCATTCCATTTCCATATCAATAGATTTTACCACTTTTTCAGGTTATTATATTCAGTTTGTGAAAATTTCCGAGATCCTACCCGTTTTTTGTGATCATTCCAGATCGGTTTTAATTAAATCGACCCCTGGGACCATTCATGTTACGTTTTCCGTGCCCTTATTGATGATTTTTCATTTACTTATTTTCAACATTCCCGTCTAAGATTTTTTTGTGTTTCCGTTTAAACTTTAGGCACCCAAAATCTCAAGTTCCCGATCGCGTCTTATGTAAACACGACCCGGAGTCAATAATCCTCCAGCTCTTTGTCTTTAGTTCTGTTTACAATTCCGTTCGTTGAACTTTCGTTCCTGTGGGAAAGAATTCAAGGCCGCTCAATCTGATCAAAGCCCTCTCTTATTGGTAGAATTTAAACTTCCTTTGTTCTCGATATAACTATGATATGGTGTTCCCTCGCTTCAGTCTCTATGCAGATCTCTGTAATAGCTCCCAACTGCTCGGACAGATGTCGCCGAATGTACCATTTTCTCTACATAATATTTAAACCATAAAAAAAATTCTTGTAGGCTTCTCGTAGGTTGGAGGTTGGCATTCATCACACTCTCCAACCTCACATGGCTTGTGGGGAGCGTTCGCATGCTCTGTAGGGTGTATGAACTCGGCAGTAGGACGGTAGGTATTATAATCATTTCATTATACGTATCCCACAACCGGAATCTTGAGCGAATAGTCATTCAAATAACATACAACTTCAATTATTTTTTCTGTTCTGATGTGTATCTGTACTATGAAACAAGGCCCCTCTTTTGGTTTTGACTCTGAATGATTGAGTAATGTAGAATGTCCAATGGTAGGTTTCGTGGATGCGACATAGAGACACACACCTGCTGACGGTGGGGCGCTACACGTACACGTCGGACCAGCGCTTTGAAGCGCAGCACAGCCCGCACTCCGAGGAGTGGGCGCTGCGCATCCGGCCAGCGCAGCGTCGAGACTCCGGCACCTACGAGTGCCAGGTGAGCACCACGCCGCCCATCGGACACCACGTCTTCCTCAGTGTAGTCGGTGAGTATCACACATTATCCTTTCATGCCATTTTCACATGAAACTAAAGCAATACAAGCAGGCAGTGTCTTCTGCTTCAGATTCAGTTATGATTCTTTTTTGTTTCATTGGTGTAGTTTTATTTCCTTTGGTTGAAATTTCTTTATCTTTAAACGTCAGTTTTTATTGAAACTTTTCTTCTTTCGCTTTGTTGATATTTTTTGCCTTTTTAATAGATCCTTCTAATTCAATCTACCCCATAGACATCCAAATGAATAGACGAGAAGATACAGATGAGGGTAAAACCAAACTATGAAGGGCGAAGCTGGAAAAGATGACTGTGATTAACAAATCAATCTATCAAGTATATAGGCATCTCGCATTACAATATCACCATTTAGTTCTTAAAAGCAAAATCTGCTTTTGAATGAATAGACCTTTTTACATGGGAGCGCGAATTGCCTGCCACGTTATTAACATATTTGCGTAGTCCAAATGCGCAAAGTAAACTTCGCCCTTTTTCACAGAGGAATATTTTGTTGCCGTATTTAGTTAAGGCTCTGCAACCGGGCCCGAAAAGAAGAAAATGGAGAGATACGAAATTACGAATGTTAGAGGAGAGCGCTAACCTTTACAGCGACAAAATCGATGCGAAAATTGTGAAAATGTTTAATAAAACACGACTCGTTTAAAATAGAGCAAAAATATCGCGAGCATTATCTTAAACAGCATTTAAAGAAACACTGTAAATTTTTTCATACATATAACTTGTAAAATAACTGAAACAAACGTGTTAATAATAATTTTTGGAGCATACTTTGCGATTTTTATCTATCGAGGGAATTTTATATAATTTGCGTTTCGGCGCGGGCAAAGTCTAGATATTATCTTCAAGAATAACATATATTTTTTTAAGAGATTTAAAACTTACCATGTTTAAGGGAAATATGTAATAAATCGGTACATATCCGGGTTGCGGGCCCTTAAGACACTTTTACAAATGTTTCATAATTTACTTTGTTATGATGTGGATGCATCATTACATATAAATTACTTTAATTTATTACTCGGATAGGCAGGTACCTTTATTTGAAGGATGGTAATAGTTTATTCGAGATACTCGGCAGGTTGGCAGACTGAGCGGAAACGGGTTTTGTTTTTTGAAACGGCACTCTGGACGAGAGAGAACACGGGAGGACGCCGTGTTTTTCTCGGGCACAGTCACCTAGCGATTTAAGTTTTATAATGTAAAATATACCGGAACAATACGACTCCGCGTTGCAAAGAGATCCGTACCTTATGTGTAAATAACGGGATTAACCTAAAGATCCGAATTGTTCGGCCCGGAATTAACGAAGTTTTCGGTTCATCAATGGCCGTCGGCGCCTCGTGCGACGAGAATAAGTAATGCCGTTTATCTAGCTGATCTGGCGACTGGGAAAGTGCAATTGGCGAACATGGACTCCCGCTACACCTCGCAAGCCACGGCGAAGTTTATTTAATTAGTGTTCGGAGTTTTAACTTTAACATCCGCCGCCTACTGAGGCGTTCACATAAAAACCCGCGTACTTGATTTTGATACGCAGAACAGACCGTTCCGGTTCACCGCAACCCCGGATTCGTCGCCGACTCCGTCTGTCAACAAATCCCGTAGGCATCCATCTATTTGGGCTTGATGGCCTCGTAGGACGGGCATCATACTGCTGGCCAGGCTGGCGCAATACACCGGATCATTTCTCATCGTCCTGATGCTCCCAGGGGGGTTTGGCATCGCGACCTCAGCAGGATCACATCAGGACCACCTCTTGGATGCTGGACGAAGCACCAAGCTCCACTACGTGCATCATGCCTGCCCGCAGGCACTTAATCCGAATTAGCTAGTTTTCAAGGTCATGGTCGCAATACAGGGGTGAGTTTTCAGTAGTGTATTTTTTCCCTTGTAAAATTGGTTTATAATACCGTATTGTTTTAAATGTTCGATATTGTAAATATAGAAAATATTGATTCAAATCTCTTTGTTATTTCATATCGATACACTGTAGTTCCTAATGATGAGTAAAGAAGTGATTGTCATAGTGCCCACGCTCCCTGGGAAGAATTAAATGCTCTCCGTCGTTCTAGGAAGAAGGCGTAGTGAATTCAACTGTGGACATATTCTGTCTTGAACAGGATTTGGCGCTCTATTAATAGAAAAGTATGCAGTTGTATTCATCCCGTCTTCTTCCCTCTCAGCTAGCCACATCATATGGCTCCTTACGCCATTTTGCACGTAATAATTGCCGTTTCAACGTGAATTATAAGATATTCACATAACATTTGACGCCTTTAACGTGGGTTGCTCGTATAAAGACACATTCTTTACTCACAATTATATTCATCAAATCGATCAACTAAAATCTCGTTTTACAACTTGCTATTTTATCACAGAGATTTAAAACAGTATGATACTGTAATTTCATAATAATATTCATTAATTTAATGGTGCAATGGTGTCTCGTTATAATTCAAATACAACAATGTCCTTTGCAATACGGAGTGTTGCAATTTACGTATAATTATGTCATGTATTTTGGTGTTTCTCGTGCTCAGTAGACATGTAATACAGGTTATGTTTTAAATGTCAATACGTCAACTTAACCTCAATATTTGAAATATTATTTTCATAGAAGCGTCGGGTATCACCATAGACAATATTTCTTCTATGATAAAAGAAAATTACATATGTTTATTTAAAAAAAAAAAAATAGTTATTGTCTATGCTTCAAAATAGAGGCAATTTAAAAGGTAAACATCGTAAGTGTCAATTGCTGTTTATTTCAGACAAGCGAATGTCAATAGTGACAGATGGGTTTACATCAAACTAGAATTCTTGTTATGAATTTAAGTGAATTAGTTAGAATTATTAATTATTTAACAAGTGTAGTATAATGAAGGGATTGTTATTTAATGAGATTAAATTTATAATTTATTCCTTAAAACATCATCATACATAAAGGATGGTCATAATTAATCAACAACATTCAAATTCAAACAATAATACATCGATTATTGAGAGTGGTGGAATAGTTTGACATATTTAACTAAATTGTTGGAATATTTTTCTTTTATTGAAAAAATATTTTTTTTTGGATTATTCTTTTTTGAAATTATGCTTGGAATTTCGGTGGTAAATTCAGTAAAATACCTACGCCAGAATTACTTTGGATGTCAAGGTTGCCACAAAATACAGGGTTGCTAAAAAAAAAAAAAATTTTTTTTTTTTTTTCCATTCTTTCATTATTTAAAATTTTTTCTTTTTTTTGGTTTGTTCTACTTATCATCAACAATCTATATTATACGTCAACAAAAATAACATCAACAATAATTATTAACATTAACAACAACTTTTCATTATTTTATTATTTTATCCAATTGTTTTAACAATGTCAACTCCTATCCCAAACATCAACAACGCCTCTAAAGAGGATCTCATAAAAGAATTATCAAGTCGTTCTCTTGAACCGGCACCCACCTCTCACGCGTTGCGCTCGCAGGCGCGTGCATTTAATAAGGCACTTAAGATGCCAACAATATCAGAAACAGATATGGATTCTTCAGATTCGGATTCTGAGAACCAGACCGTTGACAACCCTACAATAATTAAACACACAAAAATTATTTATAGAGAATCACCCACCATCAATGTGGAAAATTGGAAGATAAAATTTGATGGAAAATCGAGCATAAGAGAATTTCTCTTGTTGATTGAAGAAAAATGTAGGACGAAAAATTTTAGTCAGGATAATTTAGTTCGCGTTTTTCCTGATCTGTTAGATGGACTAGCACTACTTTGGTTCAGGTCAATATATCATCCGGACTTGAAATGGGACGAGCTGTCTAAACTTTTGATCAATCAATTTGAGGCAAATGACCTACAAACGGACTTAAAAGTAAAACTTTTCAACATGACGCAACCAAAAGGTATGTCAGTCCTTGAGTTTTCACTTAGAATGAAATCTCTAAATAACATGCTAGAAGCTAAACTTCCTGAGCAGGAACTTTTGCGGCTTGCCAAAAAGGCTTTGCTTCCAATGTACACTAACTTATTAGTTTCTAGAGATATTTTTACATTCGAACAGTTAACAACTTACGCAGGAAACTTAGAGTCTTATGCGACACCACCGGAGGAATTTGCTACTTCTTCTTCTTCTTTTTCAAACAAATTTGAAAAAAGCAATAACTATACTACTAATAAAGAAGAGAGATTTGGGCCTACCAATAAAACTTTGTCAAACAATAATACCGGTACTTATAAACGTACAGGGTTTTCTTATAATAATTATAAACAATCTTCTAATGGCAATAGTTATAGTCATGCTGGGCGTAACTACAGTAACACCAATGCGGGTTACAACAATAACAAACCTCCGTCTTCTTTCAATGGAAATAGTCTAAATACCGAAGGAACTTCTAGAACCATTGTTAGGAATCAATTTTGTCTTTATTGTAAGAAACCGGGACATGTTGTAGCGGACTGTAAAAGAAAAGCCGCAGCGGGAAATAATCCAAAAGTGGGAGCGGTTAAAGGAAGAATTAATAATAACAAGTCGGAAAACTAGGGCGGAGTCTCTCTTACCACGTCCCATCCTATGCGCAGAGGAATCGGGAATGGAAGAGTTGGCTCCGACTAGTCCATCAGTTTCTCTCAGTCCCATCACCTGGAACAGTGGGCCCACTGCCACAGGGGATGGAGATTGAAAACGATGGTCGTCCTTATGCAAATGTATATATATTTAACAATTTTTACAGCGCACTGTTGGACAGTGGCGCCTCATTATCGTGTTTGGGAGGTGATAGTTATAAGATTTTTATTAAGTTAGGTATAGAATTAGTTAAGGTTAATTTTAGTGTATCAACAGCGGACGGTGCGAATCAGCCAGTCCTGGGTACAATGTCGTTGCCGGTGACGTACAAATCAATTACCCATACAATACTTTTCTACGTCATCCCGACATTGTCACCATCGTTTATCCTAGGTATAGACTTTTGGAAGCAGTTCCATATCGCACCGGAGCTGTTTTCAAAAGCTATTGGTCCTACTTCGGAAAACAAAATTAATGGGTTGCGGGCAATTCAGCCAGCCTCTTCCTTAAGTCCCTCAGAGAATCAGGCACTCTCTGCTATTATTAAAAAATTTGAATCGATTTCTTTCGAGAAGCGTGGCTTAGGCCTGACGCATTTAGTCAAACACAAGATTAATACAACAGGGCCTCCGATCAAACAAAGGTATTATCCTTTGTCTCCAGCAAGACAAAAACAATTAGAATTAGAAGTGGATGAAATGCTAAAATTAGGAGTAATACGTCCCTCACGTTCTCCATGGTCGAGTCCAGTATTAATCGTTACAAAAAAAGACGGTACCGGTCGTTTTTGCTTAGACTCTCGCAAAATCAATAATGTCACGATTCGCGACGCGTACCCTTTGCCATATATATCGCGGATTCTAGACAAGCTAGGTGGAGCTAGGTACGTCTCTTCTATAGACCTTTCAAAGGCTTTTTGGCAAATTGCCTTAGACAAGGACTCTTGTGAGAAAACAGCTTTCGTCGTCCCTGGACGGGGTTTGTTTGAGTTCACCCGTATGCCTTTCGGACTGAAAAACGCCCCTAGTGAGTTGCAAAGACTGGCAGATGTTCTTTTTGGTCCGGAATTCGACGATAATGCTTTTTGCTATCTGGATGATTTGATCTTAATATCAGAAGATTTGGAGTCACATCTTAATCTATTAAACCGTGTATACGAACGTTTGCGAGACGCAGGTCTTACCATAAACTTAAAAAAATCCGAGTTTTGCAAATCAGAACTTAAATATTTAGGGTATTTAGTAGATTCGCAGGGTCTCCGTACGGATCCAATAAAAATAGAAAGCATCAAAAATTTCCCAGTCCCAAAAAATGCAAAACAAATCCGGGCATTCATTGGTTTGTGCGGTTACTTTAGAAGGTTCATTAAAGGATTTTCGGGAATAGCTGCCCCTCTTACTAAACTCACAGGTTCTAAAAATGGAATTAGCAATTTCAAGTGGTCTCAGGAAGCTGAAACTGCTTTTAAAGATTTAAAACGCGCGTTGACTACGGCTCCAGTTTTATGCTGCCCGGATTTCACCAGGCCTTTCTCTATCCATTGCGACGCGAGCTCCGCAGGGATTGGAGGAGTTTTGATCCAAGACGTAGACGGGCAAGAGCATCCCATCGCTTATTACTCACGTTGCTTAAACGTTCATGAAAGAAATTATGGCATCACTGAACGGGAACTCTTAGCTGTGCTAGACTCGGTGACTCACTTTAGACCGTATATAGAAGGAGCTCATTTTTCAGTAGTTACTGACCACTCAAGCTTGAAATGGCTGGGGTCCTTGTCCAACCCTAGTGGCCGTCTTGCACGGTGGAGCTCTCGCCTTTCGCAATTTTCTTTTGACGTTGTCCATCGCAAAGGGACACAACATGTTGTTCCAGACGTGCTATCACGAATGGACCTTGCCGTATTATCAGGTGTGGACACTGAACATACAAAGGATACGTGGTATTTGAAAGCCTGGAAAGGATGCCAAGATTTTCCACAACGTTTCCAGAACTTTCAAATGCGTAATAATGAATTGTTCCGACACACAAAGACTAGTCTAGCTCTGTGCGAGGATACTGCCTGGAAGAGGGTAGTTCCGCAGGAAGGTAGACAGGCAATTCTTTCAAATTTACACGAGTCTTCGCGAGCTTGTCATCCTGGGGTATTCAAAACCTATAAAAAGGTGCAATTGCGTTACTATTGGCCTAATATGTATAAGGATGTGAAGCAATTTGTTAATCGTTGTACAGTCTGCAAGGCCCACAAAATAAGTACAGCCCCACCTAACGGCATCTCTTCAAACCCAAAAAAGGTCACACGACCCTTGCAAATGTTGTCGATAGATTTAGTAGGTCCTTTACCTAGGAGTTACTCAGGTTTTACCGTAATCTTATCATGTGTAGACGTTTTTTCTAAATTTACATGGCTATTTCCGCTGCGCAATGGCACCGCGAGAAGCATAATTAAAATCTTAGAAGAAAACATCTTTCTTGTTCACGGCGTACCACGAACTATCGTCTGTGATAATGGTCGTCAATTTGTTTCGAAAGAATTTAAGGGCTTACTTAGTAGTTATAACATACCACCACCATTTTACAATTCGTCTTATACGCCTCAAAACAATGTAGTCGAACGTTATAATCAAACCTTGGGTACGGCGTTATCGATCCTTGTTGAATCAGACCACCGAAATTGGTCCAAATTTCTTCCGCAAGTTCAATCGGCTATGAATAACACGGTAAACTGCGCTACAGGTTATACACCTTATTTCCTGATGCACGGTCGGGAGCAGATACTGGACGGTGATCTGCACCGTAATCCAATAGCGGATGAGGAATCCAATTCGCAAGTGGGTGCTCAACCTAAAGCTTATGCACAGAAACTAGAAGAGTTGTCTTCGATTTACGAGCAAGTCTCGAATGCTCTTCTTAAAGCTTATCAAAAAGGAGCTGACCATTACAACCTGCGCAGAAAACACATCACCTATCAGGTTGGTGATGTGGTGTGGCGGAGAAATTTTGCACAATCTAACGCATTGAATTATTTCGCACAGAAATTGGCACCTCGGTTTGTTCAGAATGTGGTAGTAAAGAAAAAATCCAATCTAATCTATACGCTTGCAGACTTAAACGGAAAAGTTGCGGGTGATTTTCATGTGAAGGATATAGTAAAATCAAATAATATACCAGTATAGTCTTATTGTGGCAATACTTCGGAGGGTCTGGCCATCCCTACCGAATACTGCAAATTATCTTATTTACTAGTTAATATTTATTGCTTGGGAGTTTTAACCCGGCCTGATCAACCGAGTTGAAACGACCCGACATTCTGACAGTCAAAGTCCTGTCACAGGAATATTTCTTTTTGTTCGTTCATGTTTTTGGAGGGGGTGCGTTTATGCTAACTCATGTAGTATTTATGATTCATTGCAATCAAAATCCACTCTAGTAAGATTAACTCGAGTTGTTTTATAAGTTCTTACTTTCGTTAGGCGTAATTATTTATTGTTATTTATTCGAAATTAATTTAGTAACATTTTTTTTTTTTTTTTTTTTTTGGACTGAGCACGAGCAAGCAAACAGGATGAATGACATAATTTGTTTTATATTACGTTTGTTAACCTCGAATACAATTGGAACACATGCCCACTTCCAATTGTGTTCAGGGTACATCCCATTGAACTGCGTTCATGGTTATTAAATTTTGTATTTATTATTAAGTTTTGTCTCGAAACACACAGGGATGCCAGTCCTACACCTCTATGTGTTTTGAGCATTGTTTTCTTTTTGTTTATCTCTTTCAATATGAAACATGACTGTTTTCAAATATAAATAAATTCTGAGAAATATTGTAAGTTCAACACGTAGTAACCACTTATATGCTTGCGAATATACAAAGAGAATAGTTTAGTAATATACATATTATTTTGTTAAATTTATTGATTAGTTTTAGTACCTATGATGCTACTTTACTTCATACACTCACCCGTACGACCGATTTAGGTAGAATAGGAAACTCTTCGTAGTGAACAATTTTATTTTTCCTAAAAGGGACGTAAATTCAGTGAAGTGAGGGTTGCTTGCACCCTAAAGTGTTGCCTAAATGGCTTTCTAAAACCCTATTATGGGTCAGTGATGCATTAATGCATATGGTTGTGTATAATTTTTGTGCTGGACACACAAAGGTATAGATAAGTTAAGGATGTGTTGTCCACTGATTAGTGTTTAAACTTACATAATTAATGATGATTATGCTGTATATGTAACGTTAACGGTAGTCCAAGACATAAGTCAGCCGTTCTTCACCCAGTATCTTCAATGCTGTGGGTGTTTACGGACCCCGTTCACGGAACATTAGTTCACCATGTTCTTAATATTAAGTTCTTTTAGTTTTAAGTTCTTTTAGTTGTAAGCTATGTTTAAATAAGAATGGTTGCATCGCAAGCCCGTCCATCGCGCCTTACGCATGATGGAGTGCGATCGGAGTTGCGGCACACCCATTCGCTATTACTATTTAATCTATGTTTGATCTACTAATCACTTTTTTTTTTACTGCTGTCTACTAATGATTGCTAGAATATGTTTGAATAATTTTTTTTAGGCCCTGTGACCGACCTTTTTTTTAGATTAGGGGTAGGAACCTTATTAGTTGTTATGTTCGTGGGCGAACATTTTTGTGGCGAGGGGGGTAATGTTATGATGTGGATGCATCATTACATATAAATTACTTTAATTTATTACTCGGATAGGCAGGTACCTTTATTTGAAGGATGGTAATAGTTTATTCGAGATACTCGGCAGGTTGGCAGACTGAGCGGAAACGGGTTTTGTTTTTTGAAACGGCACTCTGGACGAGAGAGAACACGGGAGGACGCCGTGTTTTTCTCGGGCACAGTCACCTAGCGATTTAAGTTTTATAATGTAAAATATACCGGAACAATACGACTCCGCGTTGCAAAGAGATCCGTACCTTATGTGTAAATAACGGGATTAACCTAAAGATCCGAATTGTTCGGCCCGGAATTAACGAAGTTTTCGGTTCATCAATGGCCGTCGGCGCCTCGTGCGACGAGAATAAGTAATGCCGTTTATCTAGCTGATCTGGCGACTGGGAAAGTGCAATTGGCGAACATGGACTCCCGCTACACCTCGCAAGCCACGGCGAAGTTTATTTAATTAGTGTTCGGAGTTTTAACTTTAACATCCGCCGCCTACTGAGGCGTTCACATAAAAACCCGCGTACTTGATTTTGATACGCAGAACAGACCGTTCCGGTTCACCGCAACCCCGGATTCGTCGCCGACTCCGTCTGTCAACAAATCCCGTAGGCATCCATCTATTTGGGCTTGATGGCCTCGTAGGACGGGCATCATACTGCTGGCCAGGCTGGCGCAATACACCGGATCATTTCTCATCGTCCTGATGCTCCCAGGGGGGTTTGGCATCGCGACCTCAGCAGGATCACATCAGGACCACCTCTTGGATGCTGGACGAAGCACCAAGCTCCACTACGTGCATCATGCCTGCCCGCAGGCACTTAATCCGAATTAGCTAGTTTTCAAGGTCATGGTCGCAATACAGGGGTGAGTTTTCAGTAGTGTATTTTTTCCCTTGTAAAATTGGTTTATAATACCGTATTGTTTTAAATGTTCGATATTGTAAATATAGAAAATATTGATTCAAATCTCTTTGTTATTTCATATCGATACACTGTAGTTCCTAATGATGAGTAAAGAAGTGATTGTCATAGTGCCCACGCTCCCTGGGAAGAATTAAATGCTCTCCGTCGTTCTAGGAAGAAGGCGTAGTGAATTCAACTGTGGACATATTCTGTCTTGAACAGGATTTGGCGCTCTATTAATAGAAAAGTACGCAGTTGTATTCATCCCGTCTTCTTCCCTCTCAGCTAGCCACATCATATGGCTCCTTACGCCATTTTGCACGTAATAATTGCCGTTTCAACGTGAATTATAAGATATTCACATAACAACTTACCCCGGTAACCAGCGATGAGCTCACTGTAGAAACGCCAACATTCGCTATATGCACATATACTATGTTATAATGTATAGCACAAGCTCTCATATTTGTTCGTGCGAACTCCGCGCTGGTCAGGACAAGAATGATGACATCACATTTTTTAGATTCAAGCGAGGCTCTCGTAAGTCGAGCTGGCTCCATGGAACCGTTACGGGGAGGGGGAAATAATACGCTTTTATCACTTAGGGCAGGTCCAGATATATTCATATGTCCATGGTCTACCCCTTGTCTACCCCATTGTGCCCGACATAAGGTTTTTTAAAACACGAGTATTATGGCCGTTATATTTTTTGGAATTGACTTATCACTAGACTTCTAGTCAAAAGTATGTTGAGATTAACCACAGTCGCAGAGCAAACTTTAAAATTTGCAAGTTTTTTCTCCGATCTTCGGTTATTAACGGTAACTAAGCGTACTCTCAAAATGATAGCTGCCACTCCGTATACATAGTGTAGAACATGGGTTCCCAACCCTGTGCCCGCGGGCGCCATGGCGCCCGCGGAGCGATTCGCATGCGCCCGCCACTGTTCGACAGAGACAGAGTTTTTCCGAGAACTCCGAGGCGCCAAACAAAACACACGGCACGCGACTCAGTGAAAGCAATGAGCCCGCGGGCGCCGCGGCCGACAGCCAAACTAACAATAGTCATAATAATAATAATAAAGTTACTAGAGTTAGAAATTTTGGACCTTAAGAATGATATTTTGCTAAAATCCTTAATATCAGAGGACTTTTTGAATACAGTGGATAGAGAAAAGTTCCCATTTTTGAAAAAAGCGGCTTATAAAATTAAATCATTTTTCGGTTCGACATATTTATGCGAATCATTGTTTTCAAACATGAACTTCATAAAATCAAAATATAGATCTCGACTCACCGATGAGCATCTTTATGATTGTTTGCTAACAGGAATATCGACATACTCTCCTAATTATGAGGCACTGGCCGATGATATGCAATGCCAAAGATCACATTGACATATTGATAGTATATTTTTTTATAAATTTTTTTCTTTGTATTTGTGTTTTTTGTTTACTATATTTTACGACGTTTACGTTTTGTAACTCTGTGAGTATGCAATTTGAATAATAATTTTATTATTTTGAAACATTTTTGTGTATTATTTATTAAATTATGAATATAAGAAAATATTATGGGAAAATGAGAAGTTATGGAAGAATGTTTTTTTTTTTTTTTTTAAAGAGGTGGCGCCCGCCACCCTACCGATATTTTAGAATGTGCTCTAGAGTACAAAAACGTTGGGAACCCCTGGTGTAGAACAACGATAATAACTGTGTGCGAAAGTCACTCGTCTCTGTCGTCGTAGCGAGCCTCCCGCCCCTTTCCCGTTCCGTCCCGGGTTTCCCTTTTTTATTATGACTCTTTTATTATTTTTTAGTATTTGGTCTGTGTTCCTAGCTAATATTACCTATTCTAAGAAAGTAAATAGTTAATGAAAACGTACGATGAATGATTCTAATGAGTACGATGTTGCCAAGAACCAGAGACGGAGATCCTGGGCGGCCCGGAGCTGTTCATCAACCTCGGGTCCACCATCAACCTCACCTGCCTCGTGCGACACGCGCCTGAGCCGCCACCCTCCATCACCTGGTCCCACGGAGATCAGGTATCACACCCATACTGTCCTAGTCATCTTATGGTAATCTAACTCTAATCAAGCTTGACCTTATGCAGCAGTTTTCTGTCCGGCAGATAATAAACTTCGATTCGGCCCGCGGTGGGATCAGCCTGGTGACGGAGAAGGGCGCGGCGTCCAGTAGTCGGCTGCTGGTGCAGCGCGCGGGCCCGCGGGACTCCGGCCACTACACGTGCGCGCCGTCCAATGCGCCGCCCGCTACCGTCCGCGTGCACATCCTCAACGGTATGTCACTTTCCATCAACATTTTAGTCTGTTGGGTTTGTTATGCTGCCTCCACACACAGGCCAACCTCCCAACTTCGAACGATTGTGTAGAGGGGTGTTTGTTAGAGTTCGAGTTTGAAAGTTGGAGGCCGGGGGTCGCACCGGAGGCAGTAAACCCTCACCCGAATCAAAGGAGTTGGCACAAATCGCTCGAACCAGCCCTTTACACATTAGTTTCTGCTCGACAAGTAACAGACCTGCCAAATGCTGTTAATATGAAAATACTATTTTGGGAGATTAGTATAACAAATATTTGAAATTAATATATTTTGAGGTTTATGAAGCGTTACCAATATTATGGAAATAAAAACTATCACCTGCACAAAAACAAGGTGTCAATACAAGATTATCAATTATTATAATACCGTCGTACAGTTATGTACGTCACTTGCATTTAAAAAAATATTAAGTGCTTACCTTGATTATTATATACTGTTCATAATCCAACCATTCAATTCTGATGAAAGATCGGAGTTGTAAAATTGGCCGCGGTGTAGTGGTAGTCGAGGGTGTGTATGAGGGGAATGTTTAGGGGGTTTAAGGTGAGCGTCCATCTGTCCGCGCCGGCCGCAACGCACGCACGGCACGCACCGGATTTTTCTATAATTATCTATATATGAATTAGTACAGCACTGCGTTCACTATCGGCAACTACCGGCGGTCGTGCCGTGATTGCGTTGCGGCCGGTTGTGGACAGATGGACGTTCATCTTCGTTCGTCCTCCCCCTCAATTATTGGGTAGGAAAAAATAGAATAGTAGTGGCAGATTACATTCCTGGAAAATACATCAACATTATATGCACCATTGCTTTTATCAATGTGATGTAAATACTATATTGTAGCCAGAAGAGGTGGGAGGCGAGTATCGCTGCCCCGGTAAACATTGATTCGATAAAAATATATTGATATCAGCACTCGACTAATAATGGTTATAATTCACCACTGTCCAGAATGTGTAGAATGGTCAACTCACGTCAAGACCTTGATTTTTTTATATAAGCTTAAATGATTTCTGTCGCTCTTTATACAATTGGAGATATTTTATATTTACTCTAATTTTGCAAAGTATTGACTTGACTTGACACTTCTATTTTCTCTGTTTGTCTTTGCTTTCGTATACCATCCTTTATCCTTACAATGTTTATTTCCTTATTTCGTGATTCTTTGTTGTAAATTGGATGTAAGTCCGTTAATAAAGAAAAATATAAATAAATAAATAATCAACTCCTCGGCCAGAGATCACCCCAAATGGTTCGCTACGTTTGGTAACATAGAAGGGGTGTTCATCGGGTGTGGTGTGTTCAGGTCTTGACGGCGGATATGCCTGCCCACCTGATGCGTGCTTTGACCTCTCCAGCTGGTTTTTCTCAACCCAATGTCTTGCACCGCAGCGGGTAGACTGGAATTCACTCGTCCGTCACTCCTGGACACACTGACGCCCACTCTTCATACTTTTTCCTTTCCAGATCTTCTTCTCTTTCATTTTATTGAAAAGAACCTCCACATAACATCCCCAAAGATGACATAGACCTTGAGTAAAATTATTTTCCTCTGGGCCTTCTGTGTGAATCTAATGTAAAAAAACCACTACAAACCATACCCCCTTCATACTTGCCCCCCTCCCTAGGATCAAACCCCCCTTAGGATCAAACGACCCCCCCCCCCGTGAATGCTATAGCTACGCCCTCGGTACCAAAGATATTGAAATATAAGAGATATTCTATGATGGCCGCCCAACCGTCAGCGGACTACCGTCTAATGGGAATAGTTTCAACACGGAAATAATTCGTTCATTTAGTTGATTTTTTGAAGGTGTGCAGTAGTGTTGGTTAACAATAAAGTTTGAATACGGAAATAATTACTTCATTTAGTTGATTTTTTGAAGGTGTGCAGTAGTGTTGGTTAACAATAAAGTTTGAATACGGTAATAATTACTTCATTTAGTTGATTTTTTGAAGGTGTGAAGTAGTATTGGTTAACAATATAGTTTGAATACGGAAATAATTCGATCGTTTAGTTGATTTTTTTATGCCAGTAGGCCATCAAATAACGCCAGGAAACACAGTCCCACCCAGTAAAAACTACCGATAGCACATCTCTTACATTTCAATATCTTTGGGTGGTACCATTAGTGATGTGTTACTACAGAGGCTGTGTGTTCGCAGGGGAGCACCCGGCCGCCATGCACGGCGAGGCGGCCCCCTCGGCCTCCTGCTGCCTGCTGCGGGCCTGTCTTCTGCTGCACTTACTGCTGCTGCTTCTTCGGCGGAGGGCGCGCCCACCCCTCCCTCACCTACCCCACCAACTCCGGACTAAGTGACTCAAACATACTCAAAGTGCTGGCGCCTGGTTACGAACCTCGCCCAAACCCGAGTGTTAAAATGTTTTATATATCGAACGAATCAAATGGATGTTATCGAAAAATACTGATGTGATAATTATAATCGATTATTCTTCGTAGTTCCATTAATGAACTTAAAATATTATGTATAATTACATACGTACGTGATGACTTAGCCCATTCGCTCTTGGAGAAATTGAAAAAAAAAACATTTGGTGATTCAATCGCTATCCACAGGAAAGAAACTTACGAATTTCATTGACGGTATCGACGCACACAAGCAACTTGTTAAAGAACAGTTGTCAAGGGCGATTAGCAGTGCTGGTCGCGTTTCAGTTGCCATGTTGACAGGTTGCCATGGTAGCGCCTTCCAACCTGTCAAGTTTTCGAGTAATTTGCGATGTCAGAGCAGGAAAATATCGATTTTGTTCATTTTGTTTTGATAAATTATTATTGTAAATATATTAAGGTTGATAATTGATAAATTATTATTAATTTATATTTTTGTTAAACAAGCTGATATAATTACTGAAATCGTAAAGTGAATTGAGTTGCCAACCAGTTTTCGGTTCCTCCATGAGCGAAAGCCCTTACACATAGTTTTTTGAATTGTAAAAAGTTATGAAATGATTATACGCAAAATTTAAGTTTTTCGAACTACGTAATGTAGTTTGATTCCAAAAATAATAATATTGTTTTGTGTTGTTACACAGGATGTAACAGAACGTAAGCGAAGGATTTTTACCAGCGATTATTCCTGGAGCACATTTGGATTAAGAAAATGTAGGTGTCATTTTGCTGTCCGATGATTTTTTAAAAATTAAAAACTGAATTTTGTATGTACTTGCATCTCTGATGTCATTTCATAACCAAATGCCACATTTAATTGTTATTCTTTTTTCATTATTACTAATTTTTTCTAATGATTTTAACTATGACGTGTAATCATTGTTAATGGTATATTTACACTGTTGATATTAAATAAATTTAAAAAAATACATAGCACCTCGCCACTGATCCCATCACTGGACGTCGCGACAGGTTTGAACGATACGCGCGCTGTTTCGTGTGTTACCGTGCTGATAGAATGAGAAGCAACGTTTATCAATTGACCTCGATAGGCCATAAACGCGTTATTCTGTTGATTACTCAGTTGCGACGTGTGGCGGAAAAATATTTTTAATGATTTCAATTGAAAAAAAAATAACATCGGACAGCAAAATGCCATCTATATTTTTTACTCCAAAAACGCTCAGGAACCGTTGGTTATCATCTTTCGGGTACGTGCTGTTACACCCTGTATAAACTATGTATGAGTATTTATTTATTTTTATAAAAAAGAAGTAAGCGACACGAAATACGTAATTTTTTGTTGAAACATTTCACTTTTCGAATGATAATATTCTACTGTTGTATTTATAAATTATAGACTATATAAATATTATGTAGGTACGTGATCATTAACTTAATCATCCCAGACGAATTTTTATATGGCTAAATTGGATAACGAATGCATGTTTGGTACAGATTAGCTGTCGCATCTTCTCTATATATTGTTCTTCACCTGTAAAATATGTTGATCTTACTCCACTTCTCTGTTATCATTACCCGAAACAACAAACCTACTGTTGTAAATAAAGGATTGTGTTACAAAAAAGTTCTTTTTATTTTATTATCCGTCATTTTTGTAAACTGGACAGAAAACCAATGCTACAATAATGGGCCCGTCCAAACACAGGAGTGCAGTACTTAGAAGCCGCTCGCACGAGGACACCAGTTGCTTAGGCCCAGTACATCAGTTACTTCATTTCCTTGCTAAGTATGAAAATACTCGCTCAAATTTAAGCGGGCTAAATCAGCCGGTTCCGCGACTTTTCATTTCACGACAAAATACCCCCGACAAAATATCCTCAAAAATAGTAAAATGTAAAATAAGGTAAGGTTATGTTAGGTTTTAGTAGATATTTTGTTGAAGGATGTTTTGTCCGTAGGATATTTTGTCGGGGATATTTTGTCGCGGGATGAAAACGCGCATTACCAAATCGGCCGCTTAATCAATCGGCCGCAAAGTAGTTGCCTTTTTAGATGCCGCGGCGTCTAAAAAGGCAATTACTTTGCGGGTCAATTGTAATACAATTTAATAAGGGAAAAGGATAAAGAGGTATTTCCTTCCAATAAAATCGTATGAGGAGCTAAGAAAAAATTAAAACCTTTAGGTGACTTCATGACTACCATGCAATTTTACTTCCGTTGTCTTCAGCGGAAGTAAAATTGCAGCTTAGGCTAAATCATCAAATCTGCTGAGCGTTTAACACAAGTTCAGCAACCTGTGAAAACAATTCCGAACGAAGTACTGCAAATGCCTCAGATAGCAGATCCTAATACGACTACCGGGGATAATTCAGTAGTTGAACCAAGTAGTAAGGACGACAGTATATTATTACAAGATGACGAAGACGATCTACTCTATACATAACTGTAAATAAATAGCATGCGAAATGAAGTAAGCATTTTGTATATTTTTATTAACATGTCTCTACGGTATTAAAAAACGATAAAGGTTTGTTCTAATTGCAACCCCTGTTTTGATGCCAACTTTCATTAGCAGTTCCATTAGGCGCTGAGATTTTAGCAGAGTCACATGTTAAATTTGGCATACATATCTATTTATTTAGATATTTTGGTCCATATTTTTTATTTTTTATTTTTTTTTTTTTTAGGTTTGTCAACAGTGATTTACATCAAAGCTTTCACAGATACAATTACACTAAACATGGTTGATGCTATCACTAATTAAAGACAAACACAACATTGATAATATAATACTTACATATACATTACATTCATTCACACAAACACATACTATACATTACAAAATAATAATTAACAAGTTTTACAAGGAACAAGTTTTTAGAATAATGAGTTCAAAGGTTCATAAGTTTATAGAACAACGTAATAGGGAGCTTTAAAGATTGTTAAGAGCTGTTTTGAAGTTGGTCAATGTTGATATTGTCAAATTAATCGAATGTTTTTTATAAGCCTCATTGAAATTACGGCACATTATCGATAAAGCTGAGTCATACCCCAGCTTAGTTCGATATTTTTTAATATTTAACGGAACATAATTTACCAGTAGTGAACCAATTCTAGGAACATTGAACCTGATTTGATGAAGTAGAAATGGACAGTTTATTAAACCATTTACAATTTTGAATAGAAAATTTAGATATGTATTTAGTCTTCTCTGTTCAAGGGTGCGTACATTGTAGAATTTTAGTCTAGCAGTGTAGTGAGGAAGTGATCGAGCTCGCCTATCGGAATACGCCAGGTGGTACATAAAATGTTTTTGAACATGCTCTATTCGCTGAATATGAACTTTGTAGGCAGTGGCGGCGTAAGGGGGGGGGGCGGAGGGAACGGTCCGCCCCGGGTGCCAAGCACCAAGGGGTGACAACGACAACCCACTCGTACAGACAAATAATGCCCACAAAATCTCCTGCTGTAAAGATATTTCAATAAATAATTACGTACTCTTGTATCTAGCTACTTACATTATCATATTTTGAAATGCGTCGCAACTATATATTTATTTTTAGAATAGAATTTCTAATTCCCTTTCTAAAACTGAAGAATCATTTTGAGAAGCTTGTACCAACACTCTAAGAGATGCGTAATCCCAACACCGGCAAAGCAGGCGTTGAAAGAAGAAATTAGCGAAGCTCAATCGGAAATCTGGAGACAGAAAAATCAGAAAAAGTTATCGGCACCTCTGGGACTTGAACCCAGGACCTTCTGCTTACATGGCAACAGCTCTACTAACTGAGCTAATTAATAATTTATCCAGACACTATCTAGATAGCCAAGGGTGGATATATGGAGGGGGGAGGCAAGGGGGCACGTGCCCCCCCCAGAGGGTATTTTTCTGTACTGTGGAGATTCCATCACAGTATATACTTAGAAGCTAAAATTGTATTTTTTAAACATTTAATTTTTCGATTGTTTTGACACTTTCATAAACCTTCCTATACATACTTGAACTTGTAGAAATAAACTTGAAATATGATACGTAAGTTCATTTTTCTAACAGTAATCGTTGATTTTTTGCCTTTCCGCCCCTTGTGCCCGCCCAGAAAAAAATCCTAACAGTAATTATTGATTTTTTTGCGCGTCCACCCCTTGTGCCCCCCCCCCCCCAGAAAAAAATCCTAACAGTAATTGTTGATTTTTTTGCCCATCCGCCCTTTGTGCCCCCCCAGAAAAAAATCCTAACAGTAATTGTTGATTTTTTGCCCGTCCGCTCCTTGTGCTCCCCCTCCCAGAAAAAAATCCTCGATCCGCCCTTGTAGATAGCATTTAGTTCGGGTTCGAATCTTGCAATATATATCAAGGTAGCGGCCAATAATATGTGCGTTAAGAAAATGAAGATAAAGTTGGTAGTTCTTAGTCGAAGAATGATACAGTTAAATGTGACCGAATTGGATATAGACACCTTAGCTCAGTTGGTAGAGCTGTTTCCATGTAAACAGAAGGTCCCACGTTCGAGTCCCGGAGGTGACAATATCTTTTTCTGTCTCCTTAATAAAATCTTATTTAAGGTCCACAATGAGCCAAGCGCGGATAACCAATTTTTCTATATTATCTATTGAAAGAGAAGGGAACATAATCTTGATATTGTGATCGAATATTTTAGTAAAATGAAGTCTCGTAAGCATGTTTAGTATTTGGTGTTTTATTTTATGTAGGGTGTTCAATAAAAAAACCGCCCCGGGTGCCAATCTACCCTACGCCGCCACTGTTTGTAGGTTGGACTCCATACAGCACTTGCGTACTCCAACACGTTGCGGGTGAAGGAATTGTACAGCGCTATTTTTGATGTGGGATTTTTAAAATGTTTACTGTTTCGTTTGATAAATCCTAGCATTTTCATAGATCTAGAAATGATATTGTCGATATGAGGTGTGAAAGTAAGATTTTTTAGCAAATAATACGCCTAGGTCCCGAATGGTTGCGACTTCCTGGAGTTTAGTACCGTCGATAAAATATTGAGTCGGAATAGAATTGTGTTTACGGTTATGTGAACACATTTTTTATTATATTCTTCTTATATCGGTTCGTCATTGCTAAGGATCGTGATCTCTACTCCAATATCCATGGTGGACTAGACTCCTCCACTCCTCGCGGTCCCACGCTGCATAGAGCTGCAGACACTGACATCTATATATACTGTATTATTTTATCAGTTTAGACTTCAATGATTCTTCAAGCGATGAGAAATGTCGATGATATTAATTGATAAAAGATGATACTCAATCTAAGAGTCCGGTAAGTATCAAAGGGTTCTAATGTGAGAAAATAATTTCATGAATTGTGCACAGACTCCAGCAAAACCAATACTATTTACATTTAGTATCCTCACACATATGATTGAAGTTGGGGACTTTATCAAAAAACAACCCTGTAATTATTAAACCCACTTAAAAATAAACTTCGCGTATTTAGCAAATACATGGGGTACCCGGTATAAGCCCGGGTTCATGGGATGAGGTTTGTCTAGGTCTTGGAGGCGGATGACCGTTACACACTGAACCCCAGATTCCTACCCACCCTTTAAACACTTTTCATTCCCAGAACTTTCCTCTCCTTCCTTTCCTTGAAAAACAGCATCTCAATTCCTTAAAAAATAGCATCCCCAAAGATTACATAGGCCCGGTGGGAAATTATTTATGGAGCTCACGTAAAAAAATGTATGGAGCTATAAAATAGCTATAAAATACTGTATGGAGCTCACGTAAAAAAAACATAGTTTTGTCAACAAAAAAGAAAATTTCCCTGTTTAAAAATTATACATAAAACGTGTACTATTGGAAATATCAGACTTTCGACCTTTATACGGATTACGGGCAAAGCCACGCTAAGCTACGTCAAAACATCCAAGACGAGCTTAAAAGCAACTGATATACCGGGCCTAACAATATAATTATCAAAAATTTTTACAGGATACAAACAAAAATAATGTTTTTTTAAGAACCACTTTATTTTTTATATACGACATGAACGGTCGTTGTGAATCCGGCCGGTGTAAATATTATATTTTTGCCCTGAGGAAGGAACGGACGCTCTGAAACCGGTCGGCGTAAATAAAAAACGTAGTGGTTCTAACGAATACATATTGTTGTATTTATTTACAATGGATGACTACAAAGTTATAGCTACATTCAAAAGTATATATTTTATTTCAGAATATATGCAGGGATAGTTCAATAGATTCCATTTTGGCAAGAGAGTTATGTTTAAATATTTTATCTAGAGGGTTTGACAGTTTACAGTCCTTGCCATGTCTGTAAACTGGATGCGTGTGTTGTGGAGGTTTTCAATAATAACTCTTGATTAACGCGAGCCAAATATATTTACATCGAAACTTTGTGTTACAATAAGTTAGCACAGATTTAATAATTATCTCGCTTGGAGGAAAAGCAGGCGGACGGAACGAACGTTGAAACCGGAATGGTTTTGCATCGTTATGCACTAGACCGGAGAGCGGTGCTCGGTGATACCATTCTGTAAAATCGAATTTGAATTATATTTTTAAGGTTATTCGTTGCTCGGCTACACCATATTTCGAAAAATTTTAAAAAAATAGACGAAAAAACAATATTTATAAGAGTGGAATGAAAAGAGAAAAATTATGCAAATATCCATTTATGGGGGATATTTGACCGTGCCCCGTCTTCAGAAGGCCATCAGATAAATTAGTTAGTGTACTTCAGATTCACTAAAAATCAAAAAATTAACAAAAATTTTAACAAAACAAAAACGACTTCAAAAGATGCACTAAAAAGTAAAAAAAATAATTTTGTATTCTTCTGCAACTTAGTAATCAACTTACTTTTTCTACTCATCAATATGTAGGTACGATTGTCATTTTTGGAATCGGTGTCAGTCAAGGTAGGTTTGTAACTTCATACATACGAGTAGTTATAGGTGAGATGTTCTTGTGTCACACAAGCGACTTGACGAGGCGAGAGGCGAAAGCGGGACCGCGGCGGGAGGGAAGCTGTCAAGTGAACACGCGCGCCGGGTACCTTTGCTGACACCGACTCCAAAAATAACAATCATATCTACATATTGATGAGCAGAAAAAGTAAGTTGATTACTAAGTTGCAGAAGAATACAAAATTATTTTTTTTACTTTTTAGTGCATCTTTTGAAGTCGTTTTTTGTTTTGTTAAAATTTTTGTTGATTTTTTGATTTTTAGTGAATCTGAAGTACACTAACTAATTTGTCTGAATATGGGTAGACCTACTAAACGTGCTTCTCATATGAGACAGACAGATATTGACCATACCGACGTTAGGGTCAAATTAAGAGATTCGGCCGAGTTTCGTTAATTTGCTCCTAAGAATTGAAGAGTTCCGTTACTTTGTCATGGATCCGATAATCAGAACCTAACCAAACTCTCATCAAACTACCCTTGAAGTACATCCTTTCCAATAAAAAAAGAATCATCAAAATCGGTTGGCGTGATATTGAGTTATTCGTCCATTTGTCGCGCACATACTTAATGCAAATTTAAGACTTATACGGTTTTCTCATGTATGCCATCATCGGAACTGTACCAAATTAAAATGGGACCACACGGGAAGCACTAGCTTTGAAATAAAAAAAGAATCATCAATATAGGTTCACCCAGTCAAAAGTTCTGAGGTAACAAACATTACAAAATAAATAAAAAAATACAGTCGAATTGAGAACTTCCTCCTTTTTGAAGTCGTTTAATAAATGCCTAAGAATATTTATGCAAGAAGGTATTGGAAAAGTTACATCAGAGTATTGGAGTAATTTTATTCGACATATTATTGGTATTGAGTGATAATTTTGGAATGTCCATCATATTATTCATGACCTCAGGGACAAAAACGATGATTCATTTGCTTTTAATGTTTCAAGTGAATCATCTGAGGTTTTTTTTTAAATGGCAATGATGATATTTTTAACTTCGAATTCCTCAGCCAATTTGATAAATCTCATGCCACATAAAGTACAATATGTATTTGGTAATACTATCGCCACCATTATTTAAATGTATACATTGTTGTCAGTTTTGGTCAGACAAATAAAATAAAATTTAATAAAATAATTCAATTTATTTAAACAGTGGGTTTGAATGTGTTAGGGTTCGTCCTAGTAGTAGTGGGGAGAAGGGGCGGAGACATGCGCGTCCACGGGTTGATCTTATCTTGGATCGAGAATAGTAACCAAACTCGGCTAAAGCAATTTCAAGCAACGTTTCAATTCTTAACGGGTCTCCAACACCGCAATAATAACATGACAACATGACAACATGACAACACAACAATACTGAGAGTATCTTCCACTCTGAAATGTGACGCGAATATAGGCAACTTATATTATTTTAAAGGATTAAATTGTGAAAACGCAAATCAATCAAATAGGCTTGCGCGCTTAGGGTTTTGAACTCGCGACCTCCGGGTCGCTAGTCGAGAGCCTTGGAGGCCGACATGTTGTACACAAGGTTATGATATTTTGCCAAATCTTCACGTTTTTGGTTCCCTAAGTAAAACAAAAGTAACATTTATTTATTGTGATAGGCTTTGCCCAAGGTTCCTTGACGCAAACAAATTAGTTACTATTTGATTTCTACAATTTTTAAAACGAACTAGTCAGTCGATCTCATAATTTAATTTGTGAGATTAATAATATTTATGTTGATGTAGAGATTAGATGTCCAGTGTTAGTGCGGGCGCCATTAGCAGCAGCCCGCACTAATGTCGCCAGCGGAGAATCTCATTATCGCTACCAACATTCTGGCGGATTCTAATGTTAGCAAATCGTCGGCTTATCGAATTCGGATCTCATTTCATACGTGATTCTGAAACAGTAGGAAATGGAAAATAAATCGAGGAAAATTGAATTTTGCGAAAACTTCCGAGATTATGTTGGTATTAGTAATAGTAGATAAGTCACATATTACGTATAATTGTATTTCTCTAATAGTAAAAGCTAACGATTGACTTTGGACTGATTTCCACTAGCTTAATAAAATATTATGTTATGTGTCATTGAAGAAGAAGATAACAATCTAAACGAAAATATGAAAGAGAACAAGACACCGAAAAATAAAAAGATAACGGTTGCAACTGGGACTCGAACTCAGAACCTCTCGTCTTACCGGGACGAACGCCTCTACCAATTCGGTTACAGCCACCTTTTATCAAACCGTCATATTTGTTAATTTTTAAATTAACAATATTACCTTCGACTAATTTTTTTTCCATATTATAGGCAACTATCATTTTTCGTTGGAAACAATCGTTCTAAGAACTGCTTTGTAACCTAGATAGCGTCGCGGAAAAATATTTCGGATTTTTTTTTTCTGTATCTTGTTCTCCTTCATATTTTCGTTTAGGTTATTAGTGTTATCTTCTTCTTCAATGATATATTATATTGATGGAAATAACCTTCACAAGTTATAAAAAGAGAGTTGTTCTAATAAAAATTGAATATTATGTTGTATTTAAACCATCACATTTTCGCAGGTGGGTATGGGTACCGCCGCCCCGAGGACTATTTATTGGATAACCAACACTTCTGCCACAGGTCACCCCAAGTGGTTCGCTACGTTTGGTGAATTAGCAGAGGCGCTCGGGTTCACGGGGGGAGGTTTGTCCGGGTCTTGGCGGCGAAGCCTCGAATCGGGAGAGACCGATTAAAGGAGACCTTTTGATCTCTCTAGCAGGGTTATCCAGAACATCGCCCTGCACCGCCGTGGGAGGGACGAATTCACTCCTCACTCCTCACTCGTCAGTCACTCCTGGAAACGATTCCTACGTACAATCTTACATTTTTCCTTTCCAAATCTTCCTCTACTTCCATTCAATAGAAAATTGCCTCCTCACAGCGTCCCCATAGATAACGTAGGTTTTGATGACAATTATTTTCTTCAGGGCCTGCTGAAAGAAAAATCAGTATGTAAACTTATTATTATAATGGCATCATTTTAAAAATTATCGAATGGGTCAAAATAACTTTAATCATTGAAGAAGAACATAATACAAAAAAACCTAAACGAAACGTGAAACAGAACAAGACAAAAAAAGACCGACGGTTATCTTTTTGTTTTCTGTGTCTTGTTCGGTTTAATGTTTTGTTTAGATTTATTCTGAGTATACGAAACATTGGAATACATGTAAACCTTCTTCTTCAATGTTTAATATTATTGACCGGTATAACCTTTAATAGTTATTCCAATAAAATTCAATAAAACTTTGGTTGATTCTGCAATTAACTTTGTTGTTATCAGAATTTGTAAGCAGGTTAAGATAACCAAGAAGCTATGCTAGCGTTATTCGGTGGCATACTGAGAAGCAAGCTGGAGTACGCCAGCGATGTTTGGGCACCGTACCACCAGAAGTACATTGATATGTTGAGCAAATGTTTATATGCGGAAGCATGGAACCTAACCAAGGTTCATGCACCATATTGACTTACTTGAGGAAACTGATTCTGTGAGTCTAGAAACTAGACGGAAAGCAAGTCTTGCTATTCTCTCTTTCAAAATTTGGAATAATTTCATCGACAGCCTATTTCTCTTGGGATGCTATGATTTATACGTACCAGACCACTACAGCCGAAGTCGACATCATGACTTATTTAAAGTACCGAACGGCAGAACAGACGTCTTGGCAAAGCATATCATGACGAGGGGTGCTATTAAATGAAATTGCAAACCATTTGGATGTAAATGACTGTTCTTTATATGCCTTAAAAATATTATTAATAATAATAATAATGTTTATTCCAGGATGTGGGGAGGATAGTGCAATCCTACACGTCCCATAAAGTTGTACATATTTACACAACAGATAAAGTAAAAAATATAAAAAGAACAAACAAATATAAAAGACATAAGCGATAATAGAAATAAAATAAATAATCATTTATAATGTAGGACGTGGTCTGGAGTGAGCTCGGGCCCAGCGCTCGCTCAGAAGTGGCGCTTGGTGCTGGAAGGCTGCGATCACCACTGTGTTATCGGAAGCCATTAGCCGCATCCTGGCTCCAGTGACCCGGTGTCTCATCAGACCGGCGAATCCGTGTAGTCCTAGCTCCGTAAACATTGAAGATGCACTGCTGTATCTTCTGTATCCAAATATAATTCTGCAAGCATCATTATATCGGATCCGGATTGAAGAGTCACTTGCCTAAATGCTGATAGGGTAACTAAATGGTGCTGTAATTGGAATTATTCTGTTGTACAATAACATTAAAAAATAAAATAAAACACAAATAGTTGGAAGGAAGTGATCTGAAGAAGTGAATCTTGGAACTTGTAGTGCTTTGTAGTGTAATTTCTCGAACTTTCAGCAAGTCATCAATCTTTCGTCGCTGATGATGACATACGGCATCACGAAGACGGATGATTAGGATCGGAGTGATTAATTCGGCTGCGGTGATTCATTCCTCTGCCCCTTCCCACCCCTTCTGTTTAAGGTACCTTCACTTCATCTCAAGAAGACAATAGGGCCGAGAGGTCTAAAGCGATGGAATCTCCAACATTAAACAATAAAAAATTTCCACTTATTACCCACTAGCTGTTGCCCCCGGCTTCGCTCGCATATTCGCCCCCCACCTCCCCCCTTCCCTGCATATGGACGGGTATCCATTACATTCATTTTCAAACAGCTCGCGTGCCACCAAGTTTCGCATTTATAATATTAGTATCTGTTGGCAAAGGTTTAAGTGTAGATTAGTACCTATTTTATACATATTTGAATTTTCGCTATCAAAGGAATCTCCATAGTAAACCTAAACAAATAACAAAATGACAGCGCACGTCAAACAATTTCTGAGCAACGCTTTGCTTTTCGTCCGGATAATAAATGTATAATAAATAATTTTTCAACGTCAGAGCATATTCATAACGCCAGAGCTTACCAATATATACACCCTATATTACTCGCAAATAATGTAGCTTTCTATTAGCGAAAGAATTTTTAAAGTTCATTCAGTATTTATTTTTAACAAACATCCGTACAAACTTTCTCTTTTATATTCTCTTCTCTATCTCTATCTCTACATCTCTACATATTATAAAGTAAAGTCCCCCGCGCCGTCTGTCTGTCTGTCTGTTCGCGATATACTCGAAAACTACTGAACAAATTTTCATGCGGTTTTCACCAATAGATAGAGTGTTTCGTGAGGAAGGTTTAAATATGTAATTTGTCAAGGATTTGTGTAAATTGGATGAAACATAACGATAATTGTTAGAAGTGTCGGAAAAAAGTCCAGCCGCCTGGTAGTTTTCATCGAAAACGCTGCCTAATCCTTTTGGGATATAACAAAACAATTAATGGTGGGATATTCCTCTTTTATAGATCTATAAAAAAGTCCGCGAAGGCATATATCTATCTTTTACGGATAGCTTACTATACACATTATATCTTCTTATCTTATTATTCTTATCAATTGCTGTTCGTTTGTCTCGCTAAAACTCGAGAGCGGCTGGGCCGATTTAGGTGATTTTGGTTTTTAAATGTTTGTCGTAGTCCAGGGAAGGTTTAAACGGTGAGATAATATGAAAAAAATGTGAGGAAGATAGTAAAAACTAAAATTTCATTTTCTCATATAAACAGTTCTACTGTTATATCTACTTTCAGAAGCACAACGTAATCTAGAATTGGAATGCAAAAAAAAAAAATTCCGATTGTCATATTTCAGTCGCTGTCAAACGTTACCTGTTATTCTGTTACCGTTTAAAATCTTCTATCATCAGTTTGTCAGTGCGTGAGAACTTTATTTACTGTTTTAATATGCCAAGGAAAAGACGAGCTGACATTGATCGTCGAAGTCAATCAAATGGGCGACGAGCTACGAGTACCTCACTTGCAAACCGCACTGATGATCTCTTCGCGATGAACTTAAAGACGGCGGTGGTTACAAAGGTTGGATTTTACAAAGTATAGCCACAGCAACGCGTGGCCGGGTCAGCTAGTAATATTATATAATATATTATAATATAATGTAAAATAAAATATGAAATAAAATATAAATTAATAATAATAATAAGGAATGATGTAGTAAGAACAAATGTAATTTTTCCAGGAGCTCTAGCATGGTAAAATCGATAACTTTACAATATACCTAGTATCGATAGGCGTAAATATACTATAGATACTGACAGAAAATAAATAAGGAATCGATATACGCTCTCGGATCTGTCCACGAACTCGCTTTCCGAAACGTCAAACGCCAATAAATTACGAAAAAATATTAATATTTGGCCACGTTGCATTAAAATACTAACCTAAATATGTATTAGCAGTCTGCATTTAATTTTTGAGACTAATCGACAGATAATTATTTAATGAGGTCTTCATTCATATTTCAACCATGACGTCTTAGATGCATTATATATTTATTTATTACACGCCCTAGTGGGCTTTTTTTTTTAAATTTTTACAAACTATTTGTATCAAAATAAATACTTAAAAATTTAAATAATAAAGAAAATATAAAGATAATGACAAAAAACGTTGCAACAAAACACAAAACAAAATACATAGATAAAAATATAAACAGAAACTAAGAATCCTCACGCATATAATTGAATTTAAGAGATTCTTCAAAACAATATATGTAGTAGTAGCATAGAAGTTATTTGGTAGGTACATAGGTCTATTTGTGTCTTAAAGAATAAAAGTGATAGAATATTCAACATTTATACCGATTAGTTTTAATATGAAATATATCGCCCAGATTAGAATATTTATTTAATAGTGTGATGACCGTGGCCGGTTATCTACATTACCACCTGGACTCCGTTGTATGGATCCAGATCTTCTTGGGATGGTGATCTCCGTACAGGGTGAGGTTGCCAATAATAATAGTGGGTAGACTATTTATGTTTATTCCGAGATTGTGTACAGGTGTGCTTCGTAGGAAGCGTAAATGCAAAGAGGACGGTAGACAACAATCACACCCTTTTATACGTGCCTCATGCTGTCTCACTCATACACGCATGTCTCTTCATACCGCAAGACATACGTTCACCACATCCCTCCACACTTAAATCCAAAGACAGTTACACAACATGAACTGATAATTATTTACAATACATAAAATATTCCAATATTTACAATGTAAGTAATTCATGTTGAGTCGAGAGCTGAGTGCTGCCTTCATTGACTCATCTGTGTGTTCGTGGTCGTAGTCGGTCCTTCCAATTTCCCGACGTTGACGCCACTGGATCACTGGGGCTGGAATGAGAAGGAGAAAAACCCATTAGACTGTCATCCAGGCCAAAGCTGGAGACATCGTATTCATCATACGACAGTCTCTTCGTCTCAGACGCGACATAAGGATTGCTGTGTTTCTTTTCCCATGACACACATAATTTAGACAACTGATCAAAATGCCTTTTCCAAAACATAATTTTACCATTTAAATTTACCTCAATTATATAAAGTTTTTTTCCTAATTGTTTATACACTTTCCCTGGTACCCATTTATCATTGTTTTGGTCTCTGAAATCTCTAACCATTACCTTTTGATTAATCGAAAAACCCACCGATTCTTTATTATTTCTTTTATAATAATATTTTTGATTTTCCTGACATTTAGACATTTTAATTTTTGTTTCTTTCTTAATTCTATTATCCTTATCTCTCCCCCCTCTCGGTACAAAACTGTTTAAGTTTGACCTTAGTTTCCTTCCAAACATTACAACTGCAGGTTCTAAGCCAGTTGTACAGTGTGGTGCATTTCTGTAATCAATTAAAAAATTTCCTAATTTTTCCTCATAACCTGACTGAAACTTATTTCTTATCATCATTTTTTTTAAAAAATTTTTACACGTTCGAACCGCGTTTTCTGCTAGACCATTTGATTGTGGATGATTTACCGGAGTAGTTAAATGTTTGATGTTATTCATCTCACAAAACTCTTTGAAGTCCGCTGACATGAAAGCGGCTCCATTATCTGAAACTATTGTCTGTACACTCCCGAAATAACTAAATAAACCCTTTAATATTTTAATAGTGTTATACGAATTTGGAGACTTTACTTCTACACAGTCTAACCATTTTGAGGTTGAGTCAATAATTACAAGAAAATATTTATTTGCAATTGGGCCCGCATAATTAATATGCACCCTACTCCATATTTCTTCCGTTATAGGTAAATCTCTGTTATTTTTAAATAAACTTAGAATTTGAGTATCCAAGTCATTCTCTACGTGAACTGGTTCCTCATTCCCAATTAATTCTAATTGCACTTTACTTTTATTAAAACTACCCGCTTTCTCCGAAAAAACCTCCTGGAATTTTCGAATTTTTTTATTCACTTTACTTCTACCACTCTCAAATACACTATGAGAAAAAATTTCACTACCCTCCTGGGATGAAATTGATTGTAAATCACTTCTATCATCATCAAAACCACTATGAGAAAAAATTTCACTACCCTCCTGGGATGAAATTGATTGTAAATCACTTCTATCATTCTCAAAAACACTATGAGAAAAAATTTCACTACCCTCCTGGGCTGAAATTGATTGTTCATTTATTTCCCCATTATTTTTTTCTATTGGAACGATTGGTGACGCAAACTTACTATAGTTTACCGGAACTGAAATACCTTCCGATTGTAAACGGCCCAATTCCGCTTCAACCTTTGCTTTTAAGGCAAACGGTATATTTCTCGGATTGCAGAATTTCGGTTCCGCATTCTCTTTTAATTTCAAATGCACTTTATATTTATTGAATTTACCCAGTTTCTCCGAAAAAACCTCCGGGAATTTCCGAATTAAATTATCAATTACACTAGTATTATTCTCAACCATATTGTGAGAAACATTTTCACTTCCCTCCTGGGATAAAGTAGATTGTAAGCCCGTAAATCCAATATTAAACTTTTTAATGAAATCACGCCCTAGAACCGTAATTGTTCCCTGTTTTACTACGCAAAATTCTAACATTTCCCTATAACCGTTAAATTCAACTGTTAATAAGATACAACCCAATAAATTTAACTTACAGTTAGCGTAACCCATTAAGGTTAAATCCTTTGGTTTTAACATCAAATGTTTGAAATGTTTAACATAATCTTCGTCCGTTAAAATCGAAATTGCCGCCCCTGTGTCCAATAAACCGTTTAGTTCCACATTATTCACTAAAACTTTGCACAATATTGGTTCACAATATACTGCGTTTATCCGCAACATGTTTTTATGTTCCTGCGTATTTACGAACACTGAAGAAATGTTCTTATATTTTAAACCGCGACATATCTTCCCAATATGCCCTTTTACTCTGCATTTATAACAAAACACGTCTTTAAATTTACAGTTTACTGAATCGTGATAATTCCCGCAATGTTTACACTTTGTTCGGTCCGCTGACCTCGCTCTGTACGATGTAACATTCTTGTCCGAAGTTCTAAAAAAATGTTTACCTACCGAATTTTGTTTTTGTGACAAATTGTTCGATGTATTTTTAAATTTATTTACTAAATCAACACTTTCCGTTTTAATTTGCTTATTCATTACCTCGAATGAATCCATAGCAATAGCACATTCTATAACCTTTTTTAATGAAAAGTTTTCAGCCTCTACAAATAATTTCTCCTTAATACGCCCCACTCGAAGACCGGTGACAAAAACATCTTTTAAATTATATTCAAGTCTGTCCTCGAATTTGCAAAATCTAACGAGATTTCTTAACCGTGCTATATAATCATTAACCGATTCTGAACTTTTTTGTTTCGTAGCAAAAAAAATTTCGCGCTCTTTGAAAACATTTCGTTTGATACCTACATGATTCTCTAGTAATAACAATAAATTTTCGACCGTAATATCTGTAATTTTTTTAGGAAAACACAAATCAATCAATAAATCTATTGTCTCTGTGTGTAAATGAGATATTAAAACCGCTCTCTTTTTTTCTACCGAATTTAACTTGTCATCATTGACGAGGATGAACTGTTCGTATTGCAACACGAACGTCTCCAGTTTGTCCCTCAAATGACAAAACCTGGGCAGTTCTCCCCCTTCCATCTTCACACAGATACAATCAATAAAAACAGAAAATTTTACAAACAGCACTCAACTCACGACTCTGTTGACTTGATGCTGCTGCTCCGATCTCGCCCTTCCGCGGACCGTCTCCTGGCTCCTGAACCCTGGTCGTCCTTCTAATGAGCCGGCACGCCTTCCGTGAGGTCTGCACCTGGTCTCTGATCTTCTCCTGAAGACCCGGACTTCTCCATCCACGCCTTACGTGTATGCTCCTCCAGGTTCTCGGCACTGAATAAACCTATCCAGCGCCTTGCTATTCCTCGGATGCCAATTTCTGCTGCTCTTGCTCTTCCTGAATGTGATCTGGCCTGATGCTGCCTGATCACCTATTGTCCACTGTAGCCTCAATCTCGTGATGTTTGCTGCCAAATGTGATTTTGGCTGCTGCGTAAATCTTCTTCCTTTATAGGCTGCGCCAAATGTGATGACCGTGGCCGGTTATCTACATTACCACCTGGACTCCGTTGTATGGATCCAGATCTTCTTGGGATGGTGATCTCCGTACAGGGTGAGGTTGCCAATAATAATAGTGGGTAGACTATTTATGTTTATTCCGAGATTGTGTACAGGTGTGCTTCGTAGGAAGCGTAAATGCAAAGAGGACGGTAGACAACAATCACACCCTTTTATACGTGCCTCATGCTGTCTCACTCATACACGCATGTCTCTTCATACCGCAAGACATACGTTCACCACAAATAGTATCAAATCCAAGGGCGGATCCAGCTTTGGCGCCAGGGGGGGGTCACATAGCGCCAGGGGGGGGTCACATAGTCGTGATCAAGTCACTAGAAGTTATAATTTGATTTTTATAATAATAGATACAAGTAAAAAGTAGGTCCACCTAGGTCTTGGACCCAGCCCAGGGGGGGGTCATGACCACATGACCCCCCCCCTGGATCCGCTCTTGATCAAATCTGTGCTTATTCTTCTTTCCGAAAGTTTCAACAGGTAGTATTTTATCCAGGAGGTAATTGTAATCAATGTTTTGTATAGGAATATGCAATTTATAGTTTATAAACCTGTTTATGTCCATGGATTGCGTATACGACTTTCATTTCTAAAAGCTTTGTTAGTTCACTACGTCTATTAAATAAGCCAGTTCCGAAACTTATCGGATACAATGGAGTCCGGGCTAACATTTATCAATCGTCGTCGGTCGGAATATCTCTTACTAATTGTTGACCGTGATCGCAAATATTGATAACTAAAACTGACTATAGATGACGGATTGGGTTGTTATCGAATTGATATAGGGTTATATCGATCGACCACGCTAGGTACCGAGGGTACCTAGGATGGTCGATCGATAAAGGATTTATCGATAATATCGGTAACTTGCCATCGTTCCCTAGCAAGACTGCAGATAACCAATTAACAAACAACCGTTCATGTCAAATAAATTAAGAACTTTTAGTCGTCGTGAATCGTTAGCCATCTACTGTTAGTCATCTAAAATCTAAGTTACCGATATTATCGATAAAAGCTACATCGATCGACTGTGATAGATACCCAGGATCCGTAGCACGATCGATCCATAAGGATTGTGTCGATAAATTTCGGTAACTTATCATCGTTTCCAAGGACAATTGCAGATCGATAACATACAAATAAAAGTTGATGTCGAATATATTAAGAATACTTAATCATTGTGAACTTCATTTATTCGTTGGCGATATGCAGCGTGCTAGGGAACGATGGGAAGTTACCGAAAGTTATCGATACAATCCTCATCATCTTCAATGTCAAGCTCATTTCAATCCTAATAATCCATCGAGGTATGGTAGAAAATAGTAAACGTATTCAAGGATTGTTGGTATTTTTCTTTTGAAGAAATGGGTGAAGGCCCGAAATGAGATGGCCGGCCAGAAGTGCTTTCATAAAGATAAATCATTTTCTTGTGTTTTCTCTGTTTTGCTGTGTAGACTGAACACTAAATTATAAAAGTGCGTGAAATAATGCCACAAAGCTTTTATTTTTTAAATTTTTACTAGCAAGTGAATGGATTTACTTTTAAATTGTTAGTGTTACTCAAATTCATAATTTAATAATTTAAAAAAATATATTAATTGATTTACCGTTAAAATGGAAAAAAGAAAATAATTTCAACATATTCTTCTTCTTCTTGCGCCCTGTCCGTTCAACAGACGTTGGCTATCATGTTGGCTATGCGGATTTTGTTTTCTGGGGCTCGGAACAGCTCCACAGTAGACTGGCCAAACCACTGTCTCAGGTTTTTCAGCCATGAGGTTCTCCTTCTTCCAGGGCCCCGTCTTCCGGCAATCATGTAAAAGCTATTTGTTTCTTCTTCTTCTTCTTGTGCCCTGTCCGTTCAACGGACGTTGGCTATCATGTTGGCTATGCGGATTTTGTTTACTGCGGCTCGGAACAGCTCCACAAGCTGGCCAAACCACTGTCTTAGGTTTTTCAGCCATGAGGTTCTCTTTCTTCCAGGGCCCCGTCTTCCGGTAATCTTTCCCTGCATTATGAGATGCAGGATCTCATACTTCTCTGGATGTCTCATCACATGTCCAAGATATTGAAGTTTTCGGATTTTTACAGTTTTAATTACTTCCTTTTCTTTATTCATCCGAACCATAACATCTTCATTTGTAACCCTGTCCATCCAGCTTATAATAAGTATTCTTCTGTAGATCCACATCTCGAATGCCTCAAGCCGCCTAATTGGTTCTTCAGTAAGTGTCCATGCTTCCATTCCATAAATTAATAATCAATAATATTAAAATTGAAGAAGCCCATAAAATGCGGATGAAAAAAAGAATTTTCAAAATATTCCGGAGGGGCGGGCAGTGGCGTAGCCTAGCATGGGTGGCACCCGGTGCCGATAAAGTGGTGTCACCCTAAGAATGAATTCGGTGTCACCCCAAGTAATCCTTAAACTTTATTTTGGATAATGTCCTACCTAATATTGAAGAAAAATTTAGAAAATTATGATTGGCGGCGCTGGTAATGCTAGGGTGGCCTCTTATCCAAAGAATCGACAACTGAACGAAATCTGGGGCGCTCTTACATTTGGTCAACGAATTAACAACGAAACTACCCCAGTCAAATGTGTAAAAACGTTTTTTGATGTACTCCAAATTACTTATTATTATTACTTAATTTTTGTTAATATATACACAACAATGAAATACAGAAAACATACAGATGATTGATAATTTTTTTTCAGTCAGTTATCGATCGATTCTGTTATACCTAATTGTATTCAGCTTTTGCGTTTATTAGTTATCGTTTCCTACAAAAACTAAACCAACCAATCCACTTATCTTGTTTTATGAAAGATGTCTTTCAACACTTTTAAAATCACTAACATAATTACAACTTTTTCACTAATTCCAGTCAATCAATAGGTAAAAAATCACTCCATGAGTTTACAATATATGAAAGAAATTAGAAATGAGAAACAGGTGTTCATGTTTAAAATATTTCTTTGGCAATATTCTCCTTCGTAAGTTTTTTTCACGGTCAGGTGTCACTCCCCCCCCATCGGGTGGCACCCGGTGCGTGCCAGAAAAAAATTGTCAAATTACACTGAGATAAAAATCTAGATATATGGATTTTTATGTAAAATAAAAGCTTACTGGTAAGCAATGGACGTTGATAAAATGCATAGTAGAGAAACACGCTGCACTTCTGAATTTTCGTATTTCTCTACATATCTCGTTCGAGTGAGTGCAGTTGGGAATTTCGCCAAAGTTTGTTCATACCATATTCAGGATGTAAAGGTTCAGCACGTACCCGAAGGATTTTAACCAGCGTTTCGTGAGAATTTTTGGAGTACCAAAAGTAAATCGTTTCGCAGTACGATATATTTTTTCCATTAAACAATTATATTTTTCAATCACACGTTGCCACTGATTACACTCTTTCTTATAAGTCGTGATGGGATCACGTGATATGCGCTCTGTTTCGTGTGTTAATGTGATGCTGAAACGAGATGGAGTGCTTATTACGTGACCCGCTAGACCGGCTAGACTTTACCCGACTGTTCAGTTGTAACTTGTATATTTTTATTGTTTTTAATATCATCGTAGAGCAAAATGACACGTTGCACATTTTTAATTCCAATTTTTTAAATTCTTTTTTATGCTTTCTATTCTGTTACTTTAACGTTTTTTCTTAAAGTTTTCACCCACACCAGATTATTAGAAATCGGGATTTTTAAAAATATCATATTAACTTTTCATTGTCCAGAATACTAACGGAGGGTTGTATGTGGATCCTTCAGTGAACCTCTTCAATTTATTACTTAATAAACACAAAATATTTTGCTGGGCTGTACACAATATGTAATTGTTTATATTTTTTAACTATCGTAAAAACCCCTAAAAAAGGGTGTTAATATGAATATATACGTGAAATCCTATTTAGATACTATTTTGATTCATCTTTACGACGAATCGGCTTACAGTACGAACATAAAAAAATATGCTACGGATAAGTCGAAACTTTTTCTAGGTTTTCTATGTATTAGAATTACAATAAAATTATTATTTATGTAACAAAAAATATAAGCGTAAACCACCAAAAAAAATGTTTTTTCATGATTTAACTATAAAGTAATACAAGAAACAATTAAAAAAAAACCTCTTTATGGCTAAGACTATTTTTGAGGTTTTCTATGTTCTAACTTTTTGTCGTTCTTATAAAATTATGCATAAAATAAATAAAAACCACTTTTTCGCTTACTTGCCTCGTGCAAAAAGACGCTCGATTTTAAAATTTTGCAGGCATGAGATTCGAAATATTTCTAGCGTTTATATTCCTCTTAAAAGTATTAGTAATACTGGTTGGTCACGGAATGGAAATAGCAAATTTTATTTCTATTGTCGAAATTTACATAAAAACTGTGTATTTTCAAAAACTATATTAGGTAAGCTATTTAAAAAGCTACCAAATTAATCTCACACTCCCAAACTTTATTACGGAATCAGACTTTGTTTCGTTGAATGTTAAAATTAGGTACATTATGTTTAAGTGTCCGTCAGTTATTTTTAACTAACTAAACAAAGCAAATAAATAAATTTTAGTATTAAAAATTTGTAGTAATTCAATATTCTACAATACATAATTATGAAAAATCGACGTGTCAAAAACACAAATTACAAACTAAAATGCCTATTAACTGGTTTGCAAGGCTGCGTCACCACCAAGCCTGCCCTAAAAATGTTTGTTGGTTTGACGTCATTAAAGTCCTCCACACGAACATAAATATCTTTTTAAAATATGGCAAACTTTATATCTTTACTGAAAATTTATTAGTAAATTTTCATGTTTAAAACAGAGGGTGTGTTTTATATACCAGCTCGATGTTTTTTTTAAAATAACTTTTAAATGAACCAACCTGTGTACACCATGTACAAATGTACACCTTTTTCTTCAAGTATCCTCATAGGAAAAAAATGGGGAGGGATCAATTTAGATCGTCGGGGCCAGTCGATATTTATTATCTTAATTTTTTCGGCGTATTCACAATTGAACAATAATTTAAATAAAATGTTTTAATAATTTCAACACGTTGTTGCGGCGTTAGATGCTCCATAATAATAATTATTCATAATCTCCATAATTCACATACCTAGACTCCCTGATAACAACGACAATAATACCACAGAGGAGATCCAGAAGCCAAATCGCTATTATTTACCCCTACAAAACCAAATAAAATCCAGAATGTTGTCCAGAAATACGAAGATATTAGTGTACAAAACACTTATCAGACCAATACTCACGCACGCAGCTGAGACGTGGGTACTAACTAAGAGGAATGAGCGAGCACTGGACGTTTTAAAAGAAAAATTCTGAGGCGCATCTTCGGACCGGTTCTAGAAAATGGATTATGAGCGGTATACTCTGTATATGGAGCTAAACGCCACAAAATTTATAAAACTGGGAAGACTTCGGTGACTGGGTCATCTGCAGAGAATGACCGAGCATCAAGCACCAAAGTCCCTGCTGAACTCAAGACCAGGGCGAAGGAGCCTGGGAAGACCAAGGTTAAGATGGAGCGACAACGTCGTCAAAGATATATCTACCTTGGAGCTTCTAAACTGGAGAGAACTGTCACAAAACTGAGATGAGTGGAGGAAGACTCTTGAGGAGGCCTTGATAAATCTCCATAATAATTTAACTATATAATTAAATAACTCTACGACTATCAAATGCCAACCAAAATGGTAGCCAAACAAAAACGACCTGGAACATAAAACGCACTTTACAATATTCTATAATACATACCTACGAAAAACCCAATCAAAATTGTGGGATATGACCAAAACTAAATGTCATTTCCATTCCACTTTTAGTTTTTACGGCCTGCGTCTGCTGAACTCTGGTGAATACTGTCCTAATGACGATGATATCAAGAAAAAGAAGGAGAAAACCAGTTTCTGCATTTCCATTGGAAAGAACTGTAAATATAATACATTTTTTAAAGGTATCAATTAGGGATGTCATAGGTCATAGTCTCCCATGCTCCGGTTAGCAGGGAGCAGTTGCGGACTTTTGTGTGGTATTCGCATAAACATATTTCTAATATAAGGTTTACTCTAAAAACAGTTAACAATACGTGAGTGCAATGTGCATGTTCCAGATTGGCTTCTACCGTTACCTCCCCGGAGACCGTCTCTAATCTGACAGGAACAAATCTCGCATCATTGAACTTTCTTGTCTCTTTAAAGTGCACTTTAAACTCTGCGCAACATGGTGCCACTGGCTTTCACATTCTTGGCTTTCTCGGACGCCCTTTTATGTGCTGTCAAAACACACGTAAATATGGGAATTTATTTTTACGATGTATATGCCATTAAAATTATGTAGCAGCTTATTAGCTAGCATTGAGTAACGCTAAAGGATTTATCGATAACGTCGATAATTTGTGATCATAACGATAATGACTGTAGCTAATGTACCAACAACTATACACGTCGAATAAATTAAGCACATTAATTAGCTTATTAGCTAGCATTGAGGATCGCTAAAGGATTAATCGATAATGTCGATAACATGTGATCATAACGATACAAAGAAAATTTCTTCGATACGTTCAATTTAAATTGAGACAGCCTGTAATTGAAATCCGCTACAATGCATTAATGTCTGATCTAAACCTACCACTACTATCTACCAGGCGTACTATTAATGACATTCTTATCCTTTTTAAATTACTGAACAATCTCATAGACTGCCCTCAAATGTTAAGTGTTATAAATATTCGTGTCCCTGTTAAATCAACTCGACTCTTCCACAGTGACAATCATAGCACCAACTATTCCTATCATTCACCGCTAGTGCGTTTTCACCGAACTGCCAATACGTATACAGACCTTTTCGATATTTTCAAAACCTCACCGTCTTGCATCAAAGCAAAAATAATTAGTTATTTATGTAACTGATATGTTTGTAAAATGATAAATATTTGTTGTACTAATATGCATCGTATGTATGTGCTGTACGTTATTCTATATATATATATATATAATGTTTGTAAATGTTCGATACACCTGTATTATGTATGTAATATCCCTATGTACGGGCGTTTAAATAATAAATAAATAAATAGATAACAACTGTAGCTAATGTACCACAACTGTACACTAGGCCAGTGCAATTAGCGCAAAAAAGGGGGTCGCGATCGGAATTATTCCGGTAGTCCCAATTTTTTCATATGTTTTATACACTCATCTTGTGATGTAAAATCTGAGTTTTCGACCTTGGGTCACTTGAGCTTTCGCCGCCATTTTGAAAAAATCAGCCGAAATCAAGCCAAAATTTAGTTTTTCTTAAATATCTCGTTTCCAATAAAAAATTCTGCCAAAGTTGCTTCACGAGTTTAGTAGAACATAAAATTACCTACAATTTTTATTTATACAATTTTCTTTTATCTCTAACAAATATCGAGATATGCAGTCGTAAAAATGTGCTTAAGTTTATAAAAACAGGTAAATTGCTCGACTTGGTTCGTTTTTTTGTGCGTATCTCTTTTCCAGTACAATTTTGTGAAAAAATTACTGATACCAATTCTGTAGAGAACAAAATTTCGAAAAAGATGTGTGATTTTCATGTTTTTTGTAGTTTTTTTACTGAAATAAAGTATAGGTATGTAAATAAATATCGGTAGGTGAAAATAGAAAATTTTATCACGATATTACCACGTTTTTCGACTTTTGTTCACATTACATTTTTACATATTATAAATTATAACTATAAAATTAACGAGAATGGGTGGTCGACCCTCCCCCCCCAGGCCACTCCAGGACTCCGGGGCCATCAGTTTCGCGTCTGTCAGGATCAGTGTTAGAGCTACATTTAGTTCTAAATCGCGGTCGTCAACTCGAAAAATGTGGTTTAGCTTCTTGGATGTTTTTTTAGACAATTTTTCAGAGTTATTTCTTTGGGAATCGGTTATTTTTGTATTGAAATCTTTGTTGTTTTTTTTCTCATAAATTGTCACACAGGATTATAGCTCTTATAGTATTATGGATTTGTTTATCTGCATAACATTTGTGAGGGTATCGAGTCATTCTGTGGGGTTGAATCAGGAACGTCAGAGCAACATGTGGAGATAAGGCCTACACGAACTAAGAGGGATGACGAAGACGTCCAAACTCTCATTGATTGATTTGCTTGCCATGAACAATTTTCTAAAACAAACGTATTATGTCTACAACAGTGGCACGATGAAAAGATGGGAAAAGATGGGGAAATTTGCCATGTCTAATGTTATCAACTAGAACTTTGGAAACCTACACTTAAAACGTAAGGATGCGATATTTTACCAGCAGCCTAAAAATCAGGGTGTGACTGTAACAATAGATCCATTAACGCTATTCCATCGTATGTTTATTGCCAAAAAGTGTGAAATTGAACTTAAAAGAATATTTCCAAGAATATGTACAAAATCATTATGGAGACAATGCAGTAGTGGTATTTGAGGATACCCAGAGTTGGTTGAAAAGAAAAGCACTAAGGAAAAGTTTTTGGGAAATGAGAAGAACAAGTCCCGTTTTATTTTCTTACTCAGAGCCTCATTTGATCGATCGCAAATAACGACAGTACAAGCTGAACATGATGCTGATGTTCACGTAAAAACCACAGCAAACTCGTTGTCATTTCAATATTATGCAGTCGTAATAATTGATCAGGATATCGACTCTCTCACCTCCAAACGTATATTACCAAAAAGTTGGTAAAGGTAAATTACCTAACGCGTTGTACTCTGACAAATATTTTAAACACATTGAAATAGTTGAAAACATTTTCTTCATTCATGCCATAAGTGGCTGCGTCACAACTGGTGCTCCATTCGTTCAAGGTATATACAAATTTTGTAATATTCTTCTCAAGTGAATAAAACTTGTTCATTTATTTCAAGATCTAAAAGCAAAGGAGAAACAATAATCACTTTGGTTGCCGAACAATTCTTTGCACTTTTGTATGGCGGCAATGAGAAATTAAATTTGGAAAATTTTAGGTACATTATTTTTGACAAAGGAGTGAAAAAGAACAAATTCAATTTATCTAGGCTACCACCCATCAAAGATGCAATCCAGCAACATGCTTTAAGAACATACTTCAAAGTGCAGACTTGACTTGGTCACCATAAAGATCCAACTGAATGGGGATGGAAAAAGGACGCTGTTGGGTTATTAACTCCAGTACTAACGTTGAAGGAGGCTGCACCTCAGGCGTTACTGAACTTAATGTCACGCCAATCATAGACATCCAAATTTATCAAAAAAGGTTGCGCTGGAAAGTGCGCATGTAGAAAGTCGGGTTCGAAATGCTCCCTACTCACTGTAATGGAAGCGCGTGCGAGAATACTGTGGAAGCTTTCGTTCATGATGATGACGAGGAATTTGATGCCCCAGTCGCCACAAATTCGGCAAATGGGAATACTATATTGAAGCTGTTCGGGGCTTGTAAGTTGCAGCAAGAAACTAAAGTCAATAATTACAAATTTTTAAGTAAATAATTTTTTTTTCTTTTTTTTACCACAACTATGTACTTAATTATTTTTTTTTATTTATATGTTGTGATTACATTGATACTTGATTTTGCTGTTGTTTATGTTACATGTTATATCAACAATAATTGTTAAAAAAAATAATAATCAAGGTATGCCTAGATTGAAACATTATTCTTCGGATTCAATTTTTGACCTAATTTTTGTGATTTTTTTAAATATTAGAACCGGAATACCTAATTGCGGTAAAAACATTAAATATATACCTATGTATTTTATGAAATTTTATTCTCTACAAAATTGATATCTATAATTTTTTCTCAAAATTGTACCGGAAAAAAGATACGCCCAAAAAACCGAACCAAGTCGAGCAATTTACCGGTTTTTATAAACTTGTATACATTTTTACGCCTGCACATCTCGATATTTATTAGAGATGGAAGAAAAATGCTTTAAATAAAATTGTAGGTAATTTTATATTCTACTAAACTTGTAAAGGTACTTTATCCTAAATTTTTATTGGAAACGAGATATTTCAGAAAAACTAAATTTTGGCTCGATTTCGGCTGGTTTTTTCAAAATGGCGGCGAAAGCTCAAGTGACCCAAGGTCGAAAACTCAGATTTTTCATCACAAGATTAGTGCATGAAACATATAAAAAAATTGGGACTACCGGAATAATTCCGATCGCGAATCGCTAATTGCACTGGCCTACACGTTGTGAACCATTGTTTGTTCATTGGCGATCTGCATTGAAGGTCGGGAAGGATGTCAAGTTACGGACATTATCGATAAAACCTTAATCGATCGACCACGATAGGCGCCCTAGTACCTCATTTCTACAAATTTATTGATACAAGTACTTTCTTCAGTTTCGGAACGCTGCGCTAAATCACATAATAAAAAAAGATGAAACAGAAATATTAATAATATTTAAAAAAAAAAAAAATTGAAATTAAAATTAAACTGAAAGATAAATAATAAATAAAGTATAGAAACAAAAATATTTAAATAACATTAAAAAAGAATGATTCAAATATCTGCAAAATTACACCTGTTAAGACTTCCCTTTCGAAAGAAGTCAAAATTACAGAACTCATTACTGTACAGTAGACCGCTGAAGAGGTTTCAAAAAATTACGACCAATATGAAAGAAGAGGAACTAAACATTTCAAGCATTTTGTTTTAATACTTAAAAATTAACAGTAGGAAAAAATTGTTCACATAGATAAGTGATTTACTTTTAAAATTCAACAAAATATCAAATCCGTTACACCATTTTCGTAAAACAAAAACAAACTAACATGCTCTATGGTGCTAGGGGTTAAAAATATTGCAAGCGCCTCTAACTAGATTCTTCAACCTACGTATTAGTATAACACGACTGGTCGGTGGTTGAGTGGGCATAGCTCTTGGGTCCCACCCACGGACATATGAATATATCTGGACCTGCCCTAAGTGATAAAAACGTATTATTTCCCCCTCCACATGGCGCCGGCTGTAGCTCCTCCTTGGAACCGGCTCGCTTCATGGGGAGGGGATATAGCCTCGCTTGAATCTAAAATGTGTGACGTCATCATTCTTGCCGTGAACAGCGAGAAGCTGACATCCATACATTTAACGAAATAACGGCAGCTTGTGCTATACAATATATCTACGTATAAATGTACACATAGCGAATGTGGGCGGTACTCCAATGTGCTCGTCGCTGGTTACAGGGGTAAGTAAATTATGAAACATTTGTAAAAGTGTTTTAACTAAACACGGAAACAAAATATTGATATGTGTATTGGCGCGAGTCTTTTTGGGGCGAGCATTTGGCCTTAGCAAATATGTTTTGAACGTAGCAAGCAATTCGCGCTCCCATGTAAAAAGGTAAAGCAGATTTTGCTTTTAAGAACTAAATGGTGATATTGTAATGCGAGATGCCTATATACTGTCAGATTGATTGCTCAACGAATGACAGTCATCTTTCCCCTCTTCGCTCTCCATAGTTTGGTTTTACCCCTCATCTGTAACTGCTTGTCTATCCATTTGGATGTCTATGGTCCCACCCGAGCGTCGCGTGTTCGATTCCTCGGCTGACTAAGTCCTCCATCACAACACTAACAACATTTTCGGCTTTCTGTGGTGATAGTAGGAGATTTTCAAACATTGTTGGGTTATTCGTAACCCGGGAATGTATATATTTCCAGGGAATCATCACGATATAAAGAATAGGCTAAAATAAGAAAAGGTGAGGTTCATTAACACCGAACTGAAAAAGCGGTGACGAAGGGGAAAGTGAATGCAGGGAACTTAATATATAATTATTATCTCTAATGTATCATGTTAGTATATGATTTAGTTCCTACATACTACAGTTGTTCATCGGCTGTTCGGGTCACGTGATCTCGTTGCCGAGTTATGCCAAAGGCAACCGAAGGTAGAAGTACGCAGTCATTAGGGTTCAGGAGCGCCGCTGATCAAAACTAGCTCTCAGCGAGGAAGGAAGTTTGTCCTCAGAAATAATATTATAACTTACTATACGTAAATAAACAGTCACTGTGTTGTAAGAACCTAAGTCTTTTCAATAAGCGTCCCGTAATACTGGAGAATTCAGTTCTCAGTTCTCGATAAATTACAAATGTCTCTGGAGAGAACTATTACAAGCGGTTTAAAAAATAGTTAATAAAATCGCTACTAACATACAATTATAATAATAAATATTTCTGCGGTTTGAATCAGAATACTTTACAGAAAATATTGATATACTTACGATACGTCAATAAACAGTCACTATGTCAAAAGAACCTGTCGTTTAATACTGGAGAATTCAGGTCTCAGTAGGTACTTAATAAATTATGAATGTCTCTGGATAGATCTATTACGAGCTGTTAAAAAAAAGAACTCGCTACATACAATTATAATAATAAAATTTATACATATTCAGCAGTTTGAATTGTAATACGTTATAGGAAATATTGGAAATAAAATAATATAATAATTAGGTCACTCTATGAAGGCGGTTCATGAAACTTGTAAATAAGAAATAATGAACAAACACAACTTCAGACCGTTGCCTGTTGGAACCTTGTTTAACTGTCAATATTACCAAGTTATAACTGAACAAGACGTCTCTGATAGAAACTATTTAACTACTATTAGGGTCTTGTCAGATTACAGGTCCCGATCTCGAGGTTCCGACTTCTAGAGTTGTTGTTCGAAAAATAGTTACTTAAGTATTTATTATGATGGGTATTTGTGATTTTTGACCCGCAACATAATGATTCCCTGTATCTTACTAATATTAAAAATGCCAAAGTTTGTATGGATGAATGTCTTTGTGTTTGTTACTCTTTCACGCAAAACTACTGAATGGATTTTAATGAAACTTTACAATTATATGGCTCACACATCAGAATAACAAATAGGCTATATATAATGGTAAGCTCTGGCGTTATGAAATTATAAATATTAATATGTTATATTTATCATACGTTTATCGTCACTTACAAATATCAAACTTATTGATAACGTCAGACGAAAAGCAAAACCAATCGTTGTCTTGATAAATTTTATTACAGACGTTGTAGTTAAAAATGAATCGCCAATTTTTTTTTTTTTTTACAGTGAATACCGCACAAGAATCTCAACTGCTCCCGTCTGGAGCCAGTGAGACTATGGCATCCCCAATTGGGGTATGTTGTGAGGCTGAAGGTAGTGGGGAGGGGAAGGAGGTGGGGAAGAGAAAGGTTGGGAAGTACCTGGATATTCAGATCTGGTCACCAAACACGGCTAAAGCCATTTTCAAGCAACGTTTCAATTCTGAATGGTGATCTTACACCAGGGCGATACTGATAGTATATTCCACTCTGGAACATGCCGCAAATATACTTTATATTATTTTAAATGAATTAATTGTGAAATAATACAAATTAATCAAATAAAATTTATTTGCGCAAGCCGGGTTCGAACCCGCGACCTCCGGATTGTGAGTCAAGAGTCTTACCCACTGGACTACGGAGGTCGTCGAAGGCGCCATAATGTATGTACGCGCATAACTTCCGAACGACTGCACCAAATTGGATTTGTTGTTTGTGTTCGTTATTGTCAGGATAAAGTTTGTATAAAATTACAGTGAGCTCTGGAATAATGAAAATTGTATAAAAAAATTGTTACAAGCTGCACGCGAGCTGTTTGAAAACTGAATGTACAGGGAATGAATGTATGGAATTCGGGAGAGGGGTGGGGAAAGGGGAATCTTGGAGGGGGGAGGGGAACTCGGGAAGAGGGTTCGCGGGACGGGGAAGGGGGAGTGTAGTGGGGTGAGGGAAGGTTTAGGAATCGGAGTGGTAACGCGTGAGCCGAAGAGGACGCGGGAGAGGAAGGGAGGCAGAAGGGTATTGGGACGAATGGGAAAGGACATGCAGGGATAAACAATTTCTTTATCAAATTGCATAGCAACGCATGCCGGGAACCAGCTAGTTCTTAATAATAGCAATAGCTCTGATTTCGTGAACTATAATATTCATAAAAATAATCTTGAAAAAAAAAAACAAAACTGTTATTTATCAGATTTGAGGAATAAACTAACACGAAATTTAAATCATCGGAATTTGAATAAAAGCAAAAACACGTGTTGTTTCCCAGAATATGAACAATTCATCAAATTTCAAAGTTAATTTACAAGTTCTGAGAAACTTCTATATAAGTTCTGTTATTGAAATAACTGGCCAATAATGATATCGTTGGTTAATTACTACAACTACGTAAGTCTTAAATCTGCTTTGTTGGCAAATTGAATTATAAGATTATCTGATAAATTGGTTGTTGTACATTTATATTAATAAGTATTGTTAAATCGTAGATTGATGTGTTGGGAACCGTTATACTGAAGGTACCTATGTAGGTATAACATTACCTACAATGATCATGTACAAGCTATTTACAATTCATAGGTTTTCTAATTTTTTTAATGAATATTCCAGCAATTTTGTTGAACAATGATATAAATGTACTTAAATTGAGGATAGGATTCTCGCTGATTTAGTATTTCTCTAAAAATCTAAATGATTCAGTGTATGATTCAGAATTGCTTGCATTGATAAGTTTTCGGATTCCACTACGTAATACTAGTAAGTCGGGATTTATTTCATTGCAGAAATTCTGGGAAAAACTTTGTATTATATTCTACGTATTCCTCACTGCCAGAATACTTATGGCGGAAAATAATTATGCCAAGTCTGTGGACATCTTCAATTTAACATTAAAAAAATCGTTCGTCCAGTTGATTAGTCAGGCATCTCCGAAAAATGTAAATTTGAATCGAGTGTGAAATTGTACGTAAAAGTGTTTATGTGGTACAATACTCATATACACACCAAATCAATTAAATTGCAAAATAACGTATTGTGAATTGAACAAAATATTGATTTTTTCTGAGTCACTAATAGGATATTTCAAAATGTCATACTAATGTACCGGACCGTTAACCCTCCCGGAATTATTTTATAGCATATTTAATATAAAAAACACAGACACGTTTAAATAATTACTTGTTTTATGGCGAGCATCCCAATATTGCTTTCTTCATTATCTCAAAACTTAGAAATCAAAAGTTTGTTATTGAGTCAGTTCAGTTATGAATAAAACTGTATAATTTTTAGTATTATTGTGTAAAAGTCAATAAAAAAGGCGTTAATAAATACATTAATTAAAAAAAGTAGAAAGAAGAAAAAATCAAATATTAGACCATGTAGGGGCGTGTAAATAGCCCCAGACACGAGGGAATACTACCCTATGTAAATTAATGAAAGATGAACTCTTCCCTATGTGACACAAAACAGATTATACAGCAATTCCAAAATCCTCAGTGAAAACAAAACAATACTCACTCAGAGAATGCAGCTCTCCACACGATGTCCAGACAAACGACACTAGTTTCTTTCAAATATTGAATTTGACAAGGCGATATTGCACAATCTCAACAGATGTTTATCATAACTACCTTAGTTCACACAATGAATATTAATTTGCAAAATTAATAATACGTGCCAAAAACTCACAACAATAATTTAATTATAATTTTGATTAGGACTGACATCTATAACACTCACGTCGAAAGTAATTGCCTGCCCCACAGAGGTCAGAAAGTGCCTGAATTTACTGAATTTCAATGTCACATAGGGAAATTATATATAATACAACCACCATAGATGGCGCCCGCATGGTCCCATAGCATAAATTATTAATTTAAATGAGACTAATGCCCAAATGTATTTAAATATATTTTATGGCGCGTATCCAGACCATGACAGTTGTATGTGATGTGCGTTTTATGACATTTGGAATAATAATAATAATATTCTGAGATAATATAAATTCTTGTCAGACTGTCACTGCGTTAAGTCACATACTATAAGGTCTGCGTAATCTGACTGCGGTGAGGAGTGACTATTAATGTTCAGTTTAGAATCCCGAAGTTATCTATCCCACCCACCTAATGACCTCATTACTTCCGCTTGTAGGCCGTGGGTTATAAGATGTCCGTTGCGGCTACACCAGTATATAATACGACTGTATGGCGTGTGACTAGAAGGCACTATCAACTAACTAACTTACCCCGTTGTAAGGGTAAAACTGGATAACATCATTTTCTCTCTTTATGACACCACCAACAATTCATTAAAAAATGTAAGACAAGATTTAGGATATTGTTAAATAAAGAGGTTAAAATTAACGTTATTTTTTTATTGAATTTTTGATGAAAAATAAAAATCGTTGAATAGTTTCAATAAAAAATTTTAAAAATGCTTTGTTACCACTTTAACAGCCTTACTAATAAAAAAATCTTAAAGACCGTTAAACAGTGTATCTGTTGGGTGACCGTTAAGTAAATACAGAACTACGACTTTTGGTAATGAAAAATTAAACAAATTTGACACAACAATTTGTAAATGCGCCTTTTCCGCAGATAAAAATCAATGTTTGCAAGTGACGGAACGACAAACTTGAATAATTTTAAGATACATGTTGCTCTTGCCAAGCGGTGACCCGACATTTGATCCGGCGACATTTGGTCCGGCGACAGTTGGTCCGGCGACATTTGATCCGGCCGACATCTGATCCGGCCGACACTTGATCCGGCGGACAGTTGATTCGGCGGACATTTGATCCGGCGACAATTGATCCGGCCTGATCCTTTAGAAGATTTTTTCTTCAAGTAAGTATGTAAAGAGGATATACGGCCGTACAACCAAAGTCGATGTATTTATATCTGAAGGCATCTTGAGTGAAAATCCGCTATAAAAATATTTTTACTAACAATAATTTCGACTCTCCGAAGAAGCATGCGGCAATACAAAATACGACATACTTATACGTGCAGTCAGTTTAACAAAAAAACCGTAAAAGATTCCTACTTGCGTATAACTTTTTTATCTGAAAATTACACTAGAGTCCCAACTGCTCTCAACCATCTCGAGCCAATGAGTGCCAATGGCATCCCCAATTTTGGTATGGTGCGATACTGAGGGTAGTGGGGAGGGGAAGGAGACATGGAAAACGTACCTGGCTATTCAGATCTAGTCACGTCATTTCAAGTAATCCGATTAAACCTACATACACTGTACACCAGCGAACAAATTACAAAAATCAAATGATATAAATTTTTTTGTATTTTTATTTTTATTTTTAAGATCTTTTATCAAAACACAAGAGTCCCAACTGCTCTCAACCGTCTGGAGCCAGTGAGATTATGGCATTCCTAATTTTGATAAGTTGTGATGCTGAAGATAGTGGGGAGAAGGATATGTGAAAAATTTTCCTGGCCATTCAGATCTAGTCACCAAACATGCCTAAAGCCATTTCAAGTAACGTTTCAATTCTGAATGAATACTGACGAATAGCAAAATACGACATTCTTATATGTGCAACATCTACTTAAGATTTAGGAGGCGGATATGTACATCGACTTTGGTTGTACGGCCGTATATCCTCTTTACATACTTACTTGAAGAAAAAATCTTCTAAAGGATCAGGTCGGATCAATTGTCGCCGGATCAAATGTCCGCCGGATCAACTGTCCGCCGGATCAACTGTCCGCCGGATCAAGTGTCGGCCGGATCAAATGTCGGCCGGATCAAATGACGCCGGACCAACTGTCGCCGGACCAAATGTCGCCGGATCAACTGTCATGGAACCTGCCAAGCGAATAAAATATATTTTAGTATGTTAGGAACATTTTTTAAATGTCAAAATAACGTAAATTCGAGGCGAATATGTTGAATTCCTTGCAAATTCGCTGGCATTCTAAAAGATAATTTATCCAATGGAGCGCTTTTTGCCACAATATGGTACTATTTAAAATACCTCGGATTGCTTTGCTGCCAATTTTGGCAATTTTATTTGTACGTAATTAAGAAGAAGTTTGCGATTTTATAATTTTTTTTTTAAATCCTACGAATACGTGATAATCGACAAAAGATAGGTGAATTCATTGGTTATAGGGATCGTGGTTATATAGTTTGTATGTCTCCATATTAAAATTCGGAGGTATAATTTTTTTAATGTGGGCGGAAAATATTCAAAATGAGCACTAAAATATCTCGAGCAATCGGAGAAAAAAGTTTTAAATTCCACTGTCGCTCCAGTGGTTAAATGGTATTTCTATAGCTTTACTAACAATATGATGACGTTTTTTAGTAAGGCTGTTATTGTTTAAAAAACCAAAATGTTTCATAAGCAAAGGGCTCTATTATTTTATTAATTAGTCTTTATCAGTATTTTATTGATTTTCAATTAAATTGGTGGTACAAAATGAATTTGCTAGGTTTGAAAAAGTTTTTTTACCATAATACGTCTATGTATTTTCAAACTAGAACACCATTGTTTTAATTTTTTTTCTTTGGACCGACATTTATTTCGTATGGTCCTTACATATGAAATTATCGTTATTAAAACATAAAGTTGATTTTTTTAAATATAATATATTTATTTAATCAAAGTATGTACCATTGCTATCTATGCACTTTTGCCATCTCATAGGTAGTTCATCGATCCCTTTACTAAAAAAACCATTTGGACGGGAATCAATAAAATCTTTGAAGGCGGTTTGGACTGCCCCATCGGAGTTGAATTTTTTCCCTTGCAAGAAGTTATCCAAATTTCGAAAAAAATGGTAATCTGCAGCAAGATCCGGAGAGTACGGTGGATATCTTAGACATTCCAATTGAAGCTCCTCTAATTTGATAGCCGTCTGTTGTGCAGTGTGTTGTCTAGCGTTCTAACGCGCGTTTGTTGATTTGCTTCACTCTATTCGTGAGGTACCCACCTTTTAAGCTTTTTCACCTTCCCAATTTGCTTCAAGTGGATTAAAACAGTTTTATCACTACCACCGCAGCCTGAAGCTAACTCGGACGTGGTTTGCGATGGATCCGCTTCCACAATAGCCTTCAATTCTTCATTATCAACTTTGGTCTCCGGCCGTCTATGGGTCTTGTTCTGCAGGTCGAAATTTCCAGAACGAAAACGTTGGAACCAAAAACGCACTGTGTTTTCTTTTGCGGCACCGTCGCCATACACATCATTTATCCTTCGAACCGTTTCTGCAGCACTGGAAGTGCCAGTACTAGTAACCAGAAGTTCTAATGCCACGGTGGAACTCGTACTCGTAAATAACGCGATTTTTCAAGTTTTCCATTTTGTAAACTAAGTGACGCAAAGAAAAAAAACAATTAAGGAAAAAAAAAATTAATTATGATTTTCGAAAAACAAATACATGAGTAAATAGCGGTATAAATTTGAATTTGGAATTCCTAACTAAAGAGAAGATATTTGAGATCAAAGTAGCCAGAACGGCAAAACGCCAATTTCATATGTAAGGACCTAATATTAAGTGCATTAATTTTCACCAAAAGATGAAAGAACGCATTTTCATTGATAACGAATCTATATGCCGTGTTCAAGCTTGATCGGATGTCGGAAAGTGGGTTAATTTTACTTTAAAGATTTCGTGTCATTCGTACATTCATTAAAACAAGAACGTTAAATTCAAATAGATATTTTATAAAGGTAATTATTGCTGTGGACTTAATAGCTGTGGAATTTTGAGGTCATAACTTAAGACCGTAATTGCCCTTCAAAGGGGCTCTTGTAGGGTGATAATATTCCAGGGAAAGATTTAATTGCGTGAAATTATCTGGAAAATAATATAAGTAACTAAACGCGTCCGAACGCCGTAATTTTAGTAGATTGGGTTAGTCAGCTCTTTAGTAGATTCAATCCATTTCGTTCTATTGTTCGGGCGAGTAACGCGTCCCTCAACGCGTTACTGCGCACTGACATGCGCGAACCAGCCGTGTTAGCAGAGTTCATTTGTAGACGCGCGGAAATGTCGTGGCGATAGAGCAAAGATGCTACCCTAAAATTATTTGTTAATGCTTCGTGTCCACAGTTTATTTAATTTCATCTTTCTAATTCATTCTTTCACTTTTTCTAAAACATGTATTAAAATAAGCATTAATATAAGCTTAATTAGCATATTTATTTTGTTGTGAAGCAGCCCGTCATCGCCCAACATCTTGCATCGGGCGGCGGGCAATAATGAAAGTAATGCGAACGCTTTTCGGTGAGTCAAGTAGCAAGTTACTCGCTACTTGACTAAAAAACTCTACCAATGCGAACAAGTCATAAAGCGGATACTCGTGGGAGATCCCATGCACTTTTTTGTGCTGCGAAAGCGAGAACTTCGGCATACCAGAATGCGCCATTGAACAGAGCGACTCAACTGCTTAACGATTCTGCATTAACCATCGACATCTTTAATGTCACCTATCGAGAGTTTTGACATACGTCACAACATGGTAAAATTGCCCCCGTGCACTTTTTGTAATCTTCTCCATAATATACTCGTGTTTATTAGTGTAATACGAGTTGGTTAGGGGTCGTCCATTAATCACGTGAAGCTCGAAAGGGGGGGGGGGGGGGGGTGTTCGGAAAAAATCACGAAATATCACGAAATATCACGAAGGGGGGGGGGGGGGAAATGAGAAATCACGTGTATTTATTTTAGTGACAATATTCTCAAAATTTCAAAATACTTTGCACTAAAAAGCTCGTAGGCGATGACCGCCGACAAAAGCAAAAAAAAAAAATACCAACTAAAGTAAAAAAAAATCGAAGAGCAATTGGGTGTACGATATTTTTTGTCAGTCCGTCTTTAGCCAACACAAATAAGCTCGATGGTTTGCCCACGCGAGAACATGATGCCGAATGAAATATCAAAATGACGCGACGCTTCTCGTGAATGTCTTGCGCATGTGTGGATGAAAGTTCGATGAAGCGGAGGTAGCGCCATCTATAATTCAACAACATAAATAATTTCGTTGTGTTTGAAATACGAAAGACGGTTAAATTTGTTAATTGAAAAATACTAAAATCGCGTTTAAAAAATGCGAGGGTGGGGGTAGGAGGCTTAAAATTTGGGGTTATAGGTATTTTTTGATGCCAAATAAAAAAAAATTTTGTCGAAATAATAGAAATTAGTTTCTGGGTAGGACACCTTAATAACCTAGCATTATGATATATACTTCAAAACCTATTCTCATACCTACCAAATATAGATAAAAAATTCACAAAGATCGGTTAAGTCGTTTCGGAGGAGTGCGACCACAAACACCGTGACACGAGATTTTTATATATAAGATTATTTAATTTGACAAAAAAAGTGACGTGTGATGTGTGATGATTGTGTGATTGTTTAGTGGCAGTGGGAGCGACACATCCCCCCCCGACCTCATCGCCCTCCCACTGGAGGCGTCATCAAAGGCGGACTAATTGGACAAAGCTTTGGCAAGTGTCCGCAACCAACGAGAGCTTTTACCGGAAATTTGGAAGCCTTTCCGTTTGTTCCGCAGCCCTGGGGCTGGGTGGTAGCGGTGGAAGGGGTGGTAGGGGGTGTTGAAATGGGGAGGGACTTAGGCCGGCTGACTTCCCGTTGATTTTTTCCGCTTGGAGTTTTTAATTGCCGCCCATTCGATGAACTATGAAGGGAAAGCGCTTTAAACTCTCGACAACACCCCCTATTCACGTCAACACTGCAGTTGCACTCGACTCGACACACATTTCACTTCGCTTACATAACACGCAACTAACTTCAACACGAAGCTCCCGAAGTACATTATCTCATTTATTCCGTTTCGCTATATTTTTCACTTTTCCCCACACAGTATTGGTACGTACTAATTATTATGTATACACTAGCAAGTATAAACCCGCTTCCACGGGAATACTATAGTATGACAACTTCAATAGTTCCATTTTAATATTAATAGATGGCAGCACTTCCGTTTGTATCTGGCAAGTGGAGCGAGTGTGTACGACAGACGTTAGCATATTAACAATATTGATATTATTATGTCACCAAGTTAAAATCTCAGTTATTATTTTACGTAATCAAGAGTGATTGGTCATACTGACTTTCCGGCTCTTTTTCATCAATTCATATTAGAGTCCCAACTAAAAAAAACTAGAGACAAGTCATTTTTCATATCGAAATTGCTTCCACGAGTCTGAGGCAAAATTCTTTCTCATTAGGAACTTCCATACATTACAACAACAAAATATATCGACATAATAAAAGTATTTAAAAAATGTGACGCTATCTTTTGCTGATGTATTTTACGATCTTTTTTTTTTTTTTTTAATAATTTTTTTTTTATTTAAATTAAAATTGTAAATAGAGCCTTATAACAATTAAACTCTTTACCAAATAACTTAAATTCAAATAAAAAAATTATTTACCGTCATTCCTACACATTTAATTTTATTTTAAAAGTAAAAATAAATTTATATCTGTTCTATTTTTCAACGTTCCGTTTTCCAATATTTGTTAAAATATATTTTTTTAACTTTTCTTTGTTTTTAATGTCTTTGCCACAAAACTGGTAGTGTTTGTACGTTACTTGTTTCTTATATGTGTTTAGACAGTTAATCTATTCCTTAAGTAAATACTTAATATTAAGTTTTAAAAATAATAATAATTATTGACTTTTTTATTGATCATTTGTGCATGACGTGAACATTAGTTATTGGGATATAACCTAATTTTTATAATATGTTGTTTTTTAAATGTACAAGTATGTGAAGTTATTAACCTCTAAATTTTCCAAATAAGATAAATCAATACAAAAAAACAAAAACAAAGATTCTGCAGTGCCTCCACGATAAATTTTATAATTAAGTGAAGGCAGTTTGCGCTCGCTTAGCCAGAAATCTACTGTCTACTTCTACACGAAACATGGTAATTCAATGAGAGATTCAGTTTGTTTATAAGTAGGTACAATTTAAAGCATTACTGCCCGCTCCATCTTACTGAAGAAACATATGCAATTTTTTATAAGAACAACTCTCTTTTTAAAACTTTTGAAGTTCTTATAAAAAATTGAATATTCATTTAGACTTTTATAAAAATGTCAATATATGTTCCGGTTCCACGACAACTCAGAAGCACCTCAGAAAGGTCATTAAAGCTATGAAAAAATAATTTTAAAATAGCCAGTAATCCTAACCTAAGTTAACCTATTTTACCAAATTTTAAAATATTTTTTTAACATCACTCTTAATGATCTTTCTGAGGTGCTTCTGAGTTGTCCGGTCACCATATGTTCCATATAAAAATAAAATCTAATTTATTTATCCAAGACGATATCGAGATTACAACTAGTTCTTAAAACGGTTGTTTCCAATGTAAAAGGTAGTTAATACCTATAATATGGAAAAAATAGTCGAGGATAATATTAATAATTCTAAAACTTTAAATATGAGATTGACAATTATCACGGATCATGACTTAGTAGTAGGTGTCAATGGCAGAATTGGTAAAAGCGCTCGTCGCGGTTAGACGAGAAGTAAAACAGTATACCTTTAATGTTTTTTGCTTAGTCTATTATCCGCCTATCCGCCCTGCCTCTAGTGACCCGACGCTTCTATCCTTAGGGTCTTCGGGTTACCACCTCATTTTCCCAGTTAATTTTCTTCTAGGCACTACCGAGAAACTGGCTTAAGGGCGAGGATGACGGGTTTCGTGAACGGTCATTCTGAAGCCCATGCACCTTCTCCCCGGGACTGCCAGCTGAATGGGGGAATACATACTCCGGATTAGTACATATTAATTACTACTTTTTACATTTCTTATTTTGTTATTCTTTTTATCTCTTATTTGCAGATGCTCGCAGACCTACAGAGAGCAATTATGTCTTTTTCCTTCCCTTTGTTTTTTTTTCTTTTTAGGTCATCAAGTGGCTCTTGAGGAATTAAGACCACTGCCCAAAGGAGCGGCCATTTTTTAAAAATCTCTAATGACTACTAACACATTGCTGTCCTGTACTTTTGTAAGCACTTGCATACTGCTTCCTAACACTGTATGCGGGGACATTTGGAGGACTAGCTTCGTTCATTTATATAGAATCGTTCTTTCAAAAAAATTAGAGTCCTTGCGAGAGCCTTGAAGGAGTAACCTTGAGATACTTATACCAGGGTAAGTGGTGGGGCCCTCCAAATGCTTAGTCTCTTTTTTTTAAAACAAAGACAAATCTCAAGTTTCTAATATCAATATTCGAAAAACCACCTACTACGATATAAGCGGGGGATATTTTTTGTGCAATGATGGAGGACTTGGATAGCAGATGAATTGAACTTACGACCCGACAAATGAGTGGACAAATGCGACGGAACCCGACGCATTCGTCCACTCAGCTATTGATCAGGCCAAAAATAGTATAACATTATTTCGCAATGCTTCCAATTTGAAAGCTTCTTAAAATTATAGAATTAATTAAGAATACATTCTCTTATATATGTACATAAACGCGAACACCTAAATAAATTTTGTCGTTTTATAGATCACGCTTGATTGATTGTAATTGTTTATTTGCGCAAATAAAGCACGTGGAATTCTGCCTGAGAACATTGGGAAATAAATCAACAATTGATTAAAACAGAAAATAACTACCTACCAAACTAATTGCATTCAATCGGTAAAACAAACGAACAGCCGATCAAACGAGAATTTTAAATACAATAATCGAGTTTCCTCTCTAAAAAAACATTTTTAATTCCCACGAACGATGAATTCATTTATGATTTATATCTGATTTTTCCCAATTTACATTTTACACTGCGAAAGCTGGTTAGATTTTTCTACGTCCTAACAAATGCTGGAAAACCATTTGGTTATTAGACAAAAATCTAAAGTTTGATAAGTTTGCGTTCTTTAGTGCTTCAATGACTTTATTTTTATTTTCATAAGCAACCGGAATTTTAACTTACAAAATAATGACGCAATATTTGTGAACCCAAAAATTATCAAAAAATTTTCAGAATATTATTTGGTAAAGATATAATTAGCTTTGTTAAGGGAGTTTAATCAGCCAGCGGCCGAAAATCCACATTTCGTCGAAAGTTGTTCTTACGACCGTACAGGGTGGTTCCAATGAGAAAAAATAATTATTCTCCGTACCAGCTTTTTAAAATTATAACTCAAAATCGATTTTATTTCATTCCAAATTTGCTTTAATTTATACTTACATCCAAAAATGCTGAAAGGCGTGATGATAAAACCATTAAAATTATGTACTTTTTGTAATTATTTTTTGATCCTAAGTAGGTATTTATTTTGTTGTAGAATTCTATTGTCCATTCTATATAAGTATTTATCATTTTTAAATAATGTCTAAGATAAATAAGAATTAAAAAAAAATCTGAAATATATTAATTTGTAAGTGCGCAAATAAATACATAAACGGACCAATTTTCGTCAAGAAACACATGCACGTTTATATTTTTTAATGATTTTATTTAAACTAAAATTAAAATTCTAATACATGCGTTTCCCAGATAATGTATTGATTAATTTTACTGCATGATTATATGATTTGAAATGGGTTGCATTATAAATATGCGAGCCTGAGGTGTGTAAATAACCCCAGACCCTCTGGGCTTAATACCCAAGAATTATGATTATGAAAATCTACTTGCGCGAACAAACAAATATCACAAGGAATTACAATTAGACAGCTCCAGGGAAAATAACAGATCCACCAACCTTGTTTTGTAGTTATATGCAGCTTGGAGGCCTCCGCAATCTTATCCGCCTAAAATTCAGACCTGTAATTCCTTTTGTGACTTGAAACTTGCACAAGAGATGAGATTTGTCAATTAATACACAACTCATAAGTTTTCACAATGACAAGAAAATTTTCCAAAAAACAGAAAGTGTCAGTTATTTTCTTGTTTTGATTCTATTTTTAAAAACAATCCATTTAGGTGTCTCTGTTAAATCCAAAGAGTGAGTAATCTGCCAATGACCTGTGGTATAACCTTATTAGATTAAAAATAATCATTTTTTCTCAAAATTTAAAACATGCGTTTACTAGATAAAAGAACAATTTTTCGAAATCAAATTATAATTTTTTTGGTGAAGAGTCAATACGTCAAAAATTTGATTTAAAAATGACATATTTCTGGTTTTCTCTGGTTATACCTTCTTAAGTCTTGCCATGCCCATGAAGTTGGTCATTATTGGAATATGTAGTTAAGACACTGAAATATTATCTTGAATTATTTTTGTTAACTTACGTATCTAAAGAAATTATGTACCTAAAACTTAAGAAATTACAAAAGGCGGATTGGTTGCGATAATCATACCGAACATATAGACAGTAGATCTCCAGATAGTTGAAACGCCTGTTACGATATTATTTTGTAGTATGTAAGTAGATATAGCGTTTTTCGCTAAACATACTGTATATTATGGTGATCCGACAATTCGTCCTGCGACAATTCATCCGGCGACAGTTCATCCTGCCGACAGTTCATCCTGCCGACAGTTCATCCCTCCGACAATTCATCCAGCGACAATTCATCCTGCCTGATCATTTAGAAGATTTTTATTAAGTAAGTATGCAAAGAGGATATACGGCCGTACAACCAAAATCGATATACTTATATCTGAAGGTATCTTGAGTGGAAATCCGCTGTAAAAATATTTTTACTAAATAGGTTAGGTTAGGTTAGGTTAGGTTGTACGGCCGTATATCCTCTTTGCATACTTGAAGAAAAAATCTTCTAAATGATCAGGCAGGATGAATTGTCGCCGGATGAATTATCGGCAGGATGAACTGTCGGCCGGATGAACTGTCGCAGGATGAATTGTCGCAGGATGAACTGTCATGGAACCGTATATTATAATATAAGAAGGTCGTATTTCGTTATTCGGCCGTACATCCTCATTGCATTCTCCTCCATTACTGCTTTCAAAAATATTTTTGTGTGGTGTATATCCACCCAAGAAGCCTGCAGGTATAAGTATATAGATTTTTGCTATACGGCCGTATTCTGCACACTAACTTTAACATACAGCAAAAATAATCCTTTAAGGAATCAACGGTCCGAGGGATCTACTGGCAGAGAGATCGTCTGTCCTGGGGATCAACTGTCAGGGGGTTAACTGTCGGGGGATAAATTGTCATGGAATCATTTTCGCGCACTCCGCGATGCGGTTCGAACAAGCTCTGAAAGGGATCATCACCACAACCCTTAGCATTGGATAATCAACGCCCCTGCTATAGGTCACCCTAAGTGGTTTGCTACGTTTGATGACTTAGCAAGGGGTTCATGTTAACCAGGTTCAAGCCGCGAGAGACTGGTTTAAGCCGCCGCTATCTGAATTTCTACCGATTTCTTCTATATTTCTCTTAAACACGTTAAGTTTTAAAGCTCCAAAAAATATATGTTATTCTTGAAGATAAATTCTAGACATTACTCGCGCCGAAACGCCAACTATATAAAATTCCCCCATAGAAAAAAATCACAAAGTATGCTCCAAAAACTATTATAAACACAATAATTTTTATATATTTTACAAGTTATATGAATGAAAAAAATCACAGTGTTTCTTTAAATGCTGTTTAAGATAACCCCTGCGAGATTTTTGCCCTATTTTAAACGAGTCTTGTTTTATAAAACATTTTCACAATTTTCGCATCGATTTTGTCGCTTTAAATACTAGCGCGCTCCTCTAACATTCGTATTTTCATATCTCTCCATCTTCTTCTTTTTGAGCCCGGTTGCGGCGCCTTAACATAGACCTCTCCCGCCGGACTCTCTATCTCCATTGGATTGAGGGATGTACTCATACGTCCGTCACTCATGGACACATTGACTCCCAGATTCCTACCCACCACCCATTACATACATTTTCCCTCCCAGAACTTTGTTTTTCCTCAGGGCCTCATGTGTGGAGCTAATGTTATAAATGATTGTTAAAATAAGCTCTTGTTAAACGTACACTTCCTGGTACAGGTTAATCAGATGATGACAGCAGCAACCCCGCCCCATCCTAAACCAACACTGGCCGCCCAGCATCAGCCGCAGCCCGGGGCGGGTCTAGTTTGTTTACAAAACCCCTCCAATAACATTACCTCCCATAACTAAAGTTGTGCTTCGCTCCCATTTCGTAGGATTGCTTTATATTAACTATTAACCTAAATTTGTTCATTCCTCTTCCATAGCCCGGTAAAAGAGGCATCAAAGAGGCATTACCCGCAAGATACCAACGATTGTCCGTCCAACCGTTGTCCTTAATTTTTTCCTATAATTACATGCAAACATTGAAAAAATTAAATACTTCGCACAATAAGTAATTACATTAATTTCATATTCAAAATTAAAAGATTCTTCCTTTTCTTTATCATAGTGATTTGTCCAGGTTTTGGTGGCGTCTGCATCTGCCCACCTGCTGCGTGGTGGGCCGGATTAAGAGGAGGTCTTTTAATCTTTCCAGTCGGACTCTCTCGACCCATCGCCTTGCAACACAGCAGGAGGGATGGATTCATACGTTCGTCACTCCTAGACTCACTGACCCATTGATTCCTACCCACCCGTCATACCTTTTTCCTGCCCAAAACTGCCTATCCTTCCCTTCCTTAAAAATACCCTCCACACAGCATCCCCTAAGATGAGGGAAAGCTGGGAGGAAGCCCTGAGGGAAATTATTTTCCTCAGGGCCTCCCCTGATTGTGAGCAGTGGAGGTTTTTTTTTATCGAATGTGGATTTGTGCAGTGAACCCTGTTTAAAAAAAAACGGGGTGTGCAAAACCTTAAGAAAACTAAAGTAGACAAGAGTGAGGTGGCTATGATAGGCTATGAGACCGATAGGCTACGAATAATCGCACAAAAAGGACACCGATTATACTATCTAATTCTCTCGCAGGCTAAATCCTATAGATGTATGTGTTTGTCTCTTTTTGGTGTCGCTATTTTTCATTTCATCCAGTTTCAAATCATAATGGTGGTAAGGAAATTTTCACTTCAAAAGATGAGAAAATAACTCATTTAAATAATATTTGCACTTTATAAACAATGCACCAAATTTTGAAGCGCATACCGATATTCCCATGCTATGTATGCGTTATCGAATCAGCACAGAATGCACAGTGGAGGTAATCCACCTCTTACCCGCCCTGGTATAAGTAACTGATGGTTACTCCTTCAAGGCTCTCGCAAGATTCTAATTTTTTTTGTTAAACGAAGCTACATTTATTTATTTTGAACGAATCTAGACCTCCAGTGTCCATGCATACGTTGTTAGTAAGCAGTATGCAAGTGCTTAACAGGAAAAACAAAATGCAAAAAATAGGTTAGTAAGACAAAGATAAATTAAACAGGGCAAAAGAAAAACTCATTCATGAAGCTCCATGAGGCGGCATTGCATCTGTAAAAACCCGCAAGCACCTGCATAAAATAGAGAACATAAGTAATACAATAAATCTCAAATCAATTGGCAAGTACCAACAAAAAATGTGAATGGCTTTCGGTCTGATCATAAACTACACTTAGCTTCCGTGTCCCTTAGCCAACCACTCAGTGAAGCCTCAAAGAATGTTGGGGAATATTTGGGGTAAAATACCCGAAGACTAAAAGAAAATTCAGCGTTGGGTAGTCAGAGGCAGGACAAAGGACAGTCAAGGTCGTCTGATCAAGCCTCAAGCCTGCACATATCATTGGGGGAGGCGCAGATGATTTGAGAAGGATCTGCAAAATTAGTAATGTAACTAAAGATGAAGCAGGGACGAGGTCCAGCACACCCCCGTATGGGGATAGGGAAAAAAAATTGAGTTCAGTTCATCCAGTAAAACATTGAAACAGTTAAAGACAAACAAAACAAAACAAGGAACATGGCATAAATTAACAGGTAGTATAGTCATTATTAACAAAACAAATCGCAAGGCAATTATATACATTTTTTAAAACATAGTGAACAAGATAATATAATAACGCAAATGTAAAATATAACACATAAATCATAATATATAATAAAATAAATGTTAATAAAATAAAAGAAATAACATATTACAGAAACACAAAACACATAAATCATAACAATTAAATCCAAGCGGTAAATGTAAAGGAATCATGAAGAGTGTCCGTGAATTCAGAAGCAAAATACACCTGGTACCTAAGATGTTTTACAGCTACTCAGCGACTCTAAGAACAGGCCATCTCTCAACCCAAACTTTCGTGAATTTCCTCAGGCACTCAAAGTTCACCTTATTCGAGACGAATGCACAAAATGCACAGAATGCACAAAAAAAAAACCAACAACGCAGTCTCCCTCCCTGATGGTGAAAATCAATAACTTAAGCCAAAACAAGACAATGAGACAAGACAATCCGCCGTGGGGAAAAACGAACTCAGATAAAATTTACTTTCGTGTAGATTATGTTTTTATCAATGAATTTTACAAGAGATGATTTATTGAATGTTTTCTGATTTTTTGAAATAGTCACATTTTATTGGCTCACCTTTTAAAAACATTTGATTCCACGTGACCTCCGGAGTTTAACGAGTATCATGCGATAGCCCATGAAGCAAATTATGGTACTGATACTCAAGCTCATAATAAGCATTCTCATCAACTGTATACATTTGCTCATAAATGAGAAAGCTTGGTTTGAGCATACTCATGAATGAGCAAAAGCCAACAATTGAAACCACATGCTATTTACAAGAATGCTCATGTCAAACAAAATGTCGACAATTGGAGTTTCCAGGAGTTACATTCTCCCAAAACTAAATAAAATAATATTATTGAAAATAAAACGGTTAATTTGAGTCCAAGATGTTGACAAATCCGAAAATGACTAGATAAGAAAAAAATAAATGTTAATTTCAAAAGAATGTGGTTTAATTTTGGAGGTAAAGGAACTTTAGGGGAATTCGAAAATCTATTGCCAAAAACATTCGTGATTCCCATAATAAATCACGAAAAGCGACGTTTTTTTTATTAGCATGGACCCATTTTTGATATTTTTGCAAAGAATACGCAGGGGCAAACTGAGATCGCATCTTCGAAATAAGCATGCTCATAATCTGTTCACACTTGTTTAACATTGCTTGAAATGGCATTAGCCGTGTTTGGTGACCAGATCTGAATAGCCAGGTACCTCCCCACCTTCCTTTTCCATAATTTGGGAGGCGGGAATGGGTACCGCCACCCCGGGAATCTTTATTGGATAACCAACACCTCTGCCATAGGTCACCCCAAGTGGTTCGCTACGTTTGGTGATTTAGCAGGGGTGCCCGGGTTCATGGGGTGAGATTTGTCTAGTTCTTGGAGGAGGATGACCAGGACACACAGAACCCCAGATTCCTACCCACCCCTTAAACCCCTTCCCTTTCCAGAACTCCCCTCTCCTTCCATTCCTTAAAAAAACCCTCCACACAGCATCCCTAAAGATGACATAAGCCCTAAGGGAAATTATTTTCCTGAGGGCCTCCAGTGTGGAGTTCACGTCAAAAAAAAAGAAAATGCTCTCCTGCTACAATCAGCATGTCTGTGTCTGTCAGTACTATTAAACGCTATTTTTCTATTATATAGTCAGTAGTAAATTTTCAATTTCCGGTTCGTGCATTTTTCCAACCGTTTGCTTTAAGTGGATTTGTAAATCTACTTGAAAAACACTATACAGAGAAGAACATAAAATCTTATAAAGATCACGGCAATAGCAAGTTCACGGCTATAATGAGCAAGTACCCAATTATATTTTAGTTCAGACTGTCGACCGATCAGTGGTTGAGTGGGCATCGCGCTTGGGTCCCACCCGGGCGTCCCGTGTTCGATTCCTCGGCTTGCTAAGTCCTCCATAACAACACAAGCAACATTTTCAACAGTTGGGTTATTCGTAACCTGGAATGTTTGTCTTTCTTTTTTTAAAAAAAAACAACTCTTTATATATTTGGTGACTGTTAAAACGAGGAAGATTTACTGATATACAAAAAAAATAATTTTGCAATTTTCTGAACATATAAATAATATTAATTATTTAATCAAATAAAGACAATATTAGCAAAACTCAACCGACATTCTGAAAAAAAATCAGAAAAAGATTCGGTCACATCTGGGACTCGAACCAGGACCTTCGTCTTGCCGGGGCGCAACTCTACCAAATGAGCGATGTGTCCCTATCTGATTCAGTCATATTTAACTGCATCATGCTTTTGACCAAAAAGTACCATCATTATCATCATTTTCTTGACACATATTTTTTTGGATGCTGTCTTTGTGTATGATTGCAAGATTCAAACCCGAACTAAATGCTATCTAGATAGTGTCTTGGATAATTTTTATTCATTTTTGTTTTTAACTACCTGGTTCCCGGTAGGCGTTGCTATGCCATTTAAAAAATAAATTGTTTCTTCCTGCATGTCCTTTCTCATTCGTCCCGTTCCCCTTCCGCCTCCCCTTCCTCTCCCGCGTCCACTTATCCTCTCGCGTTCCCGCTCCGATTCCTCCACCTTCCCTCTCCCCACTCCACTCCCCCCCCTTCCCCCGTCCTGCGAACCCCCCTTCCAAGTTTCTCTCCCCCCTCCCAGGTTCCTCTCCGCCTCCGGGTTCCCCTCCCCCGTCCCGCGAACCTCCTATCCTAGTTCCACTCCACCCGCATTCCATACATTCAGTCCCGGTATATTCAGTTTTTAAACAGCACGCGTGCCACCTGCTGCAATTTTTTAATACAAATTTCATAATGCCAGAGCTCACCTGTAGTTTTGTACAAATCTTGTCCTGACAAAAACTAAACAAAAAAAGAATTATCCAATTTGGTGCAGTCGTTCGGAAGTTACGCGCGTACGTACCTTTCGGTGATTCATTTTTATTTATATGGAAGAAGAAGAGAGAAGATAGTTAGATAGATAGAAGATAGGTAGATACGCGGCACCTATTGATTTTTATGCAAGTCTAAGATGAATATTTATTAATTTTTTCACTGTACACCAATGTCACTTACATAATAATAACAATTTTATACTTGAAAAATAGAAATGAAATCAGACATAATCAAAAAGCAAGGGACTTCTATGAAAAGAACGAATGTCCATTGTCCAGGGTTTTGAGGGCAGGTTATTAAAAATGAAATGCAGAGCAGTTCGGTGCAATAAGTTGTGAAAAATTTAGTGTAATGGCTTCATAAATTAAAAGCTCTTCCGTCCCTTGGGGACCGCGGCACTCTAAATGCTAATTGGCTCGGGCTCCGGGTCTGCGCTCTGGGTCAACCGCCCCAGCTTTCTACCGAAGTTGAACTGTGCGTTACTCTGCAGTGTGCAGGGCTCTGCTGTCCGGAGTGCAATGGCTCTCGGAGTCTCGGGAGCATACATACATACATATTCATCACAGCCCTGAGTTTTTGTATAAACTATTTTTATGATTTAATGAATGAAAATGATGCAGAATGGCCCCAAACCCTATATACGAACGAATTTTGTGTTACCACAACTTCAACAACTACATGACTGGAGAAAATAGTCTTAACTTCTAATTACGAAAGACAATGTTACTGACTCACAGTCGAAAATATCAAACAGATTGTAGCCGAGCAACGAACAAACTTAAAAATATAATTCAAATTCGATTTTACAGACTGGTATCACCGAGCACCGCTCTCCGGTCTAGTGCATGACGATGCAAAACCATTCCGGTTTCAACGTTCGTTCCGTCCACCTGCCCTCCAAGCGAGATAATTATTAAATCTGTGCTATCTTATTGTAATAAAAAATTTCGACGTAAATATATTTGACTCGCGTTAATCAAGAGTTATTATTGAACAGCTCCACAATAGATGCGGTTATATCTAGGAATTGAAATCGGGCCTTAGCCTTGCCGGAGTGATGCTCTACCACCGACATAATGGGACCCTATCCCCTTCGGTCGTATTTAACATTCGGCTAAGAACTTCCGACATTATTTTAACACATATTTTTATGTGTGATTGTAACATCCATCTCGAATTAAATACTACCTAGATAGTGTCTTGGATCAACTTATCAATTTTTATTTAATATGCGACAACTATTCACTTTTCTGGGGCGATTATTTTTATTTTAACTTTTCAAGTGGGATGAATATATATCTCATATACAACCTCTAAATTCTAATATTTTATCACTGAAGATAATATTCATATTGCCTTCAGTGATTAAATATTGATATTATCTTCAGAGATCGACAGATTCAGATATTGTCGCGATGTGCAGGCACTGTAATATAATATAAAGGCTGTGACTTACTTATGGCTTATGTATTCATGGGTTTTAATACGGTAAAATATGTTTGTAGCATTTTTAAAAGTATCACAATCGTTTGTCAACAAATGACCAATCAGACGTTTCGTCATGTAAAAGAATAATAAGGCTAACGTCAGTAAAGCTTGCACCTTTGAGTCTGTTTGTTAACTATGTTACATTACGGTGTGTTTTTACAGGAGAACCTATTTTCTACGATTTTATTTTGAAGGACATTATTTATTAAACCGTTCAAAAATACAATAAAACGGTAAAAATATCTTCTAATTTCTTTTTTTTTTTTTTGCTTCACACAACTTTTTCTAATAGATAACACAAGGAAGAAAATATCATTTATGTGAATGTACCTAAGTAGCAGTTATGGTTAAACTACTTGCTCTAAATAGAATTTTACTAAATACACATATCTACACTTTATCTGATAAGATGCTACATTTTGCAAAAAAAAACAATAAAAAAAAATCATTACGCAATTACAGTTAGTAAGGCGGGCAAAACGCCCTTTATCCAAAGCACCAGGGAAGTTGAAGCAAGCCTCAACTATCAAAGTTACAAGTTCCCCTCTCAGCCAGTTATCTGCTGTTGTAAAGGTGGCGAAAGTCGGAAGAGGCTGCACACCCAAAAAATGGTAAAAAAATTCAGAAACGAAAGCATCGAGAGTATCAAAGTATCTCAAATGAAATTATATGTAATTTCTTTCCGATATGACGAACCAATGCAATGAAACCATCGCGCGTACAAAAAATTAATTTAAATCTGCTATAATAACTTAACCGAAAACTCTTTTATTATTTAAAAAAAAATAGGCAACTATGCATATTGTAATATGACCTTTTGGTAGCTGAGTGGACAAATACGCCAGGTACCCACACATCCAAGCGTCGCGATCAATTGGGATCAATTCCCTTGCTAGTTAAGTCCTCCATCTGTGTACTATTCTGAACATACTGGTATGATGAATTTTAAATCGGTTTTAGGTATAATTTGAGAAATTTTTGAATATATGGTTATCGAGAGCAGCAAGAACTTTTCATGGTACTTCTTGAACATTTTCCGTCCACTCAAACAAAAGATACTGTTCACCGTGTGATTAGTTGGTAACAACATTTATGGCATCATAATATGAGCCTGGGGATAATAAATAACCCCAAAACTCTCTTGGGGCGTAATACCCCTAAAAATTATTTTGATTGATGAATCTATTTACGCGGAAAAAATATCAACAAAAAATGGCAATCAGGCAAATCTGCATGCACATAAAGAGGCACCAACCTTGTAAGACGCTTCTGTTCAGCATAGACGGCCTTTTAGATGTATTTCCAGTCCAGTCCAGTCCAGTAATTCACCACGAACAAATTCAATAATATGACGGAAAGTTGTGTTGTTCATCCGGAGACAATATAATTCACAATGAGGCGGCATGAATTTAAGGCATGTATCAATAACAAATTTAAATAATTCAAATATTTGAATTTTCCTTTCAAAATGACACTCGAGCGAAATCTATGGTCCAGTTGCCATCATTACGCAGTTTATGCGCAAAATACAAATTGGTGCCTCTAGTATCCCACAGATGTCGCCATAATGTCATTTTTGCAACATATTTTTATTTTATAATAAGATATTATGATGCTTAACCAGTTATATTTAAAATTTATGTTAAAAATACAAGTTTTTATTTTTATTTATTTATTTAACGCCCAATGGGCTTTTACATTTTGGTAGTACAAATGATTCATGACAGATTATTTAACATATACAGAATAATAAAAATAAAATTTGATAAAAAAGCACACAACTCATAAAAATACAAAAATACAGCGGATTTCATAGGTTTTCAGAAAAACAGATAGGTTTAGGAATAGTTTTGGAATAATAAGTTTTTTAAAAGATCAACAAATTTCGCCAAGTTTATGTTAAATATGTCAATATCACCTAAGTACTGATTTCCCATAGTGTGAAATCGTTGTATCGGAGAGTGGGCAATGTAGTTCCGCTTATTTGTATCTTGTTAAGATTAGCAAAACTATTTCAATGCAAAAAATTAGCATCTTATTTGTAAATGATGGGGTTTAAGTAAACAGAATAAAAGACGCGTTACGCAATTAAGACATACCAACTTATATTGGAAAAAAAAGAATTCATCCTAAATTTAAACTGTCTGCAAAAAGGGGGCTTGCTTAGAATAATATAATAAAACCGTCTTATGCGTGAATTGTAGATAGTTGAAAATCAGTTATATTAATCTTCTAGAAAACATTAATTTCCACCGTCCAATACGAAATACAAGGCCAAACCAACTATTTCACATTCCACACTCAAAAACAAATTACACACAACATTAATTTCTCAGAAAGACGTGTACAAAATACAATAATATCTTTTTAGACGCTGATATTTTCCATTTGTCCTCTAAATGCATTTTCCATTTGTCCCTTTACTAAATGAATAATAAAAAAAATTCTCATTAAGTTGTTTTATGTTTTTCAATCATGTTTATCCTTGAAAAATATCTTATGATGTGAAAACGTATATTTTCATACAGGTTAATAGTTTATTTTCATATTGTATATCCTACATAATTTAATTTGTGTTTTTTTATTTATTTTGTTACATTTCTTTTCTTCTTCTTTTTCTACCATTTTATGTTTTCTTTAATCATCTATGTTTTTCTATATATACGTCACCGTAAAAGCCCGAGCTACGGTAAATCCTAAGATTTTCCGGTAAATCCTAAGATTTACCAACTCTTAATGGTAAAAGTCCGAACCGTTCTATAATCATCGTTCACCAACCTAACCTAACCTAACCTAACCTAACCTAACATGTACTAAATTCTAATGGTAAAAGCCTGAAAAAATCGTTTATAATATTTAAATAAGAAACGATTTTTTCGGACTTTTACCATTAGAATTTAGTACATGTTAGGTTAAGTTAGGTTAGGTTCGGTTAGGTTAGGTTAGGTTAGGTTAGGTTAGGTTAGGTTAGGTTGGTGAACGATGATTATAGAACGGTTCGGACTTTTACCATTAAGAGTTGGTAAATCTTAGGATTTACCGGAAAATCTTAGGATTTACCAATATTCGGGCTTTTACGGTAACATATATACTATGAATTCGCTGGTTCATGCATCCATGAAATATGTAATTACTTTAATAAAACTGTTTGTTTTCCTAATAAACTAAAATAAAACATAAAATATTTTTTTTTCTGAGACATTCCAAAAATATTCCCCATGAAAGTTTCAGAATGGCTTTGTGGATCTTGTCCCCAAGATAGCCAGTAAAATTCCAGGATCAGTTGATGTGTTTGGATTCTCATGGTTAAATGTTCATTCTCCAGATTTTAAATAAAATATGATGACGAACTCAGCCAGCGGATTCCATGTTCCCTAGCCAAAAAAGTGCCCGGTGCTCTCGGCTGTTCAACGAGGAATGCCAGGTTGCTCCCAATTGAATCACCAGGTTTTGTGAACTTCTCGCAGAACATTCCAGACTTGGCAATCTAACCAATGAACAATGATCGATGGGTAAACTGGAGGTGCCACATACCGAAATCATAGATAATATAATTTATGTAAAAGGATCTACACCATAGATTCTAAACCTTTTTTTGCCCACCGCCCAATTACTTCTAGCGCCCCCTAAGTCGTTAATCCGAAACAGAAATTGACCACAACGAGATGGGGAGGGGGGGGGGGGACGTAACGGGATACCACGACGGAGGGGGCGTAATGAGACAGGGAAAATATTTTAAGGTGAGACGTAATTTATCGTGGATGGCCCCCAACAGGATGGGATGGGCAATGGGCAAGATAGGATGGGGTGGGATGGGTTTCTCTCGGTCTACTACCGCCCCCTGAAGGTCTGAAACGCTCCCATGGGGGTGTTATTGCCCACGTTGAGAACCTATGATCTACACAGTCACACCTTATTACACATTCTTTATGTTGTGGTAGCGAACGATGCAGCTATTTTGAATCGTGGAAGCATTCCTATTGGTTCCTCACACGCCAATAGCGACCCCTCAACATTTCCACATGGGCACCGTCTGCCGGGACAGATTAAGAGGAACCATTCTGTTCCAGACTGCCGAAGACATAACAGCTTTGTAAATCGCCACTTGTTCGCTCCCACTTTTCATGTACGAATATTTTATAAATACTAAATTATGGTTCGGATGTAAATTGTTACAATACACTCGTAAGTACAGTGTTAAATTCTAATTCGATTTATTCTCAATACATACCTACACATTTTTTTTAAATTTTTTTTTTTTTATTAAAGATACTATATAGAAAAAAATTTACATACAAAATGTAATGTGAAATTAAGTATAAAATATTGTATTTCTTAGTCCTCCTCACTAGGGGGTCCTGTGCCGAGGCGGACTAAAGTTAGTTAAATATAGTTCATTTGTCTTCTATGTCGTTTTTAGCGTCTTCGCTAGGGTTTTCTCATTGACCTCTTTAAGCCATATTTTTATTCTTGATATGTATTCAATTGGATTTTTTATTAGTTTTATGTCTTGGGGAAGGATGTTATGGAGTTTTGTTGCAAAGTATGGTATGTATAGTTTCTTTGTCCAAATGTGGTTTTATAACTTGGAATATTTTTTATATCATTTTTATTCGATCTAGTGTTATGCATACACGGTCTAGTAGAGGATTCATTATTTTTGAAGAGCTTCAATAATATATTTTTGGCATATATTTGTTGTACATTTGGTACTTCAAAGTTATTGAAAATTTCATTTGATCCCCATATTTATATCCCTTGATCCCCATATTTATATATGATAATTTATATCCTCATAATTTATTAACACGTGTGTGTTATTAAGTATCGTATAATATTAACAAATGCTGAAAAGTAATCACGCGCCGATTTCGTGGATTAGATGGGCAGCGATTGTAATTTATAGCTGCCGATGAAAATTCTCGCTATGGCTGCTTTGAGAACTCGCTCTCAGGAACAAAACGCCAGAAGATAAAAGGAAGGGGATCGACCAATAAACAAGTTGTTTATGAGCTAAGTTTCAATGGCTCCCGAGCAGCAGTAGTAGTGAGCAGTGAGCAAAGAGTGGAGGGCAGAGCAGGAGGGCGCACTAACTCTGTAGCAGGTAAAAAAACTTCGATTTCTGATGGCCCCTGCGGGAGCCCTGTGCCCGTGCCCTGTGCCTCTCGAACAAGCTGGGATTGCTTGGTATGATTTATTTTATAAAGTTGTGGCAGTCTTTATTATCGGAGGATCGCGACTGAAATAAAATATCACGTATTTGTATCGACAATTTTATTTGCTACAAATTTATTGAGTTAGTAAATCAACTAACTAAAACAGTATTTTAATGCTATTAGTAGGTATTCCACACCCTGTTATAAATAACTAGAAAGTTAGATAAGTAAATGGTTCATGATCCATCTGTGTTTTAGGAACTAATTATAATTTTCTGACTTGTTTTTTTTCCAATTTTTCATTGCGTTTTCTTTAGCATTTGCTTTACAACATTATTTTAAAAAGACTGCGACATTGATGCATATAATGTCTACTTTGTCATAGCATTATGTTTTTGAAACAATCGATTAAATAATTGTTATTCACTGTGACCGCAAATTATTTATTCAATCGTAAATGACAAAACGATTTTTTAATTTAATTTTAAGAATTGTCTTTTATTTTTTATTTGAAATCATTTTAAGATTCGTACCCAGTTGACTGGAAACTTTCTCGGATTTATCTGAATTTTAATAACGCGATCTCCTTCCTCGGAATTCAACATAAATTATCTGGACTTCAACTATTGGACCCCACAGTCAAAATTGAAAATAATATCTTAAAGGTAGATAACTTTAATTATGTTTTCTTCTTCTTTCGTAAGGTAAGGGGCAGAGGGGGGCCGCGTATTTCCAAAACCTATACCGGTTTAGTATAGGTTTAACAATTTAAATTTTAAATACAAAAATTGTTCCAAAATTTAAATAAAATAATCTTTCCAATGTGAAGGTATATTAGAAATTAAGGGCCATTAACCAGCCAGCGGCCGAGAATGCAAATTTCGTCGAAAGATGTTCTTACGATCTTACAGGGCGTTTCCAATAAGAAAGATTAATTATTCTTCGTACCAGCTTTTTTAAAATAATAACTCAATATCGATTTTATTTCATTAAAAATTTGCTTTTATTTTTACCTACATTCAAAAATGCTGAAAGGCGTGATGATAAAACTATTAAAATTATGTACTTTTTGTAATTATTTTTTGAGCATAAGTATTTATAATTTTTCAATAATGTCTGAGCAAAATAAGAATGTAAAAAAAACCGTAAATATATTACTTTGTAAGACCGTAAATAAATGGACAAAATGAAGTATTTTCGTCATAAAACAAGTGCGTGGTTCTTTTTTAAAATTATTTTATTTAAACTAAAATTAAAATTCTGAAATGTAGCCTTCCCAGATAACTTCTTGATTTATTTTACTACATGATTATATAATTTGAAATGTGTGTTGTATAATACAAAATTTTGTTTGAAAATTTAACAAATCTGCCAACGACCTACGGTAAAACCTTATTGTACTAAAAATAAACTTATTTTCTCAAAATTTAAAACATAGCTTTACTAGATAAAATAATAGTCTTTCGAAATCAATTTACAATTTTTTGTGGAAAGAGTCAATACGTGTAAAATTTGATTTAAACATGACATATTTCCGGTTTTGTCTGGTTATTCTCTCTTAATAATTTGATTTCTAAATATTAACATTTTGAAATTATTCCCATATATTGTAAATACACCTACTGGTTAATTTTTATCACTTTGCAAAAAAATTTTTTTTTCTAAAATCTAGATAAAATAATCTTTCTAATGTGTATGTTAGAAATTAATAATTTTATTTTTAAATATTTAAATTTTGATACTGAAAACGTAAATTGTTGTTACCACGACTGAACCGGTATGGGTTTTGGAAATACGCGAGGAGGACCTCAGGCGTCGCCTTGTGGACCTCATCAATCCAGCTGGAATTAATGGAGCGGGCATACGTTGACCACATGTTCGGTAGTCTGCACATCGCCGCATTCACAACGTGGGCACAACGGCTATGGGAGCACCATGTCCTATTGGTGGCGGACCAGAGTTTGCGAGGCAATGAACGTGAATAACGCACAAGAGTCTCAATCGCTACCAACCATCTGAGACTTTAGCATTCCCAAATTGGGTATGTTGTTAGTAGGTAGTGAGGAGGGGAAGGAGATGGGGAAGAGGAAGGCGGGGAAGTACCTGGATATTCAGATTTCAGATCTGCTCACCCAACAGCTAACATTTCAATTATGAATAGTGGTCTACGCCAGGGCGATACTGAGAGTAATTATTTTAAATTAGTGAATTGTGAAGTAACACTAAAAATAACCTACGTCTTCGGATTGCTAGTCGAGAGCCTTACCCCTCGACCACGGAGGTCGTCAAATATGCCTACACGTATTCAACTTTTTATGTACAACTTCATCACTCCTTTAAAAGTCGTTAAAAGAGACGAAAAAACCTTTTAAACAGATTAAATCAGTTTAGGTAATAGGTTATTTTTTCTTCACTTTTAATGACTTGTCAAAGGGTTGTTGAATGCCACTTTGTTGAGATGTCGTGGAACCAATTTACACAGCTTAATACGAACCCTGAATTTTATGTTAGTAAGTATAAATGGTGACTAAACATATAGGTGTTGAAAATGAATTATTATTTGTGTAAGAATGGGTAGATTGATGTTATTAACAGATCAGTGAATATCCGACGAACAATTGGCTTGCCCTCGTTGGAGTAAAGAATTACCATTAAGCAGCCCCGTGCCCTGCAGTACCTATCTACCCCCCGCGCTCGGACTCCCTCCCCCCCTCGGCAAGTTTAGTCGGCAGTGCGCCCGAAAGCATTTCCTGGTGCCGATTTGTTCTGCGAGTCACGTGTCCCCCGGGGTTAGCTATTCTCCCTCTCCCTCTGGGGTTGTGAAGACTTAGAAAGGGTGTGCAGGGGGTAGGGAGGGGGGAGGGGGGATGCATTTCCCGCCTATTTCTTAACGCCCGTTTGTGTTTCCTATCAGAGAGCACAAAATGTTAAAACGTGCATTTCCTTTTCTTCAATTCTTTCTCCGCCAATCCCCTGGGAAATGCTTCCAGCTGCAACGTATCGATAATAATGTTTTATTTACCTAATTATCTTAATATATAAAACAAAGTCGGGTTAGTTACCATTTATAACTCAAGAACGGCTAGACCGATTTTTATCATCTTTGATTGGTTGTATTTGTCTCCACCCCCAATAGCAGAATAGCTTTTAAAACATCGGAAAAATTCACGAAAAAAATTATAATGAAGAAAAATTTTTTCCTCATACATTTCGTATAAAACGAATTCTGATCTTTTGAAAGAGCTGCAGCAATATTGTGATTGAACAGTGAGTGAATTCCAAAAATTCAAATACATCAAAGGTCAATGTGCTGATTGTTTTGCTTTTGTTCTTAAACATATAATGCCGCCCCTCTTTCTTACATACTAAATGTCAATAATCGAAAATGAGACAAACGGTGAACGTGTGTCTGCACCTCTCCGAAGGAAAAATACAATAATTATAATAAATCTACCTCACACGTATAAACAAAATGAAACACAATTCCCGTAAGTAGTGGAAAAGTAAGAAAATCCCAAAAAATATAAATCTTTATACAACGCCATCTCTGATACTGACAAAAACAAAACACGGACAGTTGCGCATCGATAATTGCTTCATTGTGTAATTTTTAACGTAATAAAAAAACTGAATTTAATTCAGCTAATAAGTTAACACAGCAGTTATTGATTCTGAGGCGGTACGAAGTTCGTCGGGTCAGCTAGTTATAAATAAAACAAGATTAAAGGTTTATTCCAGATAATTTTCAATTAACGCACACGAAAATATTGTTTATGTTAAATTGAGGGTATTTGCTCACCTAAGGTGCCAAGTACCTCAAGTTAATTTATCTTTACATAGTATAAAATGAAGTCGCTCCCGCTGTATGTGCGCTTAGATCTTTTAAACGACGCAACCGATTTTCATGCGGTTTTCACCAATAGATATAGTAATTCAAGAGAAAGGATTATATGTATAATACATGCATATTATAGTAGAGAAAAGTTAAGAAATTCAAAGATTCGATTCCGTCAGCGGGCAGCGGGCAGCTGGTAAGCGGGAGGTGTGAATTTGATACGTAAGCAAAATAACAGATGGCGTTGGTTAAAATGGTTGGGAAAGCCACAGCAACGTGTGGCCGGGTCTGCCGGTTTATCTATAAACAGAAACAAACAATAAATTAGTTACAAAGGTGAAAAAAATTTACAATTGATAAGTATATTTCATGGTGGATACCTATTACGTGTTTCATTGTAGTGTTTATGGACTTTATGGTATGCATATTAAGTAAATACCGGGTGATGTGTATGGTGGGAAGGTGTGTGTGTATGTGTGTATGTATGTATGAATGTATGCGCATTGAACAATTTACGGCCGGCATAGACCAGCGATAAGGCTCTTGACTAGCACTCCAAAGGTCGCGGGATCGAATCCCGGCGTGGCAAATAAATTTCATTTAATTAATTGGTGTTATTTCACATTTTATTCATTTAAAATAATATATAGTATATTTGCGGCACGTTCCAGAGTGGAAGATACTCTCAGTATCGCCCCGGTGTAAGACCACCATTCGGAATTGAAACGTTGCTTGAAATGGCTTTCAATCATTAAGTTAAAAGAAATATAATATTTCGCTTTCTTAACTTCAGTACAGTGACCAGATTTGAATAGCCAGGTACTTTTCCCCACCTTCCTCTTCCCTATCTCCTTTCCCTCCGCACTACCTTCAGCCTTACAACATACCCCAATTGGGGATGCCATAGTCCCACTGGCTCCAGACGGGAGCAGTTATGACTCTTGTGCGGTATTCATGTAAAAAAAATATATTATTGACAAGATGCTCTTCTTAAATTTGGGCAGTGAATCGGAGAAAATGTCGATGTTAGAATTTAGAACAATATTATTGAAAATATGAAGAGCACTATTGATTGGCGAATTAGTTGACGCATTTGTCTTGTAATAAAGCGTTCATCATCATATAATATAAACGGATTGCCTAGTAAACTACATTTCCTCCTACACCTACAAACATATGCTTACTATACCGATAGCCACCTAGAGTATGCTTCAACAGTATGGAACCCTCATTGTTCTACATATAAATCAAATATAGAAAGAAACCAGAAAAAGTTTTTGAAATATGTTTCGTTTCGCATGCGAAATGATGTAAATTATGTCTCTATGAACCTCAAAACCCTTGATCAACGCAGAGATATTAGAGACCTAGTAATGCTTTATAAGATAATCCACAATTTTATTGATAGCCCTTACCTATCACAGAATATTAATTTCAGATGTCCAATAAGAGTCACTCGATCTCCAGACATGTTTTATATTTCTAAGAGCAATGCTAATTATCTTCAAAATGTGTTTATAAGAAGAAGCTGTAGCACTTTAAATAGATTATGCGCAGACATTGACATGTTTAACACGAACCTTGCTAACTTCATAAAATTCGTAAAAAGTAATATTCAACGGAAAACTTAATGTTTCATTAATTCCTTATCTTTCTTTTTCATTTTCATTACATTTTCTTTTTTGATTTCAGCAGTTTGCATTAAATAACCTCTTCAAAAATGTTACTGTATATATTACCCTTGAAAATACATTTTTTGTAGATTTAAGTGAGTAGATGCACTTTTTCAGAACTGTTTATATTACATACATATATTGTTTTGTTTGTTTTTCTTTTTATTATGGTCTCAAATTTTTATGTCGTTATTTTATTGGTCAATGATATGACTATCTCTAACACTGTTATATATGAACTTGCAATGACTGTTTATAACGCTAACAAATAAAATAAATAAATAAATAACGGGAATATGAAATTCTGAAAAGGACAAAATGTTAATTGTTTAAAAGAATAAAGAAGGTTTTTTTTTAAAATCTTATCTCTGTTTTTTGTAGAACTATAAACAGGTTTTTTATTATAAACAAGGCATTACGGAACTTTTAGAAAACTCAACTTTAAAAAAAAAAATTATTTAAGAACGGAATTTAATTAATTTTTAATTTTTCAGAAAAAACACCTCTTAAAGGTTTTTCTTTCAGAAAACTAAAGTTTGACTCTCTAAACCCTGACCTACCTAAAAAAAACTAAACCCTGACTCCTACCTCTCCTCAAATCTTTTTCCTTCTCGGAACTTCTTCTTCTTCCTTTCCCTAAAAGGACCCTCCACACAGCATCCCAAATATGACATAGGCCCCGAGGGAAATTGTTTTCCAAAAGCAAAAAAATACGAGTGACAGCTGTTTTGAAAACTGATTGATTGACTGAGTTTGATGATATCTCCAGAAGGCGAAACATCTATCACGCATAATAATAATTACACAACAGAACTTGTTTATAAAGAAAGTTTTTTTTTATGTTGAATAATAATATTATCAGTGTGTGGTAACCAGATCTGAATAGCCAGATACTTCACCACCTTCTTCTTCCCAATCTCCTCCCCCGCCCCAAATAAAAAATGTATATAAATATTTGGGCATCATGCTTGCTTGTGTAGGTACTGAAACAAAAAAGGAAAAAAAAGACTGACAAATAAAAAAAACCCAAATCATTACACGCATTTCTGGTTAGAAGTCAGGTATAGTACAGGGTGTCCGGGGGGCGTATTTACAAAACCTATACCGATTCTTTCGCGGTAACGACAATTTACATTATAAATATACCTCTATATTGGTTATTTTTTATCACATTGCAAAAACCAAAATTGATCTAAAATCTAGATAAAATAGTCTTTCTGATGTGTATATTAGAAATTAATAATTTTATTTCTAAATATTTAAATTTTAATATTATTCCCATATATTGTAAATACACCTCTATATTGATAATTTTTTATTACTTTGCAAAAACAAAAATTGTTCTAAAATCTAGATAAAATAATCTTTCCAGTGTGTTTATTAGAAATTAATAATTTTATTTCTAAATATTTAAATTTTGATATTGAAAATTTAAAGCGACTCAAACGCGGTAGGGATTGTAAATACGCGTCCGGGGGTATAGTGCATTACCTTCGGGAGGTGATTCTACATGATAGTACAAGTAAAAAAGATATGTAACTTTTTTCGAAATTCCAACTTTTAGGGGTAGTTTGGAGGAATATAAAATTATTAGGAAAGATAAAATTAGTCCGGCGTGTGCGGCCAGATTTATTATTTTCCGCTGTTACGATACGATCGAGTCGGGCGCCCGGCAGGCTCTCAGCAAGTAGGATCGTACCTCACACTAAGGATTTTTAGTAGGTACGTCTTTTTGTATGGAAAAAAAAGTTGGAATTTCGGAAAAAGTTGTTAATTTTTTTTACTTCTTCCATCATGTAGAATCACCTCCCGAAGTTAATGCACTTTACCCCCGGACAACCTGTATAATTCTTACATTTGGTCTTCTCATTTTATCGCTCATTGCTTACAATCGACAAAATTCAAAATAAAATTTTATGCTTTATTAATTTAAAAATTGGAATTCCTACAAACGAAATCAATTATGTAAATTTACGAAGTAAACTCATTTATCTAAATTATATGAAAGGGGAAAAATATTTGGTCTCAAAAAATTGTTAATTCATGATTTGACTGTCCTGCCGCTATAAATTTAATGTATTTCCCAACACATACCTCCGAAGCTTGCTAGCATAAATAAACCAATTATATGACTAGTGGAATATAGTATTTCACAACAATAACATTCAAAGCCAAATAGTTCAGCACTTTTTATGGGTCCCGAGGAACAATGTCGTATCTGCTAAAAATTAAAAATCGGTCTGTTGGCTTATTTTATGGCTTATTTTGTTGATTAATAGTCTGTATTTTCGGATTTTTTAATTAAATTAAACGCAATTATGCAAAATTAAACAAAATTAGGCAAAATTAAACGAAATTAAGAAATTGAACCAAATTACGCAAATTATCAAAACCACACTATATTTCTTGATCTCAAAAACAGTAAAACTGCAGAAACGATACAGCTCTACTATAAAACTACAAAATCGCACATCGTTCCTTCGACATTATTCTTCGAGACCATACAAATAACGAGTAATCATAATTTATGCACTTGCTTAAGTATTCACAATATCTTTTTGAAATTTTTAATGCTCTAATATAAATTTTACCTTAAGGAGTTCCGTGTGGTAGTATGAGTTAGTATGATTCCCGTTCGAGCCCCGTTCATATGGAACATGATATATTTAAAAATTATATTACATTTGGGTCTAACTACTTAACTGACTGCTACACGAATTGTGATGTAAATATTTCTAATGTTTGTAAACGTCTACGAGCTTTTTAAAATAAAATATTTCAGCCTATGCGTAATTTAATCTACTTATCTCTGACTGCATCCACCATCGACATGGAATTGCTTCTTGGGGACATTCTTGTTGAACTAATACGTAAACTTCCAAAAATTACAAAACTACATTACAAAATTGGTAATCCATAAATACACCAATGCCCACTGACGTAACATAACATTGATTTACATGTCTCTGAATGCTTCACCAGATTATCCCGTTAGAGGATTATTGTACAATATTATAAGTAAACATGTTACGAGTACATTGTTTGATTCCTTTCACAGGAAAGAGTTTACCATAAACATAATACAAGATTCACTCAAAGTGAAGTATTGGTGGTTCCGAAATGTACCAATAAATAGGTCTAGGTAAATTGACCGAATTGCAATTTTCCTAAATCAATTTTTCGAATTCAATTGTTCAAATTGCAATTTTTCGAATTTCAATTTTTCGAAAAAATGTTTTTCGGCCATCAATTGACCGAAACACTACTTTTTCGAATTGATATGTATGTACACAGTACGTACAAGAGTATTTTATTCTAGGATGGACAATATCAACTAACTCAACCTAAACTAACCTAACCAAACCTAACCTAACAGTATATCGTTAGTCATAGTCATAAGCAAGTGAAATGTATATTTTATAAGTTGATTTGAAAATTCGAAAAATATGTCTTTCGGCCAATTGTTGTTGGAAAAATTAGTCTTTTGAAAAACTGAAATTCGAACAATTGATTTCGAACAATTTTGTTCGAAAAATTGTATTCGAAAAACTTGTCTGCTCCCCCAATAAACACGGTGAAAGAACCCCAGACCATGTTGTACCCAAAATATTTAATAAGCTACAAACGATAATTAAAAATAATAATGCCAATTATACTGCTAAAGTCGAACATAATCAAAGAAAATGACTATTACATTCAGATTATTTATATTGATTGCATACTGTAGCCCTTGTATTGCTAATTGAAATTAATATTAGTATTTATAATGTATTAATTAATACCTCTTATACTATTGACGGAACCGTTCATTAATATTTGTTCGTGATGCAACGCTTATACTGCTCTTTATATATTTAAATTTATACTATTATTGAATTTAATCACGTTATTAAATAAACGTTGTTGTCTATCTGCCAACAAATATTTATAATGTATTTGTACCTCTTATACTATTGATGTAATCGTTCATTAGTATTTGTTTGTTATGCAACGCTTGCTCTTTTTTTATATATTTAAATTTGTACTATTATTGAATTTAATATTGTTATTAAATAAAATATTGTATATATGTCCCTGCTAACAAACTAATAATGTAGTTTAGCAGGTTTGAATGATAATAAAGAAAACAATCCACCAAGTTATGTTTCCCACGAAAACATTTTATTTATTTTGCGATGATACTGTTTGATTGTCTCCGTTCGGTTGACCAATTTCAGTTTTTATGTGTCGTGCGGATAATGAGATATAAGATCGATTATTGCGTTCGATGTATTAAAATAAAACCATCCTTGATTAGTATTTTTTTGTATTTTTTCTACGTGGCCAGGACCGCATGCGCCGTTTGGACCCTAACATTGTGAACTTGTGTAAGCACATCGTGCGTCGCGCTCGCATTAACGTCACACTGCGAGATTGATGTGATCCTGTTTTCACGATTTACACAACATAATCATGGCCTTTTCGGGGAGAAACATTTTGGTATCGCACATCCCCTGTACACTGTACAATAAATCCCACCATATAGACAGACATCATAATATAACTTATTCACAAGACTAATGATATAAGAAACTTCAAGATGTTAGTTTCATCGCTCAAGGGTGAAAACTCCTGTGATAAATTTGTCAAAAGGTGAATTAAGGACATGTCGAATTTGTCGCACGAGTCAATTACTGCGCTTAATTTGTGAAACTTCCCACGTCACGTTCAAATTCAAAGGTATCAAAAAAGTGATATTAAATTTGGAGCCCGAAAAGAGTTCGTGTGGAAAACTACTCTCAAGGGAATTTTTAGTTTTTGACAAGAAATTATTTGGATTTAATTTAATTTTTTTTTAATGTGAATACCGCCCAAGAGTCCCAACTGCCATTGTCTGGTGCCAGCGAGACTGTCATCTCCAATCGGGGGATGTTGTGAGGCTGCAGAAAGAGGGGAAGGGAAGGAGATGGGAAAGAGGAAGGTGGTGAAGTACCTGGCTATTCAGGCCTCGTCACCAGCAACACGGCTTAAGTAATTTTAAACAACGTTTCAATTCTGAATGGTGATTTTACAGATACGGAGAGTATTTTTCAGTCAGTATACTAAGAATAATTTTTAAATTAATTGTGAAGTAACACAAATTAATCAAATTAGATTTATTTGTGGGATGTGAACCCGTGACCTTTGGATTGTTAATCGAGAGCCTTAATACTCGACCACGGAGGCTGTAGAATAATCCAGAAAGGAGCAATGAAACAAATTTTGAAGTTTAATAAATACGAATCAATGCAGAAATTGCTTAAGAAATTAGATATAATGATCTTCCAAAACGTTTTAATTTTTGTCTATAAAGTTTTTAATAATTTACCATCAACTCTCTTTGGAGACAAATTAAAATACAGTAAAGACTTCCATACACACACCACACAAGACAGGGACAGGAGGCCATCAGACTAAAAAAAGAACAAGTCAAAAACTCAAAATTGTTTACCCTGGTGAAAGACCACCATTCAGAATTGAAACGTTGCTTGAAATGGATTTAGCCGTGTGTGGTGACCAAATATGAATGGCCAGGTACTTCACCCACCACCTTTCTCTCCCCAATCTCCTTCCCCTCTCCTATTCCGATGGCCTCTACAATTGGGGTATACTGGCTCCAGACGGTAGAGGTTGTGACTCACTTTATTACATGTGCGGTGTCCCCATCAATTTTTTTAAAATCCCAAGTCTGTTCACGCCCAAACTCAAAATTTTCCTAGTTTTCGAAACAAACACTTTTTGGGCTCCTAATAAAACTTTTCGATACCTTTGAATGTTACAAATTGACTCGTGCGACAAATTCATTGTGTCCATGACTTTTAAATCAATTCACCTTTTGACAAATTTATCACAGACGTTTTGAGGGCCTAATTTATTTACAAGAAACCGTTTTTTAGAAGTCGGTCAAAATTAGGTATACCGAATAAAACTAATTTTATGTGTGTCGTGCTTTATAATAAACTTATTTTTATCAAAATAGTGTGCATAAAATTATGAATAGGTATATTTTTTTTAATCAACTGACGCCATTATTTATAAATCGAAGTACATACTTTTGAACACTTTTATCTATTATGACAATAAAAATAAATATTTGTGGACAATTGTTACCTGAGATGAAGTGGCAACAATGTTGATTATTAAGAGCAATGAGGACTCAACATGCCAAATACAAGGATTAGGTTCTAGTACGAAAACAAGGTATTCGAAAGAAAAAAAATATATTGTGAATTAAAAAAAGGACATCCTAATTCTAAAACTGTCTGGCAAAAAGGGCTTGCTTAGATAATAGGTTGATGGTGATACCGTGATAAGTCGTAGTGTGGCTGTAGCGTGGCTTGTCGAAAACTCCTCGTTTTGTAGAAAGAATCTCACATCGTGAGAATGGCAGGGCTGCAGATCATTGGCTATAAGCCAAAAGGACCATCCAGAAGCAGGACAGGCTGATGACTTCAGAGGCCAATCAACCTCCCAGGATGATTTAAAGTCAGCTTCTAAGATGGCGAGAGTCACTTCCAACATCTATGATCTTAATCGTAGCTATTTTTAGTCCATTCGTCGTCTTTCGGTCCAGAGGATCGCCCAATGCTCTGGGTTATAGTACAAAGAATGATGAGCTCTCTTTTCTTTCCTGATTTCCATTTGTTCAGGATCAGCAACTGTTGCATTCAAAAATATTGCAGGGCAATATTACCAATGCCCAAATGTCAATGGGCAAGCACTAGAGGTGCCACACACTGAAACCATAAATAAAGTGTGTATAAGAGGGTGCACACACCTTGTTACAAATACTTTTATGTAACACAATTAAAATAATAAACGATTCGAAATAATATAATTAACAACGCAATATTTAAAATGTTTCTGGACAGAAATTTCAATTTCCAAATGCCTACCCTTAGATAAGAATGGATGGGAAACATCGGCGGAAAATAAGTACCAGGTTAACCGTCGAAAGCGTATCATGGCGGACCGGACGAAAATAGTACCTACATTTATCATAGGAATGTTTTGAATTATTTAGAACCATACAATCGTAAATTTTATTGTCTTTGGAAAAAAATGTTTCATGAAAAACAAGCCAGTACCTACCCGGCTTGCGTCGTAACGCCACTCAAAAAAAGAAGGGATTTGCGTTTTAATTCTGTTTATTGAAGTGCTACATTTTTTTGTTTGTTTTTGTCTGGTGCGAACACGAATAAATCAGAACGACGCATGTGTTGGCAACATACAGCTGTCCATGTGAGAAGCATGGATTTTCGAAATTTACCCCTGCTATCCCCTACCGCTATTATACCTCTTTTGTAATCCTTCCCTTTGCCCCTCCCTCGTTCCCCACCCCTTCGTTACCAATCTTCTTCGTGTCATTTTCAATGCGTCCCAGCTCCTGCCCCATTCCCCTAGAGATCACCGTTATATACAGAAACAACAATCGTTTCATCGCAATCGGATAAATGGTACAGGAATGCATACGTGACCAACAAAGAAACATTAATTTTTATATGTAAAGATTTTTAATAGTTATAAGTAAAGTAAATTCCCGCATTGAGCCGCTCGCGAGCCGCAGATTGCGACCACTGCGGCAAGGGAATGCAGGCAACATCGATCTCCTGAAACCGTTACGAGAACGGTTATCTTTAAGTTTCGAATGCTCACAAAACTTGCAGGAAAGAAAGTGCACAAGTTGAGGATAGGTTCTCAGTGGGCAGTAGGCAGTAGGAGTGGGAAGGGGCATGGGGGCTGGAATCGGGAGCGTCGATCATCTATTATTCCGGTGCCGCGGCCTGTGAGGGATGATATCCGCTCTCCGCTCCGTACGGTGCGGCGCGGGCGTACATGTGTAATTCAGTTAGGGTCACACCTATTGTACATTCTAGTATTAATTCACACTGAAATTTAAGGGTTTTCATTTAATTAACGCCTTGATTTACGTAGAAATAAGTGTACTTCACAACCTGAGAAGCATTGTTACACAAACAGTTGTATAGCAATTAGGGAATGCAATCTCGACTCGAGATCGCAAATTCGAGATCTCGCGAGATTAGAAATTACAATCTCGCGAGATCTCGGAATTTTCGGGATCTCGTTAATTAAAAGAAAATATTATTTGAAAGAAAACAAAAACCTTTATTCTTTAATGTTAGTAACTAAAGCCTCAATATCAATAGGTGACCGCGCCACTGACGACGACGCTCTCGTAGACGCTGACGACGTCGAAGGTACTGATAAATTATCGACAACACCCGGCTCCGTAGTACTTGATGTTCTTCCGACTCCCCCATTTAATGATTTTATGTCAATTTTGTGGATTGACATCATATGAACGTGTAAACTTTTTGTAGACCCGGATGTGGTTTTGAGAACAGCTTTACATAACTTGCATTGATTGAGCAGTCAAATTATTAACTGCTTTCTTGAAGTATCTCCATACCGGTAAACGACTGCTAAACTCAACATACACTTGATTTGGATTTGTGTGTTTTTATATTTTTTCGTTATCAGTAAATTTAGTTGGAAAAAAACGTAAGATAAACCATTTTTAAAACTTTCTTACGTTTGCATTCCAAATTTTTGTGTTTATTTCGAACTATACAATTTGAAAGTGTATTTCATCACGTTTCAAAAACAGTGTTTAGTATTCGGATGTGTTCAAAAATATTCCATTTATTTGGATTTTATTGCTAAGCGGAAATATTATGACCTTTCAACAAAAAAGGCACGAGGCCTTTTAAGGCGGGTTAAGAAATTCACATTGAATTACGAAAGTGGTTGTGTGGAAGGCTCACTAGGTCCCCAGGTTGTATGGGATCCAACGACACTGGGTAAAAAAGAATTCTCTCGCGAATCTTCTTTGATTTGGTATTTTTTTCCACTTTACTCACATTCGGCCAAATAATAATCCCAATATCGTAACCGTTTTCAGGATCTGTTTGAAACTTTCGTGAAATGGATTCGTAGTTGAGAATCTTATCCGATTGACCATGGAGGTCGTCAAAATAAGATAAGAAACTTTTCCTGATTAAAAAAATGTTAGTACTTCAAGAGAGTCCCAGCTGCTCCAAGCCGCCTGGAGTCAGTGAGACTATGGCATCCCCAATTGGGTTATATTGTGAAGCTGAAGATGGCGGAGAGGGAAAGGGAAGGTGGGGAAGTACTTGGTTATTCAGATCTGGTCACCAAACACGGCTAAAGCCATTTCAAGCAACGTTTCAATTCTGAGTGGTGGTCTTACACGAGGGCGATACTGAGATTATCTTCTATTCTGGAACGTGCCGGAAATGTACCTTTATTATTTAAAATTATTAAATTGCGAAATGAAACAATTCGATCACATAAAATTTACTTACTCATGCCGGGATTTGAACCCGTGTTTGCTAGTCGAGTGTTGCTGAAAATGCTGTTTCTTTCTGCTCTTTTATCTATTTTCTTATTTGTAATTACCTTTAGATGCACCTATGTTTATTTACTTAATTATTTATACTGGGTTTTTACTCACACACGTAAGAACAACCCAGTTCTAAAAACTCAGTTAATAATAAATTCACTAAAAGACAAATGGGTTAAAAATTACATGAAATCAATCACTCAAAATATACATTGGTAGATTTTGAAAAAGTTTTCTTAAAAATTGCATTTAAAAAAAAAAATTGAAATCGAAAATTATAAAAATACAAAGTTAACTTTAATGTCAAATAGCAAAGAGAGGCACGGAAAGAGACATAATTATAGATACAAATGACATATAATAAATTAACACAACATATTTATTAGCAATCGCATAACATTTTTTCTGAATCCATGATCGCAAAAATCATCTATTTCAGCACACTCTCTTATTATATAGTCGACACATTTGGATAAGAAGGCTAAAAGAGGCAATATTATTTTTAAATGCATTCAGGTGAAACATATTATGGCGAATTTGGAACATTATCAATATTGCTATGACACATTGTGGTATCAAGATGGCCGTGAATTATTTTATGTAAACCATGTATTATGTATTATTATCTATATACTTACCATGTATTATGGAAATTTTTTAGGACACAATTTTTTTTCTCTGTATCATGTAAACAGTGGAGGTAATCTACCTCTTACCCGCCCTGGTATAAGTAACTGATGGTTACTCCTTCAAGGCTCTCGCAAGATTCTAACTTTTTTTGTTAAACGAAGCTACATTTATTTATTTTGAACGAATCTAGACCTCCAGTGTCCATGCATACGTTGTTAGTAAGCAGTATGCAAGTGCTTAACAGGAAAAACAAAATGCAAAAAATAGGTTAGTAAGACAAAGATAAATTAAACAGGGCAAAAGAAAAACTCATTCATGAGGCTCCATGAGGCGGCATTGCATCTGTAAAAACCCGCAAGCACCTGCATAAAATAGAGAACATAAGTAATACAATAAATCTCAAATCATTTACATTATCATGTAAACAGCAAAAATATTTTAAGTCCTATCAGGGTGCTGTCAATTTAATAAATAAAATAACTCGTTTAACCACACGATTTGAATTTCTACCGCCACATATTTACGACGCTATATTTTATCAAAAGTTTAAAAATTGATTAGCAATCGAATTATTTATGAATAACAATTTGAAAGCCATGCATGATTATTTAAAACTTCACATCTGCCACTGCGTTGTAGCCCAGTGGTAAATATTCCCGGAAATGAGGCCTAATAATAATCATTGATGTAGGTGATAATAATGAATATTATCACACAACAGATTGACGAGTGTGTTTACCATTTAGCGAGGATTAAGTAATTTGACTAACCGCTGATGAGGCTGGTAGTGTTGCGCTATTGTAAGTATGTACACATAATGAATAATAACAGTCGACACTTACGTCGGGGTTACGTGTGTTTCGAAGGATAGAAAAAAGCATATTTGATAATTTAAAAAAAAATGAATGAATTATATTATTAAAATTTTGAAGCATATAAAATAGCAACATTTAAACAAAAGGTATTTCATAAATTTTTCATTTAAAAACTTTGTTTCCGGAGATCCCTTAAAAAAAGTGTCCTTTCGGGGGACAGAATAACTCATGATAGCTTCATCTGAAATTGAAAAACATTTTTTTTCTGTTAGTAGGTTAGTAGGTATACCTCGTGCTTATGCGAAGGATTAAAAAAATAATTTTTACAAGGCTGTACACACAGAAAATTGTACTGTTTTACATACAACTCTGCCAAAAATTCAAGTTTCAATTTTCTTAAATTTTGAGAAATTATGTTTATTTTTAGTACAATAAGGTTTTACCATAGGTCGTTGTCAGATTTGTTAAATTTTCAAACAAAATTTTTATATTATACAACATTCATTTCAAATCACATAATCATGCAGTAAAATAAATCAATAAATTATTTTGGAAAGCTACTATTCAGAATTTTAATTTTTAGTTCAAATAAAATCGTAAAAAATATATATCCGAGCCCTTGTTTTTTGACGAAAATTCTTCAGTATGTCTTTTTATTTACGATCTTACAAACTAATGTATTAAAAAAATTACATTCTTATTTTGCTTGGACATTATTGAAATATTATAAATACTTACGATAAAAAAAATAATTACAAAAGTACATAATTTTAATAGTTCATCATCACGTGTTTCAGCATTTTTGAATGTAGGTATTTATCTAAGCAAATTTTGAATGGAATAAAATCAATATTGAGTTTATTTATTTATTTATTTATTTAATACAAACGGCATAAGTATGCCATAAACACTAATTACATGTCACAAATTCATATTCAAAATATCAGTAATGATAAAACAGTGTATGTATAACAGTTAGTTGTGACGATACATTGGGAAGTGACAACAGAGATACCTTTACATGCAAAAATCTATAACACAAATAAAATTAGTAGTGATTTAAAAAATATGAGAGCATAGCCTTCTTGTACCCTTGTTCCGTGCAGTTAAATAGATCTATCACATCTGCATATCTATTAGTAACTTCATGTAACCTAGGTAAAAGTGAGTGTTTCGTATACTCAGTCCGATTATTGTTACATTTAAAAAGGATTTTAGAACGAGTGGTTCTCGTGGGAATATGAAATTCAATGAGCTTATTTAAATCAGGACTGTCTATGCTACCATTTACAATTTTGAACATAAATATTAAGTCGGATATAATTCTTCGATCTGAGAGTCTTAATAAATTTAATTCTTTCATCAAGTAATTATAATTTATGTTTTCAATGGGAATACCGAGGTTAAAATTAATGTGTCTTAAGAATTTGTGTTGAATTTTTTCGATTGAATCTGAATGTATTTTAAAATGGGGGGACCAGATCGAGGAGTTATATTCGACTTGACTACGTACTAAGGATGTATACAAAATTTTTAAAGTTGAAATATTCCTGAAACCTCTGGAATTTCTAAGAACGAAGCCAAGCATTTTGATACCTTTATTATAGATTGAGTTTATATGGGATATAAAGTTTAATTTAGAGTCAAAAGTTATGCCCAGGTCATTAATTTCTTCGACAGAGGTAAGGGTAGAGTTGTTAAGTTCATATGGATGAATAATTGGTTGACTTATTCTGTAAAAACTTATTGAATAACACTTATTTATGTTCAGATAAAGTTTGTTAAGAGAACACCAACTAATTAATTTGTTTAAATTATTTTGTAGACAGGCACAATCTTCAGCGGTTTTGATGATTTTAAATATTTTTAAATCATCTGCAAAAAGCAATACATTTACATCTTTATCAAATATGTCAACAATATCATTTATGAACAGTAAAAACAAAATTGGGCCTAAATGGGACCCTTGAGGTACACCACTGGTAGCTTTAAATTGATTGGAATAGAACAAATTAATTTTTACAAGTAGAACTCTATCAGATAGATAGCTCGCAAACCAATCTAAAAGTTTTCCGTCAATACCGAGCTTATGTAGTTTAACCAGTAGAATTTTATGGCACACTTTGTCAAAGGCCTTGATAAAATCTGTATAAATGGAATCGACTTGAGTTCTGTTAGCTAGTGTATTTGATATAAAGTTTTCATATAATGAGAGATTTGTCAGAGTTGACCTGCCTGACAAAAATCCATGTTGATTTGGAACAATGAGATTGTTAATATATGGGGAAATTTTATCAAGAATTAATTTTTCAAAAAGTTTCGGAATTATAGATAGCTTACATATAGGTCTATAGTTAGTGACATCACTTTTATTACCCTTTTTTAATATAGGCGTTAAATAACAACGTTTCCAAATGTCCGGGAAGCAACCTGTGTCAAGCGATTGATTAAACAATAGACAAATCGGCTCAGCCAGTGAAGCAATGCAATTAATGAGAATATTGGGGTGCACGTTATCAGGTCCGGCTTTTTTGTTTTTGTCCAGAGATTTAATTTTAGATTTAATGTCGCTTATATTGATGTGTACAGGAGGGATATGTATGCTCTCAATAATGGAAGGTGGTGGTATGTAATTGTCTGGGATATCTTCGTCATATACACTTTTGAAGTAATCAGCAAAATAGTTAACCTTTACTTTCATATCAGTGCTACTCTTATCTTTGAAGTGCATTGAAATGGGTAAACCTTGTTTGTTTTTTCTAAGAGAGTTTACATGTGTGAAAAAGTTTTGTATATTAGAGGGTATAGATTTTTCGATTCCATTTATATAATTATAATATGATTTTTTTGACAGTTTTTTACATTGAGTTCTGTAATTGTGAAATACCTTATAGTCATTAAGGGATTTAGATTCTTTAAAGTTTTTGTGTGCAGTTTTTTTGCAAATAACCAGGTTGATTAACTCGCTGTTGAACCATTTCGGGAACTTCGCTTCTTTGAAGTGTGAAAGTGGTACATAGTTTTCAATGGCCCTGTTGATAATTGTGTAAAAAATTTCAAGATTGTAGTTAATACTATTGTTGAGGTGAAGAAATGACCAGTCTTCATTTGTAAGATATTGGTTCATATTAGGATAGTCAGCTTTGGAAAAATTATAAGTTAAGTTAGGAAGAATAGTTGTGTCGTCTGGTGAGTTATTCATCGTTATGGTTATGCTTAAAGCGGGGTGGTGGCAGTCTAGGGGGAGGAGCTCGTCAACTGATTTAACAATGTGAATTGAGAGATCACTACAGAATACTAAATCCAGCAGCCGGTTATTGGTATTGTAGACTTGATTGACTTGATGTAGACTGAGTAAGTTCGTCATATCTATTATTTCACGGGCATTTTCTGGTAGGCTTAAGTTGTTATAAGAGTTTTTATTCATCCAATCAATGCTAGGGGTATTATAATCACCAAATAAAATTGTTCTGGCATCAGGGTATTTATTTTTAAAGGTTTCGAGGTCATCAATGTGGTTTCGGTAGACTGTGATGTTGGATCCAGGAGGAATGTAGACACATCCCAGTAAAATTTTACTTGATTTAGTTTTTAGTAATACAAATACCTGTTCCACGTCTAGATGTTTGCAAATTAATCGAGTGGATGGCAGTGATTTTTTGACGGATATGAGAACTCCTCCTCCTCTGGTTTTATTGCTGGTGGCTGGATTCCTGTCAAGGCGGTAGGTGTTATAAGACGAGAATCCAAGTTCCTCGGTGTGAATATCAGGATCAAGCCAGGTTTCAGTAAGGAGAAATACATCGACGTTTTGAAGTAAAGGAATAGAAGTTTGCAACTCTAAGAGTTTGGTTCGGCAGCCGCGGATGTTTTGGCCGTATCCATTGATGTGTTTGAGTTTTTTGGATTTTTCTTAACTATTGTCGGCTTGCTGTTGATATATTTGATTGTTAGTCCAACTTCACCTCCCTGTATCCTACTTTCCATTGATTGACGTAGGTCTGATAAATATTTTCTTTGGTTCGGAGTTTGGTCGGAAAAAATTTTGACAGGGGAGTTGTTAAGATAAAAGTTTTTTTTCCTGAGAATATTCATTACTTCAGTTGAGTTTTTTAAGATCACTTTAATGGGCCTCGATTTATCAGGCCTCACTGCTCCAAGACGGAATGTGTTGATGGAATTTGGTTCTATGTTGTTGTCTATTTTCTTCAGAATGGTTGTAATTTGTAAATTATCGTCCTTGATTTTTTCAATTTGGTTCAGTTGTGTACTTTCAGGAACGTTTATAATTATGAGATTATTTGCTCTGTTTTTCCTCTCTTCAAGCTCATCGGCCGCTTCACATGTAGATTCTAATGGGTTAGGTTTGTTGGTTAATTCTTTGAAAGCTATTAGCTCACCCTCGAGTGCTGCCATTTTTGTAGCCATTTGAGCTATGGTTCCAAGAATAGCATTAGTTTTTGGAATCATTTTCGCAATTTGATCTTTGTTCTGTCTGCTACTGGGGTCTATTATTAGTTCGGTTAGAGCCTCAACCGCGTTTCTCGCCAGACTGATGTATCCCTGGGAGTCCATTTTGTTAAAATTAATTTTTTTTTTTTTTTTTTGAAAAAATGGACTATGGTTAAGCCTGGATTTAAGGTGGAGTGACTTGAATTACTTGCTAGTATGGGCCAGGTCGGGCGGTAGTTATTATGTTAAAATGCTGGTATGGAGAATAATTAATCTTTCTCATCGGAACTACCCTGTACAGTTGCAAGGTTACGATCGCAAGTTCATCGTTCGACGAAATTTAAATTCATTTAGATAAAGTTATCATGAGTTATCCTGTCCACAGCTAAGACACTTTTTAAGGGTTCTCCGGAAACCAGGCCCTAGCAGGCTTTCTTCAGCCAGATTCAAATTTTATAAAATATTGTTTAAATGATGCACTTTTATATGCTTAAAATTTAAAATGATATAATTTATTTATTATATAAAAAAAAAATGCAGAGAAAATATGCTTTTTTCTAACGTTCGAAACCCATGTAATCCCTTAACGTCACTCAGTACGGGTTGAGGCCGTGGGGCTGGAGGGTGGCGGTATGGCAAGGAAGGGGTCGGTTTATTTATTTTCCCCGAGGCAGGTGTGTTGGTTGGTTACTTGTTCCAGGCACGGCGAGTTTGCTGAAAGCTTTAACATAAACTACGGCCAAGACGTATAATTATCGCGGGTTTATCGCGCCTGTCCGCCCCTCCGCCTCCACCCCCACTTACCCACTTCTCCGCCCACCTAATCGGCTATCAGCTCGTATAGCACAGCTCCGCCAGCAGGGCAGCCCCGACTCCATCCACCATCCACCTCAGGACTAAACACACACACCCGCCTGAAAATCATATTTTATCAACAACGTAATTATAGCTTTCACAAGTGATGTGATTTATAAGCTTTAAAATTTTCGCTGCAACAATATTGACTTTCTGCGGTGAATGACGTAATATTCAAGTTACAGGGGGAATATTGTTTAGCGTTAGCGATATTAAAAAATATATACATTTCGAAATTGCCTGAAAAGAGTCGTGTGTTTATTATATTTTCCTTGCCATGAAAATTTTGTGAGTGGCTTCAGCAGTCGAATAAAGGCACATTATAAGGTTGGTTAAGTATGTGCTTATACTATGCATGGTTGTAGGGCAAGTGGACAAACTATTGCTTTTATATTTTTATTGTCTTTCTAAAGTTATAAAGCCTTCAAAGAAGGGTGGAATAAATGAAATGCGAACAAATAAATAAAACTTCGGCAAAATTCAGTAATGGCGAGTGATACAATGTGTGTCAAGAGTCACTTTCATTGGTCGGTGGCGCTGGTCACTTACTCTCTGGTCACTGGTTTACGTCTCTGCTTCACTTCACCAGTTCAGTAACCACTGTGATTGTGACCGGGGCTCAATTCTACAATCGAGGACGCCCACAATCGTGTCGAAAGTACATACAATTGTCGTCATTGTTATTTTCAAGTCTCGTCGAAGGCACATACTTAGACACCGATCGTCAAAATTCATTCGACTCGAACAATAAGCAGGTTAAACCAGTCGACAAATCTGTCTAAATCTAGTTTATTTATCCTAACCTAAGATTTTTCTCCGCGTGCTCTTCCAAGTAGTCATCATATATTTTTACAAAGTTGTTTCAGGGCTCCATATAAGAGGCCATCCATAAATTACGTCACACCTTAAGGAGGGGTGGGGGAGGGGAGTAGAGAAGTGTGACATCGGGCGACAAGGGGTATGGTGGGGAGGGGGGGGGGGGGGGGGGTCATTAGCTCTGTGACGTCAAATTAAAAAAAAAATTAACTACTGTTTTGATTATTGACGAATATGTGACGTCACACTAGGGTAGAGGGGTTTCACTAATATGACAATGTGTGAGACAGGGACGGGGAGGGGGGGGAGGGGTGAGGAGGGGTGGGGGGGGGGGGGTAAAAATAATAAAATTATGGATGGCCCCTAATGGCTGATTTACAGGCGATGTTGGCTGCAATACATGATGCAAAGCAAATTGAGGCAGATGCTTTGAGACTATCAAGGACGTTTCGCCAGAGGGTAGATAGTTTTCACGTGAAAATGAACTTCCCAATGTTGCAATGCCTATTTGCAGGTCTTAGCAGCATTCAATTTCCTTTCCGCGGGTAGTTACAAGCTGTTTTTGATTTTAATAATATACCCTAAAGTTTGAGTTTAGACTTACGGATTTCAATACTTCGTTTGTGTGAAAGCACTATAAAACCCGCCAGTCAATTTCAAGTGCACACAATAGAAACATCAAACACATCAGAAAAAGACAATATTCATGAAAAATGCAAATATAATCATCTCTTCAACCCTTCAACATTCAAGAATACATATAAATGAAACGTCCGACAAAGTTCGTCGAGACGAAGGGTAAATTTTCGTTCGCAAATGGCGTATAACGAATAACTCTTGATCGCTATTAGAGAAATGAGCCCCTGGATAAGAGCGCTCGTTCCTCAATGCCCGGGAGCCAGAACGGGACTCTTTACCAGAACGGTTACAAATGACGTCACAAAAGAGTGACCGCTCCGCCAATCATCATCTATCACGTGGGACCGTTGGATAGGGGATGGGCGCTTTCTACCGCCATGGCCATGCCGATGAATCAAGTGAACATATTCAATCTATCAATTATTTATGCTGAAAACAATTAAATATTTAAACACAATAATGTGATTTTAAAGGCGCGCTACTTGTTTCTTCTTATTTGGACTGATCCGGTCTCACCCCGCTAAGAGAATCTTAAGAACACCGCATTTTAAATATTCGTAAGCTTTTAATAACAGCTTTTAAGTAAGGGGTCACCTGTGTAACTCTAAAGGGTAACAGTGTAAGACGCTGGGAGCAGCAAGGTGAGTAGGAAATATAATATGCATAAGTGGAAAAAAGTACTTTTTTTTTTTTTTTTTTTCTTTATTCATTGCATACATAATATGGTTACATTAATTAGTGGATTTTTCGACCACCGTGCTAGGCTGATTTCAGTGTTATGGTGGTCGAACAATAGAAATTATATTAAAAATATTGTAGAAATGTTCTACCGTGGAGTTTCGCAAGATAGCGTTAATAATAATTTTTCTTTTAATTTAACCCTTGTTTAGGGACGGACGTTATAAATTATGACTAAAATCGCATGTGCGTATTGGTGAACGGACCAAACACAGTGGCGAATCATAACTTTTGTTACGTTAGGTTAGATTTTTGGCCTTTTTTTCATCACTTCTAACGACTTTAAAAGTTTTTAGGCCTGCTTACTTTAATCGCAGTCATCTTAATTTTTTGCTGATGCCCAATTGTCTGAAATTGTTTTAAGTTTACCGTTCTAGTTTTCATAACCAGAGGCGGTCAGTGGTCTAAATCAGGGGTCTCCAAACTACGGCTCGCGGGCCAAATCTGGCCCGCAAGTATCATCAGCAAGGAAATTAGGCTACAAAAAAGTACAAAGCGAATACGTAGAACAGTTTACTGTACAAGGGAATGAAGTTATATAACACACTATCAGAAACTTTAAAGTCCACACCAATTGGAAAGTTCAAGATGCATTGTAGGAGCTTCATAAAACCAGAAAAAATATAGTGAATATGAAATATTATAATTAATTAGTTGCAATATGAAATATTGTAAATAATTAGAAATTTGTAAACTTAAATGTACAAATTACTAAAATAAGTTATTCAATCCGGCCCGCGAATAGCGAATTTAGCACTAACTTGGCCCTTGGAACTTTCTGGAGAAATTAATTTGGCCCTAAGGCTGGAAAATTTGGAGACCCTTTTCCCCAATCATCAACATTAGAACGGTTTAACCTGTCAAAGGCCAGGGTTTTTTACCTTACCTTTTTTAAATTACCTTAAGAACAAGAATGGAGGAAGCTATTCTGAGCTTTTCCTTGGTACAGTTTCTTTATACAAAAAAATTTAAATCGCATCCAAATTATTTGAATTAATATTCTTTTTTGAAATTCGAGTTTCGCGTGCGGGCACGTTCCTGGCCTTTCACAGGTTAAAAAAGCAAAGAATTTCGACTTTCTGTAAGCAACTTTTCTTCTTCGACGAACATAATACAGAGTCAGAGTTGATATAAATTTTTGGTCATTTACGAGTAAATCGGGTCCGAAGTAAATTTTTTAGGTAAAATTTGAAAAAAAAATCAGTCGCTAGAGAGTTAATTTCAGTTCAGTCAGTGGCCGAATCGGTTAAATTGTTCATCCCGGTAAGATGAGAGATCCTGGGTTCGAGTCCCAGTTGTGTCCGTTACCTTTTTATTTGTGTGCGTCTTGTTCTTTTTTCGGTTCCATGCCAACTCAGAATGAAACAAACCAGAAACACCTCAGAATGGTAATTAAAAGCTATGAAAAAATAATTTTAAAATAGCCGTTAATCCAAACCTAACTTAACCTATTTAAGCAATTTTTGAATATTTTTTTATCATCACTCTTAATGACCTTTACACCAGGCTAGGCTTGCATTCAATAAAATGTCGAAAATAATAGAATCAAATAATATAGACCTGAAATTCAGAATACTCCTCATCAAGACCTATGTATGGAGTATCTTGATGTACGGCTGCGAAACATGGTGCCTATCCGAAAGAGATAAACGGAGACTAGAGGCTTTTGAGATGTGGTCCTATAGAAGACTACTAGGAATTTCCTGGAGAGACCACATCACAAATGAGGAGGTTCTCCAAAGAATCGAAGGAGGAAGGCACCTGTTCAGGACCTTGTCCGAAAGGCGCGCAAGATGGATCGGCCATGCAATAAGACAAGAAGGCCTCTTGCATGCCATAATGGAGGGTATGACCGAGGGGACAAACGCTAGGGGACGCCCACGCCGAGAGTACCTGGAGGACCTGCTGGTGGACGTGCGCTGCTCATCATATGCAGAATTCAAAGAGCCGCACAAGACAGGGAAGAGTGGAAGAAACGAATAGATGAAATTGCTGCAAACCAATCCCAGGATTGAAACCAGAGAGAGAGAATGACCTTTCTGAGGTGCTTCTAAGTTGGTTTCTTTCTGAGTTGGCCGGTCACCCCTTTTCATATTTCGTTTAAACTTGTTAGTATTATATTCTTCAATGAAATATTACATTAATGGGAATAACTTTCAAAATAAATTATAAAAGAGATTCATTCCAAAAAAATAATTTGATCATGAGGGCCATACTTTGTCGGGATGTTATTTCGCAGATCTAGTACATACGAGATTTTTGGGTGCTTGATTTCTCCCTTACTGGCAATCTAATTTGCTTTGCATTTTCCAGTCCGTGTATCTAATTTATTTTACTTTTTATTTATGTACTAAGACATCATCCTTATGATAATTTTATGTAAATAAATACATTCAAATCGTAATATATAATATGCTTAACCGTCGTAAAATTTATCATGTCTCCTATACGTTTGTACAGAATGTTGCGCTTGAGTATTATTCAGAAAAGCTTTGTTTTGCAGTATAGCACTTTTTTCCTTTTTCTATTAATTGCAGAGAAAATAAGTGATTGATCAGTAATTAAAGTGAGGTGTTGTTGTTTATTTCTAATATTATCTGAAGTAAAAATGAAAATGATATTTTGGCTTCCGGTTACATGTTTGAATTTTATTTATTTTTTTCAACTTCAAACATAAAATTGCATTTAAGGAGGCGGGTATGGGTACCGCCGCCCCAGGAACCATTTATTGGAAAACCAACGCCTTTGCCATAGGTAATCCCAAGAGGGTCACTGCATTTTGTGACTTATCAGGGGTGCCGAGTTCATGGGGTGAGATTTGTCAAGGTCTTGGCTGCCGATGTGTTTGCCCACGTGCTGCGTGGTGGGCCGGATCGAGAGAGACTGGTTGAAGAAGTTTTTTATTTTATTTTACATTAGCTCCACTTACATTAGGAGGCACTGAGTAAAACAATAGGGGCCCATGTCATCTATGAGGATGCTGTGTGGATGGTTTTTTAAGGGAAAGGAAGGAGAAGAAGATATGGGATGGAAAAAGGTAGGAGGAGTGGACAGGAATCTGGGGGGTCAGTGTGGCCAGGAGTGGCGGACGTAAGAATCTATTCCTCACACTGCGGTGCAAGGCGAAGGGTCTTGAGAATTCGGCTGGAGAGGTCAAAAGGCCTCCCTCAATCAGTCTCCTCCGATCCAGCCCGTCACGCAGTGGTTGGGCAAACGTATCCACCACCAAGACCTAGATCAACCTCATCCCACGAACCCGGGCATCCCTGCTAAGTCACCAAACGTGACCTCTCCAATCAGAATCCCCCGACCCATCGCCTAGCATCGCAGTTGAAGGGATGTATTCAGACGTCCGTCACTCTTGGACACACTCCAGATTCCTACCCACCCTTCATACCTATTTCCTTCCCAGAAATTAATTATATTGCTTTCCTTAAAAAACCCTCCGCACAGCATCCCCTAGGATGACAGGCACTGAGGGAAATTATTTTCCCTTATATTTGTAAATTGTGTGGAGCTTGTGTAAAAAAAAATCAGTAGATTTAGTATATACTCTACCGAGAGACCGGTGATGACGTGAGGAAGATTTTATTGTTAATTTTTGAAGAAAAAAAAATGTTTTCGGAGTTCGAAATTTCATTCACATTTTTTACTCCAAATAATGTCAGGTAACACTGGTTAAATTAAGACAAGTAGGTCCCTTAACGCCCTGCATATGTTTAATATGCTGTATTTTAGTTCGAATGTCTCTTTTGTCATACATCTGAGACCATTTGTAATTATTGCACTCAGCAGGTAATGTAATAGCTTCGGTAGTACATCGCCGAATAGCTGTTGAGGCTAGCTGCTCAGCTCTAGCATAATGACCTGACGGAGCTGCTGCAAGTTACGACATATTACGATGGCCATCGCAAACTGCTGTGCCAACTTACGAGCGCTCGTAGGAGGGGGGCAGAAAGTTAGCCGACTCACTATTGTGGTTAACACCTGTACTCACCTGGTCAGTGTGCTTCTAGCTGTACAGAATATATAAAACAGGTATTTTATTTGTTGTGACATTATTAGGGTTAGTTAGTTGTTCCAGCGAGGAGTAAGTATGGTAGAAAGACTTTTGTAGACTATTCCACTTTCGCAAAACATAATCGAAAAAAAAACCCAACGCCACCTTATTTCATAGTTTTAAATAAACGGAGAAACTTAGATGCGTCTTTGTTAATTTGTGGTTTTTCATTAAAAAATATGAAAAAAGGTAATATTTTAGTATTATAAGAATTGTTGAATTTCTAAATATAATATTAGGTCCTTACACATGAAATTGGCGTTTTGCCGTACTGGCAACTTTGATCTCAAATATTTCTCTTTGGTTAGGAATTCCAAATTCGAGTACGAGTTCCACCGTGGCACCAGTGCTGCAGAAACGGCTCGAAGGATTAATGATGTGTATTGCGACGGTGCCGCAAAAGAAAACACAGTGCGTTTTTGGTTCCAACGTTTTCGTTCTGGAAATTTCGACCTAGCCAGAACAAGCCCCGTGGACGGCCGGAGACCAAAGTTGATAATGAAGAATTGAAGGCTATTGTGGAAGCGGATCCATCGCAAACCACGTCCGAGTTAGCTGCAGGCTGCGGTGTTAGTGATGAAACTGTTTTAATCCACTTGAAGCAAATTGGGAAGGTGAAAAAGCTTGAAAGGTGGGTACCTCACGAATTGAGTGAAGCAAATCAACAAACGCGCGTTAGAACGCTAGACCACACACTGCACAACAGACGGCTACCAAATTTGAGGAGCTTCAATTGGAATGTCTAAGACATCCACCGTACTCTCCGGACCTTGCCCCAACAGATTACCATTTTTTTCGAAATTTGGATAACTTCTTGCAAGGGAAAAATTCAACTCCGATGGGGCAGTCCAAACCGCCTTCAAAGATTTTATTGATTCCCGTCCAAATGGTTTTTTTAGTAAAGGGATCGATGAACTACCTATGAGATGGCAAAAGTGCATAGATAGCAATGGTACATACTTTGATTAAATAAATATATTATATCAAAAAAAAAAATCGACTTTATGTTCCTCCCATACAAAACGCCAATTTCATATGTAAGGACCTAATATTATGACACGATTAATATTATGTACATAACTGCAACAACATTAAATTAATACATAAATAACAATCACCTGGGGAAAACTAACAAGGTACGTCTAATGCAGAATCAGTCTTTAGTCCTCAGTCCTCAGTCCTCAGTCCTCAGTCCTCAGTCCTCAGTCCTCAGTCCTCAGTCCTCAGTCCTCAGTCCTCAGTCCTCAGTCCTCAGTCCTCAGTCCTCAGTCCTCAGTCCTCAGTCCTCAGTCCTCAGTCCTCAGTCCTCAGTCCTCAGTCCTCAGTCCTCAGTCCTCAGTCCTCAGTCCTCAGTCCTCAGTCCTCAGTTCTGCAGAAGGGCGTTTTTAGGCGTGTAAGAAAATCCCAATTACACCATCAGACTTGTTTTAGAAACATTTCAATTCAGGAAGATACATAAGTTCAAGTCAGACTTCAGTACAACAGACAGCAGCAAATAGAGGGCGGGAAGGGGTCCGAGCAGTGAGCAGTGAGGTGAGGTAAGAATGGCGTGCCGCCCGACATCTGTTGAGCTATTTAATTACGTATTAAAATTTCACGTTCCTTATCTACAGATTTATGGGAATTGGTTAAAAAGCTCACTATACAAATAGCCGCTCCCGAGGAAGAAATTTATGGAGAAATTTCCTGTGATTTATTTATTCCGGGAAGAGTTATTATGGAAGCGTTAATTTACGGAATTGTGAAATTTACATTTTTGTTTTACAAAAAATCTTCTACCCCGTTTTACAGTCTTGGAAGATTTTTTCCTGAAGTTATTTTTATTTTTCGATCACGCGAACGATATTGCGCACAAATAATGATTTAACAATGAAAATTAAACGGAAGGGCTTTCGTTGAGAAATTAAAACGATAAACTTATAATAAGCTCAATCTCAGTCGCTGTACTAGAACAAGCGCCACTTAAAATGTAGGACGTTGTAGAATATCCCCTTTCCTCTTCCATCGTAATTTGATTGTGAATTTGGGTGAATATTCCTTGGGAGTGGTTAACTATTGTAAGGTGGTCCGCCTGCCTCCCTTTGGCCACCCTCTGTCCCTCCGTGGGTGGGGTGAGAGCCCAGGTCCCAGGTAACTGACTGGTACACCCATGGAAGAACAATTTGTGCTGTAAAGGGGCGCTCGTGTTCAGTGAAGGGTAATCGTTGACAATTTATTGATGAACTTATGGCGGGTCTAAAGCGGGGGAGGGAGGGAGGGAGGGAGGGTGGCTTTGTTTCCAGCACAAGAAGAGGTGGGGAGTGTTCAGTTATTTATAGGATTTATTTTTAAAATGCAATATTGTGCAAATTTTAAATAATTTTATCCTTGTTAGATGAAGACAAAATGTGTTATATTGAAATAATAGCCTAGAGGTGGCAATGTTAAGAGAGTGTAATTTGAATGTCAATGATAAGAATAATGTTAAGAGGGTATTACCAGAAAAAAAACAGAAATATGTCACTTTTAAATCAGATTTTAGATGTATTGACTCTTTTCCACAAAAAATTTCGAAATATTGTTCTTTTATCATTTACATGTTTTAAATTTTGAGAAAAAATGTATATTTTTAGTATAATAAGGTTATACCATAGGTCGTTGGCAGATTTGTTAAATTTTTAAAAAATATTTTTTATTATACCACACCCATTTCAAATCATATAATCATGCAGTAAAATAAATCAATACATTATCTGGGTATCGCATGTTTTAGAATTTTAATTTTACTTAAATAAAATCATAAAAAAATATATACGTACATGTGTTTCTTGACGAAAATTGGTCCGTTTGTGTATTTATTTGCGCACTTACAAACTAATATATTTCAAATTTTATTAACATTCTTATTTAACTTAGACATTATTGAAAAATGATAAATACTTTTAATCAAAAAATAATTACAAAAAATACATTATTTAATAGTTTTATCATCACGCATTTCAGCTTTTTTGGATGTAGGTATAAATTAAAGCAAATTTGGAATGACATCAAATCGATATTGAGTTATTATTTTAAAAAGCTGGTACGGAGAATAATTAATATTTCTCATTGTAAACTGCCTTGCACGATCGTAAGACTTGACCAACTTTCGACGAAATGTGGATTTTCGTCCGCTGGCTGGTTAAACGTTCTTAAGTGTTTAGTGCCCAGTTAGGGGACGTAAGCCAACGTAGGTTTATAATGATAACTAGCTGACCCGGCCACGCGTTACTGTGGCTAACGAAACACAACGTCATGTACTGGATGGTTACCCAACCTTTTAACTCACATCCACCATATGTTAATTTGCATACAAATCAAATCCATACCGTCCGCTTGCCAACCCGTTCGTCCATTTCAACCAATTTACACAAAACCTTGACAAATTATATACCCAAGCCTTTCTCTATCTATTGGTTAAAACCGCATGAAAATCACGACCAGGCAGACAGACGCGGCGGAGGACTTTAATTTATAATATGTAGAGATAAAATTTAAATAATATTGAGCGATAACTGGCTGGTTTGGGTCCCACCCAGGCGTTGTGAGTTCAATTCCTCTGCAAGCTAAGTCCTCCATTCCGACACAAGAAATATTTTCCACTTAATATGGGGGTAGTTGTAGTAATATAAAATAAATTAAAAAATGAAAATTTTCACTTTGTATTCAACAAATTTAGGTTCCAAATTAATTCCGTCATTTGTAAATAAAATTTTGACCCATCAAAATGTTTAATTACATTTTTTTTATATTTCGTATTTTATTATATTTACATAGATGTTCGGCCAAAATATATTTAAATTATCAAACTCACTATAATTGCGAAAGTTGGCTGTAAAATCTATATATTATATTATTTGAAACATAAGTATAATAACGTAGCACATATCAGTACTAGACAGGATTTTTATTTTTCCAAGAGGCAGGACCAAACTACCAATTATCATGATTTTGGGGAGAATGGCTATTCTGTTATACCACATTTCTTCCGAGATAGACATTTTAAAATTTAAACCGAAGTTACATTAAGATCGCAATAAATATTTTTTTACGTAAGACTGCTCTCATCTGATATTATTAATGCACTGTATGTATATACATCTTCTTCTTCGTGTGCCCTATCAGGTCCCCCCGAAGTGATAACGACTTTGGTAAATGTAACTCTATATTGTGCCCGTAATAGTTCCTTCACACTTCTAATACTGATCCACACTAATAACGGCATGCATTAACTGTAAATTATTGGACATAAATAATTAGATGTACTCTTTTTACAATATACGTATAATAAATAAAATAAAATAATTATTTCGATAATTTTTTTTTTCAATTCGGTTAAGTATTTGGATCTCAAATCCTAATTAAGATTTTGCATGAAAAGGCCGCGATGCCGTACCTTGTCTTGTTATTGTTTGTAATCTATCTAAAATTTGTGGGGTGACAACTTTCGTGATTACGTAATAATGAATTAAGTAAATTTTTTCCCCAACCTAATAAAAACATTAAGTAGAAAATTCCTGTAATATTAAAAGATCTGTTTCTGAAAAAACAAGAAAATATACAGATTTAGGAAATGAGATTAAAAGAATTTGGCATTCTCAGACTATAAAAATGTTACCATTTGTTATTTCGGCTATTGGCATTATACCTAGCTCTCTCATTCAAAATTTAGGCATGTTAGATTTGTAAAAGAATTTATGTATAAAAATGCAAAAATCAGTCATTTTAAATACATGTAGGATTAAAAAAGATTTTTTAAATATTTATATTGAAGGATCAGTAGGATTTATAGGTCCAATTAGGAGTTCCACCGAGCCGAACCCTCTGATAACAAAATATCTGGAGTCGGTGAATTGTTTTCCCATTTGGTCTCTAACACATGTTGTTCTTGTATTATTTTGTATTTATTATACTTATATAGTGCAAGCGCATAACGTGGATTGATCATTTGTGGAACCGGAACATAAAATCTGAAGCGATACCATCGTTAAACATCATGAGTACAAATTAATGTGTATGTATATACTACGCAGACAAAGCGCAATTTCTCTTGGCACTTTATGTCAATGACGTGATGTATGAACATCAGTCACAAAGGCTGTTGTGAAAAACCCGAATATGTGATACCATTATGAATATTTGTGCCGCCTGTTGCTCCGTGATCTCTTCAGATGCTGCCGTTGTCTGTCCACAGCCTAATGGGCCCCCCCAACCCCTCCCCGCCCCATCTCCCTAACCCGCTTCACTCCTCCCATAAATCTTGGGACCTCAGAAGGCGGATATAAATGGGAAGGCTTTCTGCCGGAGTTTGATGAAGTGTGATGAGTAGGATTGGCATCGATCAGAACTACATTTTTTCATAACGCCTTGTTGGGACGTAGTTATATCATTTAATCGTAGTCCATGTCTTTGAATGAGAAGGTTACGGGTTTGATTCTCGCGCAGTGCAAAAATATGATACAAACTGATTAAATTAGCACGAACAACGTAACTTTGGGAAAAGTTAAGAGACTGAATGTTGAGAGCTGGAGAGATCGGAGAGGAAGGTTTGCATAGTATTTCAAGCAAAGTTTCGAATCTGAATTGTCGAAATTTTGAGGCGTCTTCGGACCGGTTTTAGAAAATGGATTTTGGCGCAGACGTTACAACAATGAGCTGTACACTCTGTTTAAGAGACTAAACGTCACAAAATTTAAAATAACTGGGAAGACTTTGGTGGCTGGGTCATGTAAAGAGAATGACCGAGCATCAAGCACCAAAGTCCCTGCTGAACTCAAGACCGATAGGGCGAAGGAGCCCGGGAAGACCAAGATTAAGATGGAGCGACAACGTCCTCAAAGATATATCTACCTTGGAGCTTCTAAACTGGAGAGAGCTGGCACAAAACCGAAATGAGTGGAGGAAGACTTTTGAGGACGCCAAGACCCACCAGGGGTTGTAGAGCCAAGAGTGATGATGATGTAGATGGCGATGAGGTTGAAATTCCTCCTTAACATCAGTTGCCTTTTTTATTTTGCAAAATTCAGGCGTAGGTATTGAAATATTTTACAATAATTTTCCGTAGAACTTAATAGACCACGTTGTATGATAAAACCATTACCGAAAAGGGGTTCGTAATTAGGAGATTTTGAATTTTAGGGAGTTTTTATAGGACTGGCACATTATTTTTTTCTGGGCTTATAAAAATATTTATCTGAAAAACACCTTCATAGTGCTTTGCCTTAAATGCATATGTTCTAATCGCATTGTTTAAATAAAGCATCTGAAATATTTGTAAGTGATCAATTTTTTTTTTGATTTTTCACTGGCTACTTTTTAGTGCTTCGTATATGTGAAATATGGTTCCATGACAGTTCGTCCGGCCGACATTTGGTCCGGCGACAATTGGTCCGGTCGAAAGTTTAGAAGATGTTTTCTTCATGTATGTAAAGAGGATATACGGCCGTAGAACCAAAGTCGATATACTGAAGGCATCTTGAGTGAAAAGCCGCTGTACAAATATTTTTATTAACAATTTCGACTCTTCGAAGTAGCATGCTGCAATCACAAAATAAGAATTTTTTTACGTGCAGTCGGCTTAGATTCCTACTTTCATAGATTATAACTTTTATAACTGAATATAACACAAGAGTCCCAACTGCTCCAATCGTCTCGAGCCAGTGAGACTACGGCATCCCCAATTTTGGTATGGTGTGATGCTGAAAGTAGTGGGGAGGGGAAGGAGATGTGGAAAATGTACCTGGCTATTCAGATATAGTCAACAAACGCGGCTAAAGCCATTTCAAGTACAATCTGAATGAATACTGACGAATAGCAAAATATAATTAAATAAGAATACTTGTAAGTACCAAACAATTTATCATAATCTCAAGTGATGGTTTCGTATAATAATATTATGCAATAAGTAGGTGTTTATAAAAAAACACTTAATTTAAAAAAAATAAATTATGTGAATACCGCACAAGAGTCCCAACAGCTCCCAACCGCCTGAGGCCAGTGAGACTCCGGCATACCTGCAATTGGGGTATATTGTGAAATTGTAGATTGCGGGGAGGGGAAGAAGATTGGTAAGAGGAAAGAGGGAAAAGTACCTGGCTATTCTGGTCTGTTCACCAAACAAGGCTAAAGTCATTTCAAGGAACGTTTCTATTCTGAATGGTGGTCTTATACCAGGGCGATACGAGTATCTTCCACTCTGGAACGAGCCTAAATTAAATACGAGTATGTCTACTGATTGATTGATTCTGGAACTCATCGAAGTCATTGAGACCTGCCGAGCGATTCTAAATTTTTTGTGGGATCATTATTAGATAACGGACGTTATCTCCCGTCAGATTTTTACATATTTACATAGTCACATGTTTTAATTTAGATCGTTTTCAACACGAATTCTTGCAAATATGCATGATTATTTATTCATTTAAAGTACGATGTACATAGAAAAAGCAAATAATAGCCATAAAGGTCACACAAATCTGACAGGAGAATCACGTCCGTTGTCCCACAAAAGATATAGAATCGCTCGGCTGATGTTTAAACATATGTTTTTCTTACTAGTTTTTTCTCTGAAAACCGTGAAAATTTTTGAATGAATCCTATTAAAAAAGTCGATCCGATTTTATTTTTCAAATGGCTCACAAAAAATATCACCTCGATAGGTAAATTATCCATTTTCCGGGAAACTGAGATAACGCCCTGAATTTGGGATATAGCCTGAACCAAATGTAGTCATTTTCAATCCAATTTGCAATATAGCACCTTAAATGTTCTAGTTTAATTAGTTTCATCGCCTCAGCCACCCCCAATCTCAAGGATCATGTGAGGGGATAATGGACTCATACACAATCACGCCCCATAACTCTTCGCGGGCCTAATGGCGCCACCCTCGCCCCCTCAACCCGTTTCCGGACACCACCACCGATAGCTTCAACACTGTGTTTAGAATACGTAGGTACTTCACTAGAAAATGGGGTACAATTGCCTTCTTTTATTTGTATTATATTATTATTCGTATGGCTTGCTGGCACTCTGAATTCATACAAATGAGTCGCATTCGTGATTCTAAAAAAAAATCACTTTGGCAGCGTCTAATGTATTTAACTAATAATTTTGTATCTAACTCAAATGCAATGATTGTCCCTCATTTTATATTGTAAAAACAACTCGTAATTTTGAAATCAGAATCAAAGAACATTTAAGGTGTCTTAATAATAATAATTTTTCTGAGTTCGCCAACAATACCATTGAAAATAACCATAGTGTTGAAAAAAATACAGGGATAAATATTCTTCATATTAATCATAAAGGAAAACGTTTAGATAACTTAGAAGCCTTGGAAATTAAAAAAATCCCTTAAAAATAATGAATCTATTATCAACAAACAAAAAATATTTGTCTTATAGTCCAATCATGGATTTGTTTCCCTACCCACCCACTCTACACTAATACCTACCCACCCAATCTACATTATTAACTAGCAACGGCTCCACCCCTACCATAATAAAACATTGTTCGAAACTGTCAAATTAGTATAAGCTTTCCCTGAAGAAGGAACGTTTGTTCCGAAATCGGTCGGATTTACGCATTATATAAGTGGTTTATACAAAGTTGAATTGTTTCATTTTTCTAATGTATTTATTTACTATCGTAGAAAACAAACGATTATATTGATGGAACAACTTACAAATCTTAAATATTTCATACTGGTACGTATGATACGTTTTGTTACAATATTTACTTTTGGCTTTTGTTTTAAGAGCTGCAAAAGATTTCAATAATTTATCATGTTATATAAACCTTCTCAGATACTATCTAGAGATGTTATGTTCTCCCTTTTTCAATATTAATTTTTACAACATTGAAAAGATTCAACATAAGTTCCCTAGATGTATAAACTATAAATTGCAAATTCCTGCATAAAACATTGTTTATAATTATCTTCTGAATAAAATGTCCCTATTGAAACTTTCAGAAAGAAGAATAAGCACAGATTTAATACTATTACATTAAATACTGCATTACAAAATTGAATGTCATGATTTTTTTCAATTAATCCTCATCCATATATCCAAAAGATCTTGCCGACATTTATTACCCTTCTACTTTAACAACACCAGGACACAGGCTTATCCGAGTTCCCCGATTCTGAGACTTCATAAATATTCTGATCTGAGAGATATATTTCATCTTAAAAATCAATATAAATGTTGTGTTTCCCATTACTTTTATTTATATAGACACAAATATACTTCCTACTATTTTTTTGTATAAATTATCTATTTACGGATTTTTAGTCTCTGTTCACATTTTTAATTATGTGTTTTATTTTATGCTTTTGTTGTATCATTTTTTCATTGAATTATATTTTCTTTAATACAAAGATGTTGTGTATCTAAAAAGCTTCCGGCTTTTAGAAATAGCTTAGTAGCTTAGTACCTAAGTTGTCCAACAGAGGGACGGGGAGATGAGAGAGGTTGATGTCTGTAACACTCTAGTTAGAACCAATTTAGCTAGCTCCTAGTTAGGACGACTAACGAGGTCCATATTGTATACGCGAAGTATTAATAAAACCAGATAAACAATCAAGAATCTATTTATTCCCAAAAGTAATCTTCAGACAAAGTGGTTGGAGAATCTGTTAGTGTTGTTACAAATTACAGAACACTACAAAACTACTTTTAAAATAGAAAATAAAAACCCATTTAGGCTGTAATAAATAAGTAAATAAATTATATGTACGTATATTTAGAAATTGAACTGCGAAGTGAATTAGTGCTTCAATTAAGTCTATTAGTGCTTCAGCACACTAAAAATAAAAATATCTAAAGTACAAAGCTCTTTGCTAATTTGAAGTGAAATATTCCTGCTTGAAATTGTTCACGTTCAATCAACTCAAATTTATTCATAAAATAAGGAGTAAACAACCTATTTTCTGAAGTAAACAACGATAAAGGTTTTTATTGTGATTTATTTTTATGTTGTGCTAACTTCTTCTTTAACCAATGTTTCGGACAGCATTACAGTGTCCGTCATCGGGGCGATTCCTTCTTGCACCTATTGAGGAAAGCCAGGCGGCCCAATAGTTGGTTAGTATAATACTTTAGGCGGGGAAAATTTTAAATCATATCTAACGTTAGTGTTTCATAACGCTGATGGGTTTCATTTGTGTTTGTGTTTCGATCGGCCTGTAGGATCGGAGGAATCCAGATTTTGGAATTCCGCACATTAAGGGTACCTACCTACATGGTAGACAGGAGTCAAGTACCATTATCGCCAGTCTGTCAACAACCATCGTAACATGACATTTGGCTCTACGTTAAAATGTTATTTATCAATCGGAAGTGTATAATATGAAGCATAACTTATATCGCCATCGTGTTCATCGTATGATTTATGTGAACCGCTTAGGTTAATCGTCTCATGACTAAAACTTTATCCTGGTTTTAATAACCGACCAGAACAAACTGTATCGCGCGCTTATGGATACATCTGTGACTATCACCGAATGGAGAACAAGCCAGAACACACAATAGCAGTGAGTACCACTTAATATGTACTCCGTATCTTGTTTGGTGGTCGGGCATAGCTCGTATCGAGATCCATAAGCGTTTTTAGTAGCAAAGAGTGGCCGCAAGGTTATTTTGACCCCCGTGCATTGTCACGAAACTGTTAAGAGTATTGGCGAGCGCCGGCCGTTTGACTGCTATAGTGATATTAGAAAATAAAATTAATGAAATGGTTGTTTTTACGAATGTTTTTCATAAATTCTTTTCACCTCTGTTGACTTATGATAATGTAGGTACCTAATATATATTTAGGTCGATGGCCGCCTGTTTTGATCTATGCAAAAAAACATCGCCAAAATAAATGCTTTATTATACTTTGTAAAGTTCGGACACAAATAAATTAAATGTTTTCCATTTTTTCAAGTGAAACTTCTTTAGCCCCGTTAAGATGAAACGGAAATGACGCATTACAGTACCTGCGAAGCATCAAACTAAGCTCAATGGCCACTTTGATTATGATGTCACTTTTCAAGGCTCCTATTGGTTGAGATATGAAACGGAAGTGACGCTAGGTCTGCACTCTTTGCCCGTTTTGATTATGACCTCATTTTTCAAGGCTTCTATTGGTTGAGATTGTTTAAAGATTCGTTACTACCGCGTGTGTACTGCATTCCATTTTTTTTCTACAAGAACAACTCTCTTTTTATAGCTTTTGAAGGTTATTCCCATCAATGCAATTATATTTGAAGAAGAAAACTTCTTCTCACGATCATGATTTTATAAAACTTTCTGATCATGATATTATAAAACTTTCTGATCATGATATTATAAGGAACCTGATTTGCCAAAATTTACAATAACACCATATTCAAAAAGAGGTGCCCGGGTTTGTGGGTTGAGGGCTGTCCAGGTCTTGGCGACAGATGCTTCTGCACATCAATTGACCCTACTTTCTTCGTCTTCTTAAAATTTAAATAACCCTTCCCAATTCCCCCGGCTTCATATTTATATTTCGCGTTGCGCGGGTTTGTATTTGTTTCTAATTTTTCTTATGGTTATTTTTTAAAAGAACGGTTATAAATTATCGACATGTCAAAACGTTGCACCGCGTAATCCCCCGCGCGCGGGCAGATTTAGCGCAGTGGCATGGCACACTAGCTCCAGGCACATGGGGCTCGCTCGCTCAAGGAGATTACAACTTTTCTTGAATGTTCGCCCCATCTTTATTATTTTCTAAAAGTTCCTTTATACTGCATTTCACATTTTTCAATCATATTCAACATTTCAGCAAATAAATTGACAACATCGAATTTATATCGAACTAAAAGTATTACTTGTTATAACCACACAAAAAGTACAATGCGTAGTCCACTATTTTCCGTAAAAATTACTTATAAATTACGCCACAAAATGATAGACGGGGCAAATTTGATTTTAACACATCCTAAGTTGATTTATGAACGTATCCTAAGTCGATTTTGAACGCATGCATAGTGTTCGTGATGTCTCTGCCAGGGGAATCCCCTACACGAGCTGAGCCGAATAAACCCGAGCGGTTTGAAAGGGGTGCCACTTGATAGTGGCGCCCTCCTCTCAAACGCTGGGGAAAGGGGGTGCCACTATCAAGTATCTGCTCCGTTTTGTCGTAGATCCGGGGCTGGTTGTTCCTGAAGTGAGAATATACAATAAATATGTGAATACTACTACTGATACTGATTAACCCTTTGAAAGCCAAGAAATTCGTGGCGGATTTTGGTAATGTTTATTTTATTTATTTATACATGCATATATATTACAATACATTACAAAATGATACTTTGTCTGTCCAACTGGGAAGGATACCGTTTCAGTACAGCCAAATTGTATATTTAGTTCATAATCTTCTTAACAAAGGAATGGTTTCATTCAAGATACCACAGAAATTTGCTTCTGTCAAGACAACTTTTGAGAACATTAAAATTTGTATTCTGAACAAAGGGATGGTTTCTTTATGTCTTTGAAAGAATCGCAAAGATGTGATTTTTCAAATAGGTCATTTTGGAGAACATTAATAATTGCATTCAGAGTGAATGAGTTTCTTTAGTGAGATCACAAAAGCAAAAAAAAAGATTCTTTCCAGACCATTTTAGATAACATTTACAATTGCATTATTGGAATTTACACGTTTATAAACCAATATTTGACATATGAATTCCCAATGTATTTATGACTATTTAATTTTAATAAAGTACTATAATTTTTAGAATTTCTTAAATAGTAAAAATTACACAATTATAAACCAAATATATCTATAACTCTTATCTATAAATTAACAATGAATGATTTTTTATGTAACGCATTAGATAAAAAAATATGTATTGAAGAAAACTTATATCACTCTATAAGAGATTTCTATTTTATTTGCACTCAAAAAAGATTTACTCAATTTCATAAAAATATTAAAAGCGTAAAAATTTTTTTTGAAAAATTAATAATATCTTTAAAAGAAATATTTTTTTTCCCGGGCTTGATTGGGTTTACAAAGACCTACTCTACTGGCGAAACTAATTACTCCATTCCAGGGTACCAGGTAACAATAATAAGAATAAACAAAAACTCTGATATTGGAATATCTATTTCCAACCAGTATAATGTTCTCAATATTAATGAAGTAATTAATGATTATGATGTTAATATTTTAAATATAAAATTTAAAGACGTAAATAAATTATCGCATTATATTGCTATTTATCCTACACATAAGTCTACAGTACAACAATTTATAGTAGAATCAAAAAACGCTTTATTGAATTTTAGAAATATAAATAATATTATTTTACGAGATATGCATTTAAATATTGTAAATGATTATGCTAGTAATGATAAAGATGTGATCAATCAATATATGATCAATAAAAAACCGGAACATTCTTCAACAATCTCTACACATTATAAAATCCGTATTTGTATTACTAACTCTATGTCACACTCTACTTTGAAAATACTCTACATATTTAAAAGAAATCAATATCACATTAATATTTTTACTAAATGGATGACTTCATAGCTAATGAATTAGAAAATAATTTTAAAATACAAGAATATGAGTGTGTATACACCGATTCATGTAATGACATAATCTCAAAGAATCTCAATAATATTTTCATTTTTCATAGTAATATACGAAGTATGGAACGAAATTGGGATGAATTAATTCTAAAATTAAACAATCTAAATAAAAAACCTGACATCATAATATTATCAGAAACTTTTACTAATGACGAATCACCCACCTATCATTTACCAGAATATAATTATGTTACAACCAAAATAAACATCAATAAAAATAGTGGTCTCGTCATATTCATTCACGATAAATTTAGTATTGTCAAAATAACTGAACATCCTATACACCTAGTAAACTGTATTGAAATACAATTAAAACTCGACAAAACAAACTACCACATAATAGCTGTTTACAGAACACACGGTTCGAATATCTCGTCATTTATAAATGAATTTAAACAAATACTGTTAAAATTTAGTAATAAACTTTGCTTTATTGCAGGAGACTTCAATTTAAACATTAATGAAAACGTAGAAAATAATTTCAAAAATGAATATATTAATTGTATGACTGAATTTAACTTCATATCGTGCATTAATAAAAATACGAGAGAGATAAAAAATCACACTCCATCTTGTTTAGACCATATATGGACTAACATAAATATTAAAGATATCGACAAAATCAAATCAATTGTTTGGAAAACGAATATAACTGACCACCATGCATGCATTCTTCTCTATGATAACAAAATTAAACATAAAAAATGTAATCTAACAAAGACAAAATCCTACACAAATATGACTATTTTATCCAAAAAACTAAGAAATGAACAATGGAACAACGTGTTAAATAGTTATGATACCGAGACTTGCTCAAAAAAATTTGAAAATATATTGTCTCAACACATAAAAAATTCAACTACTGAAACTACAGTCCGCATTAAATCTAAACTAAGAATTTTAAAGCCTTGGATAACACAAGGACTTATAATATCAATTAGAAACAAAGAAAAACTTTATAAAACAGCATTGAAAAATCCTCTAAATGAAAAAGCATACACTTTTTACAAAAAATTTAAAAATAAATTAACAAACTGTATCAAAAAAAATAAAGAAGACTATTTCAAAAATAAAATACTTTCTACAGACAATAACAATAAACAAATATGGAAAACAGTCAACTTAGCCATGGATAACACTAAAAAAACACAAAAAATAAAATACATTGAACATGAAAATAAAATAATAGATGCTAATATTCAACCTAAACAATGTGCAAACATCTTTAATTCTTTTTTTGCTAATGTAGGAAAAAATCTTGCGAAAAATATCAATAAATCTTTTAACCCGAAAAAACAAACGATTGAAAATGTACAAAATCAAAATAATTTATCAAAATTTGAAACAACCTCAGAAAGTGAAGTTTTAAAAATAATAGAAGGCATGAAAGGAGGTTCGTCTCCCGGATTTGACCTTATTACAGTACATTTTCTAAAATCCATGAAAATTCATTTGATAAAACCAATTACTCATTTGATAAACTTAAGTTTAACAGAGGGAATATTTCCGACAAACTATAAAAATACAATTATTTCACCTATTTATAAATCTGGAGATCCTCAACAAGTAACTAACTACCGCCCAATTTGTCTAATCTCAAACATTGGAAAGATTTCTGAAAAAATTGTGAAAAACCAATTGGTCGGTTTCCTAGAAAGTAATAAAATTCTTCACCAAAACCAATTTGGTTTTATAAAGTCACTCAGCACACAAGATGCTATTGCTAATGTAACCTCATACATCAATGAATCATTGGATAAAGGTGAAAAATGTGCCGGTATATTTATTGATCTCAGAAAAGCTTTTGATAGTATATCCCATGAGATTCTACTAAAAAAACTAAACAATATAGGTATAAAAGACAATGCAATTAAATGGATTTCGAACTACCTAAAAAATCGACCGCAAGTCGTAAAAATAAATCAGATTAATAGCGATAAAGAAATATCAGACTTTGGAATCCCTCAAGGTACAGTAATCGGACCAATCCTTTTCACCATATATGTTAATGACATTTTTTTTCAACCACTACATGGCCAAATTACTTCATACGCCGATGATACGGTACTAATAATTAGCGATAAAACTTGGGAAAAAGTAACATTTAAAGCCACCGAAGACATAAATATTTTAAAGAATTTCTTCGACGTAAACTTACTATCACTAAATGGTGATAAAACATTTGTAATTCCATTTGCAATACACAAAAATGATACCCCTAAAAACATTGACATCATCATCCATGATAATTCCAAAACACATAGTAAAAATTATTGTATCCAAAACTGCACAATATTAAAAACAACAAACACAATCAAATATTTAGGAGTCATTATCGATAAAAATTTGAAATGGAAGGAACAAATTTGTCAAGTTGTAAAAAAAATTAGAAAATTGATTTATATATTTTTAAGAATCAGAAATTTTTTATCTGTAAAAAACTTATATCTAATATATTACGCTTTGGTTCAATCAACTTTACAATATGCTATCATTAGCTGGGGATCCGCATACAAAACTAATCTTTCCCCAATTGAAGTTGTGCAGAGGCTAATAATTAAAATCATATTAAAAAAACCTTCTGACTACCCAACGGATCAATTATTTAAGGAATTTCAAGTACCATCTTTCAAAGATCTATACAATAGAAATGCATTGATTCAAATTATAAAAGAAAAAGAAAAATATCAATTTATAACTGAAAACCGTACTAGACATAAATATATTTTTTCATGCCCAAAATTAAACACTTCCTTTGCACAAAATTATTATACTTATCAAGGAAGACTTATTTTCAACCGATTACCGGATGAAATTAGAAAAATTAATGATAAAATCCAATTAATAAACACTGTAAAAAAATATTTTAAAGATAATCTCAAAAAAAAAAAAAACAGTTTCCGACTAATCTAATCTACTTATAACTCAGTTTCCAAGTGATACTCCATTCTTCAAATAAGTTAAATTTTGTATTGTTTTTAGCAACTAATTACAATAATTCTGGACACATTATCCAAATAGTAAAATTGTTTTGATAGTAGATAAATACTTATAATTACATATCACCGAACTTACAACTTATTGTTTTTTACATTCACATTGTAATTTAAGAACTTAAATATAGCATTAAAAAATGTACACTACTCTTCCAGACACAAGCTAACGCTTCCATGGAAGAGTGGTATTAACATATTTGAATATGAACATGTAAGCAAATTAACACATCATCTAAATGTACATTATATTTTATATGCTATAATCAATAAACGTTTGATATAAAAAAAAAAATAAAAAAAAAAAAAATATGACAAATGATTTTTTTTCAATCTCGTTTTGAAGAACATTAATTTATTTAGTTGTTTATTTATTTCTTTTATTTTACGCCCAGAGGACTTTTACATAAATAATAAAGGCTGTAACTCCATCTTTAACATGAGAAAAAAAATAGTTTCGATAAAGTTACGATGGAAATAAAAAGTATATAAATGAAATAAAAATATAAGCAACAAAACTTTAGTACAGTAAGATATATAATAGGTATCAATATGTTACGATAAAAAAAAATACGTACAAAAATGCAACCAACAAAAATTCAAAAGTAAGTGAACAAAGGTTTGCAAAATTGCAACATTAACCATGTCTTTATCGTTTATAACCATACATCGGAATTTTTTACTTTAAAAAATGCTCCTGTTTTCGTTATTTATTTTTGGGTGTTTTGCCGTGTTACGCTATTTCCTTCTAGCCAACGTTTCGGACAGCGTTACAGTATCCATTACAGGGCAGACGTTTAGCCCAATGCTCCTATTATTCTAGCATGTCTTTTCGTCACTTGAAAACATATTTATTTTTTCTGTGAAAAAGCGCGTCATAAATTCTGTGTCAAATGTCATAATTCCAAATTTCAAAAGACACAGAATTATATTTATTTTCAGGAAAGCCTCTTAAGACGTCTGTTAATTTAGCTGGAAAATACAAAAAAAACTAAGGAATGTTTTCGAATTTATTCAAATAAGTATAGTTTGGCAAGAAAGTGTAGAAATTAATTCAATTGGAACTAAACGTGTTCATTACTATGGCAACACCGAATTATATGACGTTTCCTATGGCCGCCTATGGCTGTCATATTAGCGCGTGTTACGGTTGATTTATTGTCTTAAATCTGAGTAGAATATCGCTGATTTGATAATATTTTTATTCATTGTTTGCCTGAATTTAATTAAAATGAATAAATTATTACATAGTGATACAAGAGGGGTTGTATTCTGCGTTTTTCAACGCTGCCTAGCCGAGTGTCACGCAAAGAAGCTTCTTTTTAATTTAGAAGATGTTTGCAAACGAACTGCAGAAATGACTGGTACGTAGTATAGTTTGTTTAATAAATTTCATTAGTATTACAAGATTTATGCCAATTTTCGAGCGATAATAACCATTACAATCTGATTTGAGGTTATGGTAAAAAAATCTGATTTTGACACTTCATTTTGACAGTTAATGTGCGGCCACAGGAAAAAGGGAATAACTCAATAAAAAAAATAATATTAAACTCGTAGAAAAGTTACTTTTTTCACGTTTTCTCTTTCTTTCTTTCCAAGTGAATATTATCTAGTGTGTGTTTTTAAAACTCCCTTCTATAATAATAATTTTAATGATTTTTCACACACAGGTAAATCTGAATCAACGGTAAGACGAATTGTCAAGGAAGGGGAAAAGGCAGATGGAAAATTTGAAACACTGGGAAAACGGAAAATGGGCATTATGTAATAGCATAAGTGCTGATGATTGGAAAAATTGTTGCAAACACGTGATGAAAATTGATGCAGAATATTATGCATGAGGCAGTAATATATATGATGATATCGATGAACTGCGTTTAGATGAAGATAAAGATACGGAAGAAGAAGAATCACACGAGGACGAAGACAATAATTACATGTCGGGTGTTGAATTAATAGACTTAAATTTTTAAGTACCCACGTTTTTATATCGGAATAAACGCCCACTTAGAACCTGTTTTGTTTTATTTTGCTTCTATTAAATTACAGTTTTTTGTGCAAATTTTTTGAAAATACAAATACGCTATGAAATATGCATTTTGCCAGAAGTGTTTTTTAAAACATACGTTCTTTGTCTTATGAGCCATCTTGGTGTTGCCATTTAAAACTAGAAAACGATCGCAGCGCCATCATTTATTTTCTACACTTTCTTGCCAAACTGTACGCAGTTTTTTTAAATAACTTTTTTTTACTAAGATTTTTATAAATATACTAGCTGACCCGATAAACGTTGTTCTGCCATATAAATTATTTCTCGTGAATATTTTGGTTATTAAATAAAAAACAACGAATAAATTGTTAGTATGTGGGGAGAGGATCTAAGACAGAAAGAGGAATTAAGCGCTGTAGACGATGACCGCCGATAAAAACAAAAAAAAACACCAACAAAAGTAGGAAAATGAAATAAAGAAAATCAATATGAATTTCGAAGAGAAATTGAGTCCGTCAGTCCAGAATTGTCAGTCCGTCTTTAGCCAACACAAATAAGCTCGACGGTTTGCCTACGCGAGAACATGATGCCGAATGAAATATCAAAATGACGCGACGCTTCTCGTGAATGTCTTGCGCATGCGTGGATGAAAGTTCGATGAGGCGGACGTAGCGCCATCTTTCATTCAACAACATAAATAATTTCGTTCTGTTTGAAATACGAACGACGGTTAAATTTTTTAATACAAAAATACTAAAATCGCGATTAAAAAATGGGAGGGAGAGTTAAAATTTGAAGTTATTAATTTTTGTCAAAAAAATAGATTTTTTTTCTGGTTCTAATTACCTAGCGGTATGAAATATACTTTAAAACCTCTTCTCATACCTACAAAATATACACTGCTTTTTGCCTACGAATAATGTTTCTAATAACAACATATTAAAAATCAATTGATAAATAATTAACTGACCGCGAAGACCTGTTTTAACGCGATAGTTTTACAATCAAACTCTCTGAAATTTTGTTTGGATGTTCTATTTCCGTTTTCGAAAATCTATTTCATTCACTCAATTATCACAAGCAAGCCTTACTTTGACAAGGTGGCTAACTTCGACTGAGCTTTTCAACCTACCTGCTTGCCTGCGTGGAGAAAGTTTGAAAATAGAATTTGAGATGGTGACATGATTAGGTATACTATTTGTAGATATAATAGATTTATTTATAGATGTAAAGCATTTATTTATAGAAATTTTTTTTTAATTTTTTTTTTTTTTATTTCATATATATCCCGTTAAACTACAGTTAAGTAGTTTGTCAACAGGATTTTTATTACAACTTTTTACAGATTACAACTTAGACCTTAATTTATACAATAACAATAAACTTACACATTAATAGTAAAACTAAATCGCCTAATACAAATTATTTCTACCTAGTAGCCACGTTTTCAGCAAATATCTGACTCTATTTGGAAATTCGCATTTCTTAATATTACCAGGTAGCATATTATATATTTTAGGCACATTAGGTTTCGCTGTCCGTATTTATTATTATGTTTAGGTACAAGCATGCCTTCATTCTTTGTGAACCTAGTATTGTGCCCATGTTCAACTTTCCTCTTATACTCAGAGTCAGATATGTGCTGAATCAATATTTTATACCATTATAAGGCCTGCACCGGCAAAACTGTTAAATTTTGATACAAAAGTGAAATGTTTCGTCTCTGCGAAAAAATATTTTTTTTAACTAGTAATTTAACGATAGAATTTTGTATTGATTGTGCGTAATTTAAATTTGTTTTGCAAGAATGTCCCCAAGTGGTTAATCCATATCTTAAGGTTGATTCCGCGAGTGACATGTAAATAATTCTTAAGGTATTCACAAGAACGAAACACTTCAATTTGTATATTCTACCCACTATCGCCCGCAGCCGTTTACAAATTTTGTGTATTTGTATGTCCCATTTAAAGTAGCAATCAACAGTCACGCCCAAATAAACGTATTCGTTTACTAGCTCAATCGTTTCACATGAGCAGGGCTGCACAATATTTTGATGGATGCAGGTAAAGTTATGAGAAATTATTTCAGGCATGATGGAAACTTTTGCATGTGGAGATCTTATGTGCATCAGTTTGGTTTTTTTTGTATTTATAATTAATCCTACGTCATGACACCATTTAATCAGAGATATAAAGTCTTCTTGCATATATTTAATCGTTTATATTTAATCATATATTTAATAAGTTTATGCTTTCGGAGAAAATTTTGAATTTGATTTATTGGATAAGGCAAATTTGGAAACAAACTTTTTTGGAAACGAGATCTACTTTAATAAATCTAGTTCTACAGAATAACTAGTAATATAAAATATTGTGTTAATGTTGTGTAGACCAGCCTACTGGAATATGGAGGAGGGTAGTATGGGAGGTGGAGGTAGTGGGTTGGGTGGGGTGTCAGGTGCAGCAGAAGCCCTGACACCAACAAGGAGGCGGAGGTCTGGCGACCGAGCAAATAAAGGAACTACTTGAAGGATTCCCCACAAACATATTTATCTCAGAGGATCTTTCAAATTTATCACATACCTACATGAAGTGTGAAAATACAAATATATTCTTGTGCTTTATATTAAGTAAATATAAGATGGATTTCTCTTCGAATTTGAATAAAAGAAGATCATTATATATTACGTAAATTTATATTTTGTTTTTAAATAAAGTCAAACTTGGAAAACATTCACAATTCAAGGGATTTCCTCTACTCCCTTCATGAGAAACATCGAGAAGATTGAACCTAAAGCCACTGGGCTACAAACCTTAAAATATACAATTAAAGGAATTCCTACTTGTGTTTTTTTTTTTTTTTTTTTTTTTTTTTTTTATTAATTTCAATAACAAGGTTTGTACATGTATGTATGATGTATATAATAAGTATAGATTCTTTTTTTTTTCACAGACCTCCTCACTAGGATTTCCTGTTCTGAGGTGGCCTGTAGTTTTTTTAAAATATTTGTATTTGGTTATGGATATTGTTTTTGATCATATTATTTATTTTAAACTTTAACCGGTCACCAACTTAAGCAGATATATGCGTTAGAAATACGACAGCAGTCAAGTACAATAAGCGTGTTTATACGTCAACGCGTGTGTCTCTATAGAAATCGTTCTAACTCCGTTATTCTTTTAGTGACATCCCTAAAACAAAAAGTAAAAGGTCGATAGTTGAACAAGCTGTAATGTACATCCCTATTCAAGTTGTCCATAGAAATTCTGAAGAATATTCTGTCATTCGTGCAATCTGACACATAATTTTTCCCGCCAAATTGCGGACCGGCGCACAATGGTTTTACTAGTATGGGAGCGTCGGAAACAATTCGAAATTTCAAATTGCAAGGATCACTAAATTTGGTTTCTATATCTTGACACCACATACCAGCGCATCTTTCCCCATACCATAAAATTCAGCAAAAAATTTCGTCACTGCGAAACACGTCAGCAAAGATTGACTTCCCGTGCAGTCAGGACATTTGTGTGTAAATGCAACGTTTATTATATAACATTTAGGGACTGATAACTTTTTACACCGCTTGCTGGCAAATTTTTTTTAACATGGATTCAAAACCTTCAGGTGTTTACTAAAGATGTTAAGTTTATTTTTTTCATTTCCTAATGCGACAAATTTGGGATATTTTTTTAAAAAAACATCTCGTAAATTAAAAAAAAATTACGAAGATTTCTGGAATACTTAAGGTTAAAGTTAGATATTCAGTAAATGTGCTGATGAACTTTTGTAGCTGAACTATTTACGTATCATATTTAAAAAAAAAATCTTGCGCATTTTTGCGGTTCTACGGCCCAGGAATTCTTACGTAATTTACTTACTGAAAAATTTGAGAGCTTCATAAATATTATTTTTGTCACAGGTTCGGTTTCAAAGGATTTGTTCTTAAGACAAAAGGAGTTATTTGGCATAATGATGAACTCGAAGTGTCAAAATATTGAAAAAGATTTTAATATTTAAAAAAAATATATATAAACCTCACCAATTGCCTTAAAGACAGGTTGGATAAATTCAGTAAAAAAATCGCGGGCTTCAAATTTCGCATTAATACAAGATGAACTATTGCTCGTCGAGATGATGCTAGATTTGTGATGGAAAATAAAAAAAAATGACTTGAGACTCCGATTGGTTTTATATTGTATGCGATTTATCCTGAAAACGGCACGTGATGATCGTAAACACAATTTGAATGTAGTTCAGACCAATCCAAACGCTTGAAAACCAAAGATCTTCGGAAAAGTGCACCTCTTTCTCATTTGGTGTTTGAGAAAGAGGTATATTTTTCGGTCAATCGGTACATCAAAATTATTAGAAGACATTATTCTAGGCGCTCATCTATTAACAGACAAGTGTACAAGATATTTGATGATAATCGCTCTTCTTAATAACAGGTATTCATTGGAACGCGACAGGATGCGGATTATTCTAGTATTTTTAAAGCTTCAATTGTATCTTCCTTTGCGATAGTTCGCGGGAAGTCTGACAATATAAACGTAGTGTGGCAGAATACTTGCCCATCGTTCATCAGATATTGCCATCCGATTAAAATTATCAGAAGAGGCTCAGGAAGCTCGGAACAAAGATTTTTTAAAAATATCACGAGAACTATTCTAGAAAATGTTCTCGTGAGAAATTTTATGAAGGTGTTTTTAATTTAATGTTAGTTACATCTGATCCTATCATAACTAGTTACAGGCAACCCCCAAAGAAACCATTAAATCGTTTTCCTAAGGAAGTTTTCGATTTAATAATTCCTCCGGATATTCATTCTTCAAATATCTTTAGCACCGACGATGATGATGATTGTTCATCGTCTGCCTCAGAATGTTAAAAAGCAAAATTAAACATTACTCGGCCTTTATTTTCACATGGATATAGACATAAATAATAACAATTTTAAGAAAAAAAAAAAATTATTTTTTCGTTGATAAAAATATAATAAAATCCAGAAATCATTAATAAAATCCAGTAAAACTTACTAAAACCGAATATTAAAATTTTTTAAACCCATACTGAAAAATAATATCATTTTTTTTTCCCGTTAGTCCTCCCTTTGAATTGTTTCCAACTTTTGGGGTATTTGGAACCACTGTGCGGCGCGGCGCGGCGGCTCGACCCCGCTCGACATTGTTAATTTTTATTAAATATTTTTATATGAAATGATAAAAAAGTGAGGTGACAAAAGTGTTTATTATACATTTACAATAGAATGAGTATTGTTGTTTACATAATCTGTGATTTTAGTACGGTTTTCACATAAAAACATCACGTGAGTCATTTTTACATTTTTTTAATGTTTGCATTCTAAATTTTAATATTTACAAATGTTAATATTTATTTGTAATACTTATTTTGTAACCTTTTTGTAATTCGAAAGCTTATTTTGTATCCTTTCTAAAACAGTTTTTACTATTCGGCTACGTTCAGAAATGTTTCATTTATAGAGCTTTAATTGTGAAGCGGTAATAACATAAAGTTGTCGTAAAATGTCATTTCGTTTGAGACATCTCAAGCGAATATTCGCGAAAATTCGGTGGAGTTAATATTAATATTATTTGCTTTAATATGAATTTTGATTTAATTTAATTTGTGTTCATTGTATATATTATATTATGTGTGTTAAATTAGAGATTTGCCTCAATTATTTATACGTTTTCTTTTTACATTAGCTCCACACAGCAGGCTCCTCAGTTTTTTTTAGGAAAGGAAGGAGAGGAAGTTCTGGGGAGGATTAGGTATGAAGAGTGGGTTCGAATCTGAGGGTGTGTCCAGAGTGACGGATGTATGAATTCATCCCTCCAACCGTGTAAGGCGATGTGTCGAGAGATTCCGAACTGGAGAGGATAGAAGACCTCCTTCATCCCGTCTCTCTCGATTCTGCCCAACACGCAGGTGGGCAGACGCATCGGTCGCCATGACGTGGACGAACCTCACCCCATGAACTCGGGCACCCCTGACACCAAACGTAGCGAACCATTTGGGGTGACCTATGGCAGAGGTATTGGTTACCCAATAAATGGTTCCCGGGGCGGTGGTAACCATAACCGCCTCCCAAATTGATTCTGTGTATTAGATTAGAGGCACTGCTGAAAACCAGCTTCATTCCGGGAGAAATCTGAATGTATAGCTGAGCTGTAACTTTTTTATTAATGGAATCAATGATAACTAAACAAAATGTATAAAATTGTCTACTGACGAAAAAATATTTTTCATTGTTATCTGTATACCTTTTGTATTATAACCACTTTATTCATTGATCGGCGACCACCAGGCAGATAACACAAAATGCGCTTTTCTCAAATTTTAAGAACATCTTAGTTAGTACCTAATTGTTTTACTAAATGTATTTTGTAGGCTTTAAAAATTTTGAAGTAACTCTAAAAATGCAAGTTTGTAGATTAAAAATATTATATTATAAAATGCAGCGTGGTATGTACAGCTACAATCACAACTGTTATTAAAAAATGTTTTTAAAATCGTTGAAAATTATATTTTTTAATGTAGCTATAACTTTGTGGTTATCCATTATAGAAAAATGAAACAATTCAACTATGTATAAACCACTTATATAATGCGTAAATCCGACCGGTTTCGTAATAAATGTTCCATCTTCAGGGAAAGCTTAAACTAATTTGACAGTTTCGAACAATGTTTTATTATGGTGGGAGTGGAGTATTAATAATGTAGATTGGGTGGGTAGGTATTAATGTAGAGTGGGTGGGTAGGGGAACAAATCCATGATTGGGCTATAAGACAATATATTTTTTTTGTTGATAATAGATTCATTATTTTTAAGGGATTTTTTAATTTCCAAGGCTTCTAAGTTATCTAATATATAAACTCAAATGCAATGATTGTCCCTCATTTTATATTGGAAAACAACTCGTATTTTTGAAATCAGAATCAAAGAACATTAAAGTTGTCTTAATAATAATATTTTTTCTGAGTTCGCTAACCACATCATTGAAAATAACCATAATTTTGAAAAAAATACAGGGATAAATATTTTTCATTTTAATCATAAAGGAAAACATTTAGATAACTTAGAAGCCTTGGAAATTAAAAAAATCCCTTAAAAATAATGAATCTATTATCAACAAACAAAAAATATTGTCTTAATACAATAATAATTAATACCTACCCACCCAATCTACATTAATAACTAGCAACGGCTCCACCCCTACCATAATAAAACATTGTTCGAAACTGTCAAATTAGTTTAAGCTTTCCCTGAAGAAGGAACGTTTGTTCCAAAATCGGTCGGATTTACGCATTATACAAGTGGTATATAAAAAGTTGAATTGTTTCATTTTTCATTAAAAATTAAATTAGCTATAAGGGAAGGCTTGTCGAAAAGCAAAAACAAATAAATAAATAATAATTAATCATAAAAATAATAAAAATTTAGATGAATCATTTCAGAAAACAATAGTTTTAATACAATGAAAATTAATCACTTATTTAATCAAAACTATCAACATGTTTCTTTAAAAATAAAATGAAATTTTTTATCAATTATTTTTATTCTATTTTTTGTATTTCTTGGGCATTAACTATGTAACAATTTCTAGACATTTTGTTTTTTGAAGAGTTTTATTAAAATGTATTTTTATTCTATCCTGACGACGAAACGATTGATTTCGAAACACGTTGATAATTTTGAACAACTGAGCGATGGATATAAAAGGTGATTTCTTTTCATCTGAATAAAAATGAGACACCAAAGGGAATTTGCGATTATTGAAGAAGCAATATTTTATATTTACGGTGTTTGATGATTCTCGATACTGTATTCATTTTTTCTCATTTATTGCATCTCGACGCACTTTGATTTTGAGTAAGTGGCGTCGCGTCCCTAGTCTGGATTTTGAGAACAATTTTTTAATGGGTTTAACATAAAGTTAGTTCGTTCCTCCTTACATTACCTACAAAGTTAAGAGTGTTAAGCTGTAACACGCGTGTTGCTAGAAATAGAATTTGTGTATATTGTTATCTGGCCAAACTTCATAAATTCTATGGAACGCTAAGCGACGTGTAGAATGGAATACCTCAATATAAAACTTTGTTTCACACAGTACCTAACTGTCAGACAGAACTGGAAATGTAGCCTTAGATATCTTCTATTTTGGTCCTTTCTATTACTAGGAGTTCTGTTAATAGTAGTAGACCTCGCGTCCAAATACGTTTGTTTCTAATTTTCTCTTATTATACATCAAAACCAAGATTTCATCTTAAATCATAAGTAGGTTTTAAATGCTTATCTACTTTATTAATAAACACGACCATTTCACATTTAAAAAAAAAGTGCTTTAGACCACACGACTGACACTTTGACATTGACACTGACACTGACATTGACATTGACGTTGACATTGCTATTGACATTGACATTGACATTGACATATACATTGACATTGACATTGACATTGACATTACATATGACCGTGGGGTGATCTACGACCTTGGGGTGACCTACGACCTTGGGATGACCTACGACCTTGGGGTGACCTACGACCTTGGGGTGACCATCCTTATCCTTATCCTCATCCTTATTACTCCCCAAGTCAAGCGTGCATAAAGACCCGACCGTTCGCCTCGCCATCGATCACCGTTCGCATCGATTACCGTACGCATCACACTTTCCGTAACATCACACGTCACACATCACACTTTTCGTAACACATCACCACTTTTCGTAACGCATTCACCAGCTTACCCCTCAAGTCGAGCATGCGTAAAAAAGTTTTACTTCAAAAATAATCTTTAATGAACCATTAAAACGGCCACCATCTTGAGACTGGAACCGGAACGTAACTAACAAATTTATAGAGATGAATTGTTAAACGACGCTACGCTCAGTCAAAAAAATCTTAGTCAACTTAAACCGAAAATTTAAAAATAATTTTTAACTGCAAATGCAGCTTTTTACGATCTTCAAAACAAATATCGTCTTACGTACGTCTTTTGTGTCTCTCTTGGAAAGTACGTATCTTGTCAATATATAGTTAATGTCAGTTATAGTTACATATTATTGATATCAGAGTACAAGAAAGTAACTCACTACTTGTCTTTACGCTCGGCAAGCTTTGGCCAAATTACCCTTTATGTAAATACAGTGCATTGGGAGGATAAGGAGATCCCATCGCGCGAAGGCAATCGGCTAGAAGTACGATAGAGCTATACAGCGCAGAGCCACACAGATATATATCCCTACAGACAAAGATCCACACGGCCTCGGGCCCGCCGGAGCTCCGCGCAGATAACATCTTCCGGGACACTAACGGCCTCTGTCGGGGTAGCACCCGGGCGCAACGGAGCCTATTAGACACTTCAGATGTAATCATATATTTTTATTATTATTTATACTTAAAACCACCCTTAAAACGATTTTTCACAAAAACGGCAATGTACAAGTCATCAAAATCTATTATTATTAAGATGGATATATAACATTTGAAAATTATAAAATCCAACTGTTATAGAAATCTTTCGTTTTAGTTGTTTAATTGCCTTCTTAGTTAAATTATACAATAACCATTAATTTTACCTATTAATGGCGTACACCGGGTAAAATCATGGAATATTATAAATCGAAATTTAAAAAACTTTAATCATTTTCTGTTCAAATATAATATTCATAGCAGAAATTAATGTTGTAAAGGACAATAAATCTAAAATGAGTTAAATACCTATGTCATTTTTCTCCGTTTTTTTTGTTGGATCTGCGTCACCGAAATATTTCTAGGAAAATAAGTGCATGTAACGTAAATTTTAAGGGTACTTTTTTTGAAAAATAAAAAATAAATTAAATATTGTTAAATTTATTTAAAAGAGCCCTAACTAACACCTTCTGAGAAGGGTCTGAAGATCAACGGAGTTGTCATTAATAACAAGATACGCAGATGATACTGTATTACGAGCTGACTGTATCGATGACCTCCAAGACCTATAAAATCTTCTGGTGAGCAACTGGGCCTAACAATCAACATCAATAAAACTAAATGGATGACATTTGGACGACTAGATCACTCTGAATCAGTGACACAGTTAAATGGTTGCAATGTGGTAAAGGTGGAAAGATTTAGATACCTCGGCAGTATTCTCACGGAGACTCTTGACCCAGATGTAGAGGTTAGGTGCAGAATTGAAGCAGCAAGAACTGCGTTCATTAAAATGAAATCCCTCTTCTGCAATGACAATAGAGGAATTTCCGTGACCCTACGTATGGGTGTGTACCTACGACTTTATCGCTTATCTGAAATATTATTCACACAATCAGCTTCAATTGGACGAATTTGAGTTCATTGAACGTGAAAAGTTTCAAGAAGGAATAACGCACATCACAGATAACCGAAATTACTATGGTTGATGATTAGGGTTAGAAGTTAAAAGAACTTATTTTCGGTTTTTATTAGTTTTACCGTAAATTATAGTTACTTATTAAAATTGTTCACGAAATGTGGGTGACTCGTAAACTAAAAATAAATTTAACATTTTCCAGTCGTATTGTTCATCAGACACAAAATGTGAGACGATTGTTCCAAAACTCAATTACTCGTAACTTGTTTCAAAAAGTTTCCGGCAGGTGGCTTTCGGTTGCGGCTGACAGAATTAAAATATTTGGGAAATTATAAAACAAAGGAAAGACGACGTGCCCTTGTTGGGTGGGAGGGCACGCCGCACGCCAGGCGAGGGGGAGACGGGAGATGGAAGACAGAGACAATAGAGGATGAAAGGGCGCACTTTTTCATACCGCCACTCCCACAAACACGATAAAAGGTCGTTCATGTTAGTGTCGAGGTGTTTTTTTGGTAATGATTTTTGAAAATAGATCGATTATATATATCGTCACTTCATTTGGATAGGGTTCTAACTTCATTTCACGTTGTACTGAGATCTGAGGTGTCAAAGTTTGCAAAGACGATATCTCAAAATCTATTTACCAATTTCCGATTTTTGGGTTGAATCTTGTGTAAAGCATTTTAATTGAACACATTTTAAAGGAAAGTAAATAGGACGTATACTTTTTAGAACATACTTAACCACTGGAGCGACAGCGCAATTTAAAACTTTTTCTCCGATTTCTCGAGATGTTTGTGGTGACCGTTTTGAACATTTTCCGCACACATTAAAAAAATCATGCCACCGAATTTTATGGAGTCATACAAATTGATTATAGTTCTATACAGGGTGTCCGGGAGTAAAGTGCATTAACTTCGGGAGGTGATTCTACATGATGGTAGAAGTAAAAAATATGAACAACTTTTTCCGAAATAACAACATTTTTTTCCCACACAAAAAGACGTACCAAATAAAAATCCTTAGCGTGAGGTACGGTCTTACTTGCTGAGAGCCTGCCAGGCGCCCGACTCGATTGTGATTGGCCCGTTCGTAACAGCGGAAAATAAATAATCTGGTCGCACACGCCGGACTAATTTTATCTTTTTACCTCAAAACTATCCTTAAAAGTTGGAATTTCGAAAAAGTTATTTATCTTTTTTATTTTTATTTTTTACATGAATACTGCACAATAGTCCCAACTGCTCCCGCCTGGAGCCAGTGGGACTATGGCATCCCCAATTGGGGTATGTTGTGAGGCTGAAGGCAGTGGGGAGGGGAAGGAGATAGGGAAGAGGAAGGTGGGGAAGTACCTGGCTATTCAAATCTGGTCACCAAACACGGCAGAAGCCATTTCAAGCCACGTTTCAATTCTAAATGGTGGTCTTACACCAGGGCGATACTGAGAGTATCTTCCACTTTGGAACGTACCGCAAATATACTATATATTATTTTAAATGAATAAATTGTGAAATACACAAATTAATCAAATAAAATTTATTTGCCACGCCGGGATTCGATCCCGCGACCTTCGGAATGCGAGTCGAGCGCCTTACCGCTGCACTACGCCGGCCGTCAATTGTACTATCATGTAGAATCACCTCCCGAAATTAATGCACTTTACCCCCGGACACCCTGTATAGCCAATGAATTCACATATCTTATGTCGATTATTACATATTCGTGATTTATAAAAAAAATATAATAAAATCGTTAACTTCTACTTGATTACCTATAAATAAGGAAAGAATTGCCAAAATTGGCAATAAAGCAATCCGAGGTATTTTAAACACTGTCATATTGCGGCAAAAAGCGCTCCAGTGGCAAAACATGCAAATGCAACCAGCTAGGGCATAATAATAAATTGCACAAGGTTTTCATTACATTTCCCTAATACAATTCCAAGTTAGGGTCACGTCCTATTTAAATATTTTCCATTAAAATATGTTAACCTAAAATACTTCAACCAAAATTGTTAAATAGATCACGAAAATTCGTTTTTGGAAACTTTGAAACCTTGTAAAAGGATTGGGCGCAGTTAGAACCCTGTCCAAATGAAGTGATGACCCATTATGCGCCTCGTAATTACGATAATTGTCAGATCCAAACAAAATAGAGAGTGTAAGCGATGTTAGAACTTTATAAAATAAATGATTATTTAAAATGTTTGAGGTTAGAACTTTGTCTACGAAAATAAAGTTATAAGAAGGCTATAATATCATATCTAAATCACAATAATCAATGATAGGTATAATAGTGTTCGTCTGCACGACGTCCATATCATACCCTAATATAGATTCCAAACTACTTACTTCATTTATATTAACTATCAGACAAACTAGTTGAGTGATAACTAATAAATGTATAATTTCTTTTTTAAATTATTATTTTTAAACCAAAGTTATTATTGAATCTCTAACTGACAGTCCTGAAAAGCAGAACTAATTAGTAGTACTAAGTTACTCAATTTTTGGCCAATTCCTAGAATCCAACGATATGTACAAATAAAAGTAAATTTAATTATTTTTATAAACTTTAAACGTGTAAACTTTATACGAGCTCATATCCTTTTTTTAGTTGTAAAACATAATCGTATCCTATAACTAAATACTAGTTGTTATCATACATATGTACTTTGTTTAATGTACATTATTATCATTGTAATTACCCTCCTGTGTACCACTGTGTATCATGTATTATGTATCACCGGATTGTAATAGCCATTTTATGGCGTTGAAATAAATAAATAAAATTAAAAAATAAAATTAAAAAATACAATACTGATGATTCTGAAAATTATTTTAGGTATAGATTTGAGCAAAATAAATGCTTGGCTTTCAAAGGTCATTTTTGACAAAAAAAGTTATTTAGAACCCTGTCGAAATGAGGTGAATCAATAACTAAATACATAACTAAAATCTACCCACTTTCTAAAAGTTGCGTGCCATTACAAAGTGGATTCGAAGAAGCAATGTTTCTCCGCAGTATTACTCGAAAGAAAATGGAGCGCCTCTGCTTCCTCTCCAGTCTGACTGAACACGAACACGCATCTCACTCGAGACACTTTTCAAAGAATTACTTCGCAGCTTCGTTTCAACTTCGAGTTTCTCACTCTTTATGTGGTTCATGCTTCACGATCATGTCTTACGTAGAAGTAAATCCAAATTCCAACTTAAAACTGGCGTACAAGGAATATTTATACATCAAGTAATACTTTTTTATAATATTACAAAAATTTACTAATAAATCATGTCTCCAAAGGATCCTTTTAGAGTTCAGAAGGTCTAGCACGTTTAAATCGGTAGCTTTACAATATCGGATATGCGTAACTTTCGAAGATTTTACGTATATCTATATCCCGAGCACGGTTGCACTGTTGACAGCCGAGCGGATATTAACGGGGAATAAATAAGAAATCGATATACACTAGCAACACTGGTGGATCTACTATCTATGGATTTACATTCATCAACAAAAATACTAATTAATAGCAATTTGGGAGGCGGGAATGGGTACCGCCGCCCCGGGAACCTTAATTGGATAACCAACACCTCTGCCACAGGTCACCTCAAGTGGTTCGCTACGTTTGGTGATTTAGCAGGGGTGCCCGGGTTCATGGGGTGAGGTTTGTCTAGGTCTTGGAGGCGGATGACTAGGACACACTGAACCCCAGATTCCTACCCACCCCTTAAACCCCTTTCCTTCCCAGAACTCTCCTCTCCTTCCTTTTCTTTAAAAACCCTCCACACAGCATCCCCAAAGATGACATAGGCCCTGAGGGAAATTATTTTCCTCAGGGCCTCCTGTGCGGAGCTCATGTAAAAAAAAGTAGAATTGAAATACTAACACACTACATATTGGCACTGCACGTGTATTTTTTTACACTAAAGGGGAGTTAAATGTGGTCTGTAGTAATATTTTACCCACTTTCGTTTTTCTAAGATCAAATGGAATAAATTGATCGTGTCTAAGATGAATTAATAAAGTATATGGATTGCACATAATATTTCTTTCAATTCTAAGGACGGGTTATTTAAAAAAAAATGTCGGATTCATCAAATATTTTAAGTTAATTTTCACGTTCTTTGTAATTTCTACTCATGTTCTGTTATTATGTCATTGTAGGCTAGTTGCTCCATAAAACTGAAATAATCAGAGAACTTGTGAAAATTAACTTCAAAAGTTTGATGGATTCGTCAAAATTTTTGAAACAACCAATCCATAGAGCTCGGTAGTTCAGCATCATTCAATAATAAGCCGGTTATTTTGCGTAACGAACGGTATTATTCGAAGAATTTGTGAATATTGACAGCTTACCTGAGAGTTAAAATTGATTTTGTCAACCAACTGTCGGAATTATAATATGTTGATCGTGCTCGCAAATAACGCCAACTGACCTTAGATGACTAATTAAGGGTTTTAGCGATCTCCGCACCCTGAAGGCCGCCAATAATTTGCTCTCTCAGACAAAAGATATAAGTTTTCAACAGCAGTGATATTAGATGAGAAAGAAATCGTCTGAAAGAACAATGTGACCGGAACGTTTGCCGTGTTCCCGGCCAATTAGAGTGTGAAGTTGGTTGGGGACAAGCCATGATTCATTTCTCCAGGAAGCGTCTGTCTTCTGCGCTCTCTGCAGAAGTGTTCTTTTCAAAAGTTGGAACAAAATGATTTGTGGGGAATATTAATGTGAACCAAGGTTTGTTGCTTCCTTAGTTTTAACAAACACACCTTTTCATTATAAAATACAGTTCCCATTTGTCTTAAATAATTTTAACTTTCGTTAACTTGTACGTCGTATTCTACTACCTGTGTAGATACGTATACGTATAAATAAGTACATAAAAAATAATATTGGACGTAATTTTTCTTAACACTCTAGCGAGTTGATAAAAAAAGTTTTTCCCTGCGTGTCTTTTCCCATTAGTCCCGTACCCCTTCCGCCTCCCCTTCCCCTCCCATGTCCCTTTCCTCTTACGTGTTCCTCTTCACCTTCCCCGCCTTCCCTCACCCCTCTCCAGCGAACTCCCCTCCCGCGAACTCCTCCCTCTCCCACGTTCAATACATTCAGTTCCGGTACATTCAGATTTTCAAACAGCTCGCGTGCCACCTAATGCAATTTTTTTTACAAATTTTCTATTACAAATTATTAAAACTACTATTGTGTAATGACATTATTTTTCTTACTTTTGTACTCTATTATATGTTTATTTATAAAAGGCAGTATAGCCGTTTATGTATTTAAAAAAAAAAAAAACATAAGTAGGTACTTATTAAAAATAAATTTAATTTTTGATTAAATTCAAAGTACTTGATTTTGGTTAGTGCCATAGGTGAGCACTTAAAATAAATTCTTTTTTTTTAAAATTATTATTATTTTTTTTTTAAAAGAAAGACAAACATTCCCGGGTTACGAATAACCCAACAATGTTTGAAAATCTCCTACTACCACCACAGAAAGCCGAAAATGTTGCTTGTGTTGTGATGGAGGATTTAGCCATCCGAGGAATCGAACACGCGACGCTCGGGTGGGACCCAAGCGCTATGCCCACTCAACCACTGACCAGTCATTAATTTAAAGAGTTTTGAAAATTTAAAGATTTGAAGGCTTAACAATTCGTGGTTCGCAAAATGTCGTACCTACTCAAATTGTGAAATTTGTGACAGTTTTGTAAGAGTTTTTGTAATGATTAAAAAAAACTTTTCAGACGTATTGTCCTGTGTTTGTAATAATCAAGAAACCTTCGCGAGGATGGTAGAAGGTATTTTGAAAGTTTCAAACATTTCCTATGCCTAATATAGCAATATATAGGCAACTAAGTACCCCTAAGCAAGCATATTTAGATTTTTATATTTTTTTTTATTTTGTGAAGATTATATTACGTATTACAATTTTCAAAAATTTTAACGTAAAGTTTTCATTTTAAATGAACTGGTGCTTTATGAGGACAAAGCGAAGTAGATTTTTCGAACAAACGATAGAAAGGTACTATGCGCTGCATCCATGGAATATATTAGGGCTGCGAAAGTTTTAAAATAATACGTTTTTAAAGCAAAAGTTTGGTATCATATAGCTTAAAATAACCTGGAAATTTTACCAAACTCTAAGAGAACAAAGAAAAAAACAACTTAAAAATCTGTTATGGATGATAGATGTGAAAGTAATAAAATAACTTTGCTAGAACATTCCATGAGCAACTCATATTACGTTTATTGGATAACTAATACCTCTGCCATATGCCATAGTAGTTAACTAAGTTTGGTTACTTAGCAGGGGTGCCCGGGTTCATGGGGTGAGATTTGTCCTGGTATGGTGGTTATTGGGTCTATTCATTAACTGCGCGGTAGGCCGGAAGACGCCGATTAAGGTCTCTTTCAATTTAGACGTTTCGTGTCGGACCGCTGCCGCACGTTTACCGTGCCGCTGGTTATAACCCGCTGCCGTGCCGCTGCAGTACGGTAGCAGTCCGATACCAAACGCCTAAATTGAAAGCGTATCTGAATGCCGTGCGTTTGTATGCTAGTGATGTTTAGACGTGGTTCGTTTGATGTTTTAAATTCATTTGACACCAGTTAAGCCATAGACTCTGACGAAGAAACAATAGTGTCAGTGCTCTTGTTGAAAAACATCCAACAGAAACAGAAACAAAAACGACGCCCCCGTATAAGAGCATCACCGATGTCTTCATTATCATGTAATTTTGGTGATTTCCATAATCTTTACCCTAGGTTAAAACAATATCCCACAGATCACAGATACCTTCCAAAGCATTTTTTGTTTCCGTGCGATTACTGTGTTTGTCACTTTTGGAGTTCTATATAGCAGGACGTATTTAAATTTCATTTATAAATTCTTCCACGTTTATATCATCCATTTTAAGCAAACAATAAACATGAAAATTCGATTAAATTAGCTCTCACGTCTTGTCACCGCACTATTCAATAGCGAAATAAACACGTGGAGCTTGCGACGTTGCCGTCCTGTCGTTGAGCGTTCTCGGTACCGACGCCGCACTGTTGCCGCTCCATACACTTTGTATGAAAACAAATGACCGTCCTTGCGTCATACGAGAAACGCACCGCTTCGGCACTGCAGCGGTCCGACACGAAACGTCTAAATTGAAGGCGCCCTAATGGAGTCCCGTTGAGCTCTCCAGTTGAACTCTCATGACCTATTGTGTTGAACTATAATAGGAAGAATGAATTTATACGTCCACCACTCCTGGGCGCACTGACCTCAAGATTCTTACCTTCCCCTCATACCTCTTTCCTTCTCAGAACTTCCTCTCCCCCCTTAAGAAATTATTTTCCTCGGACCCTCCAGTAAATCTTTTAAAACAAAACAAAAAAATGGAGTGCAGTTTACACGCGGTAGAGGTAGCGAAACTTTACCAAAAAAATCTCAACCAATACTTGAAAAGTGAGGTCATAATCAAAGCGACCAATGAACGCAGACCTCGCGTCATTTCCGTCTCATATCTCAACCAATAGGAGCCTTTAAAAGTGACATCATAATCAAAGCGACCAGTGAGCGCAGTTGATGCGTCGCAGGTGCAGTAATCGTCATTTCCGTTTCATCCGAAATCCAAGTCACAGCGGGGCTCACTTAAAAAAGCATTCGCAGCCAATTGGGCAGTGTGTTAGCTGCATAATGTGTAGGGATGTGGCCATCTCGCACCTTTCTTACGCCAAAAGCAAAAAGAAAAGCAGACTAAATTAATACCTACGTTAGTTATGTACTGAGTACGTACCTACCGGGTCCCGCCCCCCACTTATGCATCGCTGGGAATGGTTAAATATGACAGCGGAAAGGCTTCTAAGGGGTCTGTTTTGGTCCTCCGAGACAAATATTCACAACAAATGTTCCAAACGTGACAAAGAGAAAGCAATTTGTTCGGACGGAGATAATAATTGTCTCATCGTCCTGGAAATAATATGACCTACGTTAAACCTAACCACAATGTTTAATATTTCTTGGAAGTTATCTTATTGTAGATTCTAGGAATATTCGTAACTTTGAAATGTAAAGCTAAAATTGTATGATACATCTAACATCACCTTATGTGGCCAAAAGCACCAATCAATAAGGAAAAATATACCTACTATAATCTCGGGTGCGTTTAAAAAATATGGATTTAAGTGTTCACAACTTCACGCCTCTGAATATGTATAATATATAAATTTATGTATACTAGCTTTTACCCCGTGGCTTCGCTCGCATGGTATTAGGGGAATTCCCACTCCACCTCCTCCACCTTCCCTCTCCCTAATCCACTCCCCCTATCCTCCCTCCCCCTTCCTTCCCTCCCTACTCTCCGCTTCCTCCCTCCCCCACTACTTTCCCCACACCCTTGCCCCTCCACCCACCCCCTCCCACCTCTCGCATTCCACACATTCATTCCCGGTACATTCAGTTTTCAAACTGCTCGCGTGCCATCTAGTACAATTTTTATAAAAATTTCATAATGTCAGAGCACAACAGTAGGTAGTTTTATACCAAAGAACGAACAAAAAACAATTATCCAATTTGGTGCAGTCGTTCGGAAGTTATGCGCATACATCCATTTCGGAGATTCTTTTTTAGAGATAGATATTAACTACGACGCCAACAAAGCACTCTTTTTAGGGTGAATTGCCTATTTAAAAAAAAACATCATATCCGAGGAAACAATTTATTTGCTTTTCTTCTGACGTTTGCAATAACTCGATTTTGTTAGGGACAGAAAACGTATGATAAATAATTTCATAACGCCACAGCTTATTCATAACGCCAGAGCTTACCAATATATATATAGCCTATATTACTCGCAAATAATGTAGCTTTTTATTAGTGAAAGAATTTTTAAATTCCATTCAGTATTTTTTGCGTAAAAGAGTAATAAACATGCATACATCCAAACATACATACATCCATACAATTTTTTGCCTTTATGTTATTAGTAGGATTTATATTCGTTTGAATGTGGTATTGCGCATTTGACCGGTGTCGAGAAGATTTTATGTTATTACCCTGAAGCCAATGAAATTACAAAAAATAGTTACATAATATTATAACTAACTTTTCTTAACATTGTTTCATAATATATACAGTGGTGGCCGCTGCCCTGAAAACGTGGTGATTCCCTGATAATCCGTAACTATGAGATAACGATTACTAAGCAACATTAGGTAAAAATGATTCCACTAATCTTATTTGGAGAGAAGGTCTATTTAAGCTGTTTTCGAAGGGCGAAAACTTCTACATATCGCTTTTTAATTAAAATTTTAATTTTTTTGAACAGTACTTTTTGCTGTACTAAGAAAATAAAAACACAATACAATTTTTTCGTGAATACATCTTAAATTTCAACCAGAAAAACTCTTTTTTTACAATGTTTAATTTATTTTATTTTATATTTCATAAAATAAAATAAATTTGAAAGTAGTGTAAGAAGAATATACGACGCAAATGTGAATGGTAGAAGAAGTCGGGGACGCCCGAGGAAGACATGGCACGAGCAAGTGAATCAGATACTCGAGTCGGGCCATGTCGAAAGTCGGAATAATAGAAGAGAATGTATGAGACGATGTATGAATGTGAGTGAGGCAAAGAGTGTGTGCCAAGACCGAGTTATTTGGCGGTCCGTCCTCTCTGCCTACCCCTGCAGGGAAACGGCGAGATGGTTGGTTAGTTAGTTTTATATTTCATTATAAACAGGATACTAACAGTATTTATAAACAATGTATAAACAGCACGAGGGCATAATTGTCAAAGTTACCCATAAAATAATTGAATCCCTTAATGATCTCCATTTTATAATTTAAAACACCAATCAATAAAAAAAAATACATGTATGTAAAATTTAGGTATTTGCTGTACCTTTTGATTAAAAAAATAATTATTCAGTTTGGTTAAGTATTTTTGCCTTAAATCCAAATTTAAGTTTGTATGATAAAGGCCGCCGGGTGGCACACCAATATATCTTAATTTTTCATACTTGTGGCCGGCGTTGCGCGCTGGCGATGTTTGGGATATTCGATACAAAAACATAATTCGTTCCGATTGCAATCGGCCTGCATACCGGGGACAGGGTAACTTCGCGCGGAACTTTGAGAATTTGCTCTCCCTGATTCATCTTATATTAGGCATTATATTGGTAGGTGATATTTTTAATGAGATTCATAGATTTTATATTTTTCGGTAAGATATTATAAAGTAATTTTAGATGATATAATTTACCAGTTCTGCACACGAACACACTGTGCGACCAGCCGCCCTTGAATATGTACCCACCATTAGTAAAAAATATGTTACCTTTACATTAAACGTTTTACCTTGATTTCTAATAGAAAGATAAAGATACTATTTGAGACATCCTATTATAATTTACCACCAATTCAAAATTAATGACGTTAGCGGGTATTGTTTACATGTAAAAGCCCCGAAAAGTGGCGTTATTTAATAAATAAATAAACATCTCTGTATAAAGACGGTTAACAACTTTTTCAACACTTTGACGATGAAACCGGTAAAGTTTTCAATATGATGTGATAATTGTTGAATTTAAAAAAAATATTTTCTTAAAATTTGTGATCTTGAACTTAATTGGTGAAATGATCAACCAGAAGATTAACAACACATTTATAACATAATAGATGGTATCCGGCATGCGATGTTATGCATTTTAATAAAGAAATCGTTTCTCTCTGCGTGTCCTTTCCCATTCGTTCCGTTTCCTTTCCGCCTCCCCTTCCTCTCCCGCGTCCCCTTCACCTCTTGCGTTCCCACTCCGTCTCCTCCACCGCTCCTCTCTCCCTCCACTCTCCCCCTTCCCCCGTCCCGCGAAACCCCCTCTCAAGTTACGTTCCCCTCCCCCCTCTATTGTCCCTCCCCTCCTGTGAACCCCGTACCCGAGTTTCCCTTTCCCCTCCCGAATTCCATACATTCAGTCCCGATACATTCAGTTTTCAAACATTGCGCATGCCACCTATTGAAATTTTTTATTCAAATTTCGTAATGCCAGAGCTCACTAGTAGTTTTATACAAACCTTATCCTGACAATAACAAAGTCAAAAAAAGAACTATCCAATTTGGTGCAGTCCTTCATTTTTATTTAATCTAATTAATTAACGTTACACAATATCTTTTACTCGTAATTACGCAATTAATACTATCACATTTCGTTACGTTTTTACGTTACCATTGAAATTAGATATGTTATTAATAAATTGTGTCACAACTTGCCAATGTCTCACTGGCTGCGGGTAGTTCGATGTTATTTATTTACGCCTATAATAAAGAAGACCTTTTTGGCCCCCAAAAATTTAAACCAAAAACTTACACGTTTTGTCCATCAAAGAACATTTTATAAGAAAGGTAAAACATTGCATTTTCAAAAAAAGAGTCACTTAAGCACCTCTTAGAGCTAATTTTCCTTTCTGCTGAAAAAACTATATAAACAAAAAAAAAAAAATATATATATATATACATATATACAAGCTGACCCGCCCACGCGTTGCTGTGGCTGATGAAACACAACGACATCTACTGGATGGTTACCCAGTTAACCTAGATAACCAAGTGTCGTATCGATAAATTAACTCACACCGCCATCTGTTAGAAACTTATTGAACTTACAATTAATTACAAAGCATTGTCCTATAACGAACATTAAAATTCTCAATAATATGTATTGAGGTCAATAATCGATATAAAAACTATTCCATATTTTAAGTTGGACCAAATTACACATAGTGAGCCAAATTTCATAAAAATCTGTTAAGTAGTTTCGGATTTTATCTCGAACAAACATCGCGACGCCAGATTTTTATATATATAAAGATTATCGAAGCAATGTTAGGTAATCATATTGACTAACTCTACTTTCCGAAAAGAAATTTCGGTAACAATGACGGTATTTAAGAGCGTTTAACGAGCCAGCGGACGAAAATCCACATTTCGTCGAAAGTTGTTCTTACGATCGTGCAGGGCGGTTACAATGAGGAAGATTAATTATTCTCCGTACCAGCTTTTTTAAATTATAACTCAATATCGAATTTATTTCAATCCAAATTAGCTTTAATTTATACCTTCATCCAAAAATTCTGAAAGGCGTGATGATAAAACTATTAAAATAATGTACTTTTTGTAGTTATTTTTTGATTATAAGTATTTGTCATTTTTCAATAATGTCTTAATTTAATAAGAATGTTAAAAAAATCTGTAATATATTAGTTTGTAAGTACGCAAATAAATACTAATTTTCGTCAAGAAACACATGTACGTACATATTTTTTAATGATTTTAATTAAACTAAAATTAAAATTCTAAAACATGCGTTTGCTAGATAATGTATTGATTTATTTTACTGCATGATTATATTATTTGAAATGGGTGTGGTATAATACAAAATCTTTTTTGAAAATTTAACAAATCTGCCAACGACCTATGGAATAACCTTATTGTACTAAAAATATTTTTTTTATTTTAAAATTTATTACATGCGAATGATAAAAGAACAATCTTTCGAAATCCATTTATATTTTTTTGTGGAAAAGAGTCAATACGTCTAAAATCTGATTTGAAAATGACATATTTCTGGTTTTCTCTGGTAATGCCCTCTTAAGGATTTTTTTAAAAATAAGTTCACGAACGTATTTTTAAACGTTTCCTAAATCCTGTAACAAAGTTAAAAAATGTAATAAGTAATGAATTATTATGGTTAAATAATTCCTACTCGAATAATAAGGAACGTTTTAACATTTTGAAAGACGTTTTAATAAATGTTTAATTTATTATAATGAAATAAATTTTTACAAAGACAATTTCCTGAACGATTTAATATTACAACAATAAAAAAACGAGTGTGCTTTAGACCACACGACTGAAGTAAAACTTCACTAACTTATATCTCCCTCTAAACTTCCGTTCGCCTCGCCCGACCGTTCGCCTTGCCCGATCACACTTTTCGTAACGCTCTAGTCACGCATTCACCAGCTTACTCCCCAAGTCAAGCGTGCGTAAAGAAGTTTTACTTCAAAAAGCGTGATAATGAAGTGAATTGAAATTCTCAGAGAGCTACGATAGCGCGGGTTATACGAAATGTCTAAGTAGTGTTTTGGTAACACAAAAACTGAGAATCAGTAACAATTTTGATTTAATGATCATATTATAAAATTTTTTAAAACATTTAAAAAAAATTCGCTTGTCTATTTACCAGACCGGACCGATTTCAATCAATTATGGTCATCTACAGGCTGATGTGTGTTTGTTTAAAGTTATGGATTTTATACATTTATACAATTATTTATTTATGTTTTGCAAACTCTAAAAAACTTCCAATTTGGGAGGCGGGTATGGGTTCCGCCGCTCCAGGAACCAATCATTGGATAACCAACACCCTTGACATAGGTCACCCCAAGTGGTTCCCTACGTTTGGTAACTTAGCAGGGGTGCCCAGGTTCATGGGGTGAGATTTGTCTAGGTCATGGCGGCCAATGAGTTTGCTCACCTACTGCGTGGCGGGCCGGATCGGGAGAGATTAGTTGAGGGAGACTTAACCTTGACCTCTTCAGCCGGACTTTCTCGACCCACTGCCTTGCACCGCAGTGCGAGGGATTGATCCATGCGTCCGTCACTCCTAGACACATTGACCCCCAGATTCCTACCCACCCCTCATAACCTTTTCCTTCCCACTTTATCCCTTCCCTTTTCCTAAAATGATCCTCCACACAGCATCCCAAAATATCCCTCCTGGGTGGAGCCAATGTAAAAAAACGAGAGTGCTTTAGACCACACGACTGAAGTAAAACTTCACTAACTTATATCTCCCTCTCAACATCCGTTCGCCTCGCCCGACCGTTCGCCTGAACGAACGCTCTCGTCACGCATTCACCAGCTTACTCCCCAAGTCAAGAGTGCGTAAGGGCCCGATCGTTCGCCTCGCCTGATCACACTTTTCGTAACGCTCTCGTCACGCATTCACCAGCTTACTCCCCAAGTCAAGAGTGCGTAAGGACCCGATCGTTCGCCTCGCCTGATCACACTTTTCGTAACGCTTTCGTCACGCATTCACCAGCTTACACTCCAAGTCAAGCGTACGTAAAGAAGTTTTACATAAAAAAAAATTGCTTAAAGTTAAAATATATATTTTTTTCATTATGCTCAATATGGTACGATTAGTATTATCATTTGCAAAAAAAAAAGTTGTATTGCGATGTGAGAAACTGAATTTCAACGTCGACAATAATTGGACACGATGGCAACCTTATTTTGAAATTTACCTTAAAGTTCTCTAGAATAATATGTGTGAACAACTTGGCTCCTATTCGTAGCCGCTGTTTTCGTAGTGAAACAATTTTGGCATAACAAAGTAAACTGAATTATTCAATGTTGACGTTAGCTGTCGAGAACTCCCGCTCTTCGCAGAAATATACACATTTCATATTTCTAATTTTTAAACACATAACTCGTGTTGTAATTTCATTGTTATATTATTATAATATTCTTAACACTATATTGTAATGGTTCAGGCTGAAAATGGCCATGGCAAACCAGCCGGGTGGAAAATAGTCAAAGGACAAAATGATTTATTTTTGTTTATATAACTTTGCCGATCTGTGATCTTCAGAAAATTATCACCTTGTAACTTAAAATTAATTTAAATAAGCCTTCTGAACCGTCTGACAAAAGAAGCCATATTTCACAAATTGTTTATTTGTGTAGCTTTTTGTGTTCACAATTGTTTTATACAACCTCGTAATTTTATGGCGCTCAAATCAGGCTCCAATGGAAGGTTATACGAAGACTAATAAATTATAAATAACGTTTTAATTGTATTTAGGGAGAAACGAGGAAGCATGTTTCGCATATTATACAGGGCTTTCTTTATTCTGTAGCAGACCCGTAAATTATTTTTCATTTGTCGGTTCCAACGTTTTCTTGATAATTATGATGATTTAATTATTTAAAATTAACATTTTTTAAAATTAATACATTTCTTCAACGAAAGCTTTTCTTCGGGATTTTCCTTTTTTTATATACGGTACAATCTAAGTACGGTTTTCAATTTACGAAAAGAAGCTTCCTTTTTTTTGCTTGCCCACGTCGCCATGCCTTTAACTGTCCAGTATGCCCGCTGTTTGTCAGACCTCTCAAACTGTTAAGTGTGCCCGTCATTGGTCAGACCCGTCAGACCGATCAACTGTCTAGTGTGCCCGCCGTTGATCAGACCGTTCAACTGTCCAGTGCTCGCGCTATTGCTCGCGATATTGCTTTGACGGCCCGCGTAGTCCAGCGGTAAGGCTCTTGACTCGCAAACCGAAGGTCGCGGGATCGAATCCCGGCGTGGCAAATAAATTTTATTTGATTGATTTGTGTTATTTCACAATTCATTCATTTAAAATAATATATAGTATATTTGCGTATATTAAAGTGGAAGACACTTTCAGTATCGCCCTGGTGTAAGACCACCATTCAGAATTGAAACGTTGCTTGAAATCGCATTAGCCGTGTTTGATGACCAGATCTGAATAGCCAGATACTTCCCCACCTTCTTCTTACCTATCTCATTCCCCTCCCTACTACCTTCAGCTTCACAACATACCCCAATCGGGGATGCAATAGTCTCACTGGCTCCAGACGAGAGCAGTTGGGACTGTTGTGCGGTATTTGTGTAAAAAAAACAATTGCTCAATCGCTCAACTGTTCAGTATGCCAGCCATTGGTCAGACCACTCAACTGTCCAGTGTGCTCGCAGACCGTTCGACCGTTTAACTGTCCAGTATGCCAGTCATTGGTCAGACCGTTCAACTGTCCAGTGTGCCCGCTATTAGTTAGACGGCCCAACTGTCCACTTGTCAGACCACTCAACTGTCCAGTGTGCCCGTCATTGGTCAGACCGCCAAACTGCCCAGTGTTCCAGCTATTGCTCAGGTCGCCCGACTGTTGTCGCCCAACGGTCGTTCAACGGTCCGCATACTCCCGCGTTGCCTCCCCTATATATGTAGAAGGTGATAGGATCCTTGTCGCCGCACCACCTAAAGCTATCTCATTTTTCTCAGTGACGTTTGTACAAATTTCGTTTTCTTGGCTATAATTTTCCTTCCAAGATTTAAATTCATTATTAACTTGTTTACCTTCATCCATCTTCGTTTCCACTCGTATTCACTAACTCTTCTTCCATATTAATAATCACTGCAGTGCAGAGTCATTCGAGGGTCTAGAGTAGTTTATTATGTGTAGCTTTGTTTATAAAAAATATAGTCTTTGTGAGAGCCCTGAAGGTAACCATCTGTTTCTTGTACGAGGGTGCGGAAGCGGTGGATGTCCTCGAATGCTCCTCCAATTTCTAAGATCTCTCAACTATCCAGTACGCCTACTATTGGTTAGACTGGTGAACTATTAACTGCTCAACTTTCCAGAACGTCCGCTATTGGTGAGGGTGTCCGTGTCCAGCGCGCCTACTGAGAAGCTGTCAGCCTCCTGCCCTTCCTTCGGCTATGAGCTTGTAAGCTCGGCCGCGGAGAAGAGTAACACAATGGCTGACGCGAGAAGGGCGGGCGTGACTGAGAATGCAAGATGAATCGCACCATCCATCATGCACGCCCTTTGTGTTCCTGGTCCCCATTATCTCCTGTAAAGAAGTAATCCTCGGCGGCGTCGTGCTACGGATCACGTCAGGGCAATAAATATCGCATCCAGGACAAACCTTTTACGTGATTTATGATTTACTCACTTTCAACATTTTACGTTAAACCCTATCACCTGTTTCCGGAAAGGTTTGTCACAAAATATTAACTCTTATATGTATTTTTTTTGTCCAAGGAACAATTAGTACTAAATGGTGTTATATTTAAACAATACATACCTAGAAATACATGCTAAATGCAATACAATAATATGCCGTCATGGCAAATAGAAGTATTTTTAGTAAAATTTACGTAATGGCTTAATTTTGCTGTATTATTGTGTTTTTTATTTCTTTCTTCTCCTTTCTCTGTACATACTGGCTATGTTTTTGTCCATTAGATACTATTTCCGTTGGTTCGTAAGTTGCATCACCACCCAATAACAATTGAGCTTCGATTTTCGCACGCTGTGAACATTTTAATTGAAGTGATAATATAATGACAATTTAGGAGGCGGGCATGGGTACCGCTGCCCCGGGAACCATTTATTGGATAACCAACACCTTTGCCATAGGTCACCTCAAGTGGTTCGTTACGTTTGGTGACCTAGCAGGGTTCATGGGGTCAGGTTTGTCCGGATCTTGGCGGCGGATGTGTCTGCCCACCAGCTGCTTGGCAAGCCGGATCGGGAGAGAATGGTTAAGGGAGTCCCTTTGGCTTCTCTATGTTACAATTTTTAATTGACATTCATCGTAATGTATATGGTACTCATACGAGTTTTACGGTTAACGTGTTATTCTATGTTAAATAATATAAACGTAAATAATTTAATAATTAATGTATGTAAACAAGTTTTCTTATTTTTTATATACCTAAAAAAAATATTTAATGTAATATGCACGTTGTTAGGGACAATTTTAGAAAGGGATAATTTTATTCATCAAAATCAAATGTTTTTATTCCACATGTCGTCACCGTTCACCTAGCTGTTCAATTTTCCTTACATTTTTTATCTATTTTTCTCCAAATAATGACAGGAATCACTGTTTAAAGAAAGTCAAGTATGTCCCTGAACATCCCATGTATTAAACTGATTGTATGACATTGACATTGGGTTGAATGGGAATGGCAAAAGTATTTTTTTATTATTTTATTGCTAATTTTGTTGTGCTTTTATTAATTGATTTTAACGCCTATTTTAAAACTTGGAATTTATAGAGTTTCGTATAATAATAATGTATATCTTCTTCCTTGCGCATTCCCAACTCTTTGCCTAGGTAGGCTGTTGGGGTCGGCTCTTCTTGTTCTCAGGTTGTAATTTCTTCTGTCTGAGTATCGCTTTTATCCAGGCCGTTTCTTTGAAGAATTTTAGACCATTGAGTCATTCAGGAGTTCTTCGGTCTTCCTCTGGATGACCGAATAATTTATATACTGTGTAATAATGAATTGAAGCAGGTAAGTAGTAATTTGAATGAAATTAAAAATTACCTAATAAATAGATATCACTGATATCTGTGATATTTTTCGTTTTTCCTTCTGGTACAAATTAATCTTAGAGGTAAAAGATACACGAGCATAATAAGAGAAAGGAATTATTTGATTTCAATAAATAGTTTGATAATAAAATAAAAACACGAAATAGAAGGTAATATAATAGTCCATTTAAGGGCACTGGGTACGTTCTGAAATGACATCACTAGTGCGCGGAGTTTTCCGTTCGCAAATACATATTTTTTGTTTTATTTTATTAAGTACACAATGCGTAATGCATTTCATTCCCAACTTCATTATTTACAATACGCACACGGTAGATGAAATTTTGCACTACACGTCGCGCGTCGAGACGTTAGTTCGCGGTGAGTGAATTTCGGTAATGCGCGTTTTCATCCCGCGACAAAATATCCCCAACAAAATATCTACTAAAACCTAACCCAACTTAACCTAAACTAATCTAATAAAAAATGAGACAAAATAATACAGATATCATGTAAAGACAATAAATTATTGTTCACAAATAGTAAAATGGGAGAAAGATAATACGGATAAAAATAATTTATTGTCTTCTCAGGATGTCTGTATTATTTTTGTCCCCTTTTTCGTTAGGTTTATTAGGTTAGATTAGGGGTCGTCCATTAATCACGTGATGTTTTTTAGCAACTTTTTAACTCCCCCCCTCCCCTTGTGATATGTGGTGAGGTTTCAGACTACCCAAAATCACGTGTATTTTTTTAGTACTTTGAAATTTTGAAAATATTATCTTTAAATACAGGTATAATCTGATTAAATTTTGGAAAATTAAGCATAGTGATAAAGGTTGCAGGTTGTTTTTGACTGGCATTTGGTTTAGAATTCGTGCGTGCAACGAAAAATAAATACACGTGATATCTCATAATATCCCCTCCCCCACTCCCTTTCGAGCCTCACGTGATTATGGACGACCCCTTAGATTTTGTTGGGGGATGTTTTGTCCGTAGGATGTTTTGTCAGGGATATTTTGTCGAGAATATTTTGTCGAGGGATGAAAACGTGCGGAACCGTGAATTTCACCGTCAACTACGTTGAGACAGTATCCCAGAAAAAGTTAAACATTCTCATTACGAATATTTGTCACGAGAGTTTTATTTATTAAAAAAAAAATTCTTGAACGCGAAAATTGTTTGGTAGTCAGGCACTGCATGCATCGTGATTCATTATAACTGTTTTCCTTTACGACTTAGATAATATTCAATGCTGGAGCAATTTAGCTGAAAATCCAATATCTGCGCCTCTCTTCCGGTGCTACTGCAATTTTAATATCCGCTTTCTTATTTCACCCTTCTTACCTCACTTCTTTCTCCGCTCACCGCGTCTCTAAACAGAAGGTTTTCTGTAGCAAAAAGGCAGAGCGGACAGTTTTTTTACAAGGAGATATTTTAATTTGACGATTCTCGTAGTGAGGTGGTCGCTAGTAGCGGTGGGTAGGCAGGCAGCCCGGAACCCGGTGCCAGTCGGATAATTATCTAATATTGGGAACCAATCTTATTAACTAAGGCTAAAAACTGTATTCCATTAAGGGAACGTACCCAAACTACGTGACCAACTTTTTGCAATTTTTAACCCCCCCCCCCCCGGTGACCAAAATCCTAAGCAATCTGCCGCTCATTTGTATGGAGCGTGACATTTTGAAGACCCCCCCCCCCTAAAAGTGTCACGTAGTATGGGTACGTTCCCTAAGTTAAAGGTATATTTTTATCACAATTTGATGTTAACGGTTATTTCAATGTGAATTGGGGCTTAAAATAAAATAAAAGTGGAATTAATAATGTTTTTCAATAACTCTCCGGCAACGGCCGCTTTTGAGCACAATATTTTTTCTTGCAATTCGGTAATTCTTCCCGTAATTAAAACATTCTAAGTGTAGTAAATCACTTTTTGCCACAATACGGCACTATTTAAAATACCTCGGATTGCTTTGCTGCCAGTTTTAGGCAAATTTTCCCCTGATGCATTTGTACTTAATTTGAATTATTGAGTTTAAGTACAATTTTTTTAATGTGGGCGGAAAACATTCAAAATGATCACCAAATAATCACGAGAAATCCAAGGAAAAAGTTTTAAATTGGTCTGTCGCTCGAGTGGTTATAGGGATAAACATAGTTTGCAGAGCAGTCGAGATTACCATGTTAGTCGATCGAAATCAAATAAATTGTAATGTAACTAGCTAATAACTAGTAATAAATTTGTATGTAACTAGCTGGTAAACTAAATAACTAGTAATATATTTAATAATATATTCTAGTATATATTTAATAATAAATTTGTATGTAACTACCTAGTAAACTAAATAACTAGTAATAAATTTGTATGTAACTAGCTGGTAAACTAAATAACTAGTAATATATTTAATAATATATACTAGTATATATTTAATAATAAATTTGTATGTAACTAGCTAATAAACTAAATAACTAGTAATAAATTTGTATGTAACTAGCTGGTAAACTAAATAACTAGTAAAATATTTAATAATATATACTAGTATATATTTAATAATAAATTTGTATGTAACTATCTAGTAAACTAAATAACTCGTAATAAATTTGTACGTAACTAGCTGAAGTCCCCGATGCGTTGGCAGGGTTTTAGGTAGACTAAATCTAATGTAGATAGTGACCTTCTCCCATTTTGAAGGTCAGTTGTACAAAATTTCATTAGTCTCAAAATAAAACTGTAGTTTCGTATGAAGATAAAATCCACGCAGCCCACCTGTTACTGACACTCTATATATTTAATAACTAGTGAGTTTTCGGCTTGCGTTACAATACCACTTAAATTTAAAAAAATGTTTTTCCCTGAGTGTCCTTTCCCATTCGTCTCCTCTTCGTTCCTCTTCCATCTTCCCTCCCGCGTCCCTTTCCCCTCCCGCGTTCCCCCACTCCTTCACCACCTTCCCCACATCCCTCTTTCGCTATTACCCGTCCCGTGATCCCACGTTTCTCCCTGCCGTTAAACTACACGAAATACTCTCATTTTTCAAACTACTATTGCAAAAAATATATAAATTTCATGACGTCAGATTTCACCCATAAATATATATAGAAACCTTCGCGGGCATGTGCACAACAACACACCAAAGTTTCACAGCTATCGGATGAATAGTATAGGAAATAATTTCATAACGCCAGAGCTCACTATTAAATAAAAAAAAACTGTTATGGGCACGAGCACATCAAATCACCAAAGATTCATTGCAATCGGATGAATGGTTTAGGAACGCATAACGCGGACAGCCAAAGAAACATTAATTTTTACTAGATATATATGTACATATATATATAAATTTTTTTTTAAATAATACGCGAAATCTTCCCTCTTTGCCAAAATCAATACAAATCAATAAGAAACCCGAATTCTTTCCATATTCCTTTAAAAAATATATTTAACCTTTTCCCGAATATGTCGACTATGTAACATCTACTGAAGTGGCAAGTGGCAAGATATATTAGGTCCTTATATATGAAATTGGCATTTTGTATGGGAGGAACATAAAGTCGATTTTTTTTAAATATAATATATTTATTTAATCAAAGTATGTACCATTCCTATCTATGCACTTTTGCCATCTCATAGGTAGTTCATCGATCCCTTTACTAAGAAAACAATTCGGACGGGAATCAATAAAATCTTTGAAGGCGGTTTGGACTGCCCCATCGGAGTTTAATTTTTTCCTTGCAAGAAGTTATCCAAATTTCGAAAACAATGGTAATCTGTTAAAGCAAGGTCCGGAGAGTACGGTGGATGTCATAGACATTCCAATTGAAGCTCCTCTAATTTGGCAGCCGTCTGTTGTGCAGTGTGTGGTCTAGCGTTCTAACGCGCGTTTGTTGATTTGCTTCACTCAATTCGTGAGGTACCCACCTTTCAAGCCCTTTCACCTTCCCAATTTGCTTCAAGTGGATTAAAACAGTTTCATCGCTAACACCGCAGCCGGCAGTTAACTCGGACGTGGTTTGCGATGGATCCACTTCCACAATAGCCTTCAATTCTTCATTATCAACTTTGGTCTCCGGCCGTCCACGGGGCTTGTTTTGCAAGTTCTGCTTGTTCCTGTTCCAGAACGAAAACGTTGGAACAAAAAACGCACTGTGTTTTCTTTTGCGGCATCGTCGCCATACACATCATTAATCCTTCGAGCCGTTTCTGCAGCACTGGTGCCACGGTGGAACTCGTCCTCGCAAATAACGCGATATTTCAAGTTTTCCATTTTGTAAACTAAGTGAAGCAAAGAAAAAAAAACAATTCAGGAGAAAACAAATAAATTATAATTTTCGAAACACGAATACATGAGTATATAGCTGTAAAAATTTGAATTTGGAATTCCTAACCAAAGAGAAGATATTTGAGATCAAAGTTTCCAGTACGGCAAAACGCCAATTTCATATGTAAGGACCTAATATTTAGCGTTAGCACCCAGAACTTCAGTATTTATACTTCTTTTTCACTTCTCTCTTTAAAAAAGACTTGACCATTTTTTGGTTTCATTTAATCGACACATAATTTTTCTTAACATAAATAAATATTTTTACATCGATATTGTACGGTTAATAATATATATTTAAAAAAATAACCAGTTTGACAAATAGCAGAAAATACGTAAGGAAATAAAATTATGTTTCCTAAAATAAAATGGAATTTTTTCTCTGACAAGTGTGTCTCTCTCAATTTGCCATAATAATTGTAGTTCGGGTTCGAATCATTATCTTGAAAACAAAGATTAATGCCTCTCTCGGAAAAAAATAAGAAGATCAAACTTTTGTGATTTTCAGGAAAAACGTAAATGTAAAAAAAATGTTTTTTACATTTACATTTTCTTCATTGGAGCTAATATAAATTGTAATTTTAATAGTTACTAGCTGACCCGGCCACGCGTTGCTGTGGCTAATAAAAAACAACGTCATCTACTGGATGGTCATCTTACCTTTACTAACCTTTATAACCACCGCCGTCTTTGAATTTATCGCGAAGAGACAGACAGATGCCGCGGAGGACTTTAATTTATAATACGTACAGATGGTGTGAAATATTGTAATAATGTGCATGAAATACTTGGGGTAACTAACGTATTTAAGTTAATAAGGATTAATACTGTATCCGTCTAAATAACTTTTCAATTACCGCAATGTACGTGACCATTTTTTTAGAAGATAGAATGGGTATAGTAAGCTATCCGTAAAAGATAGATATATGCCTTCGCGGACTTTTTTGTAGATCTATAAAAGAGGAATACTCACCATGCATTGTTTTGTTATATCCCAAAAGGATTAGGCAGCGTTTTCGATGAAAGCTCCCAGACGACTTGACTTTTTCCGATATTTCTAACAATTATCCTTATGTTTCAACCAATTTACACAAATCCTTGACAAATTACATACCTAAACCTTCCTCACGAAACACTCTATCTATTGGTGAAAACCGCATGAAAATCCGTTCAGTAGTTTTCGAGTTTATCGCGAACAGACAGACAGACAGACGACGCGGGGACTTTAATATATCATATGTAGAGATTAGAGGTCCTGATTTGATGAAAACCTCACGATAGGAAAGTGATGGGTGGCAGAGTTGGTTGATACACGCGTCCGGCTATATTTTTTCTGTTACATAATTTATATACATTTGACAATAGAGGAGGGCCCAAAATGGTGCCTTGATAATTATAATATTGTTTCAATAACCAATGTTAAAATATCTGTTCGACCCATATAATTTTCTTTATTTTATGATGGCAATTATTTTAATAGAAACACGAGTAATAAATTGTCAGTAGCAATCCAAACAAGGGAATCCTATAATATATCTATAAACCGTATCCAAACAAGATCGCAGTCGCAGAAGTCAATCATCGAGATTCATGGACCGCAGCCACCATCCATATTCATGAGGTGACCTCTGTTGGTCCCCCCTTACCCTCCGCCGTCCCCTCCAAACGCCACACAACTCCCCCCCACCGCAGCACACGGAACTAACCCAGCAATCATTTATCGGACCACCACTTGAACCTCTCGCATATAAATGCTAATAGCCTATGTTGATTCAAATGTAAGTAATCAAAATTACTAATTTACCATCATTCCCTCCTTGTTTTGGAGATTGTTCACAATTGTTGGCAGTTAAGGGTCGAATTTCCTCCGAATGAATGAGGTTTTATTGGCATAGAAGTGATTGAAATCATATTTTGGTACACCAATGGAAAGTGAAGCATGTATTTCTTTATCTGTAGAAAGATTTATGCAGTTAAGGGTAAGTACAAATATTACACAATAAAACGATATCTTTACATAGTATAAAATGAAGTCGCCCACGCTGAATGTGCGCTTAGATCTTTTAAACTACGCAACGGATTTTCATGCGGTTTTCACCAAAAGATAGAATGATACATGAGGAAGGTTTTTAGGCATATAATTTTTGAACGTTTTGTGTAAATTAGTTGATATACATAATATATCTGGCCAAGCGGCAGCGGGTAGCGATGATGGGGCTGACAAACGGGCGATGTGGATTAAATTTGATTTAACAGTTGGCGTTGGATATAAAGGTTTCGTTAGACACAGCTACGTGTGGCCGGATCTGCTAGTTGTTAATAATTTCCTTTTTTATTGATAAGGTAATAATATGTATGTATTTTCAAACACTATATTCTGATAATGTAGGTCTCACTGGGTACTTCACCCGTGCTCAGGTTCCCGTTTTATAACTTAATAAAATAAAATATTTTGATTTTTTATAAATTTATTCGGGTTTAGGTAATATCAATAGGTAGGTAATTTATGAATTCAATAACATTTTATTTTTAAGGTAAATAATCCAACACTGTAAAATTAAGGTACCTCTGTCAATTTTAATTTTAAATATATTTTTTTTTAATTGAAAGTAATATTAATAAAGTAATTTTAATACATAAATATCAACAAACCAGTCCTGCTAAGCCAATTGAATTGGCTTGTCAACAGGTGCTTACTGTTAAGTTACATATATATTTTAAAAGTTATAATTCACATATTATATCTACAGATTCAACATTTTTTCATACATACATATCAATATATAGTGGAGAAAGTAATCAAAATAATAGTGGAGAAGGTGCACAATGTAGAACTCAAGAAGATATTATATTACGAGTTTGATCTCTGTGAAATGACGCGTGTGGATATTATTTGTGGAAATAATATCCACACGCGTAATATCAAGTACGACTATTTAAAAGGGTATGTGGCGACACATCATTATCAACTTCGCCATCAAAAGAAGTCACGAGAAACATCTAATATTCGCGCGGCGCTGGCACTTGCCTAGGTACCTACATATGCCGGCCGCGATGTACTTTGCTCGCCTGCCGCAGCCGTCTCGATGAATGATAATATCGCCACCGCCTAGAAAGGTCTAGATTTTATAAGCCGCCTGAATATTCAGCATCGCGTGTGTTCCAGTACCTTCCAGTGTGCACATTGCCGGCAGATGGAACATTACTCCTCCGGTCGCGCTGGTATATATAAAGCGACTAAACTCGGCGCTAGCTCAGTTCAGTCTCACACTAACAGTCGGCCAACATCTCAGCATGTAACGATCTCCGCACAAGTGCTCCTGCATGGCATCTACACACATCCAGGGCAGCTTCCCGAGGACCACCACCACGTCTCAGCTACAAGGCCCATCGTGTCTTCAGCTCCTGAGAACAGCTACATCCCGCGACTTATAAAGTTTGACGCCACCTTCAGCCAAGGGATCAGCTCACCACTTCATGGCACCCCGAAGCCCCACCGTGCTTCGCTGCCATGGAAACACGCTCCGCCTCGCCAGGACTACCTGCTGGTGGCTCAGCTCACCGAGCCACTCACCGTTCATCTCCGCGACACAAAGCGTCGAGCAACGGCCTGGAAGATAGGTCATCTCCACCGTCAAGGTGTTGAGCAACTCGCTGACCTTCACCACACCATCTCCACCTCCGTACGCCTGCAGCATCTCATCACGGCACCCTGCATACATCATGTTACTGCTTCACCGACTCTTGCTACGTAGTCCAATAAACGACTGACTCATACATCGACTTAACGCCTTTTATTTCTCGTCCTGTCTCTGCCGATACGGCCTGCTCCGACAGGTATAACCAGAGAAAACCAGAAATATGTCATTTTTAAATCAGATTTTAGACGTATTAACTCTTTTCCACAAAAAAATTATACATTGATTTCAAAAGATTGTTCTTTTTATCTAGTAAACGCAAGTTATAATTTTGAGAAAAAATGTTAATTTTTATATGATAAGGTTATACCGTAGGTCGTTGACAGATTGGTTAAATTTAAAAAAAAAAGATTTTGTATTATACAACACACATTTCAAATCATATAATCATGCAGTAAAATAAATCAATACATTTTCTGGTAAAAGCATGTTTCAGAATTTTAATTATAGTTTAAATAAAATCATTAAAAAATAAAACTTTGGCGATTTGTTATGCGCACACCCGCGATGGTTTGTATATGTGATGGTGAGCCCTGGCGTTATGAAGTTGGTATAGAAAATTTACTATAGGTGATGTGAGTTGTTTGAAAATGTGCGTATTTCATAGCGGAAGGGAGGGAAGCAGGGTGGTGGAGTGAAATCCGGGAGGGGGGGGGGGGGGGAGGAAAATGAAAGAATGTATTCTATATATAATGTTGAGCTCTGGCGTTATGAAATTATTTCCTACACCATTCATCCGATTGCGGTGAAACTTTGGTGATTTATTGTCTGCACGCCCACGAAGGTTTCTACGAGTAGATATATGTGATGGTTATATACCTGGCGTTATGAAATATTTCTACAAAATTCACGATAGGTGGTGAACGAGTTGTTTGAAAAATGTGTGTTTTTCATACAGTTTAGCGGCAGGGAAATCCGGGAGGGGAGGAGGAAAATGAGAAGGGGTACGTGGGAGGAGCTACGAGGAAGGTGGAGAAGATAGAAGAGGAACGCGGGATGGGAAAGTAACGTGGGAGGGGAACGTAACACATGGGAAATGACACGCAGGGGAGTGGTAACGGAGCGGTGGAGGAAAAAGTAGGGGCAGAGGAAGGGATACCAAAGGGCCCGTCGTAGCGACGGGGGATAGCAGGGAGTAAAATTGTAAAATCCATTCTTCTCACACCGACAGCTGTGAGAACTGTGTATTTCAAATAGTTTAGTAACAGGATGGATGGAGGGATGGGGTAGGAATGGAGAGAGGGGAGGGGAACAAAGGAAGGGGGTTCGAGGGAGCGGTAGGAGAACAGCAGTGGGTGAATTTGGAAAATCAACGCATCTCACACGGACAGCTGTGCATATGTGGCTTGCTTACTCTGCAGAAAAACAAAAAAAATATATTGTGAATCCAAAATAAATTAAAATTAATAAACAGAATTAAAATTTTAATACGGTTTTTCTTTGAGTGGCGTTGCAACTCATGCCGGATTCTCGCTAGTTTTTAATAAATTAAATTTTGCGGGTAACGCCGTTTACATAGTATAACCCATACAAATCACGAAATTGTAAAGATATAGGGTAAGGTGGGGGAATGGCGGTCACTTAAGCGAAAAACAACATAATTCTTTTATTAAAGAACTTTGTGTAAAAGTAATTAAACTTTCGTAAAGCTAAAATAGTACACTTTATGTTTACTATGTTGTAAATAACCCAGCTTAAGTAGTTTAGGTAATTATTTTTATACATTTTTTAAACTTTTCATTGACTGGTATTGCCCGCACTTTGCGGGAAATGGCAGTCACCATTTCAAAACAAAAGAAATGTTTTCTTTGACATTCACTAAAAATCTAAATAAGCTATCAAAAATCAAACCAGCACATCAAAAGTGATAACAAATTTGTTATAATTGGTGATAAAAGCAAATCCAGCCGTAAATAATATACTTAAGCTTACCTTTGATTGAAAATTCCAATTTTTAACAACAAAACACTCCGAAATATGAACGACTCACTGCCATACTGACGTGCGATGCAAGATGGCCGCGGCCATGTAAATTAGTTGTCCCCAGTGAAGACTAGATGGAGGTATAGGTATAATTTTTTAAATAATTCAGGAACTTGGTATTCCACAGTGACTGGCATTTCCCGCTGACCGGCATTCCCCCACCTTACCCTACCTGGTTTAATTGAACAACGTATCGTACCATGATGAGAGCTATGTATGTATTTATTACGTGGAGACATTAGTATGCTGCTGAGGAAGGCGCTGGTGGTCTATTTCATTTCCTATGCTTCCTAACAGTCAGTACTCACTACTCTCCGCTCACTAAGTAGGGTTAGTTATAGCGCGGGCTGTTTCCTTCGGCGGTTTAATCCCGCTTTATCGTCAGTAATTGCTTTAAATACATTATCCCAACAAGTTCACCTGTTCTCGGGTATAAATCTGCGCTCGCATTAACTAATAGACACGGCTGGCCTGGGAACAATTAACATTTTCATAATTGAAAACGGCCTGACCGCAGCGCACGGAGCCCAGCGCTCGGCGCTAGGGGCCGCGCCCGCCCGCCCAGTGGCTGCAAGGCGCGCTCCCGGATACTTGATCTGCTAATTGCTACCGCACTTGAGAAATAACGCCTGACCACTGCCCAATGCACACTGCCCTCTAGCCGATTGACCGATTGAATAAGAGTGGTCATATTGCAATGTTCTTAAATATTAAATATCTCGGTACTTTTTACAGACTTTTTTACTTTTGACGACCTCCGTAGTCCAGTGGCTAAGACTCTTGACTCACATTCCGGAGATCGCGGGTTCGAACCCGGCATGCGCAAATAAATTTTATTTGATTAATTTGTGTTATTTTCACAATTAATTCATTTAAAAATAATATATAGTATATTTGCGGCATGATCCAGAGTGGGAGATACTATTAGTATCGCCCTGGTGTAAGACCACCATTCAGAATTGAAACGTTGCTTGAAAATGGCTTTAGCCGTGTTTAGTGACCAGATCTGAATAGCCAGGTACTTCCCAACCTTTCTCTTCCCCACCTCCTTCCCCTTCCCACTACCTTCAGCCTCACAACATACCCCAATTGGGGATGCCATAGTCTCACTGGCTCCAGACGGGAGCAGTTGAGATTCTTGTGCGGTATTCACTGTAAAAAAAAAAAAAAGATGTTCGCACTTACAAATCTTCAAATGCATCCAACGATTGAAAATTTGGTTTAAATCTTGGGTTGAAAGACAACTGAAGATCATTTATGTCATCTACAATCCCTTCAAACTGACTCAGCATTCTAGTAAAAAAATGTAATGTAAAAAGTCATGTAAACTTAGTTAGAGTCTGTCAATTAAGAGTAGAAAATAATAAAAGAAGGAACTACTAAATTTGTAGGCTGGCAACACCAATTTAACTGTCAAATATTCTTTCAAATCGCAATGACACTGAATGTATAAAACACTGTAAGTAACATTTAAAAAAAAAACACTTTTTTGTTCTTAAGAGCGTTTAACCAGCCAGCGGACAAAAATCCACATTTCGTCGAAAGTTGTTCTTCCGATCGTGCAGGGCGGTTAAAATGAGAAAGATTAATTATTCTCCGTACCAGCTTTTTTAAATGATAACTCAATATCGAATTTATTTCAATCCAAATTAGCTTTAATTTATACCTTCATCCAAAAATGCTGAAAGGCGTGATGATAAAACTATTAAAATAGTGTACTTTTTGTAGTTATTTTTTTGATTATAAGTATTTTCATTTTTCAATAATGTCTAAATTTAATAAGAATGTAAAAAAAATCTGAAATTTATTAGTTTGTAAGTGCGCAAAAAATACACAAATGGACCAATTTTCGTCAAGAAACACACATGTACGTACATATTTTTTAATGATTTTATTGAAACTAAAATAAAAATTCTAAAACATACGTTTGCTAGATAATGTATTGATTTATTTTACCGCATGATTATATTATTTGAAATGGGTGTGGTATAAATACAAAAACTTTTTTGAAAATTTAACAAATCTGCCAACGACCTATGGAATAACCTTATTATACTAAAAATTTTTAAAAAAATCTCAAAATTTATTACATACGAATGCTAGATACAAGAACAATCTTTCGAAATCCATTTATAATTTTTTGTGGAAAAGACGTATTTCCGGTTTTCTCTGGTAATGCCCTCTCAAAGAAAAAAAATAATTCGAAGAAGCACTGTTGTTAAGGTACCTAATAAATTTGATTAAATGGTTTTTTATAAAGTGATTTGCTTTCATTTAATATACCTAACATAAATTTGAATTTAACATTAGTTAAAAAGGAAGAATCACTAAACTGGTGAGTTTATTTACACTACTTTTAGGTCTGAATGAGTTAAATATATTCAGATCTAAAATTAGAGACATGATCAAAAAAACCCGGGCAACGCTGGGTACTTAAGCTAGTATTAAATAAATGTGAGCAATTTCTAACTGTGCTTTTAATTTTACTATAATGTCGTTATTCCTCATTTCATTAACAAAAATTGCAAAGGTATAATATACCTGTACGCAATTCTAATTTTTAGAGTAGGCATCGAAATTGCAATAAAAAAACATTTTTCCCACTTTCACGTGTTTTTGATTTTTTACAAAAAATGTAGGTTATACAGCTTTAGATTGCCACCATGTGTTGTATTTTTAGTATTGCCATTTGATCAATAGTGGCGCCCTCCTACGTTTTCTACTCTTATTTGACAGACTGTAATATACAAATAGGTACTTACCCACACAAAATTACCAAAAATCTATTCAGTAAAAGGATACATAATATCTAGATAAAAAATACTAAATTATAAAATTACTGGCTGACCCGGGACGCGTTGCGCTAGATAACGAAACGCAACGCTATCTACTGGTTGGTTACTGAACCTTTATAACCACAACCATCTGCTATTAGTTACGGTGTCCCACAAGGCAGTGTTATAGGTCTAACGCTCTTCCTAATATATATTAACGAGTTGTGTAACCTAGATATCG